>CM067841.1:105557139-106772853 GCA_034509565.1 Triticum monococcum
AGTAGATTCCTTTTGATGATCGTGAGATGCATGAAACTAGAAGGCAGAACCTTCTGTACCCCACTTTTACTTTCTGTTATTTATATTAAATAAAATAAAAACAAATATTTTTGTGTCTGTTATCTGACTATCCGTGCAATATACAAATACCTCGAAAATAAAAGTTCTCCAAATGCCCTAAAATTTAAATATGATTTTTTTAGAATATTTGAGAATATTTGGCACTAAGAACATAGCAAGGGGGTCAACCACCTGCCCACGAGGGTGGAGGACGCGCCCTACCCCCCTGGGCGCGCCCCTGCCTCGTGGGCCCACGGTGGCCCTCCTCCACTTATTCCCCACACACTTCATCTTCCTTCCACAAACACGAATATCCAGCTCAAGCACGAGTTCTAGCTCATCTTGCTCCCATTTTCGATCTCCTTGCTCAAAGCACCTCTCGCAAATCTTCTTGGGGAGATTGTTCCTTGGTATGTGACTCCTTCATTGGTCCAATTAGTTTTTGTTCTAGTGCTTTATTCATTGCAAATTTTTGCTGCTTAGGTGACCCTGTTCTTGAGCTTGCATGTCAAATTTATATGGTCAAAAGTAGTTTTGATACATGATATAGGCCCTAGGCACTTGTAGGAGTAGTTGCTATCAATACTATTGAGTTTGGTTTACTTTTATTTTGAAGGTACTAAAAAATTTCAGAATTTTTCAGAGGAAGAAAAATGCTTAGGAAAATGTTCCAAGGTGGTTCTTCAAGGAAGCAAGGACCCAGGCTTGCAATGCGTGATGCTGATGTCGAGCCACCAAGAGAGGCTCCAGTGCGTCCTTGTGAATGGCCCTCTGAGAACTTTATGGATCGAGCAGGAATTAAGGAGGAATTCAACGCATATTTGCATAACTCTGATCTTGTGAGCTTCGAGGAAGAGAAGTGTAGCCAGTATCACCACCTCACCAGTACCTTTGTGAGGAGGTTTGAATTTTCAACTTCATGTAATTCTCCAACTGTCCTGTTTGATCTTTATGATAAATCTTACACTATGGACTTAGAGGATTTTACCACTGCTTACAAACTTCCACAATGGGGTAGTATAAGGGATCCTTGCAAATCTTAATTTAGAGATTTTCTTGCTAGCATAATTGTGGGAGAATATAGAGATATTACCCAAGCTACCATAGGGAGCATTCACTTTCCTACTATACATTATTTTGCTCTCTTCATAGGTAGATGCATTAATGGTAAAGATGAGGCATGTCACATGTGTGTCCCCGATCTTAGTATTCTTACGAGTGCTGTGTTAGGAGACAAATCATATAATTTGGGAGCCATTGTTGCACATAGGTTGCATCTTAATAGACTTAATGGAGATTTCTTTGGTGGAATTTATGCAACCCGCATAGCTAATTTTCTTGGTATAGCCATACACAAAGATGATATTGAATTACCTCCTGCTTATCTAGATTTGAATGCTATGGTTCACCACCAGTTTGTCGAGAGGAACGAATCACCTCTCCAGTATCGACTAATCTTTGACAGACGCCGTGTTGTCTGTATTACTCTCCCTGCTCCTGCGTTCTTTGATTATCAGGCAAGAGGAGGCAGATGAGTATGATAGGAGAGAGGAGGCCGCTCGTCGCCACGCTGCACCTCAGCAGGCGATAGCTGCTGCATCGCAGTATGACCCCAGCTACTATTATGGATATCCGCCAGGCCAGCCGTGGCCATAGATCAACTTAGGCCAAAAGCCTAAGCTTGGGGGAGTACGTATTTCCCACCGACATTACATTAATGTTCACACACTCATTGCTAGATGTCGGTGCTCATACTTTTTCATTATATCATCCATGCTAGTTTATTTTCCTTTTTATGCTTTCTTCTTGTGTGTTTAATAAACCTTAAGCAAAACCAAAAAATTAGTTGTAGCTTTTAATTAATTTACTTTCCATGCTTGTAGTAGTAATTAAAAATAAAACCCAAAAATATCTCGTGTTCTTCTTTTGCTTGTTGGGAGCTTTCCTGTGTAAATAGTTTTATTTCTTTTCTTTGGGGTTCGATAGGGGAAGACCATAATTAAATTGTTGAAGTGGCTCTTATATGCATTATTGTTGATCTGACAAAAGAGCCCATATTGCCTTGTCTTCTCCTGTTTATTGAATGCTTGCAGATTCCAGCCTAGTCCAATGCACGTGCACTATTATTATTATTCACATCATTCAATCGTGCAAGTGAAAGGCAATTGTGATGTTATACGATGGACTGGTTGAGATGAGAAAAGCTGGTATGAACTCAACCTCTTTTGTTTTTGTAAATATGATTAGTTCATCGTTCCTGATTCAGCCTATTATGAATAAACATGTTTGCAATGACAACTAGAGATCATAGTTTCTTATGCCATGCTTGATTAGCTATGAGTTATAATGGTTTACCTTGCATGCGAACATGCTATTAAAATGGTTATGATGTGGTTGATAGGGTGGTATCCTCCTCTGAATGATTTAAGTGCCTTGACTTGGCACATGTTCATGCATGTAGTTGAAACAAAATCAACATAGCCTTCATGATATTTATGTTCATGGTGGATTATATCCGACTCATGCTTGCATTCGGTGTTGATTAATTTTAATGCATGTTCATGACTGTTGTTGCTCTCTAGCTGGTGGCTTCCCAGTCTTTTGCTAGCCTTCACCTGTACTAAGCGGGAATACTGCTTGTGCATCCAAACTCCTTAAACCCCAAAGTTATTCCACATGAGTCCACTATACCTACCTATATACGGTATCTACGTGCCGTTCCAAGTAAATTTGTATGTGCCAAACTCTAAACCTTCAAATAAATATCATGTTTTGTATGCTCGAATAGCTCATGTATCAACTAGGGTTGTCTGTATCTTCCATGTTAGGCGGGTTATTCTCAAGAGGAGTGGACTCCGCTCCTCACTCACGAGATAAACTTTTACAAACTAAATCAGAATAATTGCAAACAAAACTCCCCCTGGGACTCTTGTTAGTTGGAGGCACTCGTTGTTTCGAGCAATCCATGGTTTGATGCTTGTTGGTGGAAGGGGGAGTATAAACTTTACTATTCTGTTTGGGAACCTCCTATAATGTGTGTAGCATGGAAGATATCGCCATCTCTTGGTTGTTATGTTGACAATGAAAGTATACCACTCAAAGTATTATTCACCTCTGTTTCAAAACCGAGCTCTGGCACCTCTACAAATCCCTGCTTCCCTCTGTGAAGGGCATATCTATTTACTTTTATGTTGAGTCATCCTCCTCTAATTAAAAAGCACCAGTTGGAGATCACCGTTGTCATTTGCATTCGTTACTGTTAGTTTACATTGAATATGACTTGACTGGATCTCTTTTACCATGAATTACAATGTCTAGTCAGTCCTTGGTCTTTAAAGGTGCTCTGCATTTATGTTTTGCGGTCTCAGAAAGGGCTAGCGAGATACCATCTTGTTATATCATATTATGATTGTTTTGAGAAAGTGTTGTCATCCAAGATTTATTATTATTGCTCGCTAGTTGATTATGCCATTGATATGAGTAAACTTGAGATCTATGCGTTATTGAGAATGTGGTTATTTATAATCTTTGCTGAAAACTTGAATGTTGGCTTTACATATTTACAACAACAAGAGCAAATAGAGTTTGTAAAAGTTTTTCTTTATCACTTTTAGTTTGTCAACTGAATTGCTTCAGGACAAGCAAAGGTTAAGCTTGGGGGAGTTGATACGTCTCCAACATATCTACTTTTCCAAACACTTTTGCCCTTGTTTTGGACTCTAACTTGCATGATTTGAATGGCACTAACCCGGACTGACGTTGTTTTCAGCAGAATTACCATGGTGTTATTTATGTGCAGGAGCAAACGTTCTCGGAATGACCTGAAACTTCACGGAGCCACTTTTCAGAAAATAAGAAAAATACCTGCCAAAGATGAAGGCCAGGGGGCCCACCGTCTCTCCATGAGGGTGGGGGGGCGCCCCCCTACCTCATGGGCCCCCTGTTGCCTCTCCGACTCCAACTCCACCTCCATATATTGAGTTTCGGGGAGAGAAAAATCAGAGAGAAGAAATCATCGCGTTTTACGATATGGAGCCGCCGCCAAGCCCTAAAACCTCTCAGGAGGGCTGATCTGGAGTCCGTTCGGGGCACCAGAGAGGGGAATCCATCGCCATCGTCATCACCAACCATCCTCCATCACCAATTTCATGATTCTCACCGCCGTGCGTGAGTAAGTCCATCGTAGGCGTGCTGGACGATGATGGGTTGGATGGGATCTATGATGTAATCGAGTAAGTTTTGTTAGGGTTTGATCCCTAGTGTCCACTATGTTCTGAGATTGATGTTGCTATGACTTTGCTATGCTTCATGCTTGTCACTAGGGCCCGAGTGCCATGATTTCAGATCTGAACCTATTATGTTTTCATCAATATATGAGTGTTCTTGATCCTATCTTGCAAGTCTATAGTCACCTATTATGTGTTATGATCCGTTAACCCCGAAGTGACAATAATCGAGATACTTACCGGTGATGACCGTAGTTTGAGGATTTCATGTATTCACTATGTGTTAATGCTTTGTTCCGGTTCTCTATTAAAAGGAGGCCTTAATATCCCTTAGTTTCCGTAAGGACCTGTAATGCCCCGAACACTCCCGCCGGTGGTCGTTACTCCTGGTGGGATCTAGACTGGCTCCACAGATCAATACTAGTCTTTTCTGCGTAGTTTGTCCTCACTCGTGCGCACCCGGGAGCAACTTCCCGGTCGGTCACCCATCCTGACACTACTCCAAGTTGAGCACGCTTAACTTTGGAGTTCTATCCGAATGGACTCCTGGAAAAGAAGGAAATCCTTATTGATATGAGTAGTCTATCATCCCTAATAAGCCAGGCCATCACATACACCCCCACTCAGAGGAACCGACGTCCTCGTCGGGCCACAGGAACATTCCCTCTTGGCACATAAGTCTGTGCATCCAGTCTAGTACATGTGCCATGTCGGGTGCCACGACGGGTCACAAACGTCATGAACAACATGACCGCGCACCTGTCCACAAACATCCGTGTAACCGCGAGGGTCGGTTCTGATACCAACTTGTAACGCCCCGGACACACCCGCCGGTGGTCTTTACTCCTGGCGGGATCTAGACTGGCCCCATAGATCAATACTAGCCTTTTCTGCGTACTTTGTCCTCACTCGTGCGCACCCGGGAGCAACTTCCCGGTCAGTCACCCATCCTGGGACTACCCCAAGCTGAGCATGCTTAACTTTGGAGTTCTGTTTGAATGGGCTCCTGGAAAAGAAGGAATTCCTTATTGATATGAGTAGTCTATCATCCCTAATAAGCCAGGCCATCACAGGACCCTGCTGCCACGGGAGGGTAGGACAAAAGATGTCATGCAAGTTCTTTTCCATAAGCACGTATGACTATTCGGAATACATGCCTACATTATATCAATGAACTGGAGCTAGTTCTGTGTCACCCTAGGTTATGACTATTACATGATGAACCGCATCTGGCATAATTCTCCATCACCGATCCATTGCCTACGAGCTTTCCATATATTGTTCTTCGCTTATTTACTTTTCCGTTTCTATTGCTATTATCACTACAAAAAACCAAAAACATTGCTTTTACTACCGTTACCTTTTGTTACCTTTACCACTACTATCATATGACTTGACTGGATCTCTTTTACCATGAATTACAATGTCTAGTCAGTCCTTGGTCTTTAAAGGTGCTCTGCATTTATGTTTTGCGGTCTCAGAAAGGGCTAGCGAGATACCATCTTGTTATATCATATTATGATTGTTTTGAGAAAGTGTTGTCATCCAAGATTTATTATTATTGCTCGCTAGTTGATTATGCCATTGATATGAGTAAACTTGAGATCTATGCGTTACTGAGAATGTGGTTATTTATAATCTTTGCTGAAAACTTGAATGCTGGCTTTACATATTTACAACAACAAGAGCAAATAGAGTTTGTAAAAGTTTTTCTTTATCACTTTTAGTTTGTCAACTGAATTGCTTCAGGACAAGCAAAGGTTAAGCTTGGGGGAGTTGATACGTCTCCAACATATATACTTTTCCAAACACTTTTGCCCTTGTTTTGGACTCTAACTTGCATGATTTGAATGGCACTAACCCGGACTGACGTTGTTTTCAGCAGAATTACCATGGTGTTATTTATGTGCAGGAGCAAACGTTCTCGGAATGACCTGAAACTTCACGGAGCCACTTTTCAGAAAATAAGAAAAATACCTGCCAAAGATGAAGGCCAGGGGGCCCACCGTCTCTCCATGAGGGTGGGGGGGCGCCCCCCTACCTCATGGGCCCCCTGTTGCCTCTCCGACTCCAACTCCACCTCCATATATTGAGTTTCGGGGAGAGAAAAATCAGAGAGAAGAAATCATCGTGTTTTACGATATGGAGCCACCGCCAAGCCCTAAAACCTCTCAGGAGGGCTGATCTGGAGTCCGTTCGGGGCTCTAGAGAGGGGAATCCATCGCCATCGTCATCACCAACCATCCTCCATCACCAATTTCATGATTCTCACCGCCGTGCGTGAGTAATTCCATCGTAGGCGTGCTGGACGGTGATGGGTTGGATGGGATCTATGATGTAATCGAGTAAGTTTTGTTAGGGTTTGATCCCTAGTGTCCACTATGTTCTGAGATTGATGTTGCTATGACTTTGCTATGCTTCATGCTTGTCACTAGGGCCCGAGTGCCATGATTTCAGATCTGAACCTATTATGTTTTCATCAATATATGAGTGTTCTTGATCCTATCTTGCAATTCTATAGTCACCTATTATGTGTTATGATCCGTTAACCCCGAAGTGACAATAATCGAGATACTTACCGGTGATGACCGTAGTTTGAGGATTTCATGTATTCACTATGTGTTAATGCTTTGTTCCGGTTCTCTATTAAAAGGAGGCCTTAATATCCCTTAGTTTCCGTAAGGATCTGTAACGCCCCGAACACTCCCGCTGGTGGTCGTTACTCCTGGCGGGATCTAGACTGGCTCCACAGATCAATACTAGTCTTTTCTGCGTAGTTTGTCCTCACTCGTGCGCACCCGGGAGCAACTTCCCGGTCGGTCACCCATCCTGACACTACTCCAAGTTGAGCACGCTTAACTTTGGAGTTCTATCCGAATGGACTCCTGGAAAAGAAGGAATTCCTTATTGATATGAGTAGTCTATCATCCCTAATAAGCCAGGCCATCACATACACCCCCACTCAGAGGAACTGACGTCCTCGTCGGGCCACAGGAACATTCCCTCTTGGCACATAAGTCTGTGCATCCAGTCTAGTACATGTGCCATGTCGGGTGCCACGACGGGTCACAAACGTCATGAACAACATGACCAGGCACCTGTCCACAAACATCCGTGTAACTGCGAGGGTCGGCTCTGATACCAACTTGTAACGCCCCGGACACACCCACCGGTGGTCGTTACTCCTGGCGGGATCTAGACTGGCCCCATAGATCAATACTAGCATTTTCTGCGTACTTTGTCCTCACTCGTGCGCACCCGGGAGCAACTTCCCGGTCGGTCACCCATCCTGGGACTACCCCAAGCTGAGCACGCTTAACTTTGGAGTTCTGTTTGAATGGGCTCCTGGAAAAGAAGGAATTCCTTATTGATATGAGTAGTCTATCATCCCTAATAAGCCAGGCCATCATAGGACCCTGCTGCCACGGGAGGGTAGGACAAAAGATGTCATGCAAGTTCTTTTCCATAAGCACGTATGACTATTCGGAATACATGCCTACATTATATCAATGAACTGGAGCTAGTTCTGTGTCACCCTAGGTTATGACTATTACATGATGAACCGCATCTGGCATAATTCTCCATCACCGATCCATTGCCTACGAGCTTTCCATATATTGTTCTTCGCTTATTTACTTTTCCGTTGCTATTGCTATCATCACTACAAAAAACCAAAAACATTGCTTTTACTACCGTTACCTTTTGTTACCGTTACCACTACTATCATATTACTTTGCTACTAAATACTTTCCTGCAGATATTGAGTTTCCAGGTGTGGTTGAATTGACAACTCGGCTGCTAATACTTGAGAGTATACTTTGGTTCCCCTTGTGTCGAATCAATAAATTTGGGTTGAATACTCTACCCTCGAAAACTGTTGTGATCCCCTATACTTGTGGGTTATTAACGTCCCACTCCTTCATTACTTGATTAACCACCAAATCCGAGTCGCCATAGACCATGAGGTGATGGACGCCGAGTGAAATGGCCATACACAACCGCGTACAGAAGTGCTTCATATTCAGCTTCATTGTTGGAGGAGTCAAAATGAATCTGGAGAATATAGCTAAGTTTGTCACCTCGGGGGGATACCAATACCACCCCAGCACTGGAACCATTCAGCATCTTGGATTCATCAAAGAACATGGTCTAATGCTCCGAGTGAATCTGAGTCGGCAGTTGCTGTTCAACCCACTCGGCGAGGAAATCTGCTATTGCTTGGGACTTGATAGCTTTCTTTGCCTCAAACTTGATATCCAAGGGAAGGAGTTCAATCGCCCACTTTGCCACTCGACCGGTTGCATCTCTGTTGTTCAGAATTTCTGACAATGGTGCGTCGCTGACGACTATAATGGAGTGATCAGAGAAATAATGTGCAACCTTCTTCGTGGTCATGTAAATCCCATAAACAAGCTTCTGATAATGTGGATATCTTTCCTTGGATGGAGTCAGAACTTTAGAAACATAGTATACTGGGCGCTGAACTTTATATGCTTTTCCTTCTTCTTCCCGCTCGACCGTGAGTACTGTACTGACAACTTGTCCAGTGGCTGCAATATAAAGCAGTAAAGGCTCTTTGCTGATTGGGGCAGCGAGCACCGGCTGGGTGGAAAGCAGGGCTTTGAGTTCTGCAAACGCTGCATCAGCTTCAGGAGTCCACTCGAACTTGTCAGATTTGTTCATTAGTCTGTAAAGAGGCAATTCCTTTTCACCGAGGCGAGAAATGAATCGACTCAAGGCGGCCAACCAACCAGTAAGATTCTGGACATCATGCACACGCACAGGGCGCTTCATCCGGAGTATGGCACCAACTTTCTCTGGGTTCGCGTCTATCCCTTGTTCGAAAACGAGGAATCTGAGTAACTTTCCGCCAGGAACTCTGAATGTGCACTTTGATGGGTTAAGCTTGATATTATACCTTCTTAGGTTGGCAAAGGTTTCAGCAAGGTCATCCAGCAGGTCGGAACCTTTACGCGACTTGACCACAATGTCATCCATGTATGCTTCCACATTCCGACCGATTTGAGTGAGCAGACACTTCTGAATTATCCTCATGAATGTGGCTCCAGCGTTCTTGAGACCGAATGGCATGGTGACATAACAAAAACACCCGAATGGAGTGATGAAAGCTGTTTTTATCTCTTCGGGTCCATACAGTCGGATCTGATGGTACCCGGAATAGGCGTCTAGAAAAGACAAATGCTCACACCCCACAGCCGAGTCGACAATCTGGTCGATGCGAGGGAGAGGAAAATGATCTTTTGGGCAGGCCCGATTGATATGCTTGAAGTAAATGCACATGCGAAGTGAGTCATCCTTCTTGGGGACCATGACAACATTGGCGAGCCACTCGGAGTGGTAAATCTCTTGGATGAACTCAGCTGCCAGGAGTCGAGCCACTTCCTCACCAATTGTTTTTCTCTTCTGTACAGCGGACTGTCGAAGATGTTCCTTGACTGGTTTTACTTTCGGGTCGACTCGCAAACGATGCTCAGCCAGTCCCACGGGTACACCCGGCATGTCAGAAGGTTTCCATGCAAAGATGTCCTAGTTCTTATGGAGGAATTGGATGAGCGCTTCTTCCTATTTTCTCTCGAGTGATGTTGAGATATGAGTAGGAGCAGCATTAGGATCGGTCGGGTGAATATGAATCGGCTTGGTGAATATGAATCTGTGGCAGGCTTCTTGGAGCGCAGCAAATCACTCGGATCTGCATTTTTCTGGTATTCTTGCATTTCGACTGCTACCATTTGTGCATCGGTGATTTTTGAGCCCTTCTAGAAGCACTCTTCTGCCTTCTGCCTATTGCCAGTGATAGTGATCACTCCTCTGGGACGAGGCATTTCAATTTGAGGTACATGTAACATGGTCGAGCCATGAAACATGCATAGGCAGGCCTACCCAGAATAGCATGGTAAGCACTCTGGAAATCCACTACTTCAAATGTCAACTTTTCCTTGCGGTAATTCTTGGAATCACCGAAAACCACATCAAGGGCGATCTGGCCGAGTGATTCAGCCTTCTTGCTAGGTATAACACCATGGAAACTCATATTGCTTTCACTAAGCTTGGACATCGGAATGCCCATTCCCTTCAAGGTTTCAGCATAAAGGATATTCAGGCCGCTACCACCATCCATTAGCACTTTGGTCAGTCGAGTGCCTTCAACAGCTGGGTCGACCACCAACGCTTGCCTCCCAGGGGTGGCTATATGCGCTAGGTGATCGGACTGGTCGAATGTGATAGTAGTCTGAGACCACTTCAAATAACTGGGTGTTGCCGGAGCAACCATATTTACTTCTCTATTGATAACTTTCAGTCGACTTTTGCTCTCCACATCAGCAAAAAATCAGCAGAATGGAATTGACGTTGGGAAAACCATCGTCATCTTCTTCCTTATCCGCATCCTTGTCCAACTCCTTTTCCTTCTCATTGGGTTGCTTTTCTCAGAACTGCGGGATCAAAACTCGGCAATGTCGAGCAGTATGTTTAGGATAAATCAGATTACCCTCTTCATCCTTCTTGATGTGAATGTGACATGGCAAATCCAACACATCATTTCCGGCTTGATCTTTCACTTTCTTGGGGGTCCAAGGCCCTTTGGGCTTCCCCATGAACTTTCCTTGAGCCACGACTAAGGCTTCACCAGGAGCAGCTGGCTCGGCCTTGCGCTTCTGTTTCTGACTGGAATTCCCACCTCAGGTTTCCTGGGTGACTGTTTTGTGCTTGCCACTCCGGAGTCGGTCTTATTCTTTGTTGTTAGCGTATTTGCTGGCAATCTCCATCATCCGAGTCAGGGACATATCCCTTGTCCGACTGAATTTCAGATTCAACTCTCGATACTTAACGCCTTCTTTGAAGGCACACATTGCTTGGTGATCTGTCACATTCTCCATTGTATGGTGCAACGTGATCCATCTCTGGATATAGTCTCTCAGGGTTTCATTCGGTTTTTGCACACAATGCTGCAATTCTGTCAACCCCGCTGGTCGTTTGCAAGTACCTTCAAAAGTCCTAACAAACACTCGGGCGAGTTCCTCCCAATTGAATATACTGCCAGGTGCTAATTGGTTCAACCATGCTCTAGCCGAGCCTTCCAACATCAGAGGAAGGTGCTTCATGGCCACTTCATCATTGCCACCACCAATATGTACAGCCACTCGGTAGTCTTCAAGCCAAGTGTCAGGCTTAGACTCACCAGTAAACTTGCTGGCTCCAGTCGCCAACCTAAAGTTGGGAGGAATCACTGCGGCCCTGATGGCTCTGCTGAATCACTCGGGACCTGAAACGTGCACCCTGCTGCCAGTCGGGTAATCTCTGTCATGGCCTTCTCTGTGTGCTCTGTTCCTGTCAACCAGACCTTGAACGAGAATAGATCTCGCATCAAAGCCTAGCTCCCTTGGGTCGACTGGTATTCTTCACTCGCCACTGTGAGGACGCCTGTCATCATGCCGCCGAGGCACATATGACCCACTCCTCGGAGGAGGCGTGGGCACTCGACGATGGTCATCGTGGCCAAGTCGGTGATCATATTGCTTGTGGTTTTTGTACTGATCTTGCATGTGCCCACGTCCTTCATGCCGCGCGGGCGGTCTTGGGCTGTGGGCCGACTAAACTGTATCAGCCATCATAGACCTGCTATGAATCCTATTCCGTGACTAAGACACTGCTGTGTTCTGCTCTCCGCCTGCTCGGAGCAAGGCCTAGATCTGCATCAAACCTCTGCCAGCTTCCGACTGGGAAGGCTGAATTGACTCTGCTATTCGGGCTGCAGCTGTGAGATTTTGAATCAGAGTGCGGTATACCTGAGTTTGAGGTGGAAAAAGCCCATCGACCGGATTCAAGGATCCGCTGCTGAGCACGCTCGTCGAGAGCATGCTGAAGGTTCTCCAGTCGAGTGCACTCAGCCAAGTTGGCAAGGCGCGCCTCCTCCAAGGCCCGGGCCTCGGGGGTTTCTCCAATGATAGGAGTGTGAAGCGCATCCATATTGCGGCAGCGAAGCTCTTCCCTCTGCTGTGAAGAAAGGGGCTCGGGGCAATACTCCTCGTGAACGCGCGACCAATCGCCGCCGCCGTGACCACCGTCGTCATGGGGGAAGCCAGGAGGACTGCATGGTCCGTTGACCATCAAGACTTCCGCCGCGGGATTGGTGTTGTCGCACTCGGATTCGGTCACAACGGAGCCAGTCGAACAGGCCGTAGAGAGTTTCGTCAGGCTCGATTGCCGCGACTTGTGGGGTGGCCGACTGACGGGCCACCGCGTGTCTCACCCACCACTGGAGCCGTGACCGACCGAACGCTTGCGCCGGTGAACAGCGGGGGGCGAGGACACCACAGGAGCCAACCGATACCGGGTCGACGCTACCGGAGAAGGATGCCACGGATGCATGCGCGAAAGTGCGTCGCCCCGCAGACGGGGAGCGCCTCGACGTCGAGTGGAGCTTCCTAAAGCCAAGTGGAGTCGTCGGCAACGAAAACGAGCGCACCGAGATGGATCTCGCGGCCCTCAGCCAGTCCGCCAGCGGAAATCATGATGATGAGAATCGGAAAAAATCGCAACTCCACCAAAAAGTCGCTAAGACCCCTGCCCCACGGCGGGCGCCAACTGTCGTGGATCTAAGACTGACAGTAGAATGGGGGTAGGTATGAGGAGACAAGATCCTGGCTATTGCAAAGTTGTACACATGATTTTTACAAGTTTAGGCCCTTCGCAGAGGAAGTAACAACCCTACGTCGCCTGGAGGCGGTCGACTGGATTATGTGTGTGTGTGTGTTACAGGGGTTGCGAACCCTTGTCCCAGAGGAGGGGGGTGGCTTATATAGAGTGCGCCAGGACCCCGGCTCCCCTCCGTTACACAGGGTTCAATGTACATAAAGATGAGGCGTTACTGGTAACGCCAACCTTAAATGCCTTAATGACCTTAAAGATTACAGAGTGAACGCTCGTCTGTTGCTGTTCCAGATGACTCCTGGTCTTCAATAGGTCAAGTGTATTCTTGTATGGTCGAGTGGTCGATTGGTCAAGCGACTTCAGGAAGGAGGGGTCTCCAAGTAGCTGATCGGTCGAGTGGATTGCACTTGACACCTTTGTTGGGCCCTCCATGTGGTCTCTTGAGCTTCTTTGCTTCTATGACAGTGACCTTGGATAGGATGTATAGGTCAGGCCTATGACCCTACCCGGTGTCTATATCATCATCAGTGGAGTCTTGGCAGGCGTGGGCCTGGCTGCAGCCCCGCAGGTGTCTTTGGCAAGGGCCTTGCCGGGGGTCCGGCAAGGGCCTTGCCGCAGCACCACGGTCGTCCTCGGCAAGGATCTTGCCGGGGGTCTCGTGGACTTCCTTGGCAAGGATCTCGCCAAGGACCGTCGTTTTCTAGCTCTTGTCTGATCTTGTGTATTTATGGTTTCTACAAAGATCTGCATGCCACCACGGAGGTGCCTCCCGAGCCTTGGTTCCAATGTGGTTGATGGTGTTAGAACCCCTTGCGCTCAAGGGTGGCGCGCCCTGGTGGCATTGGGCAAGTTGCCCCGGCAAGGATCTTCTCGGGGCTGCGGAAGGCAAGGGTCTTGCCGGGGGATTCCACCTCGCCCTCTTGCTCTCTTTGTGTCCCTGGTCTTGACGTTGCTCTGGCTGTCTTGTGTTCCGGCTTTCCTCCTCTGCCCTGCTTAGTGTGGCCATCGGCGCGGCTCTGACTGCCTGTGCACAAGTAAAGGGGTGCAAAAGGAGAGCCCCTACTTTTGTACACCGACGGGAGCCCCCGGGCCTGGGCCACACATAAGTGCAACGCGTTGTTGGGCTAGGCCCAGAACGGTGCACGGGCAGGTGGGGCGGATTTTTACTGCAGTAACTTCACCATCCGCTGCGCTTCCCCACGACCTGCGTTGAACGCGCGATGTGGGGGTCATGCGTGACACGGGGGTCATGCGTGGGGCGGATTCCGCATGCATGTGTCACATCATGGTAAAGAGGCGGCTCGCACCTTCCCCATAAAAGGAGGAAAACGAAGAGACGCGACTCATTTACTGAGTGGGCTCGGGTCATGATCTTCAAGGCGCCCGCGCCCCACGACCACGGGGTGGAGAACGGCCGTCTCATCCGTCCCCTCGATTTACGCTTGCCCGCCATGTGTCCCCCGTGCTCTGAAGATGGTAGGCGGTGGGTGCGGGCCTTGAATGACGAGGCAGGGAAACGGGTCGGCCTCGATTCTCTGCGCCCCCGATGGTCGGATTGGCTGAGTGGGGAGGTCGAGTCCCAACCCCGCCCCTTTATAAGAAGGGGGAGGGGGATGGCACCCCATAATCTTTCAACATCCCTCTCCTTCCACCTCGGCTCTGCTCTTTCATCTGCCATGGCGAGAGGGGACGCCGGTCCTTCGACAGTGGCGGCGAGGGTCTCTACTCGATAGCGCGTCCCTCCTTCCCAAAAGCCCGCGGCGGCGGAGCCGGCCACGAGAGGAAGGGGGGCGAGGCCGAGGCCGACGTGGCGCTCGGGGGAAGAGGGGGTGGGGCGGCGCACCGGCCTTGCCTCCGCCAGCGATGCCTCCCCCAATGGAGGGCCACGTCGGGGACCAGCCTCGCGAGTTCTTCATCAGGCTGTGTCGGACACCGCGCCATCGCCTTCGTCTCCCTGCGCCATTCGCTTGGTAGATGGAGCTCAATCCACCCCAGACCCCGAGGTTGCATATGAGGGGCTGCAGGAACGGCGGCACGCGGGTCGACATCAAATTTCCCACCCCTCACATCATGTACCTTCGCCGCGGATGGAAGACTTTTGCTTGTATCCACAGCCTGACGGCGGGGCTCGTTCTCTATTTCAAATTAATGGAGAACGGCCTGCTCTCCATCAAGGTCTTTGGAGACTCTGGAACTCACCTGAAGTGCTGCGTGGAGAGCTCCTCCGATGATGAAGACTCCTTCTCAAGCGGGAGTGATGAGGAGGACAGGGACAGCAACGACGACAGCGTCGAGCAAGGGCACGTGGACCTCGTCTCCGACTGACCGCGTCGCCCCTCCCCCCGCCGTGCGCTCTGCCGAGGCCTTCCTCGTCAAGCTCTCCATCGGCGCATTCCCCTTCTCCTCCTTTTTGCCTTCACCTGCCGCACCTGGGAGGAAAAGGGCAAGAACGGGGATCACAGGGCACTTATTTTTTCTACTTTGTAAGCCTGCAGGCACTTATTAAATTTCAAACTTTGTAATCCCCTTGCTCGTGTACCCATTCCGTATGAATTGTACTTTTTTGCAATGTATGAATGAAAGGAAGGGTGTTTGCCAGGTTTCATTTGCGCATGGGCGACGGCCACACCGAGGAACGCGACCTCGTTATCTTAAGATAAACATGGTATCCCGGCAACATGCCTTGCCGTCTGCTACCTCTTGAGCACTGCGTTAGTTTTCCCTTGAAAAGGAAAGGGTGATGCAGTAAAGTAGCCTAAGTATTTCCCTCAGTTTTTGAGAACCAAGGTATCAATCCAGTAGGAGATCACGCTCGAGTCCCACGCACCTACACAAACAAATAAGAACCTCGCAACCAACGCGATAGATGGGTTGTCAATCCCTTCACGGTCACTTACGAGAGTGAGATCTGATAGATGTGATAAGATAATATTTTTGGTATTTTTATGATAAAGAGAAATAAAGATGCAAAGTAAAATAAACGGTAATAGAAATAGCTAAGTGTTGGAAGATTAATATGATGGAAGATAGACCCGGGGGCCATAGGTTTCACTAGTGGCTTCTCTCAAGAGCATAAGTATTACGGTGGGTAAATGAATTACTGTCGAGCAATTGATAGAATTAAGCATAGTTACGAGAATATCTAGGTATGATCATGTATATAGGCATCACGTCCGTGACATGTAGACCGAAACAATTATGCATCTACTACTATTACTCCACACATCGACCGCTATCCAGCATGCATATAGAGTATTAAGTTCTTAAGAACAGAGTAATGATTTAAGTAAGATGACATGATGTAGAGGGATAAACTCATGCAATATGATATAAACCCCATCTTTTATCCTTGATGGCAACAATACAATACGTGCCTAACTGCCCCTGCTGTCACTAGGAAAGGACACCGCAAGATTGAACCCAAAGCTAAGCACTTCTCCCATTGCAAGAAAGATCAATCTAGTAGGCCAAACCAAACTGATAATTCAAAGAGACTTGCAAAGGTAACCAATCATACATAAAAGAATTCATAGGAGATTCAAATATTGTTCATAGATAAACTTGATCATAAACCCGTAATTTATCTGATCTCGACAAACACACCGTAAAAGAAGATTACATTGAATAGATCTCCAAGAAGATCGAGGAGAACTTTGTATTAAGATACAAAAGAGAGAGAAGAAGCCATGTAGCTAATAACTATGGACCCGAAGGTCTAAGGTAAACTACTCACACATCATCAGAGAGGCTATGGTGTTGATGTAGAAGCCCTCCGTGATCAATGCCCCCTCCGACGGAGCGCCGGAAAATGCCCCAAGATGGGATCTCACGGGTATAGAAGGTTGCGGTGGTAGAAATAGGGTTTTGGCTCCATCTCTGACGTTTCCAGGGTATATGGGTATATATAGGAGGAAGAAGTATGTCGATGGAGCAACGAGGGGCCCACGAGGGTGGAGGGCGTGCCCAGGGGGTAGGCACACCCCCTGCCTCGTGGCCTCCTTGATTGTTTCTTGACACCCACTCCAAGTCTCCTGGATCACGTTTGTTGAGAAAATCACGTCTCGAAGGTTTCATTCCGTTTGATATTCCTTTTCTGCGAAACACTAAAATAGGCAAAAAAACAGCAATTTGGGCTGGGCCTCCGGTGAATAGGTTAGTCCCAAAAATGATATAAAAGCGTAAAATAAAACCATTAACATCCAAAACAGATAATATAATAGCATGGAGCAATCAAAAATTATAGATACATTGGAGACGTATCACCGTCCTCCTGCTCTATGGCCCGACTACACTCACACTCTTGGCGGAGGTAGGGGTAGAGTAGGATTAGGCCCTTCGCTTGCCCTCATCCCATCACATCACAACCAAGTTCCAGTCCAAAGTAGAGTTTTCGGACACGGGATGGAGGGGGCAAGATGGTACAAGAGCGAGCGGAGCCTTATATGTTCAACGCTCATACGGGTGCATCGAGTGGGGGAGAAAAATGTATCTGACGTTGCAGCCCCCGGCAACCTTGGCTTGCCGCGGTTAGATCCTTGGGTGTGCAGCCCCCGGCAACCTTGGTTTGCCGGGGCCGGAGCACCGGCTTGTTCTTTTTCTTCCCAGTAGCTCAGTAGAAATGTCCATGTACCTTGCGAACCAAAGAGGACGGAAAGGAACAGAGTGACGCACACTCGACCTGTATCTAGGGGTTAGCCTCCGCTAAGCACTATCGACCCTAAACGAGGGAGAGACTCGACCTAGCATGCATGTTAAAACTTAGGGCGCCAGCGCTTCATTTATTTATGCTCGGGTTCGGCGCCTGGCTTTGTACAAAGGGTTACATGCCTTGCCAACAAGGCTTGTACAAAAGGTGGTTTGATGGGGGGGCCCGGCAACTGCGCCTTATGGATGAAACTTGTGAAGATGTTCGATGTTCCAGGAGTTGCTCACTGGAACGCCATCTTCGGTCTCCAGGCAGACTGCGCCAGGCCTGGTGACTTGTATTACCCGATAAGGGCCTTCCCACTTCGGCGTCAACTTGTTGGAATTCTTGGCCGACTGAACGTGCCAAAGAACAAGGTCGCCTTCCTCAAAGCTCCGGGCATGAACCTTGCGGCTATGGTAACGGAGTAAGGCTTGCTGGTAGCATGCTCCTCGTACAGCCGCCCGAAGACGATCTTCCTCAAGGAGCGTTGCGTCATCTTGCTGCAACTGCTCTTGCTCAAGCTCATCATAAGCGAGCACTCGAGGTGACCCATATGTGAATTCCATGGGGAGAACTGCTTCTGCCCCATAAACGAGTGAGAAGGTGTCTGACCGGTGGCTCGATTTGGTGTCGTTCTGATTGACCAAAGAACCGCCAGCAATTCATCAATCCAGCGTCGTCCACACCTGCGTAGCCTGTCAAAAGTCCTTGTCCGAAGGCCTCGCAACACTTCAGCATTTGCCCTCTCAGCCTGGCCATTACTCCGTGGATGTGCAACAGAAGCAAAACAGACCTTGCTGCCGAGGTCCTGGATGTACTGCATGAAGGCGTGGCTCGTGAACTGTGTGCCGTTGTCGGTGATAATTCTAGTTGGCACACCGAAACAGCAGACTAGCCCCTTAAAGAATTTGATGGTTGCTTGTGATGTCACCTTTCTCACTGTCTCCACCTCCGGCCACTTTGTGAACTTGTCGATTGCAACGTACAAGTACTCAAAGCCCCCGACAGCACGGGGAAAGGGGCCCAGTATGTCGAGCCCCCAGACCGAGAATGGCCAGGAAAGAGGGATTGTTTGGAGCGTTTGAGCTTGTTGATGAAGCTTCTTCGAATGGAACTGACACGATTCACACTTGGTTACTAGTGTCGTTGCATCCTGGAGGGCAGTGGGCCAGAAGAAACCTTGCCAGAATGCCTTGCCGGCAAGGGCCCTTGACCCTATGTGGGAGCCACATACGCCTCCGTTTATCTCTGCCAACAACAACAGTCCTTCCTCCTAGGGAATGCACTTCAATTTCACACCTTTGGTCTTTTTCTGTACAGGACGTCATCGACAAACTGATACATGGCAGACCGACGGGCTACTTTCCCCGCTTCTTCCTGCTCCTTAGGGAGTTCCCCTGTTTGGATGAATCAGACGGTATGTTGTGCCATGCCGGAGCCTGAGAGGCTCGATGGCAAGGACTAAAGGCACTTCCTCTGCCATGGGAGCAGCTGTCTCTACAGCTAGGACTTAACGCCCCGCTGAAGTTGGTTGCCCCATGGCTGGCTCGGTGTCCACGGCAACATCCTTGCCGGCGGCTCCTGGGAGCTTGGCGGGAAATTACTTGTCGGGGCCTGATTTCCTTCGCTTGTTCTGCCTTGTTGATGGTTCAACAGATGGTTGACTCAGCCGAAGCACAAAAGTACCTGGTTCCACAGGTAGTTTGAAGGCGGCGCGCTTCGATAGGTAGTCGGCAATGTCGTTCTCCACTCGGGGAACATGCTCCGCCTGTATACCGTCAAAGCGCTCCTCCAGCTTCCTCACCTTATCTACGTAGGCCTCCATCAATGGGCTTTGATAATCTTTGTTGACTTGCTTGACAACAAGCTGCAAATCACCCCTGACGATGAGCTTCTTGATCCCGAGGTCTGTCGGGATCCTGAGACCGGCAAGCAACCCCTCGTATTCAGCAATGTTGTTCATGGACATCTCCCTGGGAAAGTGCATCTGGATTACATACTTGAGGTGCTCTCCGGTGGGTGCGATGAGCAGCACGCCAGCACTGGCACCTTGCAGAGAGAAAGCCCCGTCAAAGTACATAATCCAGTTGCAACTTGCCTCCTTGCCGAAGAGGGTGGTCTCCTTGGTCTCTTCGTCGGGCATTGAGGTCCACTCGGCAATGAACTCTGCCAAGACTCTGCTCTGGATTGTCAAAGTACTTTCAAACTTCAAACCAAAGCTCGACAGCTCCATGGCCCACTCCACAATCCTCCCGGTTGCGTTTGGGTTATGCAATATCCATTGCAACGGGAGGCGGGTGACGACGGTGATCTCGTTTGCTTGGAAGTAATGACGCAGCTTCCTCGAGGCCATAAGGAGGCCGAAGAGCAATTTCTGCACACCGGAGTACCTTGACCTAGCCCCCTGCAAGAGGGGGCTGACAAAGTAAACCGGGTGCTGCATCATTTTCTTCTTCTGTAGCACTTCGTCTGGTTGCGCAGGCCCTGTCCCGCCAGCGTCAGACCCTGCTGGGGGCCATGCCTTGCCGTCATCAGGCCCTCTCGGGGGGAGCTCTCGCTTGCCATCTGTCAGTCCTGTCGTTGTCACTGCCTCTTCGTCGACCTCCCTCTATGCCACTAGTGCGGCACTAACCACTTGGTTCGTTGCCGCCAGATATAGCAGCAACGGCTCTTTTGGTTTGGGCGCAACTAGTATCGGTGTAGAGGAGAGGTATTTCTTCAAATCCTGCAGCACTGCTTCGGCCTCTGGGGTCCATTCCATTGGTCCCGCCTTTTTCAAGATTTTGAAAAAGGGAAGGGCACGCTCAGCAGACCTGGAGATGAATCTGCTCATGGCGGCAACGCAACCAGTGAGCCGACGCACGTCCTTGATCCGCTTGGGCGCCTTAATATGCTCAATAGCCTTGATCTTGTCTGGATTCGCCTCGATCCCACGTTGTGACACGAAGAACCCGAGAAGTTTGCCGGACGGAACACCGAAGACACACTTCTCAGGGTTCAACTTGAGGTTGATCTTGCGCAGATTCGCAAACGCCTCTTCCAAATCTTGTATAAGTGTCACCATGTCTTTGGTTTTAACCAGTATGTTATCCATATAAGCTTCCATATTTCTATGTAGTTGAGGCTCAAAACCAATCTGGACTGCCCTTGCAAATGTCGAGCCAACACTCTTCAACCCGAAAGGCATCCATAAAAAGCAATGCGTGCCACATGGGGTGATGAACGTTGTCTTCTCTTCGTCTTCTCTTGTCATGAAGATCTGGTGGTACCCCGAGTAGGCGTCGAGGAATGATAATAGATCACACCCGGCCGTGGAGTCAACAATCTGGTCAATGCGCGGCAATGGGAAAGGGTCCTTGGGACAAGCCTTATTGATATCTGTGTAGTCAATACACAGCCTCCACTTCCCGTTTGCCTTGCGCACCACCACCGGATTGGCCAACCACGTCGGATGGAGTACTCCTCTCACCAAGCCTTCCGCTTCCAACTTCCTGATCTCCTTCATGATGAACTCCTGTCGTTCCAAAGCTTGCTTCCTGACCTTCTGCTTGATGGGTCGCGCATGAGGGAAGACAGCAAGATGGTGCTCAATCACCTCCCTGGGAACGCTGGGGATGTCGGATGCTTGGCATGCAAACACGTCGACATTCGCCCGCAGGAAGGTGACGAGCGTGCTTTCCTATTTGCTATCTAGGGTGGAGCTTATGGTGAAAGCTCCTCCCGTGCCATCCTCCTCGATGGACATCCTCTTGGTCTCTGGTGGCGCAGCTTTGGATTTCTTGCTCTTGCTGGTGGAGCTCTCTGGCACATCCTCGACAGGGGCACAACACTTCGAAGAGGTGCGCTTGCCGGAGTGGGTGCGAGAGGTCTTGCTGGTCCTCTTCCCTGCCGGGGCTCCAGCGGCAGGAGCGAGTGCTTTGGTGGTTGTCGCTGCAACTGCTTCCCGTAGAGTTGGTCGGCGTAGATCAGTGTGTCCTTCTTGTCGGAGGGGACGGTGATGATGGTCATCGACCCTGGCATCTTCAGCGTGTGTAGGCGTAATGCGCCGCCTCCATGAACTTGGCTAGTGCCGGGCGGCTGAGGACCCCGTTGTAGGGCAAGGGGATCTCGGCTACATCGAAAACAATCCTCTTCGTCCTATAGTTTAACTCCTCTCCAAACGTCACGGGCAGCGTGACCTTACCCTTCGGCTGACTCCTCCCCGGGTTGACCCCTTGAAACGTGCCTGTCTCTTCGAGGTCTCTCGCGGTGTCTTGGACTAGGGGGTACTCAACACGTCATCTCCCGATCTGTTAGATTGGGCCGAGGACCCCCATGGCCATATACTCAAGGGCCAGTTCGGACAGCTGCCGCATACATGGAAGATTCCACAAGACTTGGTGATCAAGACAAGGACTCCTCCCGACCGGCGTATTCGGCTAGGACTCTTGTTATCCTAGGCCCCTGGTGTCGGATTTCGGGTTCCGGCAGACCCATGAGGTTCAAACACTGGGGTGCGCACGGAGATTTCGCCTCCTACCTACCTGCACCCCTCCGCCTCACTAAGATCTAAGCTATGAAAAGAACAACACAAGATACACATGATTTATACTGGTTCGGGCCACCGCTGTGGTGTAATACCCTACTCCAGTGTGTGGTGTGGTGGATTGCCTCTTGGGCTGATGATGATGAACAATACAAGGAAGAACAGCCTCGCGAGGGTCTATTCTTGGCTGGGGCGATGAACTGCTGGGAGGAGTTCAGTCACCCTTCTCTCTCTCTCTCTCTCTCTCTCTCTCTCTCTCTCTCTCTCTCTTTCTCTCTCTCTCTCTTCCCGGTTGTTGATCTCGATCTCCCTAAAACCTCTATCCCCCAACCTTGTGGGTGGCTGGTCCTATTTATAGAGGCCCTGGTCCTCTTCCCAAATATTGAGCGGGAAGGGAGCCAACAATGGCGGGCTAATTTGAAGGGGGACAGCTAGTACCAGTTATCCTGACAAAAGTAGTCTTCGCCTGCACAAAGCTCTGGTGGTGACGCCGTCTTGGGCTCCACGATGACCTCCATCTTGCAGTCCTCCTGGTCTTGGTCTTGTTGCACCGAAATGGCAACATTTGCCTGATGCCTCGGTACTCCGCGGCTGCGCTTGCCCCCTTTGCACCAAAGGGGAAAGGAGGACACTGCGCGGGCTGGCACCCGCCTGGCACCCTTGGTCGTCATGGCTTGCTTCACGGGCACCTCGTGAGGTACCCCGCCTTGATCTCTCTGCCTCCTCACGAGCCAGCCTGATGAGGCCGTGCCTGGGGAAGCTCCGCGTCGTCCGCCCCGCGAGGCTTGGCCCCTCGCGAGGGTCTTGGGTCTGTGTTGGTGAAGATAGGCCGCGCTGGGCCCCCCCTTTGAGCCACGCCATAGGCAGCAGGCAGGCAAGTCTGGGGACCCCTGTTCCCAGAATGCCGACAGTAGCCCCCGGGCCCAAGGCGCGCCCGGGCTTGGCCGTGCGGGGAGGCGGAAGGGCAAGAGCGAAGCGCTACGGGCCCTAACACCCTGCGGCCTTGGGCGCCGCATGGCGGTTGATTGGACGTGGGCGGCACTGTTCCCCCACGCCCCCCTTATTTTGCGCCATGCTAGGCGGACTCGTAGTTATACACAGCCGCTCCCCTTTCTGTCGCTCGAGCGCCCTCTGTCCTTCCTCCGCTCGAACTCCAGCTTCCGTTTTCAACCCAATCTCGAACCTTCCCCCCTTCCTTTCGTCATGGCTCCAACGAAGAAGGGCAGAGGGAAGAAACCCGTGCCTCCGCCTTGCCCGCCGCCGTTGGTGGCCCCCACCGAGGGCTTGGGCAAGGTCAGCTCGGTTCTGGCCACTATCTTCAATGAATGCGGGAGGACGACGGCCTGGCCCACGTCCCACTTCTCCATCGATAGGATAGTCACCGAGGTCCCGTATTTCGCCGACGCCCTGTGGGCGGGTCTGGTTCCTCCCTTTTCTGATTTCTTCAATGCCGTGCTTTCCCACTATCAGATCCACATGATGCATCTGGGTCCTGAATCCATCACCCTCCTTTCGGTCTTTGCCTTTGTTTGCGAGGCTATGATGGGCATCCTTCCTTCGGTTGCCTTGCTGCGCCACTTCTTCTCGCTACGCCTTGTCGAACCTACCCAATGATGGGCGTGCGTGAGCTTCGTTGCCGCGTCTGAGACAGCGGCCTCTGGGATTGACTTCAAGCTCCCTCTGCCCGCGGCTGGGTTCCGTGAGCGGTGGCTGTATGTGGATGCAGGGGTGCCCAGCCCCTGCTATCGGAGCAAACTTCGCCTGTTGTCCCCAATTCGGGCTGGGCCAGGAGACGCTTGAGAGCCCCCGGCTCGTCTTCGTCTGGCACCGCTTCGCGTTCTTGAGGTCGCTTGGCATGACAGCGCCCAAGGTGGTGAAGGAGTTCCTGCTACGCCGCGTTGCTCCTCTCCAACGCCACTCCCACCGGATGTGGGCCTTCAGCTGGCGCGATGATCGTATGAGGCTCCAGGAAGAGGAACTGACGCCTGAAGTGCTGAGGACAGCGCTCTTGACCCTGACTGGGGACCCCAACCCTGGCAGCATCCAGCAGGGGGGGCCTTGCTATATCTCTGCCAGAGCAGGGGCGATTTTGTGAAGCAGATGCCTATCTTTCATGAGTGGGGGCCGCGCCCCGCCGGCCTCCAGGGACCTCACGAGAACCCAGTGATGGTGACTGCCCCTCCGGTCGGCCACGGCGACTCTTCCTCAAGCGGCGGAGCAGGGAGGCATGAGGCGCCCGAGGCCAAGGGGGCTCCCGGCAGGGTGGAAGCACCGGGCGATGCTCATGAGGGAGCAGCTCTTGGGGCCAATGCCGCTAAGGTTGAGGGTGACGAGCAGCTGCCCTCAGCGCCTGCGACTGAGGCCCCTGAGGCTCTAGCTGCTTCTCTTGGCGAGGCGATTGGCAGCGCGCATCAGGCAGGCGCCCCTTACGCAGATCGCCTCGACGCTCCGTCTTCCTCGCAAGTTGACCCCCTGCGCCCAACTCTTGGGCCGCTTCCGCGTGGACTTTGAGGCCCTCCGGAAGAGAAGGGAGGCCCTGGGCGAAGATTACCCTTGTTGCCTGCTGAAGCGTAGGAAGTACTTCGCCACTGATGAGTAAGCCTTCTCCTTTCCCAGCTCCCAATCCTTCTGTTGCTTTTACTGACCCTTGCTTCGCAGGCCCCTTCCAGCCGAGCTTGCGGAGACGGCTGAGGTGCCATCCCCCTTGGCTTCGCCCCCTCCATCGTCCTCAAGCGCCCCGAGCAGCATGGCCCTTTTGGTGAGGGCGATCGAAGAGGCGGACCGTCCCGAGGCGCATCGTGGCCCTGCGCACCTTGCGATCCTCTTCCGCAAGCCTTCTCGTGGCATAGCCAGCCTGCCGTGGGCTTCTCGCCTGGTCGTGGACTGCGATTGGCTAAGGCGCTCCCTGCGCTCTTCACCTGGGGACGGGCTGGCTCCAGGCTGGGCTTCTGGCGTGGCGTGCCCGACCGTTGCGAGGGTGCCAGCCCCCAGCCCCCAGCCCGGAGGGGGAGGGCTGATTCGTGGCCCCCGGTGCTTGCTTGGGGCAGGTGATGGTGTGGAAGACGTGCTCGAGCGTGCTTGGGAGCGTCGCGCTCTCCCCCAAGGATTCCTTCGAAGGGAGGCTGACGCGGTAAGCCTGCTTGATGAGGAGCTTGCTGATGAATACGCGTGCCTTGAGGCCGAGGGCCTGTGCCTGGACGCAGAGAGGCGCGAGCTGGAGGGCGCCATCGCCCTTGCGCGCCGTCAGCGCGATCTTGACGACGCAGAGGCCAAGGCGTCGTTGGCGGCCTCTCGGGAGGCCCGATCTTGGGCCGCTGAGGAGGACCGGGAAGGCGACCGGCGGCGAAAGGTGGCGGAGGAGCAGGCTCGGGAGCTCCTGGCCTGGTGCCACTCACTGGAGGAGCAGGTGGAGCTGCGTGAGGCAGCCCTTGCGTCGATGAAGGTGGCCTCTAGTGACTCAGCAGAGCTCCAGAAGCGTGAGGAGGCACTGACGCTGGAAGCCGCCAAACATACCCGCGAGTACGAGCATCTAGAGACGAGGGAGGGCTTGGTGACGCAGGCGGAGGATGATGTCGCTGCACAGGAAGCCCGTGTCCTGGAGGAGGTCGGACGTTGGGTGGCGATGGCGCATTTGAACCTCGAGCACGAGTTCGAAGAGAAGCTGGGGTTGATCCGGGCCGAGGCTGAAGGCAGGACTACTGCCTTGAGGGCCAAGCTGGAGGAGACGACGTGGCGGGCCGATGCTTTCCGGGGCGCCCTTTAGGTGGCGCAAGGTGAACTAAACACCTCCCAGGCCAAGGTGCTCCTTCTCCGCCAGCGGGTGGAGGAGGCTGAGATCGTCGCGCGCCAGAATGCGGACGAGATACGTCAGCGGCGGATCCTGGAGCACGAGCACGGCCCCATGCTCACCACGCTCCGGGAGAGAGCCAACGCAGCCTTGGGCAACATCTGCGAGGCGGCCGTTGGCGAGCCGCACGCAGTCAACTACGCCGGCAATCTTCAGTTCTTCACTGACGTGGTGACGCAGCTGGAGTAGCGGTCGGTCAGGGCTGACATGTTGGTGGAGGAGAGGAGCCGCGCCCTGCTCGGGCGCGCATTTTCTCGCGTCTTCAGCCATCTTCGGAACATGGATCCCCACTTCGATTTCGACGCCGCCATCGCCCCAGTCCCCCAGGCCGTCCGAGGCGATCTGGCGCACTGGGTGGAAGACAATGTGGATGCTCTCATCAGGGCCTTCGCTTCGGACAACGACGGCGTGATTGTGGCTGCCGACGAGGGCGGCGTGGGGAACGGCCCTAACGCCGCTGGCGGCGACGCGGACAGCGATGGCGAGTTCAGCGACGCCAGCAACGGCTCGGGTGGTGCTCCTAGGGACGCATTGGGGGATTTATCCGATTGATTGTGCATCGTTCCTGCTTCCTTACCCTGCATGAATAGTACTCAGGTTTTGGCCTGATGGCTGTGAGAGCATTTTGGAGGGGGAGCCCCTCATGTAAAACTTGTGTTCATCGTATCAGTAGACGCTACATTGCCCATGCGCCCGCGCCAAGTGGTTGGCTTAAGCGACGCGCTGGTCGGCTAGTTTACCTTGGTCCCGTGCTGGCCCTGAGGTAGCCTGTGCGAGGCCGTGGTGTCCTGAGTGTCCCCTGATTGAATCTGTAGGATCTGCAGTAAAACACCCTCCTGAGAGGACGCGGCGGCAGCAGTCTGGGCTGCGCGCAAGCTAGGCCTGACCCGGCTCGCGAGGGGCTCACGAGGGGAGGCAGTTGAGGCGAAGTGGTAACCAAAACGCGAGAAATTGCTCGAATGAGACTAAGCACCCCTTCCCCGAACACACGCAAATCTCAAATTCGAATCCAACTTGAATCCAGTGGCGGAAAGCGACAATCAAAGGGAAAAGCAATGAAAGCAGACAAAAGGCCGCGTCCGGCACCTAATCTAGTCTTGGACGTCTTCTCACCAGCGCGGAGCTAAGTGCTGCCACAGGGCGTGGGAGGGGGCCCCAGGGCCTGAGGCCGGCACCCATGAGACTCCGGGGCATGTACGGCCCCACTCATTATTACGTGAGAGTGTCACGGGGCGGCGAGCTTCACAGGCACTGGCCTTCTTCACAGGTACCGGCCTTACTTCATATCGCCAGACAAGGGGCCCACCTTGCGCCACACTCTAGTGCCATCGACGACGACCGGAAACCAGGACGCCGCCGATGGGGTAGAGCGGTCGCCAGCGGTTCCCCCGACAACCACGGGTCCTCCGCCGGGGGCAGGCCCTGAGGCACCTCCCTAGCGGAGGGCCTACCTCCTGACAACACCTTGCTCCGAACACCGCGGTGGTGATGTCGGATCCCGGCCCCTCTCCTGCAGCCCCCTACGCCCTCCTCCCGAGGGGTAGGAGACTGTGGGAGCGGGGCAGCTGCCCACTGTGGCGACTTGCACCTCCTGCGATCCATGGTTAGCGTATGCCTGCTCCTGAAGAATTAGCGGTACCCGATAATCGTTGCCTCCAGCGTGGCCAGTGGGACCATCCCGGGGCTCCTGGAAAGGCTCGGCTTCTGGCGCCTCGTCCCCCTAGTTTGGGCTGAGGAATGAGCCTTGTTCGCTCTCGTGAGGGTGTCCTTGGTCCATTATGAGGGGCACGTATTCCTCTGGCGCCGTCATCCCGAAGGCGACACCGTAGTGCTCCGCGTGCCACGCGGTCCTGCCTGACGCGCCCACCATGGGGTGGCAGCGCGGCTGTCCACGTGGGCCGCGGGTCGCGTCGAGTCCTTCTTCGCGGACCAGGAGCGGGGGCAGCGTTGCCGCCGGTCCGGTGCTAATAGCTTCGCTGGCGTTGGAGTAGCCTTGGAGCCCGCGGGCGCGCGCGGAGCCCCCGCGCGGGCCACCCTGGGCTTGAGATGGGAGCTGGGTGCAGAAGGGGTGAGCCCCCGAGGCGGCGAAGCCCAGGAGCTCTGCTACCCGCTCCAGCAGCATGTCGCGGCCGCCCTCCAGCAGCCTGCACTGCAGCAGCTCTCGGGCCACCGTGAGCACGGCCCTCGAGTTCGCCTGCTCCTGGCGGGTGTACGGTGTCGAGGTCGCGGCGTGATTGGAGGCCCTCGCTGCCGACCGCGCCTGCCGCAGTGTGAGATCTGTCGAAGCCTGTCCGCGTCGCCCGCAGCCCGCAGCGCCCTGCGGACCGCGAGCTGCCTGGGGCACGGGGTCGCCCTAGGCGAGCGGCTCTGCGCGGGCGGGCCACGCCGCCCGTGGATCTGGGTTGCCCGCCTGGTCGCCGGACATGGTGATGACGACGCGACGGGGCACGAAGCGGTAGAAGGTGGATCCCGACGCACCCCTACCTGGCGCGCCAAATGTCGGATTTCGGGTTCCGGTAGACCCTTGAGGTTCGAACACTGGGGTGCGTGCGGTGGATTGCCTCTTGGGCTGATGATGATGAACAATACAAGGAAGAACAGCCTCGCGAGGGTCTGCTCTTGGCTGGGGTGATGAACTGCTGGAAGGAGTTCAGTCACCCTTCTCTCTCTCTCTCTCTCTCTCTCTCTCTCTCTCTCTCTCTCTTCCCGGTTGTTGATCTCGATCTCCCTAAAACCTCTCTCCCCCAACCTTGTGGGTGGCTGGTCCTATTTATAGAGGCGCTGGTCCTCTTCCCAAATATTGAGCGGGAAGGGAGCCAACAATGGCGGGCTAATTTGAAGGGGGACAGCTAGTACCAGTTATCCTGACAAAAGTAGTCTTCTCCTACACAAAGCTCTGGTGGTGATGTCGTCTTGGGCTCCACGATGACCTCCGTCTTGCAGCCCTCCTGGTCTTGGTCTTGTTGCACCGAAATGGCAACCTTTGCCTGATGCCTCGGTACTCCGTGGCTGCGCTTGCCCCCTTTGCACCAGAGGGGAAAGGAGGACACTGCGCGGGCTGGCACCCGCCTGGCATCCTTGGTCGTCATGGCTTGCGTCACGGGCACCTCGTGAGGTACCCCGCCATGATCTCTCCGCCTCCTCGCGAGCCAGCCTGATGAGGCCGTGCCTGGGGAAGCTCCGCATCATCCGCCTCACGAGGCTTGGCCCCTCGCGAGGGTCTTGGGTCTGTGTTGGTGAAGATGGGCCGCGCTGGGCCCCCTTTGAGCCATGCCGCAGGCCGCAGGCAGGCAAGTCTGGAGACCCCCATTCCCAGAACACCGACATCTGGTGCATTATATAAACCGAGGCCAGGCTAGTCGATAGAGAACATATACAACAATCATATCATAGGCTAGCTTCTAGGGTTTAGTCTCTCTGATCTCATGGTAGATCAACTCTTGTAATACTCATATCATCAATATCAATCAAGCAGGACGTAGGGTATTACCTCCATCAAGAGGGCCCGAACCTGGGTAAACATCGTGTCCCCTGCCTCCTATTACCATCGATCCTAGACGCACAGTTCAGGACCCCCTACCCAAGATCCGCCGGTTTTGACACCGACATTGGTGCTTTCATTGAGTTCCGCTGTGTGATCGGCAAAAGAATCGATGGCTCGCCTGCAGGTCAACTGCGACTTCGGCATCTTCGTCACCAGCTCGACTGGTCACCTTGGCTGGACCAAGGACTGTGCCCAACCTCCGATCATCATGTTCGGATGAGGTCCTTCATCAACATCAACTCCGATATCTATCAAGATCATGGAGGAATCATCCATGGAGCTCGGGGGCTCAACGTCAACATTGCCCTCGGGCGACCGTGCTGTTTTTCCGAACAGCAAACTTGTATCCGCTGCCACCACCTCTTAGAGCATCGCTTTGATGATCCCTTTGGCGGAATTGTGCGGAATTGAGTCTACAACGGCCATGCAAAATTTCGTCGAGTTCCGATGGAGGAATCTCCGACAATCTACGATATACCGGAGCCCTATCAAATCTGGACGGGAATCTGGACGAGTTTAGTGCGTGGTCTCCAGATCCTAGCTCAGAAGTCCTTTGGAAGATCCAACCATTCATCTACTGCAGAATTCCCATTTCTACCACCCCACCAAATTTCAGCTCGATCCGACGGTTCAAACTCTGAGAACCTTCCGATGAGTGGATCAATTTTCGGATCCGTTCTCTGCGCGAATACGGATCCAACCCGAATTCATGTTTCTTTATGAACGTGACATTGGACAACCTTTTTAGAGGAATTCTCTTTTAGGGTATTGTGCGTTGTTTTTAAACACGTGCTCGTAAATTTTTAAGCCTCCCCTGAGGTCGCCTTCATCATCATGCTGGTGTCAAACCAGTCCGGCGATATTGCTCCAAGGCTCCCGACATGCGCTAGACACGTCGTCACTTTATTGAGCCGAGCTCAACTTCTTTGGATCATCATCTTGGCAAGCCGAACAAGATTCCTGCATTGCGAAGGATAAATCATCACCAACATCGCCGCCCCACGGATTACACGGAGCGGGCATACCGGCATCGCCGCACGGTTACTTCATCAAGCCGGCATCAACCACGTCACGACCTGCATCGGCAGGGCCGCACTATTGCTTCTTCAAGCTGGTGTCCATCACGCCAATCTACTTCGACTCATCGGCTGACATCGAAGCTTCGACATCTCGGCTGGACCGGGGGCTTCGTCATCTCTTCATCAACCTACTCCGAAGACTTCGGCGTCACTAGCCGACCAGCTTCGTCACATTAGCTGGACCGTGGGCTTTGCCTCGGCGAGCCAACCTTCGCCAGCATCGCTATACCATCGCTTTACCTCCCATCAGGCAATGGGTGTGCGCATCGAGTCCCAATTTTGGGAATCACCTTTCTTTGGATTATTGCAACAAATAAACCAGGTGCTATTAATCCTAGTATTTTTTGTTCGTTTGGGTTTATTTTTCCCAAGGAATTATTACTCTGGTTTGTCCATCATCTGTACACAGGTCTATCAAATGATGGCCGCATTAACGACGGCCGCGTGGTGGTTCGGTCAGTTTCCGTACATAGTCCGGCGAATGCCGCATCCAGAAATCGGACCGATCTGTGAATTCAGGCTTTGCCACGCCCTTACCGCATCACGCCGACGCCCTGCGTCGACATTGACTTCGGCGCCAGGCCATATTTCTTTTCTTACTCACTTTGCATAAATTATTCATTATGCAATGATTTTTTTAATTATTATTATTATTACTATTATCTCTGGTTTGCACTATTTTTTCTGCACAGGAAAATGATCCGGGGACTTCGTCGTCACTCTGCCGGTCTGCATTGACTGTGCTATGTCACCACTTCGGTGTGTCGAGCTCTCCGCTCCGCCACCTCGGGACTGGCTTGGGGGATGGAACCTTGTCCTGCATCAAGTTCGGACCGCGTCATCAATGCCGAACACATTAGCCAGCTAAGTCGCTTTCATGCTTAAAGTTTTAATTTTTAACTTGTGTTCGGTTCGACCAAGCATTATACTTTTTTGGAAAAAAGTTGCTTGTAAAAAATTTCTTTGTCCAAACTTTGTTTGTGACACACATATTCAAATACCCCGTTTATTTGGGGGCTTCCTTTATGAAGCTTTTCCTCTTGCATATGATTATACTTGTACGGCTTCGTTACTTGTTCGTGTATTACGCCACAATATGCACCATATTAACTTAAGCAATTTGCAAGCTAGGTTGCCTGGCTCCTGTGCTTACCCCTACATTCCCGATTGTTCCGCTAGGGAGTAAAGGGAGCACCTCTGCGATTGTAATGACCGGGTCCTCCGAGCTCTGACCTCAGACTGGGTGAAGCCAAAAGCTAGCGCTCTTATTGTTTTCAATCATGGTCGGCACACAACGGAACTCATGAGTACAAAAAATCTATTGCACGAGTCTCATAGCAATAATGAGCACCGAAGAAACGTATCGGTGGGGGTACTATTTTCTTCGAAGATGCTTCTTACACCTCGTCTGTAATATAGCATAAGTTCCCTGAGCGCGCTTTGTCTGTTACAGCCATATGGCCCGGTTGCCTGGTTATCGGAAACACTGTCAATATTCTCGACAGGTGGAGTACATAACACTTTTCGGTCCCTGACCGAAGAGGGAGAAGCCGACGGTCGGTTAAGATGCGTTTAAAGTTCGGTTAACAAAGATATGATATAAGTACTTCAGTACATACAATCATTATACATAAAATTCTTTTACCCAAGTCACTTGGGGGCTCTTAAATTTATATGAGCCGTTTTATAATAAGTGTTCTTCTTCTGAGTTGTTGCAAAGTTTTTATTACTATTATTATTCATCGCTCCTTTTTTCGACACGAGTGTGCGGTCACTAGCCGGGGAGCCTAATTTCTCTCTCAAAGCCGCTAGAGTCTAGTTTGCTAAACTGGCCTAATGAGAAGTACTCCGCCTTCGGGATAGGAGATTGAAGCCATAGCCTGACCCGCTTGGAGTCTTGAGATAGGATGTGTCATGTTAAAGCACGACAGAAGCACTCTTTTTTTTCTAAGACCAATTTTCGGATTGGCACCGAACACTTGATCTTGTTCGGACGTCATGTTTTTACTGACATTTTTTGGTTTTCCAAGCTTTTGGCACTTTTAAACTATTTGTGTGTTTTCAGCACAAGTCTTGCAGTGCAATGCCGGACACCTTTAGAGATTCGGCAAAAACATTCTCGGATATTGCTATATATGCATCGGTTTCGAATTGTGTCTTCGGTCAATAGTTGGGTTGCCCGGCTCCTGCACTTGCTTCCTACGTTCCGCTTTGTTCGGCTAGGTGTGAAAAGGGAGAACCACTGCGATTGTGCTTCCAGCTTACATGGTTAAGCACCTCAGTGGCGAGAGCCGAAAACTGACTGTCACAATAAGCGTAAACTGGTCAGCGATCCGATGACTATGTTAAATGACGAGCCATTCATAACAATGGCCGAATTGTTTACGTCTTGACCTCGACTGTCGCCGAACACTACCGGGGGCTAGTAACTAGCCTCCCAAACTAAATCCTCAATATTTTGCTCTTACATTAGAGCTGAGGTTTCATGATCATGCTTAGAATGACAACCCAAAGAAAGGAACCGATAGCGGGACTATTTTCTTTGGAAGACATTTCTTATGTTAAACAAGTAATATAACATATCTCTCCGCGTACCTTTGTTTATAAAACCGTATGGCCAAATTGCCTTGTTTATCGTAAATCTTTGCCCTCATAAAGGCTTTATAAAGTAAGACAAACACTCCTCGGCTACTGGCCGAGGAGGTGGAAGCCAATGGTCGGTCAACAAAGTTTTGTACAATGCGGATCCAAGAATTAAATGACGTAAAGTACTTGGATACATAGAGTCATTACACATAATTTGTGATTTTACAATGGATATCGATCCTTAATTCGGCCACCCGTGCCCGCATTAAGGCTCGGGGGCTACTGGGCTTCGGGCTTATTATATAAAAATATTAAAGGGGCATATCGATCCCTTGATCTAGTGTTGCCACCCGACCAGTGTCTCGGGGGCTACTGCATTGCATGTCCAATGCAGAAAATTTTATGTGCAATATAGTTTCCGAGGAGATTTTGATCTTCAGGTTGGTCGGCCGCACCCAACCTGAGTCTCAAGGTCTGAGCACGCCGCTTTTAGTATCCCGACGTATTCTACCGAGCTAGGACTTGATCCTCAGGCCGATTTTGCAAATCAACCTGAGTCTCAGCGGCTATTGGGATCAGCGGTCTTATGTCATCCTTCATGTGCATCTCGGGTTTTAGACCGATACCCACCTTGAGGGCTACTGGCTATATATCTCAGGAGAGAATAAATTGCACCAATCAAAAATATTGACAAAAATCGGCCCACATTCGGGGTGGTGCACCACCTCGAAAGCAGTCCGGCATAAAGCTTGGGCGCTAGTGGCTGGCTCCATAGAGGGCATTTCCGGCGTTGGAGCTCGGATACAGTCCGGCGTTGGAGCTCGGATACATAGTCCCGCGTTGGAGCTCGGATACATTCCGGCATTAGAGCTGGGAAGCGGTCCGGCATTGGTGCTTAGCTGCAAAAGATACCTGGAATGCAGTCCGGCATTGGAGCTCGGACGCAAGAGGATGCTACCGCCCGGGAACAACTTAAAACACGAGGTGTGGCATAAAAATAACAAGGCATTGATAAAGACCGGAAACTTAAAGGGGCTCCTCGGATACCTGACGTGTAAACTCATCGAATGCATTTCAGCGATCCTCAAGATCGAAGATGAGAAGATTTGTTGAACCAGTTTTCAAGACCGACAACCGAAGATGAAGAACAGTTCGGAAGAATCAAGGAGTGTCCCTAACTTGAAGACCGGTTCAGGGGGCTACTGACGGTGTCCTGGACTAGAGGGTACTCAACACGTCATCTCCCGATCTGTTAGATTGGGTCGAGGACACCCATGGTCATATACTCATGGGCCAGTTCGGGCAACTGCCGCATACATGGAAGATTCCACAAGACTTGGTGATCAAGACAAGGACTCCTCCCCACCAGCATATTCGGCTAGGACTCTTGTTATCCTAGGCCTCTGGTGCATTATATAAACCGAGGCCAGGCTAGTCGATAGAGAACATATGCAAAAATCATACCATAGGCTAGCTTCTAGGGTTTAGCCTCTCCGATCTCATGGTAGATCAACTCTTGTAATACTCATATCATCAATATCAATCAAGCAGGACGTAGGGTATTACCTCCATCAAGAGGGCCCGAACCTGGGTAAACATCGTGTCCCCTGCCTCCTGTTACCATCGATCCTAGATGCACAGTTCGGGACCCCCTACCCGAGATCCGCCGGTTTTGACACCGACAGTCTCCATCAGGAATCTGCAGCCTTTTGATCACAACGGGCGAGATCATGTTCAGACCGGCCCCGTCGTCAACTAGCATCTTCATCACTTTGAGGTTGCGTATTGTTGGCGAGACCAACAACGGCAAACACCCGACCGCAATTGTGCGTTCAGGGTGGTCCTCGGCGTCGAAAATGATAGGCGTGCTGGACCACTTCAATGGCCTCTGAGCATCGAGTGATGGTTCCGCTGCTGTAATCTCACGCGCTCACTGCTTGAGCTGGCGGTGAGAAGTGTGCAGCGAGGCGCCAATGTCGACGCACATGGCCTCCATAGCCTTCTGGAACTCGTGCTCACCGGACTCGTCATCTTCGTCATGATCATCATCTCCTTACTTCTTGTCGCGGCCCCAAGCGGGCCTCTCTTGTTGGTTATCCTTTCCGCGGCGGCCTCCTTGGCCGCCACGCTTCTTGCCAGACCCCTCGGCACCATCCTGGCCCTTCTCCTCATCCCGCCTCTCATACTCAGCTTTTTGCTTCTCAGCAAGCAGCTCAACTTGCCGGCAGTTCTGGAGGTCATGGCCCTTGGTGTGGTGGATCTCGCAATATTGCTTGTCGGAGCCTCCTGGCTTGTTGGCAGCCGCCAAGGCCCGGCAAGCGGCGCACCCAGCAATTTCCTTGCTGGGGTCGTCTGCCTTGGCCTTCTTGGTAGCACCAGTGTCCTCGGATCCCTCGGCGGCAAGCACGGTCTTGCCCTTGCGCTTCCTATTGCGGCGCTGGCCCTTCTTCGTCGGGGTGGCCGTGTCTTCGTATGTGGAGTCAGTTTCCGCGTCGGCATCCTTGCCGGGGTACTTCCTCCCCTCTTCAGCTCGAGTGCACCTATCAGCCGGAACATAAAGTTCAGCCACATCTTTGACCTTTTTCATCGCCAGCTCTTCATGCATCTTGCGGTTGTGGACATTCTGATGGAATGCGCTGATCATGGCGGCGGGATGAACATTTGGGATATTGTATTGCACCCGGCTGAACCTCTGTATGTACTTGCGCAGGGTTTCACCTTCCTTCTGGGGGGTGATATGCAAATCGCTTGCCTGGCCATGAGCTTGGTGGCCTCCGATAAAGGCGCCAACGAACTCATGGCACAAGTCCGACCAAGAAGAAATGGAATCCGCTCGCAAGTGCATCAACCATGACATGACATTGGGTTTGAGTGCCAACGGGAAGTAATTAGCAAGCACCTTGTCGTCGCGGGCTCCAGCAGCTTGCATCACGTTGGTGTAGATGATGAGGAACTCTGATGGGTGGGTCTTGCCGTTGTACTTCTTGCCAACGTCAAGCATGAACGTGCGGTGGGAGGGCCACTGAACTGCCGCAGCTCACGGGTAAAGTCTGGGCAACCCACCTCGTAAGGTAGGTCGCCAGAGCCCCCCGGTGCTGGGTGGTCCATACTGGGCCCCGCCCGCCTATCTGACTAGTGGCATGCATCACGCCGACGCTCGATGGAGGTTCGAGCATCTTCACAGGCTCGCTCCCGAAGAACTTGGCATTGATCGCGGTGGGTCCATGGGTCGGACGACGCTACGGAAATTTTATCACAAGCGTCGTCATGACGGATCGACACCCGCGTGGCTGGCGTGGAGGAGGGGAGTGCATCGTGGCCGCAGCACCCCCGATCCTTCCACCACTGGCATGCGGCGGCTCGATGGAGCGCCGTCCTGAGGGCCCATCCGGTCGTGGCTCATCTTTGTTGGCAACACCGATGAGGCTTCAGATGGTGGCTCTCCACTTGTCGAGCTTTTCTGCAGCGCGAGGAAAGTCAAGGAGAAACTGCATGTGTCCCAAAGCTTCTGCTGGCGTGGGTGGTGGCGAAAGCTGCATGGACCATGACGCGCTCCGACTTCTAACCATGTTAGAAGGACCTCTATCATGGCCTGGCGGTTGTACGCCATTTTCGCCAGCGCCTCAGCGCGCCTGCTGGACTTCTACGTCCCGTGAATGATGCACATGACTCTTCCCACGACGGTGCCCTGGGTCACCAGCGTGGTGACGTTGCTCGTCGCGCACAACCTGGGAAGAGCGTCACGGGGCGCCGGCATAGGCGCCTTGGAAGTCGCCGCGCCGGAGATGTCGGTGGGAAACGACACCTATGTGGTCACTGGGATCCCTTCTACGGTTTGTGGGCGCAGGGTTGTGCAAAGAGCGGGTCTGGCGGTCAGCATGCAGATCGTTTACCCAGGTTCGGGCCGCGGAGACGCGTAAAACCCTAGTCCTGCTTTGATGTATATTTGAGTGTTCTTGTGTTCTTGAACTAGCTGTGGTGTCTGTCTAGTCCAAAAGATCTGAATCCCTCTCCAGTACGCCTCGGGCCTCCTTTTATAGACAAAAGGGGTAGCCATAGTGGCACACGGGAGGTGGAAAGGTGTACAGGGGCTGAGTCTATCCCCTGGCATCGTTGGACAAATGCATTTAATGTGCTGCCGACGTGCCCCTCTTACTTTATTGGGGATGGCAAAGAAGCTCGTCCCAGCTGTCGTCGCCTCGCCTGGCTCCGACGCGCGTCCAAGCTGACAAGGCGTTGTAGCGCCACGTTGGCTGGCTGCTAGGCTAGCGCGGTGGTGGAGCTTTCATGAAGATCTACATGCCACCACGCAGGTGCTTGCTGAGATGGTGTGGAGGCCGCGCGCTGCCACGCAGATGCCTGCTCAGCTGGTCGAGCTAGCAGCTCCATGGGAGCGGCGGTGGAGTCTTGGCAGGCGTGGGCCTGCCTGCGGCCCCGCAGGTGTCGTCGACAAGGGCGGCAAGGGTCTTGCCGCGGCACCGTGGTCGTCCTCGGCAAGGATCTTGCCGCAGGTCTCGTGGACTTCCTTGGCAAGGATCTCGCCAAGGATCGTCGTTTTCTTGTTCACACCCGATCTTGTGTATTTATGGTTTCTACAAAGATCTGCATGCCACCACAGAGGTGCCTCCCGGGCCTTGGTTCCAATGTGGTTGATGGTGTTGGAACCCCTTGGGCTCAAGGGGGGCGCACTCTACCGGCGTCAGACAAGTTGCCCTGGCAAGGATCATGTTGGGGCTGCGGAAGCCGCCCCGGCAAGGGTCTTGCCAGGGGAGTCCACCTTGCCCTCTTGCTCTCTTTGCGTCCCTGGTCTTGGCGTTGCTCTGGCTGTCTTGTGTTCCGGCTTCCCTCCTCTACCCTTCTTAGTGTGGCCGTGGGCGCAGCTCTGACTGCCCGTGCACAAGTAAAGGGGTGCAAAAGGAGAGCCCCTACTTTTGTACATCGACAAAGCTCTTTTCTGATGCCGTTGCTGGGGAGCAATAGCGTGGGGTTGGTATTCTCATGTATGCTTGTTTGCTTTCTTCACTAAGTAGATTTTGTTTTCCCTTTTGTTTTTGTTTAGATGTGGGTGAAACAAACAAAAAAAATTGCAAAATACAAAAAAATTACCTGCCTCTTATGCCTAAAAACTTTTTCAAAAAGAGAAGTGATTGGAATGTTATGCATTGGAGAAGTGAGGGTCGACCTTGAACACTTGTGTTCATGCTCATGGAAACAATGTAGAATTTTTAATGGAAGTTTCTCAAAAATAAGTATCCCCTTGTATATATTCATAGAATTTTTCATGGAAGTTTCTCAAAAATAAGTATCCCCTTGTATATATTCATTGTATTATAAAAATAAGGTGTCATGGTTTGGCTTTAGGATGTTTAAATTGCTTGTTTGGTCTGTGCAGCAGAAAAACAGAAACTTTTGTTGTAGTCTTTTAATTTTCGTTTTTTACTGGTGTATGATAATATCTTGAAATTTCGAAACACTACTGCTTTGCAAAAAAATTAGATTGTCCTAATTTGTTAGAGTTTTTTAAGTTATAGAAGTATATCAAAGTTCCAGATGGCTACAAACTGTCCTGTTCTTGACATATTATGTTTTCTATGTGTTATTCACTTATTTTGATGAATCTATGGGTTGTATCGGGGGGTATGAACCATGGTAAAGTTGGAATACAGTAGATATAATGCTGATATGAAAATGGAATGAGTTTACAACAGTACCTAGAGGTAGTGATTTGCTTTATTATACTAACGGATCTCACAAAGTTTTTGTTGAGTTTTGTGTGGATGAAGTGTTTGAAGAACGAGGAGTTACCGATATGAAAAGAATAAGGAGAAGCAAGATTTCAAGCTTGGGGATGCCCAAGGCACGCCAAGTAAATATTTAAAGGATACTCAAGCATTTAAGCTTGGGGATGCCCCGGTTGGCATCCCATCTTTCTTCTTCAACAATTATCGATATACCTCAGTTTTTGTTTTGTTCACATGATATGTGTCTCTTGAGTTTATTTTCCCTTTCTTTTACTTTATGAACCATGCTAGTTTGAGATAGCCCTTCATTGCTTTATATAATGCTCTTTGTGCTTCACTTAAATCTTTTGAGTATGGTTTTATAGAATGCTTCGTGTGCTTCACTTATATATTTTGAGCTTGGATATTGATAAATATATATTATTTGTAGAATGCTATATGAACTTCACTTATATCTTTTAGAGTATGAATAAAATTATCATTGAAAGTGGGTTTGTAAGAGTGTCAACTCTAGGTAATGATCCCACTATTTTGGAGGGTGTTGGATCTTATATTAGTTATGAAACTGGATTTGGAGAGGTCATGACTTTATTTAATGATGATTCCACTATTTCAGAAGAGGTTCCAATTGATTATGAGAACAAAGTTGCTATCTATGATGATTATTGTGATGACATGTATGCTCAAAATAATAATGATAACCATGAAACTTGTCATCTTGATTTTTATTTTCAATTGGATTATGCCTCATATGATAGTCATTTAGTTGAGTTTGCACCCACTACTATTCATGAGAATAAATTTTGCTTATGTGTAGAGTGGTAAAATTTCTATGCTTGTGGATCATGAAAAGAATGCTTTGTGTGATATCTATATTGTTGAATTCATTCATGATGCTACTGAAAATTATTATGAGGGAGGAACACATGCTTGTTGCAATAATATCAAGTTTCCTCTCTATGTGTTGAAAATCTTGAAGTTATGCTTGTTTCCTATGCTAGTTGATTCGTGTTCCCATAAGTTGTTTGCTCACAAAATCCCTATTCATAGGAAGTGTGTTATACTTAAATGTGCTAGTCATATTCTTCATGATGCTCCCATTATGTTTCGATTCTTATCTTTTATGTGAGCATCATTGAAATCATCGTGCCTAGCTGAAAAGGCATTAAAGAAAATCGCTTGTTGGGAAACAACCCAATATTTGTCCTTACTATTTTTGTGTGTTCACATGATTAAGCTACTGTAGTAATCATGTTTTATAGCTTTTGTTTCAATAAAGTGCCAAGTAAGACCTTTGGGATGGCTTACGGTGATAGTTGATTTGATCTTGCTGAAAAACAGAAACTTTTTCACTCAGGAAAACAATTCTCATTTTTAAAAAAAAGCATGATAAAATATTGATTCTTCTTTCAGAAGATTAGTAAACAAATTTCTTAGGTTTTCCTAATTTTTTAGAATTTTTGGAGTAGCAGAAGTATGGTTGTTGTTCAGATCATTACAGATTGTTCTGTTTCTGGCAGATTCTGTTTTCAACGCATAGTTTGCTTGTTTTCTAGTTTCTATGGCTTATATTGCTCAATATAAATTGTGTAAATGATATGGTACAGTAGGAATTGTGTGAGAACAATTACGAATCTTGTCTTGGACAGTACCAAAGTGAATGATTTACTCTTTATCATACTAACCCATCTCACGAAGTTCCGTTAAGTTTTGTGTGATTGAAGTTTTCAAGTTTTGGGTGAGATATCGATACAAGGAGAATAAGGAGTGGAAAGACCCTAAGCTTGGGGATGCCCAAGGCACCCCAAGGTAATATCCAAGGAATACTCAAGCGCCTAAGCTTGGGGATGCCCCAGAAGGCATCCCCTCTTTCGTCTTCAAAACCATTGGTATACCTTACTCGGAGCTATATTTTTATTCGTTACATGACATCTGTTTTGCTTGGAGCGTATTTTCATTTTACTTGTTGTTTGAATAAAATCATTGGATCTGAAATCTTGAATGAGAGAGAGAGTCCTCCCATGGCTAGTTAATTACTTGACTACTCATTGTTCTTCACTTATATCTTTTTGGAGTAGTTTTTCATTTATGCAAGTGCTTCACTTATATCCTATGAGTAAATGGTTGAATGAATTGAATACCATAAATCTGAATTTATATATGTTTCATATGCTTATACCATGGGTAGTAATGACTTCACATATAATAAGTATAGGTGGTAAATTTATTGAAAGTTAGCAAACATAGTATTGGTCACTTGAACAATTCATGGAAGAGTATTGAAGGAAGAGAGATTTCACATATAAATATACTATCTTGGACATGTTTTGTAATTGTGAGCACTCATTAAAATATGACATGCTAAAAAGTTGACGTTGGACAAGGAAGACAACATAATGAGTTATGTTTTCTTATATCCGAATAGAAGTTATATTGTCATGGATCCTCCAACATGTTGAGCTTGACTTTCCCTCTCATGCTAGCCAAATTCTTTGCACCAAGTAGAGATACTACTTATGCTTCTAAACATCCCTTAAACCAGTTTTGCCATGAGAGTCCACCATACATACCTATGGATTGAGTAAGATCGTTCAAGTAAGTTGTCATAGGTGCAAGCAATAAAAATTGCTCTCTAAATATGTATGATCTATTAGTGTGAATAAAATAAGCTTTATATGAACTTGTGATATCGAAGAAATAAAAGTGATGGACTGCATAATAAAGGTCTTTATCACAAGCGGCAATATAAAGTGACGTTCTTTTGCATTAAGATTTTGTGCATCCAACCATAAAAGCGCATGACAACCTCTGCTTCCCTATGCGAAGGGCCTATCTTTTACTTTTATCTTCTACCCCTATGCAAGAGTCAGGGTGATCTTCACATTTCCTTTTTACACTTTTTCCTTTGGCAAGCACTGTGTGTTGGAGAAATCCGGATATATATATATATATATATATATATATATATATATATATATATATATCCACTTGGATGTAGGTTTTCATAAAGTATTATTGTTGACATTACCCTTGAGGTAAAAGGTTGGGAGGCAAAACTATAAGACCCTATATTTCTCTGTGTCCGATTAAAACTTTGAACCCATAAATATCACGTGAGTGTTAGCAATTGCGAAAGATTAAATGATGGTTGAGTATGTGGAATTTTCTAAATCAAATCTCTTACATAGACCCTTCTTGAAAATAAGATGAATTGCAATTGTTTGGTGACTAAGAGCATGGTTTGTTAATTTTCAAGAAAGCTTATGGTCTATACTTTAACATGTGAATAGCTCGTTACTTGAGCATGAAAAGTTTTATGAAGATGAGCTATTGTTTATGATAAAGAATAATGCTAGAAAAATTTCTTGGAACTTTCATTGATCAAACTTGTGCACTGGATAGCATTCACACTTCATAAATTATTTCTTTTATCATTTACCTACTCGAGGACGAGTAGGAATTAAGCTTGGGGATGCTGATACGTCTCTGGCATATCTATAATTTATGAAGTATTCATGCCATGTTTACAACAATTCTATATTATTTTGGTATGATTTGATTAGAACCAACCCAGACTGACACTGTTTTCAGCAGAACTGCCATGGTGTTGTTTTTGTGCAGAAATAAAAGTTCGCGGAATGGGCTGAAAATTTACGGAGAATATTTTTGGAAAATATAAAAAATACTGGAGCGAAAAGATACCAGAGAAGAGTCCCGGGCTAACCACATGGGTGGGGGGCACCCCCCTAGGGCACGCCACCTGTCCTTGTGATCGCCTCGTGGGGCCCCTGTCGGCGTTCTGGGAACGGGGGTCCCCCGACTTGCCTGCCTGCGGCCTGTGGCGTGGCTCAAAAGGGGGCCCAGCGCGGCCCATCTTCACCAACACAAACCCAAGACCCTCGCGAGGGGCCAAGCCTCGTGGGGCGGACGACGCGGAGCTTCCTCAAGCACGGCCTCGTCAGGCTGGCTCATGAGGAGGCGGAGAGACCAAGGCGGGGTACCTCACGAGGCGCCCGTGACGCAAGCCATGACGACCAAGGGCGCCAGGCGGGTGCCAGCCCGCGTAGTGTCCTCCCTTCATCTTTGGTGCAAAGGGGGCAAGCGCAGCCGCGGAGTACCGAGGCATCAGGCAAAGGTTGCCATTTCGGTGCAACGAGACCAAGACGAGGAGGACTACGAGACAGAGGTCATCGTGGAGCTCAAGACGGCGTCATCACCGGAGCTTTGCGCAGGCGAAGACTACTTTTATCAGGATAGCTGATACTTGTTGTCCCCCTTCAAATTAGCCCGCCATTGTTGGCTCGCTTCCCTCTCGATATTTGGGAAGAGGACCAGGGCCTCTATAAATAGGACCAGCCACCCACAGAGCAAGGGAGTTGGAAGTAGGAGGCTCTTTAGAGAGGGTTTCGATTAGAAAGAGAGAGAGAGAAAGGTGACTGAACTCCTCCCAACAGTTCATCGCCCCAGCCAAGAACAGACCCTCGCGAGGCTGTTCTTCCTTGTATTGTTCATCATCATCAGCCCAAGAGGCAATCCACCACACCACACACTGGAGTACGGTATTACACCACAACGGTGGCCCGAATCAGTATAAACCCTGTGTCCCTTTTGTTGTTCTTTCCATAGTTTAGATCCTAGCAAGGCGGAGGGGTGCAGGTAGGTAGGAGGCAAAATCTCCGCGTGCACCCCAGTGTTCGAACCTCAAGGGTCTGCCGAAACCCAAAATCCGACATTTGGCGCGCCAGGTAGGGGTGCGCCGGGATTCGTCTTCCACCACCATGTTCTCCTCCGACCATCACGCCGATGTCTGACGCTCGTTGGGCCCGCGCCGAGCGCCGGGCCGCGCTCGCTTCCCGCATGGCCCAGACAGCCCCTGTCGGCGGGCGTCCTTGCCGTTCCCCGTCACCTGACATCAACGCCGCCACCGGCCCGGCGGGGGACGAGCAGCAAGCATCATCTCAGCATCCGCCCGTGCGGCAAGACGGCCGCACCGCAACTCCCTCGCTCACCCCGGCTGGTTCTTCGTCCCGCACGCTCCGTGCACCCATGGAGGCTCGAGCTATGCTCATCGCGGCAAACGAGCTCCTGCGCTATCGTCCCATTGACGACGTCTACGAAGAATGGCTCGACCGCGTCGCCGAGCTCGTCCGCGCCGCAGGGGGCTCTCCTGCGTCGTCCGTTCTGCTGCACCACACCCCGCCCCGCGTGGGTGACGAGGCTCCGGCGGCGCCCCGGCCGCCTCCTCCTCAAGAAGGCGCCATGGCTCCAAGGCGCGTGGCCCCTAGGCGGAACCCGCTCCGTCAGGTGCCAGCGCGGCAAGAGCAGAGCTGTCAAGAAGTCCCTCGCCCGCAAGAAGCTGCCCGGGCGCTCCCTGCTCCAGCGCGTCGCGACCATCCTCCTGCTCCCGCGCGTCAAGACCCCGCGCTGCTCTCAGCTGCAGTGCGTGGGGACATGCAAGACCAAGCTCTCCATCATCCAAGGCCTCCCGTGGCCATAGCAGGCTGCCGCGCCTTCACCATCGAGCTACGCAGCGTCGCGTGGCCCGGCAAGTTCAAGCCGGACTTGCCTCCTTGCTACAACGGCACGGCTGACCCTGCGGAGTTCCTCCAGCTCTACGAGCCGGGCATCGAAGCTGCCAACGGAAACGAGAAGGTCATGGCGAACTGGTTTCCCATGGCGCTCAAGGACGGGGCCCGCACCTGGCTCCTGAACCTGGCTCCAGGCACGATCTCCTCCTGGGATGAGATGCGCACCCGCTTCATCACCAACTTCCAAGGTACTTGCGACCGGCCACCCGCTGTGAGCGACATGCGCCGCATCAAGCAACAACCCGGGGAGACCCTGCAGAAGTACATCCAGCGCTTCAACAACGCACGCCCCAAGATTCCCAAGGTGACTGAGGAGGCCATCATCTCAGCCTTCTCCGACGGCGTGCATGATGTCAAGATGAAGGAGGAGCTAGCGATGCATGAAGACCTGTGCACTTCCTTGGAGCTGTTCAACTTGGCAAACAAGTGCGCCAGGGCTGAGGAAGGGCGTCTCTCCCTCCTCGAGCTGCCTGCCGCAGACCCAGAAGAGAAGAAGCCCAAGGCCAAGGATGTGAAGCGCAAGGGGGCTGCCATGCTCGCGGTGGAACCAGACACCAAGCGGGGCAGAGATCAGCCCGAACCTTCCAATGGCAGCCGGTACTATGTGTACCACGACCTCCACACCCACAACACCAACGAATGTCAAGAACTCTGAGCCGTGCGAGAAGGAAGGATCGGCCGTCGCCCTGACCACGGTGACCGGGGCTACGGTCGAGGAGGAGGAGGAAGGAACGTAGGACGCTGGGAAGACCGTGGCCCACGCCAGGGGTGGCACGATCAACCTCGCGAGGATCGCTGGCAAGACCCGCCTCGCGAGGGATACTGGAGGGATCAGCCTCGCGAGGATCGCCCGCAAGGCAACGCAGGCCTCCCTCCGCTGCCGCCATAGCCAAGGAGAAACAAGGACCGCCACCAGGACGAGGGGGCTGGGGGCTTCCAGGAGCCGCGTGCAATCGCCTACATCCTGGGCGGGGCTCAAGCCCCAGCCTCTCAACGCATCTTCAAGTAGTTCGCCCGCGAAGTGAATGCAGTCCTCCCCAGGCTCGAAGCCACGCGCCCTCTCAGGTGGTCGGCATGCGCCATCACGTTCAGCTCAGCAGATCAGCTCAAGTGTGCGGCTACAGCCGGAGTCCTCCCAATGCTTTGTTCCCCAATCATCAGCAACGTAGTGGTCACCAAGACCCTCATCGATGGCGGGGAAGGGCTCAACGTCCTGTCCGTGGAAACATTCAACAATCTCCAAGTGCCCTACAGATAGCTTGAGGCAACCAAGCCTTTCTCCGGTATCACTGACGGCTCCACGGTCCCGATTGGGCAGGTCCGCCTCCCTGTCACCTTCGGGGCACGCGACAATTACCGCACCGAGCTCATCGACTTCGACGTCGCTCACATTCACCTGCCGTACAACGCCATCCTTGGGTACCCAGCGCTGGCCAAGTTCATGGACGTAACTCACCACGGCTACAACGTCCTCAAGATGCCAGGAAGCGGCGGAGTCATCATGGTGCCCTGTGAAGAGAAGGACGCAGTGTGTTCCCTGGAACGAGCCTTTCAGGCCGCGTCACTGGAAGACCCAGATCGTGGAAGCAGGAGGCCTCCCGAGATCACCCCTAAGAAGAAGAAGACATCGTCCGGCCCGACCACTCAGGAGGCAGGCCCCTCTGGGCCCACGCCTACCCAGGGGGAACCTCCTTCCATTGCATAGGAAAGCGCGCCCGGCTCCCTCCTCAGGCAGGGCTCGGGGGCTCTCCCCTGGAGAGCCACCGACCTAGCTAGGGTCACGAGGGAGGTGCTTGGGCACCACATGGAGGTGTGTTTCGAAGCACGTTTCCCTCAAGAAGGAGCAAAGCAAGGAGATCCAGACCCTCAAGAGTTCGTCAGCAAGGCCATTTAGGAGCTACAGGAGTCAAGAGTCATGAAAGGCGGCCGCTGCCTACCAGCAGTGGCTCCCCATCCAGGCGAGGATGGTGAGCTGCGCGTCTGCATCGACATACCAGGGCTCAACCGAGTCGCCTCTCTGGAGCGCCTCTGGCCCTCGCGAGTGGGTCTCTGCGGAGGCCCACCCCACAGCTACGTTTGCATGCCTTACGGCTTGCCGAGCGCGGCTGAAGCGTACCAGCGCCTCGTGAGGGGCATCACGGAGGCATGAGAGGCCAGGCGTTCCGCAGCCCTGGTAGGGATGGAGATGGCCCGCGAGGAGCCGCCAGCGCCTCCGGAGCCTCCCGAGGCCCCTGGGCCTGGGGGCTCGTGAGGATCGGCTCCCGCAGCCCACCGAGCGTGCTACACCAACGCTCCTTCGTCCTCAACATCATCAGGTGACATCTTTCAAGTTTTATTTCTAGTTGGGAGCGCCCCCCAGGGCTGCATTATTCCCAGGCCGCGTGGGTCCGTCCCTGCGGCGTGTATCCCCTTTTTATTCCATGTTGTTAGCTTACCTTGTTGGGGGCGCCCCTCGGGCTGCATGATCCCCAAGCTGCTCGGGCCAGGCCCGGCGGCATGTATGCCATTTGCGTTTATTTCCGATTATGCGTTAGACCCGCCATGCTTGATTATTTGATGTCGGTCCACGGCACCTCTTCTTCTCCATGCCGACCACTTGCATGTTAAAGGGGGGTACCTGAGCATCATGACTCAGGGCTCTTACTAGCTCTCCAGCCCTCACCCTTTGTCCTTGTCCATGGCATCGCGACCTGGCATACCAGCGACGTCTAAGACCAGCTCGAGGGCCGGGACCCGAGGACGTAGAGTGTCGACATCTAACCAAATTTGCAGGGACACCTCACAAGATAAGGCCCAGTGCCAGGCGCAACCCGCCTAGAGGTAGGGCCCCGTGAGTCCCGCGCTGGCTCACAGGTGCCCAGATACACCTCGCCAGGCCCTACCGTGCCAGCCACGTGTCAGGGCGGGGCTGTACACGCCCCGGGGGCTCCTCCCGGAGGGGGGCCCCCTCCCACGTGCCAGTGGAAGCACCATGCTCCGCGCTGGCTGACGACACTGCCGAGGAGCTGCTATGCCCGTACACATATGAAAGCGCTATGCTCCGCGCTGGTGATAAACAACTAAGGGTGGCCCCCGGGCCGCATCAACCTCAGGGAGCCCAGAGCTCAGTGTCTAGCCTCATCGTAATGCCTCCCCTCGAGAGTGCCGCGCGAGGGGGCTGGGCATGGGGGCTGCGCCTGGGTCACACCCAGACGCACGCCGCCCAGCCAGGTCCCCCTGGGCCTGGTTCGTCGCGCGTCTCTCCCCGAGTGGAGCCAAGGTACGAAGGCCGTTTGAGCGTCAAGGGGGACTCCTGAGCATTGCGACTCAGGAGCCTAACTGGTCACGTAGCCCCTCACTCCTTGGTCCCGTCCTGGTTTCCGGTCGGGACAAATGCTGGGTGAGGTATGCGCGGGGCCAGGCTCTGCAGAAGTAGAACGATGGATCCACCCACATCATACCTCCCTACTTGTTGTTCGTGCGCCAAGGCGGACTCCTGAGCATCACGACTCAGGAGCCTAACTTGTCACGTAGCCCCTCACTCCTTGGTCCCGTCCTGGTTTCCGGTCAGGACTAACGTTGGGTGAGGTACGCGCGGGGCCGGGCTCTGCCGGCGTAGAACATAAGCAAGTAGGAAGGAAAAGCGCAAATTTCAAAGGAATTCGAAAGCAAATATTACAGTCCACACTGTTATCACAATACCAAACGCAAGTTTAAATGCCTCCCCGAGGCATGATACATGTGCAGGAATTAAAGGCCGGACAGGAGCCATGACGGAGTCACTTGTCGGCGGGTGAGCAGCGCGGAGTGGGTTCGCCTCATGGAGCAGTGGGGTCAGCAGCGCCTTGCTCCGGCTTGGTGCTGAAGGCCCGAAACTTCCCCAGCAGAGCCTCCGCGCGACCCTTCACGGCCTCGGCACCAGCAGCGGCATGCTCGCTGCTTGCTGGCTCCAGCAGGCTGTCGAGGTCGATGCCGGGATCGCGAAGGTAGATGCGGGTGAGGACCCGCGTCAGCACTGCAGAAGACAGGACACGCACCTCGGCCTCGGCCGTGGGGCCAAGGCCAAGGGCGACATCTTCAAGAGCACGAACTCTTGGGAGGAGCCATCGGTGTGGACCCCAGGGGGGACGACCCACACCTTCGTGACCCGGCGCTGCCGCCTGTGGCGGTCAGCATCAGCTCCTTCGGGGCCCTCGACGTGGGCGTACAATGGAAGCGGGAACCCCGGCGGCGCCCGCTCGCACCAAGGCCTCGACACCACCTAAAGGGCTCCCTCGTCCGGGCCATGGGGGACGAGCCGTTTCTTTGGCGGGAGTGGGTCTGGTTCCTCTCGGGGAGCCTTTCCCTTCTCTGTCGTCGAGAACCGGCGGATCGGAGCCATCGCGGCAAGACGAAGCAAGGATCGGGAAGAAGGAGAAGCAAGGAGGGATGGACTGGAAGGGCGCGCGCTGTTCCGTACTTATGGCCGGCGAGGGCCAACCGCCGACCTCCACGATTGCAGGTAATCATGACCCACTTTGCATGCAGGGACTTGTCCAGTCCGTGCGGTTGCCGAGGCGCCACGGGGAAGTGGAGGCGCCCACGTCCAATAAACCGCCACGCGGCGCCCAAGGCCGCAGGCTGTTAGGGCCCGGGGCACTTCGCTCTTGCCCTTCCGCCTCCCTGCACGGCCAAGTCCGGGCGCGCCTTGGGCCCGGGGGCTACTGTCGGCGTTCTGGGAACGGGGGTCCCCAGACTTCCCTGCCTGCGGCGTGGCTCAAAAGGGGGCCCAGCGCGGCCCATCTTCACCAACACAAACCAAAGACCCTCGCGAGGGGCCAAGCCTCGCGGGGTGGATGATGCGGAGCTTCCTCGGGCACGGCCTCGTCAGGCTGGCTCACGAGGAGGCGGAGAGACCAAGGCGGGGTACCTCACGAGGCGCCCGTGACGCAAGCCATGACGACCAAGGGCGCCAGGCGGGTGCCAGCCCGCGCAGTGTCCTCCCTTCCTCTTTGGTGCAAAGGGGGCAAGCACAGCCGCAGAGTACCGAGGCATCAAGCAAAGGTTGCCATTTTGGTGCAACGAGACCAAGACCGGGAGGACTACGAGACGGAGGTCATCCTGGAGCCCGAGACGGCGTCATCACCGGAGCTTTGCGCAAGCAAAGAATACTTTTGTCAGGATAGCTGATACTTGCCGTCCCCCTTCAAATTAGCCCGCCATTGTTGGCTCCCTTCCCGCTCGATATTTGGGAAGAGGACCAGGGCCTCTATAAATAGGACCAGCCACCCACAGAGCAAGGGGGTTGGAAGTAGGAGGCTCTTTAGAGAGGGTTTCGATCAGAAAGAGAGAGAGAGAGAGAGAAAGGTGACTGAACTCCTCCCAGCAGTTCATCGCCCTAGCCAAGAACAGACCCTCGCGAGGCTGTTCTTCCTTGTATTGTTCATCATCATCAGTCCAAGAAGCAATCCACCACAGCACACACTGGAGTAGGGTATTACACCAGAACGGTGGCCCGAACCAGTATAAACCCTGTGTCCCTTATGTTGTTCTTTCCATAGTTTAGATCCTAGCAAGGCGGAGGGGTGCAGGTAGGTAGGAGGCGAAATCTCCACGCGCACCCCAGTGTTCAAACCTCAAGGGTCTGCTGGAACCCGAAATCCGATAGCCCCTAATGTGAAACCGACGTCAACCCTTCCTATAAATCCTAAGAAACCCATAATAGAAGAGAGATTGGGTGTTCCTCCACTGCAAGCCTCCGTAGCCACGAAAAATCAATGTAGGCCCTCTCTGGCACCCTGACGGAGGGGGCCATCATCACCAAAGGCCATGGAGGAGGATCCCAGAGGGTCCATCGTCGCCGTGAAGGCCAAGGACCAGAGGGGGAACATCTCCCCATCTAGGAGGGGGCATGGAGGAGCAAGCACAAGGGGGAGAACCTCTCCCCCTCTCTCTCGGTGGCATCGGAGTGCCACTGGGGGAATCATCGCCGCAGTGATCTTCTTCATCAACATCACCTTCATCATCACCATCCTCATCTCTTTTACGTGGTCCACTCTCCCGCACCCCGCTGTAATCCCCTACTTGAACATGGTGCTTTATGCCACATATTATGATCCAATGATGTGTTGCCATCCTATGATGTTTTGAGTACATTTCTTTTGTCCTTTGGGTTGATTGATGATATAGATTGGTTTGAGTTGTATGTTCTACTTTGGTGTTTTCCTATGGTGTCTTCCGTGCCATGCACACATGAAGGACTCCCGTTGTAGGGTGTTGCAATACGTTCATGATTTGCTTATAGTGGGTTGCTAGAGTGACAAAAGCTTAAACCCGAGTAAGGGGGTTATTGCGTATGGGATAAAGGGGACTTGATGCTTTAATGCTATGGTTGGGTTTTACCTTACTGACCTTCAGTAGTTGCGGTTTCTTGCTAGAGTTCCAATCATAAGTGCATATGATCCAAGAAGTGAAAGTATGTTAGCTTATGCCTCTCCCTCATATGAAATTGCAATAATGATTACCTATCTTGTTAAAAATTGCCTAGGATAATTCCGCACACCGATCCATCATTATTCCACACTCGCTATTTATAGTATATAGTAATATATTCTAACTTTATATTAACAGCACCTACTTTTATATATTAGTTCTCCCATATCATGCGAAGTTATCCTCTTCATACCCACAACGTAGTTTTATTTCTCGTTTCTAGTTGGAAGCAAACATTCGGTGTACGTAGAGTCGTATCAGTGGCAAATAGGACTTGAGAGAATATTGATCTTACCTTTAGCTCCTTGTGGGTTCGACACTCCATACTTATCACTTCCATCTTTGGAAAGTGCTATGATGATTCCTTGCACTTGAGGATTATCACCATGGTCGCCGGTGATGAGCTAACGGGCACTTGCGGCCTATGACTACAGTGCAAAAATGAGCACGAGGAAGGAGGGGAAATGGAGGATAGCTCACGGCGGGTCGGCGGGCGTGCGCAGCGAGCTCGCGGAAGGACGAACAGCGATGGGGCATTGACGACGATCTCGGGCGGCCGTCCAGGCTTGGTCCTTCGGCTTGGAGAAGCTATGAGAGGATGCAGTGCTCGGGGGCACGTCCAAGGGGCGAGGGGACGGGTGTGGTGATAACCCACAAGTATAGGGGATCGCAACAACTTTCGAGGGTAGAGTATTCAACCCAAATTTATTGATTCGACACAAGGGGAGCCAAAGAATATTCTCAAGTATTAGCAGTTGAGTTGTCAATTCAACCACACCTGGAAACTTAGTATCTGCAGCAGAGTGTTTAGTAGCAAAGTAATACGATAGTGGTGGTAACGGTAACAAAAGAGTAATGAAAGCAAAGTAATATTTTTGGTATTATGTAGTGATTGTAACAATAGCAACGGGAAAATAAATAAGCGTAAACCAGTATAAGGAAAGCTCGTAGGCATTGGATCAGTGATGGATAATTATGCCGGATGTGGTTCATCATGTAACAGTCATAACATAGGGTGACACAGAACTAGCTCCAATTTATCAATGTAATGTAGGCATGTATTCCGAATATAGTCATACGTGCTTATGAAAAAGAACTTGCATGACATCTTTTGTCCTACCCTCCCGTGGCAGCGGGGTCCTAATGGAAACTAAGGGATATTAAGGCCTACTTTAATAGAGAACCGGAACAAAGCATTAGCACATAGTGAATACATGAACCCCTCAAACTACGGTCATCACCGGTAAGTATCCCGATTATTGTCACTTTGGGGTTAACGGATCATAACACATAATAGGTGACTATAGACTTGCAAGATAGGATCAAGAACTCTCATATATTGATGAAAACATAATAGGTTCAGATCTGGAATCATGGCAAAGTCATAGCAACATCAATCTCAGAACATAGTGGATACTAGGGATCAAACCCTAACAAAACTAACTAGATTACATGGTAAATCTCATCCAACTCATCACCATCCAGCAAGCCTACAATGGAATTACTCACGGATGGCGGTGAGCATCATGAAATTGGTGATGTAGGATGGTTGATGATGACGACGGCGACGAATCCCCCTCTCCGGAGCCCCAAACAAACTCCAGATCAGCCCTCCCGAGAGGTTTTAGGGCTTGGCTGTAACGCCCCGAGACCGATGTGCCAGGTGTCTTCCAACTATTCGCTGTTGTTGCCTTGTAATTTGTTTGCGTGTCATGCATTTCATATCATGTCATCATGTGCATCGCATTTGCATACGTGTTCGTCTCATGCATCCGAGCATTTTCCCCGTTGTCCGTTTTGCAATCCGGTGCTCCTATGTCCTCTGGCGTCCCCTTTTGTGTCTTTTCGGGTGCGGGTGTTAAACGTTCTCGGATTGGACCGAGACTTGTCAAGCGGCCTTGGTTTACTACCGGTAGACCGCCTGTCAAGTTTCGTGCCATTTGGACTTCGTTTGATACTCCAACGGTTAACCGAGGAACCGTAAAGGCCTCGTGTGTGTTGCAGCCCAACACCCCTCCAAAGTGGCCCAAAACCCACCTAAACCCCCTCCATCATCTCGCTCGTTCGATCATGATCGCGTGGCCACAAACCGTGCTCAATTTGGAGTCTCCTAGCTCCCTCTACCTATATATATGTGATCCCCTCCCAAAATCTCGCGGATGAAACCCTAGCTCCTCCCACCTCGCGCCACCGGACAAATTTTCCCACGCCGGACATGTCCGCGCCGCCGTGCCGGACCAATCCGGCCTTGCCACGTCACCGCCGCTGGCGTCTCTCTCCTCCCCTCCGCGCCAGGCCTGCCGGGCCAGGATCGGGCCCGCGGGCCCATCCAGCCGACGCCGCGCCCGCGCGCCACCAAGGCACGTGCCGCCCGCCGAGGCGCGCCCTGCCGTCGCTGCCAGGTGCTCGCCGGCCGCCGCCTCCGCGAACTCGCCGTTCGCACCGCATTGCGCCGCACCCCGCTGCCGAGCCGCCCGCCGCCTCCTCGCTATTGCGCCGCTCGACGACGTCGCCTCGCTCCGGCGAGCCGCCGGACGCCGCCGCCGCCATCTGCGCCGCCCTCCGCCGCCGTTCGTCGCTGGAATCCGCTCCCAACCAAACACCGCCCCGAGCCCCGGATCCCTCTGTCCCGGGTCCTCCCTGTCCCGTTTCCCACGATGTGAAATCTGCTAAGTCCCAGATCTGCATATTTTCATGCCATATTCGTCGCGTCATAACTTTGTATCTGTGGCTCCATTTTGAGCGTGTAGCATATAGAATTGTTCGTCTCGACGAGTACTTCATTTCATTCCATTGCACCATATTCATTTGAGGTTATCTTGATGACCTAAATGCTGTTGCAAGAGTGCTAGTTATAATAGTTTCAGAATCTTATAGGCAATTGCTCTTTTGTCATTTTTGCCATGATTGATGTGTGCCTCCTATGAACTTGAGCCCTACATGAGTTTTGAAGTATGTCATGCCATCTTTACAGGGGTGTATGTCATGTATTTTTGTGATCTCTGTGGTGACTAGCACAAGCATGCAAAGTAGCTCTCATAATGTTGCTGATTTCAGGGACTTAGAAATCTTCTAAGTCTTTGTCCTGTTAATATTTTTATGCCATGTATTCTTGCTGCTACAGAGTGATCCATGCCTCTTTTGAGCATGAGTAGTAAGGATGTTTTGTAGATATTGTGGTGCTCTATCCATCCATGTCTTTGTTTGCATTTATGGAGTACCCTAGCATGTCTCAATCTTGCTTTACTTTTGCTATAAAATGTTCCTGACAGATTGTTTAAATGTTAAGAAATTTGACGAGCTTGTTGTAGTTGTTCCATGCATGCTATGTTGTTGTTCTTGCCATGCTTAGCTTCTATGCCATGTCTACTTGATGGGTGTATGCTTAGTTTGTCATGTAATGCCTTGTGGTGAGTGCGTCAAGCTCGTAAACATACCTACTTAATATCTGTTTTGACATGTTCCAGTTTTCTACTTAAGTCTGAATCTGTTAACGATAGTTGCTATGTTCACATGCTTGCCATTGTATTTTCTGATCCCTTTTAGCTTATGGTCAGTAAGGGAATTTTGTTGTATGCTTTGAGTAGCTTCATGCCATGCCTTGCTTTGCCATGATATGTTCCTGTAGCATGTTGTTATCTTGCACTAACAATTGCTTCCTGATGTTAAATTCCTGACATGTTGTTAATTTCACTAAGTCTCCAACCTGATATCTTTTGCACTTTTGCCATGCTTGTTTGAACCTGCTATTGAGTGAATTAGCCGTAGCTCAGTGTTCATCTTTTGTCAAGCATCTTGAGTGGATCCCTGCCATGTGCTTTGTTGTTATGTTGGAGTGCAGTAGCTTGTTGTTCTTGATGCATTTAGAGGGCTTCGTGCTGTTAATCACAGATCGGTGCCATATTTGTTTTGCTTGCCATTTGCAAACCGTGCATCCGATTCCGGTGATCTTTATATCGATTTCGACCGAAATCATCTCATCTCTCCAGCAGCACTCTTGGTTTTCTAAGTTGAGGCATGGTTCAATATTTCCCTTCCGAAGCACGCATATGCATTGCATATCACATCCCACATATCATGCCATGTTTTGCATCATGTTGCTTGCGCATTGCACCGTGGTTGATTGTTGTCTCCTTTGCTTTTGTTCTTGCCTTGGGTAGAGCCGGGAGACGAGTTCGTGTTCGAGGAACCCGTTGAGTATGCTTACGAGGATCAAGCTTTCTTCTTCTCGGAGAACTTTGCAGGCAAGATGACCATACCCACAAAACCACTTCTATGTTTGCTTGCTAGATGCTCGCTCTTTTGCTATGCCTATGCTGTGATACCTACCACATGCTTTATCATGCCTCCCATATTGTTAAACCAAGCCTCTAACCCACCTTGTCCTAGCAAACCGTTGTTTGGCTATGTTACCGCTTTGCTCAGCCCCTCTTATAGCGTTGTTAGTTGCAGGTGAAGATGGAGTTTGTTCCTTGTTGGAACATGGATATTTGTTGGGATATCACAATATCTCTTATTTAATTAATGCATCTATATACTTGGTAAAGGGTGGAAGGCTCGGCCTTATGCCTGGTGTTTTGTTCCACTCTTGTCGCCCTAGTTTCCGTCATACCGGTGTTATGTTCCTTGATTTTGCGTTCCTTACATGGTCGGGTTATAATGGGAACCCCTTGACAGTTCGCCTTGAATAAAACTCCTCCAGCAAGGCCCAACATTGGTTTTACCATTTGCCACCTAGCTTTTTTCCCTTGGGTCGGCCAACCCAAGGGTCATCTTTATTTTAACCCCCCCCCCCCCCCGGGCCAGTGCTCCTCTAAGTGTTGGTCCAACCTGTCAGCTGCCGGTGGCCACCAGGGGCAACTCTGGGCTGGCCTACCGGAACCTTGGACAATCCGATGTGCCCTGAGAATGAGATATCTGCAGCTCCTATCAGGATCTGTCGGTACATTCGGGTGGCTTTGCTGGTCTTGTTTTACCATTGTCGAAATGTCTTGTAACCGGCATTCCGAGCCTGATCGGGTCTTCCTGGGAGAAGGAATGTCCTTCGTTGACCGTGAGAGCTTGTGATAGGCTAAGTTGGGACACCCCTGCAGGGTTATGAACTTTTGAAAGCCATGCCCGCGGTTATGGGCAGATGGGAATTTGTTAATGTCCGGTTGTAGAAAACCTGAAACTTATCATAATTAAAATGCATCAACCGCGTGTGTGGCCGTGATGGTCTCTTCTCGGCGGGGTCCGGGAAGTGAACACGGTGTTGGAGTTATGCTCGATCGTAAGTAGTCTAGGATCACTTCTTGATCATAGTTTCTCGAATGTGCTTTGCCTTCTCTTCTCGCTCTCATTTGCGTATGTTAGCCACCATATATGCTAGTGCTTGCTGCAGCTCCACCTCATACCTTTTACCTACCCATAAGCTTAAATAGTCTTGATCGCGAGGGTGTGAGATTGCTGAGTCCCCGTGACTCACAGATTACTTCCAAAACCAGTTTGCAGGTGCCGATGATACCATGCAGGTGACGCAACCGAGCTCAAGGAGGAGCTCGTTGAAGATCTCGCACTTGTGTTGTTTCGTTTCAGTTGATCAGTAGTGGAGCCCTGTTGGGATGATCGGGATCTGTATCATTAGGGGTAGTCTTCTTTTATTTGGTTCCGTAGTCGGACCTTGATTGTATCGGGATGAGGTAATGCTTTATTCTTGTATTGTGTGAAGTGGCGATTGTAAGCCAACCGTGTACCTCTTTCTTATTCAGTACATGGGATGTGTAAAGGTTACCCCTCTTGCGACATTGCCTTCAATGCGGTTATGCCTCTAAGTCGTGCTCCGACACGTGGGAGATATAGCCGCATCGAGCGTGTTATAAGTTGGTAATCAGAGCCTTCCCCGACTTAGGAGCCCCCTGCTTGATCGAATCGTTGGTGTTGTTGAGTCTAGAAAAATGTTTTGAGTCATTTAGGATTATATATATCGGAGAGTTGGATCCTTTTTACTCCTTAGTCCCTTCGTCGCTCTGGTGAGGCATCCTGACGTAGAGTTTTGACTCTTCTCTTCTCAAATTTCACTAAAAAAATTAGGATCACGCGGGTATCTTGGAATCATTTCGATGGTTTTGTGACGAGAACATTGTTCTTGGTGCCTCCTGACATTTAGGGGTTGTGGCAGTGTCCCGGGGAGTTGAGCTCCGAGGTGTTCTCGTCACAATTTTATCGTTGCAATTCTGGAATACCTGAGTTTCACCGACATCGAAAATCTCTTTTATGCAGTTGTTGGTGAGATAACCTCGACACCACCCTGTACTGGGGCGGGAGTTCGGGAGTACTGCCATAACTCGTATAACGGATGCTTTTCGAAGGTTGAGGTAAACGATTTCCGAAGGTTTCTCAGTTTTGTGTTGAAGGATGGATACAACTGGATGTAGGATTTGCTAGATTTGGGTGAGATATTATGCTTCCCCTGTATCCCCAACACCCGATTGCATATCCGGAAAGTTTCGGGAGTTTATAAGTGGGAATTCAAGTAGCTCTTAGGATATCTTTCCGACAGATGCATGATATGAGATTGGGGTTCGACGTCTAGTGGTCCGCCTATCCACGGTTGGTTTTACAGTGGTCTCGTTGTGTCTTAAAGAGTCCTTGGTTATGCTGGCTTGGGGACGCTTCGTATGTCATGTGCACCGCCTTGTACATGATGGTGATGTACAATCGAGCCCATGTGGGCCCCACCATGAAAACTTCGGACGAAATCTCTATCATATGTTTGTTCCGGCTTATTTTGCAAGCCAATCCTTTGTTTTGTTTTGAGTTGTGGTATTCGAGTTGCTTCAATGTCAAGTGTTGATTCCATACCTTCCCCAAATGGTGTTCTCATACTCCTATGTGAATACCAATCCTTCATGATTATCGAGATTCTCATGCCAATCCTTTTCTACCGGTGCGATTCTCTTCAAGATGATCCTATCATTTTTTTTCCTATTTGCAAGATCCAATCTCAGTTCTTCTCAATATTGTTTGTTTCATCTGTCCCAAGTTGTCCTTGTTTTTTTCCCGCCCACCCACCCTTGTTTCTTCAAGGACTAAGAGTTCTTAATCAAGTATCCTTTTATTGATGTGAAGTCTCTTCGTTCTTCTCTGTCAATGTTCTTTCCCGGTGGTTCACATGAAGATGCTCCACAAGCTTATCATTCTTGCTCTCTTTTCTCCTCCGGTGGATTCAATTCAAGCTTTGGTGTTGATGATATCTTTTTTCCTCGTTTCAAATACCTTCTCATGACGGTGCTCCTCATATTCATTCATTTCTCGCTATTCAATTGTTACGGAGTGCTCAAGATATTTCGAAGATTCGTGTTTCCACTCTGCATTCGTTCAAGATCTTTCGAGGATGTTCTCTCATTCAAGCCTTTTAATTCAACCGGTGCAACCTATTTTCCAAGCGACCTTTTCAACGGGGTTTATTTTGAGTGGGCCCTAACCCATAGGTCTTTCCCCAGGATCTTACCTGACTCTTCTTATTTTCCCGGAGCTATCCTAAATTTTTTTCAAAGTTTGACGTAAGAATGAATTTTGCATCAGTCAAATGTTTTTCTCCAAGATCTTTCATATTCTTTTAATTATTGGCTCAACCTTTTCTATTCTTCATTCCGGAGTGCCTCAACAATTCTTGGTGGTGCTTCTCATCATCATTATCTACATTTGAAGACCGAAGAAGAGTTTTCCCTCCAAATCTCATATGTTCTCTTAAAGATTCGTGATTCTAGTCCGTTGACATCCTCTCATAATTGTTTCAATTGTGAGAATTCTTTTCATCCTTCCGGAGTAATCCAGGAGTCTTTTCAGTCTAATTCTTCGGAGGCCATCATTTCAGGATTTTTTCATTCCAGCTTTCAGCTCTCGCTCTCCAAATCTTACCGGTGCATCATTCAAGTATTCTCTTATCAACTCGTGATCTCTTCGTTCTCATGTATCTAAATTCCCTCAAGTATCTCCATTCGTTCTCTAATTCTTACCGGTGATTCATCACTTTACTTCGTTCTTTTCCAATTCTTATGGTGGTTCGTTCAAGAGTTCTTTTCCTTGTTTATTATATCAATGTATTCGTTGTTTCAATCCTACCGGTGGTTCGTCGAATACCTTCTCAAGTTTGCGCTATACCTATCTCAATCCTTTCTAAGAGAATAAGTTGTATGCAATCCGTTGATTGTCATCAATTTAAATTGGTGAAGGATAAGCATAATGTAATTCTTATTCTTGTTTCATCGAATAAATCCAATTCCTTATTCCGGAGGTTCATCATATCACATTCTTGGTTCGAGATGCTTTATCTTTTCTTTTCCCGGAGTTCCAAGCTCTCTCGTTTATCTCGTTGCAAAGCTCCATCTAAATCATTACAAGGCTTCACCTTGTGTTTTCAACTTTCCTTTCTTTTTATCATCATTTTGTTACCGGAGTTCTTCATGGAGGCTCTACATGGTGGTTCATAAAGGATTTAATTCCTTCTCCAAGTTTTCATCGAGATTCTTTTAAGGAGCTCAATCATTCTTCATCTTGCAATCCGAAGTGCAATTCTTTCTTCCATATCATTAGAGGTGGTATTATGTCATTCTTGATAATTTGAGTTCATGTTTCATGATTCACATGTTGTTAAGAATGAGGTACTTTAAATCCATCAACCTCTTCATTGGAGTTATGTTGTGTCATGTTTCACCTAAAGCCTTCCCTGAGGATTGTTGCTATCCATGGTGCTTATAATTGACCCATGTTCTTCTTTTATCCTCCCGGTGAAATAGTTTCTCGTCTCCTTGTTCGTATCAATCCAATCTATTGTTTTCTGTTAGAGGCAGAATTTCACCTCAGTTTTGAGATGTTTTCCATAAGCCCGCTTCAAGCTTATCTTTTTTTTGTTGGTTTTCCAACAACTCCGTTCGACCCTTCTCCTAAAGATGCTTTTTTCAAGCTCATTTGAGGTAGAGATGTTGTTTTTCTCCTCCGTTCTTTTGATTCCATTCTTTTATCTCTTATAGAGGCATTGCGTTGCTGCTCTCTTCACGCATCATCTCGGATTGTCAGGACCATGTTCTTTTCATGCTTATCCCTTTAACCGGAGTGTCGTGTCCTCTTTTCAAGTATCCTCTCATCTTGTCAAGATCATGTTCAATTCCCTCCATTTACAGGCAAGTGCTGTCCAAATTATATCATTTGTATTCCTTTCACTATCTTGTTTTAACTGAAGTATTGTGCCCCTTTGCTCAAGTCCTTTTCATCCTATCAAGTCTTGCATCTCTTTTCAATCGGAGTGTTGTCCGAATTTGTTCTTCCTTGTTCCTCTTTCCTAACGGAGTGCTTTCAACTTCGTTCATCTTTGTTGTATTCTTTCTTTCAATTTGTTCAACCTCTCAAGGTTCGTGGTTTCACTCATTTGTCAAAGAAGCAACTTAGTTTTACCTCTTCTCTTTCTCCTCAGTTTTCGCTCCCGTGCCATTCTAGATCTCGGGACGAGATCCTCTCGTAGTGGTGGAGTGTTGTAACACCTCGAGAAAGATGTGCCAGGTGTCTTCCCGCTATTCGCTGTTGTTGCCTTGTCATTTGTTTGCGTGTCATGCATTTCATATCATGTCATCATGTGCATCGCATTTGCATATGTGTTCGTCTCATGCATCCGAGAATTTTCCCCGTTGTGAGTTTTGCAATCCGGCGCTTCTATGTCCTCCGGCGTCCCCTTTTGTCTCTTTTCATGTGCAGGTGTTAAACATTCTCGGAATGGACCGAGACTTGTCAAGCGGCCTTGGTTTACTATCGGTACACCGCTGTCAAGTTTCGTGCCATTTGGACTTCATTTGATACTCCAACGGTTAACCGAGGAACCGTAAAGGCTTCGTGTGTGTGTGGCAGCCCAACACCCCTCCAAAGTGGCCCAAAACCCACATAAACCCCATCCATCATCTCGGTCGTTCGATCACGATCGCGTGGCCGCAAACCATGCTCAATTTGGAGTCTCCTAGCTCCCTCTACCAATATATATGTGATCCCCTCCCAAAATCTTGCGGATGAAACCCTAGCTCCTCCCACCTCGCTCCACCGAACAAATTTTCCCGCGCCGGACATGTCCGCGCCGCCGTGCCGGACCAATCCGGCCTCGCCACATCACTATCGCCGGCGTCTCTCTCCTCCCCTCCGTGCCAGGCCCGTCGGGCCCGGATCGGGCCCGCAGGGCCCATCCAGCCGACGCCACGCCCGCGCGCCACCGAGGCACGCGCCGCCCGCCGAGGTGCGCCCCGCCGACGCCGCCAGGTGCTCGCCGGCCACCGCCTCTAGCATTCTCCGCCGCCCTTGACGCCTCACCGTCCGCACCGCGTCGCGCCGTGCCCCGCTGTCGAGCCGCCCGCCGCCTCCTCGCTGCTGCGCCGCTCGCCGGCGTCGCCTCGCTCCGGCGAGCCGCCGGACGCCGCTGCCGCCATCCTTGCCGTTCGTCGCTGGAATCCGCTCCGGCCGGATCTGGTAGCTGGGTGGATGAGATCCACCAAATCTCCCAAGATTGATCAAGTTGGCCAAACAAAACCCAAATATCGGAGAAGAAATACGAGGCTATAAGAAATCATGCATAAAAGAGATCCAAGAAACTCAAATACTTTCATGGATATAAAAAGATAGATCTGACTGTAAACTCAAACTTCATCGATCCCAACAAACACATTGCAAAAAGATTTACATCATATGGATCTCCAAGAGACCATTGTATAGATGTATCTCCCAGACCTCAACCAGTCTGATCTCTATGCTTCGGTGTCATCTCTGGATCAGTAATGCTGACACGCACAGTACTTAAAGGATTTATAACAGAGTAGAAAATCACACACTTATTACATCAAATGTCTCAAAAGAGAACTTATTACAATAAATATGGCTTAAGGCCATCTAATAACGATAACAGCGGAAGGCTTGGAAGATAAGTGAGTCCATCAACTCCAACGGCATCACTGAGTATAGAACCATGACCTAAAGGCACCTTACTCGTCGTCTAAAAAGTCTGCAACATGAACGTTGCAGCCCGAAACGGGTCAGCACATAGAATATGCTGGCAAAGTAACACATAGAGAGTAATGGAAGAATAAGGCTATACTACATGTATATATGGCTAGTGGAAAGCTCTATGGTTACAGTTTTGCGTAAAGCCAATTTTTCCCTAGTGCAAAAGGAATAATTTTTTATGTAACTATCATGGTAGTTGTTAAACATTGAGAGTGTAGACACCCTCTCAATCCCAATTAACAATCATCATTAAACCCAACAATATTAATTAAAGTAACATGATGAGATTCACATGATAATCCAAGTACTAGATACTCAAGACGTCCATAACCGGGGAAACGGCTAACCATGATTAGTTTATACACTCTACAGAGGTTTGCGCACTTTTCCCCACAAGACTCGGTCTCCTTCGTTGGGATTTCGCACTACATGATGTTTGAGAAACGGATGACCGAGACATAGTCTTTCAGAAGCGCTAGCACCTTACGATCGGGTAGACCGTTACACCTACTTTCCCCTACATCTGCTAGTCTACCACTGTAAGAGTTTGCACGACATAATCAACTATGCTAGAGCCCATAGTACCTTGTGGGTGCACACGGAAGTTTCTAGTATGAATAATCTCATGATCCCTTTGAGCCTAGGTGGCGGTCCATAAAGAAAACAGGCAATCGCTGGAATACCTAGGTGCCTCAATCCACCCAGATGTCTATTTAAGTTGCCACCTTAAATAAACCATTAATTTAACAATCTCACATCTGTCATGGATACACTCACCCAATCCACGTCTACTAGCATAGCATGGCAGTATAAGCAAACGTAGAAGTAACTCCCAAAGGTTTGATAATAAAACAGGTAATAGGTACTACCTCATCTACTTCCCCAAACCCACAATTTAATTAGATCCTAATCATGCAATGTTTGAGGATTGATCTAATGCAATAAAACTAGGCAGTAAAGAGGTATGATCAAAGTGTTACTTTCCTTGCTAATGATCCGCGAAACCTAGAGATTCAAAGTAGCAAGCGGCGCACACCGGGTACTCTACCGCAAACAAAAAAGCATATAATAAGTACTCATCTAATGCACAGGTAAAACTCAAATAAGAGAACTAACCAGAAAATTCAACTTAAGAACTCCGGTTTGCAAAAAGAATCAAATCGAACGAAGCAACGAAAGTCAAACAGCGAAAGAAACAAACTATGTTTACTAATCTAGGCCTAGGTCAAATTTTACAGAAGCAAAAACTTTTTTGAATTGGTTAAACAGAAAGAGGGTTTCGAGACGAAACTCCAGGCGCTTGAATCGACTGATTCCAATAAACAAGCGAAAAGTTATACTAGAACGAAAATCGGATCAGAAATCACGATCAGAAATAATCGCAGAAAATCTGAGAAAAAGAAAAACAACGAACAGATTAATGAACGAACGTTCGTTTTCTGTAACTAAATGGTGAACGCGTTCGTTAAAACAAACGAACGAGCGAACGCTCGCTAAATAAACTAAACCGGAAAAAACCGATCTAAAAATGGATCTAAAAAAACCGAACGGAAAACCGGCGGAAAACCGAACGGTTTTCTCGAGGAAAACCGCCGGCGGCGAGGCGGGGTCAACCTCGGCGGGGCAGCGGGGTCGGCAGCGGCGGGCGGCGGGGTCGGCAGCGGCGGGCGGCGGGGTCGGCGGCGGCTCGGGCGGCGGAGTCCGGCGGCGGCACGCGGCGGCGGCGGCGGCAGCGGCGGATCGGCTAGGGTTAGGGTTAGGCGCGGCGCGGCTTACGGGCTAACAGGCTCGGGGTGGCGCATTATAAAGGCTGGCCGGACAGAGTCCTGGCCGAACACGGCCAAAAGTCGGTTTCGCATTTTTTATATAAATAATTACGCGCAGAAAAACAAATAAAAGAAATACTAAACGGACTCCAAAAATCCCGAAATAAATTTTCCCCCGCTTCTAAAATCAAGCCGGTCTAGATGAACATTTATTTGGGGCCTAAATGCAATTTTGAAAAAATGCGCATTTTCCTAAATTCAAATAAAATAGCAAGAAAACTATGAAATAAAATATTATTTGATTTTATTATTAAATCCTCAGTATTTCTTTATTTTGGGAAAGTCATTTTATTCCCTCTCTCATATTTTTATAATAGAAATAATTGAAGATAAAATAAATAAAATCAAATGATCCTATTTTTAAAATTTGAGAAAACTCAAATATGAAAATAACGAAATCCCCAACTCTCTCCGAGTGTCCTTGAGTTGTGTAGAATATCTAGGATCAAACCAAAAGCAAATAAAATATGATATGCGGTGATGATCTAATGTATAACATTCCAAATTGAAAATTTGGGATGTTACAAACCTACCCCCCTTAAGATGAATCTCGCCCTCGAGATTCGGGTTGGCTAGAAAATAGGTGAGGGTGGTCCTTCAGCAGTTCTTCCTCTTGCTCCGAGGTGGCTTCATCCTCGGTGTGGTGGCTCCACTGAACTTTGCAAAACATGATAACCTTGCTACGGGTGACTCAGCTGGCATACTCAAGAATCTTGACTGGTTTCTCCTCATAGGTCAAATCACTGTCCAACCGAATCGCTTCCAGCGATACTGTATCTCTCAGCGGTATATCAGCCATCTCTGCGTGGCACTTCTTCAACTGTGAAACGTGGAATACGTCGTGAACTCCTAACAATCCTTCGAGCAATTCCAACTTATAAGCTACTTCTCCCATACGCTCCAAAACCTTGTATGGTCCTACAAAACATGGCGCTAACTTTCCCCTAACTCCAAAGCACTTAACTCCTCGAAGTGGAGATACTCGAAGATAAACTCGGTCTCCGACTTCGTAAATTGTCTCCTTGCATTGAGAATCCGCGTAGCTCTTCTGCCTGGACTGGGCTACCTTGAGCCTATCGCGAATCAACTTCACCTTCTATTCAGACTCCTTAATCAAATCTGGTCCAAACAACTGGCGGTCTCCAACTTCATCCCACGACAATGGGGTCCTGCACCTCCTTCCGTACAATGCTTCGGAAGGGGCCATCTTCAAACTGGATTGATAACTGTTGTTGTAAGAGAACTCTGCATATGGCAAATTGTCGTCCCAACTAGATCTGTAATCTAGTGCACAAGCTCTCAGCATATCCTCCAGAATCTGGTTGACTCTCTCGGTCTGTCCATCTGTCTGTGGATGAAAAGTTGTACTGAGCTCTAGCCTGGTACCCAAAGTTTCGTGCAACAGATTCCAGAACTTTGAGGTAAACTGGGTTCCTCTATCTGATACAATGCTCCTCGGAACTCCATGCAGACATACGATCATGGTCATGTATATCTTTGCCAACTTAGCACTGGTGTAGGTAGTCTTCACTGGGATGAAATAAGCTACCTTTGTCAAATGATCGACTACTACCCAAATCGAGTCATAGCCTGAACGCGTTCTGGGCAATCCCGTAATAAAATCCATGCCTAGCTTATCCCACTTCCATTCGGGTATTGGCAATGGTTGTAACAATCTTGCTGGCTTCTGATGCTCTGCCTTTACTCTCTGACATACATCACAAACTGCTACATACTCCGCAATATCCTTCTTCATTCCGGTCCACCAGAAAGTATCCTTCAAGTCCAAATACACCTTGGTATTTCCTGGGTGAATCGAATATGGTGAATCATGGGCCTCCTACAGAATTAACTTCCTGATCTCCGGGTCATTGGGCACATAAACACGGTCTTCAAACCACAGGGTATCGTGCTCATCCTCACGAAATCCTTTAACTTTTCCTTTGCTCATCTTCTCCTTTATAGAGGCAACCTCCTTGTCAGTCCTCTGAGCTTCTTTGATCTTATCCATCCAAGTAGACGGAATCTCTAGTGCTGCTACATAGCCTCTCGGAACTATCTCCAAACATAGCTCACGAAGGTCCTCGGCTAACTCCTTCGGTAAATCCTCAATATTTCTTTATTTTGGGAAAGTCATGTTATTCCCTCTCTCATAGTTTTATAATAAAAGTAATTGAAGATAAAATAAATAAAATCAAATGATCCTATTTTCAAAATTTGAGAAAACTCAAATATGAAAATAACAAAATCCCCAACTCTCTTCGAGGGTCCTTCAGTTGCATAGAATTTCTAGGATCAACCAAAATGCAAATAAATATGATATGCAATGATGATCTATTGTATAACATTCCAAATTGAAAATTTGGGATGTTACAAACCTACCCCCTTAAGATGAATCTCGCCCTCGAGATTCGGGTTGGCTAGAAAATAGGTGAGGGTGGTCCTTTAGCAATTCTTCCTCTCGTTCCCAGGTGGCTTCATCCTCCATGTGGTGGCTCCACTGAACTTTGCAAAACTTGATAACCTTGTTGCGGGTGACTCGGCTGGCATATTCAAGAATCTTAACTGGTTTCTCCTCGTTGGTCAAATCACTGCCCAACTGGATCGCTTCCAGCGACACTGTATCTCTTAGCGGTATATCAGCCATCTCCGCGTGGCACTTCTTCAACTGTGAAATGTGGAATACGTCGTGAACTCCTAACAATCCTTCGAGCAATTCCAACTTATAAGCTACTTCTCCCATACGCTCCAAAACCTTGTATGGTCCTACAAAACATGGCGCTAACTTTCCCCTAACTCCAAAGCACTTAACTCCTCGAAGCTTGCATTTAGAATCTGCATAGCTCTTTTGCCGAGACTGGGCTACCTTGAGCCTATCGTGAATCCATTTCACCTTCTGTTCAGACTCTTTAATCAAATCCGGTCCAAACAATTGGTGGTCTCCAACTTCATCCCACGACAATGGGGTCCAGCACCTCCTTCCGTATAAGGCTTTGAAAGGGGCCATCTTCAAACTGGATTGATAATTGTTGTTGTAAGAGAAATATGCGTATGGCAAATTGTTGTCCCAACTAGATCCACAATCTAGAGCACAAGCTCTCAGCATATCCTCCAAAATCTGAATGACTCTCTCGGTCTGTCCATCTGTGTGTAGGTGGAAAGCTGTACTGAACTCTAGCCTAGTACCCAAGGTTTCATGCAACTGTTTCTAGAACTTTGAGGTAAACTGGGTTCCTCTGTCTGATACAATACTCCTTGGAATTCCATGCAGACATACGATCCTGGCCATGTATATCTTTGCCAACTTGGCACTGGTGTAGGTAGTCTTCACTGGAATGAAATGAGCTACCTTTGTCAAACGGTCGACTACAACCCAAATCGAGTCATAGCCTGAACGAGTTCTGGGCAAACCTGTGATAAAATCCATGCCTAGCTTATCCCACTTCCATTCGGGTATTGGCAATGGCTGTAACAGTCCTGCTGGCTTCTGATGCTCTGCCTTTACTCTCTGACACACATCACAAACTGCCACATACTCCGCAATATCCTTCTTCATTCCGGTCCACTAGAAAGTATCCTTCAAATCCAAATACAACTTGGTATTTCCTGGGTGAATCGAATATGGTGAATCATGGGCCTCTTGCAGAATCAACTTCCTGATCTCCGAATCATTAGGCACATAAACACGGTCTTCAAACCATAAGGTATCGTGCTCATCCTCACGAAATCCTTTAGCTTTTCCTTTGTCCATTTTCTCCTTAATAGAAGCAATCTCCTTGTCAGTCCTTTGAGCTTCTCTGATCTTATCCATCAAAGTAGACTGAATCTCCAATGCTGCTACATAGCCTCTCGGGACTATCTCCAAACATAGCTCACGAAGATTTTCGGCTAACTCCCTTGGTAAATCCCCCGTCATTAGGGTGTTGACATGACTTTTACGGCTCAGCGCATCGGCTACTACGTTAGCCTTTCCGGGATGATAATGCAATCTCATATCATAATCCTTGATGAGTTCCAACCATCTCCTTTGCCTGAGATTTAGCTCCTTCTGTGTGAAAATGTACTTCAAACTCTTGTGATCCGTGTACACCTCACAATGGTTTCCAATGAGAAAATGTCTCCAAGTCTTCATGGCGTGCACTACGGCTGCTAACTCCAAATCATGTGTGGCATAATTCAACTCATGAGGCTTAACCTGTCGTGAGGCATATAAAACAACTCTTCCCTCCTGCATAAGCACTGCTCCAAGTCCTCGACGTGAAGCATCGCAATACACCTCATAATCTTTGTTCTGATCTGGCAAATTCAACACTGGTGATGTAACCAAACGTTTCTTCAACTCCTGGAAACTGGCCTCACATTCCTCAGTCCATTTGAACTTGGTATCCTTCTTCAACAACTCCGTCATAGGCTTCGCAATCTTCGAGAAATTTTCAATAAATCTTCGGTAGTATCCTGTGAGTCCAAGAAAACTCCGAACCTCTCCAACTGTTGTTGGTGCTTCCCAATTTGTCACAGTGACAACTGTAACGCCCCAAGACCGGAGCTTCAGTTGCCTTCCAGGGTTCCCGGGTTTCTCTGTGTGTTTCTTCTTTGCTTGCTCCTTTTATTTTTGCATTGCATCATGTCATCATGTCACCATCTCATAAATCTTTTGCAACTCAACTAAATAAATGGCATGGATCTTTGATCCATTTAAATCGAGGGAATTCACTTGTGATATCTCTTTATAACATATTGAAGCCTCTCAATATTATTAGAGAGCAATAATAAAAATATTCCATTCTTTTGGAATTAACCAAAACACACTTGAAAAACCCCCACTCCCTTTCTACTTCAAGTTTGGTCCCCAAACTTTGCCAACATTTCTTTTCCCATTTATCGAGGCTCCTCCTAAATTCTCAACATTTTTGGACTCTTCTAAATCCTAGTCCTTGTTCAAACATTTTAAATTAAATTCAAATGACTTTGAATTTAATTCTTGCAATCTTGCCCACTCCATTTTTCTTGGGTCAAGCTCATTTTTGTGAGTCCGGGAAAATAATCCCCATGCCCAAATTCTTGTCCACTCATTTCTTTTCTCTCCTTTTTCTTTCTTTGCTTTTCTGTTTTTAGTAGAGATTTGTAAGAGAGAGAGAGAGAGAAGGAGCCCAGCAGCCTGGGCCTCCCAACCTCCCGTGCCGGCCCAAGGCCAAGGCCCAGCTGCCCCCACCAATCCCTCCTAACCCTCGACCGAACCCTAGCCCGATCCCCTCGCAGACTCCCTCTCCCCTCGCGCTGCCAGAGAGACCCGCAGCCCGATCCATCTCCCGATCCCCATCTCTCCCCTTCGTCCTCCTCTGGTGCCATCCCTCTCCCTCACTCCCTCGACAACGCCGTCCTCCCAGCGCAAAACCCTCGTCCCGTTTCCCCTTTGAACCCCTCCTCGTCGCCGGAGTCCAGCCACTGGACGAGCCGCAGGCCGCCGTCGCCACGAACGTCCGCGCTCATCTCCTCCACCTCGCGCCACCCACCTCCCTCCGCGGTCAGGCACCGGCTCCAGGAGCCAACAGATGCGTCGCCGCCGCCCTGGAGCTCCACCGCCGCCAAGCGCCGCCTCCAGCAGCCTCCTCCCCTCGCGTTCCTGCCTTGCCCCGCCATGGACGCCGCAAGACCTCGCCGCTGCCTCCCCGTCTCTGGCCATGGCGCCCGCACCGGCGACCCGACCTGCCAGGGCCGCCGCCCTCCTTCATCGCACCCTCGCCTCCCTCTTCCTCCATTCGGGCCAACGCCGCCGCCACTGGATCAGTCTGCGCGTTCGCCGGGGTCCTCCCCTGCCGCCGGACCGGCTCTGCAGGAGCTTCTTGTCCCTCGCTGTCCGATGCTGCTCCGCCCTGCCGCCTCTTGCCGAGTTGAATCCAGGGATGCAAGACCGCCTGTGTGGAGTTTCGCCAAGTACACCATCGAACCGGAAACGCCAAGTACCACGACATACGGCGCCCGAACGACCACCGAACCGGAAACGCCAAGTACCCCTACGCGCGAAGACGCCAAGTCCGTTTCGGGATTCGTCAAGTACCGCTACCGATATGGCTCGAACGTCTACAAAATGTGTACCACTACTGTCGACCCCGAAGCCCTCGGATGCGCCAAGTCCGAAGGTGCAAGTACCACTCCGAACCATGTACGACGACCGTTGCCGAAGACCCGTGTAACGTGAACGTGAACGACTACCGTCGTGAGTACCTCTACGTCGTCATGTACCCCTACTTCCACTACTGCCACGAGAACAACTACTTCCTCTATGTCTCGAACCGCTCGAGAATGCTCCCTTGGAAGGTATAACCACCGAGACGACGCCCGTGAACGAATGTTGTGTGGTGTATGAGATCAACCGCGTGTTTGCACCGTTTGCGATTTGTCGTTGCGATGCTCCTCTTTTGCCATGTCACCATCTTGTGGGAACCCGGTATCCGGGATCACCCCACCTCCTATCGCATGTCACGCTCTCGTCATTTTTCCTTTTACACCGGTATCTCCATGAGCTATCGGAACCGGAATGTTGTCGTGGCATCATTTCCGTTATCTTTGCTGTGGCACCCTTTTCGTTTCCGCCATGGTGACAAATGCTTCATAACTTTCTCATATCAACACTTTCATAAAATCGCTTAAAACTTGCATATGTCATCCGCATCATGATAACAACAATTAAAATGTTTAAATTGATGTTTGGTTAAATTTGCTTAAATGCCATGTTAAAATGCTTTAATTCATATCTAAATAACCGTAACTCGGATTTTATTCATTTATATATGTAAATGGGGTAGAAAAATGCCTAGTTTAACATGGTGGCCTTTATTTGCATGTTAAACAACTCTAAAATTGTGTTTAGGGCAGAACATCACCAAACCTAATTTATGCTCATGAGGAGTTTCTGGAATTGTTGTTCGTTGCTTCCGGCCTCATTTAACCTTGACTAGATAGGTAGTTTTACTTTGCTTCACCCTCTTGCCATGTTTAACAACATTTAATATTGTTGGGTACATAAACGAGATCGAACTAAATAAGTCATGTGGTGTTCCATCAATATGTAACTCGTTGCATATTGAGATCCACTTAATTTGTAGTACTATTTGTGCACTTTGCCATGCCATGCATCTTTTAAACCGGACATGCATCATACTTGATTATGCATCATGCCATGTTCATGTCGTGGTTGTTTACTATGTTGTGTGCTTCTTTTCCGGTGTTTGCTTCTTCGGGTTGGTTCCGGTAACGTCACGTTTGTGAGGACCCGTTCGTCTACGTCCGTATGTCTTCTTCATGGACTCGTTCTTCTTCCTTGCGGGATTTCAGGCAAGATGACCATACCCTCGAAATCACTTCTATCTTTGCTTGCTTAGTTGCTCACTCTTTTGCTATGCCTATGCTGCGATACCTACCACTTTCTTATCATGCCTCCCATATTGTTGAACCAAGCCTCTAACCCACCTTGTCCTAGCAAACCGTTGTTTGGCTATGTTACCGCTTTGCTCAGCCCTCTTATAGCGTTGTTAGTTGCAGGTGAAGATTGAAGTTTGTTCTTTGTTGGAACATGGAGATGTTGTTCCTTATTGGAACATGTTTACTTGTTGGGATATCACAATATATCTTATTTAATTAATGCATCTATATACTTGGTAAAGGGTGGAAGGCTCGGCCTTATGCATGGTGTTTTGTTCCACTCTTGCCGCCCTAGTTTCCGTCATATCGGTGTTATGTTCCCGGATTTTGTGTCCCTTACGCGGTTGGGTATAATGGGAACCCCTTGACAATTCGCTTTGAATAAAACTCCTCCAGCAAGGCCCAACTTTGGTTTTACCATTCGCCACCTAGCCTTTTTTCCCTTGGGTTAGGCCAGCCCAAGGGTCATCTTTATTTTAACCCCCCCCCCCCGGGCGAGTGCTTGTCTAAGTGTTGGTCCGAAATGGGCAGCCTGCGGGGCCACCTCAGGGAAACTTGAGGGCTGGTTTTACTCGTAGCTTGACCTATCCGGTGTTGCCCTGAGAACGAGATATGTGCAGCTCCCATCAGGATGTCGGCACATCGGGTGGCTTTGCTGGATTTGTTTTACCATTGTCGAGGATGTCTTGGACTACCGGGATACCGAGTCTGATTGGAATGTCTCGGGAGGAGGTCTATTCCTTCGTTGACAGTGAGAGCTTGTGATGGGCTAAGTTGGGACACCCCTGCAGGGATTTGAACTTTCGAAAGTCGTGCCCGCGGTTATGGGCAGATGGGAATTTGTTAATGTCCGGTTGTAGAAAACCTGAAGTTGACCTTAATTAAAATGAATCAACCGCGTGTGTAACCGTGATGGTCTCTTTCCGGTGGAGTCCGGGAAGTGAACACGGTTGTTGGACTTATGCTTGACGTAGGTTGTTTTAGGATCACTTCTTGATCATACTTTTATCGACCGTGCTTTGCCTTCTCTTCTCACTCTCATTTGCGTATGTTAGCCACCATATATGCTAGTCGCTTGCTGCAGCTCCACCTCATACATTTACCTTACCCTTAAGCTTAAATAGTCTTGATCGCGAGGGTGCGAGATTGCTGAGTCCCTGTGGCTCACAGATACTTCCAAAACCAGCTTGCAGGTGCCGATGAGTCCGTGCAGATGGCGCAACCAAGCTCAGGAGGAGCTCGATGAAGATCTTGTCCTTTGTTTTGTTTCGTTCTAGTTGATCAGTAGTGGAGCCCAGTTGGGGTCGATCGGGGCCTTTGTCGCATTTGGGGTTCTTCTTTTATTTTGGGTTCCGTAGTCGGACCTTGAGTGTATTTGGATGAGGTAATGCTTTATTCATGTATTTGTGTGAAGTGGCGATTGTAAGCCAACTATGTATCTTTTTCCCTTATGTATTACATGGGTTGTGTGAAGATTACCTCACTTGCGACATATGCCTTCAATGCAATTATGTCTCTAAGTCGTGCCTCGACACGTGGGAGCTATAGTCGCATCGAGGGTGTTACAACAACCTTGGTGGGAACTACTGCTATACCTTCTCTGGATATAATGTGTCCGAGGAATCCAACTTCCTTCAACCAAAACTCACATTTGCTAAACTTGGCATATAACTGATGTTCTATGAGCTTCTCAAGTGCTAAATGCAAATGCTCCTTATGCTCCTCTTCATTCTTCGAGTAAACCAGAATATCATCAATGAACACTACAACGAACTTATCCAAAAACTCCATAAACACTTTGTTCAACATGTTCATAAAATAGGCATGTGCGTTAGTCAGACCAAATGACATAACGGTATACTTGTACAGCCCATACTTGGTGGTAAAAGCCATCTTAGGTATATCCTGTTCTCGAATCTTCAACTAATGGTATCCTGATCGCAGATCGATCTTGGAAAATACCTTAGCTCCTTGCAATCGATCAAACAGATCATTGATCATCGATAGTGGGTACTTGTTCTTGATCGTTACTTCATTTAATCCTCGATAATCAACAACCATCCTTAATGATCCATCCTTTTTCTCCACTAGAAGTACTGGCGATCCCCAAGGCGAAGAACTTGGGCGAATATAACCATTATCCAGTAACTCTTTAATCTGCTTCTTAATCTCCTCCAAATTTTTTGCGGGCATCTTGTATGGTCTCTTAGATATTGGCACTGTGCCTGGCAAAAGCTCAATCAAAAACTCAATGTCTCTATCCGGTGGCATGCCTGGTAACTCTTTTGGAAATACATCCAGAAAATCATTTACCACCGGTACTTCCTCCTGTACAACTCCTGTTAGGGAATTTACTTGAGTCCTCTTAGGCACATGTCGGGATACATACTTGATCCTTCTTCCTTCTGGCGTTGTAAGCAAAATTGACTTACTGGCGCAATCGATGTTTCCTCCATACATCGACAGCCAATCCATACCCATAATTACATCCAAACCTTGCGATTCCAAAATGATCAAATCCGAGGGTGTCGGCGTGCTGGGAATGGGGGTCCCCAGACTTGCCTGCCTGCGGCCTGCGGCGTGGCTCAAAGGGGGCCCAGTGCGGCCCATCTTCATCGGCACAAGACTCAAGACCCTCGTGAGGGGCCAAGCCTCGCGGGGCGGACGACACGGCGCATCCTCAGGCGCAGCCTCCTCAGGCTTGCTCGCGAGGACGCGGAGAGATCAAGGCAGGGTACCTCGCGAGGCGCCCATGACGCAAGCCATGACGACTCAAGGCGCTAAGCGGGCGCCAGTGCGCGCAGTGTCCTTCTTTCCTCTTTGGTGCAAAGGTCAAGCATAGCCGCGGAGTACCAAGGCATCAGGCAAAGGTTGCCATTTCGGTGCAACGAGACCAAGACCAGGCGGACTACGAGACGGAGGTCACCATGGAGCCCAGCACGGCGTCACCATAGAGCCTTTGGCAGGCGAAGACCAACTTTAGTCAGGATAAGTGTACTAGATGTTCCCCTTCAAATTGGCCAATTGTTGGCGCCCTTCCTGCTCAAATATTTGGGAAGAGGACCAGGGCCTCTATAAATAGGACCAGCCACCCACATAGCAAACGGACGGTCGACAAGTGAGAGCAAAGTAGAGAGAGTGAGTGAGAGAGAGAGAGAGAGGTGACTGAACTCCTCCTAGCAGTTCATCACCCCAGCCAAGAACATACCCTCGCGAGGTTGTTCTTCCTTGTATTGTTCATCATCATCAGCCCCAGGAGGCAATCCACCAACCACACACTGGAGTAGGGTATTACACCACAACGGTGGCCCGAACCAGTATAAACCTTGTGTCTCTTGTGCAGTTCTTTCAGTAGTTTAGATCTTTGTGAGACGGGGAGGTAGAAGGCGTAATCTCCGCGCGCACCCCAGTGTTCGAACCTTAAGGGTCTGCCGGAACCCGTGATCCGACATTTGGCGCGCCAGGTAGGGGGTGCACCAGAATCCGTCTTCCATCGCTCCGTCCTCCTCCGGCCGCTGCATCCATGTACGGCGCCAGTCGAGCTCGCGTCCCCCCGGCGGCCCTCGCCGGTGGGCGTTCTCGTTGTCCCCCGTCGCCCGCCGTCAACACCGCCACCGGCCCGGCGGGGAACGAGCGGCGAGCACCCCCCCCCCCCAACATCTGCCTACGCGGCAGAGTAGCTGCACCGCAACATCGACGCCTCCGGTCGTTGCGGCCCTCCTGGGCGGCTCGCAGTTGCCGCCCATGAGTCGCCACGTCAAGCCTTTTGCCCGTCGGGTTAGCGCCATTTCCGCACGGCAGGGGGCTCCCCCGGACCGGGCGGCGTGCGAGGTCGGTCTGACCTTCAGCTCGGAGGACCACCCCACCAACCTGGTCGGCTCGGGCGCGCTCCCCCTGTTGTGCACCCCCACCATCTGCCAGGTGGCCGTCACCAGAACCCTCGTTGACAGCGGTGCGGGCCTCAGCATGCTTTCGGTCGAGACTTTCAACCTCCTCTGCATACCCCGGGAGCGGCTGCGACCCAGCTGATCTTTCTCGGGCGTCGGGGGCGGATCATCCGACTCCCTGGGACAGATCCGGCTCCCGGTAACCTTCGGCACCTACGACAACTTCTGCACGGAGATGGTCGACTTCGACATCGCCCCCATCGGCCTCCCTTACAATGCCATCCTCGGCTACCTGGCACTGGCTCAGTTCATGACCGCCACGCACCCGGCGTACAACCTCATGAAGATGCCCGGGAGCAGCGGTACCCTCCCCGTGCACGGGGACACCGGGGATGCCCTGCGAGTACTCAAGCTCGCCTTCAAGACGGCGGCATCGGCACTGCCCGTCAACGCGGAGACCCCTGAGCCCAAGGGGGCTGCGCCCACCAAGAAGAAGCAGTTGTTCACCCAGGACAAGGCAGAAACCAAGCAGATACCCGTCGAGGAGGACGGGTCCTCCAGTGCCACTTTCACCATAGGCGCCAACCTTGAGCCTGAGCAGGAGGAGGCCTTGGTCAAGTTCCTGTGCGCGAATAAGAAGGTATTTGCTTGGGAGCCCGATCAGCTGGCGGGGATCCCCAGGAGTGTCATCGATCATCACCTCAACGTGTGCCCAAATGTGCGCCCCATGAAGCAGAAGGCCAGGTGGCAGTCCGTGGAGAAGCAGGCCTTCATTGTCCAAGAGACCCGCAAGCTAGAGGCCGCTGGGGTCATTCGCGAGGTCCGATACCCGGATTGGCTGGACAACCCTGTCGTTGTGCCCAAGAAAGGGGGGAAGGAACGCATGTGTGTCGACTTCACCAACCTCAACAAGGCATGCCCGCAAGATCCGTTTCCGCTCCCCCGCATCGACCAGATCGTCGATTCCACTGCGGAGTGCGACCTGCTATGCTTCCTGGACGCCTTCTTCGGCTATCACCAGATCAAGATGGCGGTAGAAGACGTTGAGAAGACCGCCTTCTTAACCCCGTGCAGGGTATACTGCTATACATGCATGTCGTTCGGACTGCGTAACGCAGGGGCAACCTTTCAGCGGCTGATGCACATCACCCTGGGCCCGCAACTCGGAAAGAATGTCGAAGCCTACATTGATGACATTGTACTAAAATCTCGGGAGGCCAAGACCCTGATACAAGACCTGGAGGAGACCTTCGCGAGCCTCGACGCAGTAAACCTGCGGCTCAACCCAGAGAAATGTGTGTTTGGCGTCCCCTCGGGCAAGCTTTTGGGATTCCTCGTGTCCCATCGTGGCATCGAGGCCAACCCCGAGAAGGTCAAGGCGGTCGAGGACATGAGTCCGCCAAAGACCCTCAGAGAAATTCAGAGGCTCACTGGGCGCGTGACCATGCTACGGCGCTTCATCTCCAAATTAGGGGAGCGAGCGCTGCCTTTCTTTCAGCTGATGAAGAAAAAGGGGCCCTTTGAATGGACTGAAGAGGCAGATAAGGCGTTTCAAGATCTCAAGAGGTACCTGACCAGTCCCCCAGTCATGGTGGCTCCGCGCCCTCAAGATCCCCTGCTGCTTTACCTCGCCGCCACTCCCTACTCCGCCAGCGCAGCCCTGGTGGCGGTTAGGGAGGAGCGCCAAGTCAAGACCGCAGCGGCAGCCCGAGGCAAGACAAAACGGGAACAAGGAAAGCCTGTAGAAGCCACAACCGCAGTTGAGGAGGGTCAGTTGCCGAAGAATGCACCGGAGGCAGGAGAGGCCGCACGCCCGGATGGTCCACCTCCCGAGGCCACATCATCTCGTGAGGCGCCCTTACCTCCCAAGGGCGCCACGACCCCAGATGCTCTCAGCCTTGTTGAGCATCCCTGTAACGCCCCAGATATAACTTTCCCAATTTGTACTCCAACTCTTGCCGTTTCCGGCATTAAGTTATATTTATTTCTCGGGTTCGGGTCTTTGTCTCCGTGTGTTGTTTTCGTTTTCGTGCATCTCATATCATGTCATCACGTGCATTGCATTTGCATACATGTTCATCTCAAGCATTCAAGCATTTTCCCCGTTGTCCGTTTTGCATTCCGGCGCTTCGTTCTCCTCCGGTGGCCATTTCTAGCTTTCTTTCGTGTGTGGGGATTAAACATTTCTGGATTGGACCGAGACTTGCCATGCGGCCTTGGTTTACTACCGGTAGACCGCCTGTCAAGTTTCGGGTCATTTGGACTTCGTTTGATACTCCAACGGTTAACCGAGGGACCGAAAAGGCCTCGTGTGTGTTGCAGCCCAACACCCCTCCAATTTGGCCCAAAACCCACCAAACTCTGCTCCATCGTCTCGGTCGTTCGATCACGATCGCGTGGCCGAAAACCGCACCTCATTTGGACTCTCCTAGCTCCCTCTATGCCTATATATAGCTCCCCCCGTTTTCGGATCTCTCAACCCCGTCCAAACCCTACTCCAAAAAAAACAGGATCCGCCGCCGCCGGAAGTGTCCGGGCGGAGCCGGACAACGTCCGCCGCCGACCCTCGCCAATCGTTGCGCGCCACGTCGCCCGGGCCGCGCCCCACATCGCCGCCGACGCCCGGGGCCCGCCAGGCCCGCGGGGAGCCCTCCCGGCCCGCGTCATCGCCCCGCCGCCTCACGCCCGCAGCAGCGGCCGCCCTCCTCGCGGCCGGCCACCCGGGGCACCGGCGCCGCCGCCCACCATCGTCGCTGGCCGGCACCTCGAGCCGCGGCCCCGCCGTCCGCCGGTGGCGCCCGCCGCCGCCCGCGGCTCCCCTCGCCGCCCGAGAGCACCGGCGCCGCGCCGCCCTCCTCCACGTCGGCGCCGCCCCCGGCGACCTCCTCCCCGACCGGCGACCTCCCGCATCTCCGGCGAGCTACAGTGAACTCTGGCACCGCCTCGGGAAGCGTGCCGATCCAGATCTGGATCTGGGCATCGGTTGACTTTTCTCTCCAACCCTAATTTTTCGTGCTATGTTTGACTGCTCATATCTCCGCATTCGTAGCTCCGTTTTGGACATATGATATATCAAAATCTTCGTCTCGACGAGTACATCATTTCATTCCATTTCATCATTTGCATTTGAGTTCATCTTGATGCCCAAAATGCTGTTAGAAGGAGGCATCGTGAGTTAAATTGCAGATCCGTTAGCTCATCATTGACTTTTGTCATTTTTGCCATGATTATTGTGTGCATGATATGCCTGTGCCCCTTTGGGATGTATTGTTAAGCATTTTGTCTTCTTTCCAGAGGTGCCACCCATGCATTTTTAGGATGTGTGTGGTGACTTGTGCAAGCTTGCAAAGAGGGGCACCTGAGTAATCCGTTTTTAGGGACTTAGTGATTTTCACTAAGTCTGGGATGTTTTAGTTCATGATGCCTTATGTTCAGCTTGTTTCCTAGTGATCCGTGCCCCTTTTGAGTATGCTTGGTGAGGGACATTTGTTAATCTTGTTATGCTCTATCCATCCATGTCTTTACTTGCTATGTTGGGGCAGCCTTGGTTGAGTCAATCGAGCTCAACTTTTGCATCGTTGTTACTTTGGGCAGATCGTGAACTCTTTTGCGATTTTGCCGGTGCTATTGTTAGTGATCCATGCATGCTATGCCATTGTTCTTGCCATGTCTAGCTAGCATTTTGTGCCTTATTTATGGATATATGCTTTCCTTGCCATGACTTGCACCATAGTGAGTGCATCGAGCTCGTTTACATGCCTTCGCGAGTTATAATTTCAGCATGTCTCAGTTTTCACTAAGTCTGAAAACTGATTGTGTTTCATCTATGTTCGTGTGCTCGTTAGTGTATTTTGTGAACCCTTTTGGCCCCAGGTCACTTTGGGTGTTTTGTTAAGATTGTTGAGTAGCTCCATGCCATGCTCTTACTTGTCATGTTCAGGTGATGTTTCATGTTGTTTTGCTGCTCCGAAGAGAGCATCGTGGTCTGAAATTTTAGACTAGTGTTAATTTCACTAAGTCTGAAATCTGTTTTGCTTATTCAGTTTTGCCATGCTTGTTAGAACCCCTTAATGGATGAATTTGGCCGTGGCTCAGTCCCAGTGATTTGTTAAGCATCTTGTGTACATCCCTGCCATGCATTTTGTTTTCATGTTTGGTGGCTGTAGCATGTTTATTTCGTTGCATTTAGGAGCCTACTTGCTGTAAATGGCAGATCGGTTCGTTTCGTAAAACGCTCGCCATTTCCAAACCGTAGCTCCGATTCCTATGATCTTTATATCGTTTTCAGGTGATTTCTTCCCTCTATCCAGTGGCACACTTGGTTATCCAAGTTGAGGCCAGGTTCATGCATTTACTGTCACGTCTTGCATTTTGCATCCCGCATCGCATCCCGCATAGCATACCATCTTTGCATATTATTTGTTACCCTTGCACGTGGTTGATTGTATCCTTGTTGCTTGTTTATGTTTTTGGGTAGAGCTGGGAGACAAGTTCGCTAACGAGGAGCCCGTTGAGTTTGCTTTTGAGGATCCAGTCAACTCTGACAACTGTGCGGGCAAGATGATCATACCCTCGAAATCACTACTATCTTTGCTATGCTAGTTTGCTCGCTCTTTCGCTTTGCCAATGCTATGATGCCTACCACTTGCTTGTCAGCCTCCCAGTTACCATGACTGAGCCTCTAACCCACCTTTGTCCTAGCAAACCGTTGATTGGCTATGTTACTGCTTTGCTCAGCCCCTTCTTATAGCGTTGCTAGTTGCAGGTGAAGATTGGAGCCGTTCCTTATTGGAACATTTATTTACTTGTTGGAATATCATTATATTGCTATGTTATCTTAATGCATCTATATACTTGGTAAAGGGTGGAAGGCTTGGCCTCTCGTCTAGTGTTTTGTTCCACTCTTGCCGCCCTAGTTTCCGTCATATCGGTGTTATGTTCCCGGATTGTTGCGTCCCTTACGCGGTTGGGCTATAATGGGAACCCCTTGATAGTTCACCTTGATTAAAGCTTTTCCAGCAATGCCCAACATTGGTTTTACCATTTGCCACCTACCCCTTTTTCCCTTGGGTTTTCGGAGCCCGAGGGTCATCTTTACTTTAGCCCCCCACGGGCCAGTGCTCCTCTGAGTGTTGGTCCGAACCAGGCAGCCTGCGGGGCCACCTCGGGGAAACTCGAGGGTTCGTTTTACTCGTAGCTTGACCTATCCGAGCGTGCCCTGAGAAAGAGATATGTGCAGCTCCTATCGGGATTTGTCGGCACATTCAGACGGTGTTGCTGGACTTGTTTTAACCTGTCGAATCATCTTGTTGTACCGAGATACCGAGTATGATCGGTGTGTCTTGGGTGGAGGCTTATTCCTTCGGTGACCGTGAGAGCTTGTTATGGGCTAAGTTGGGACCCCCCTGCAGGGATTGATCTTTCGAAAGCTGTGCCCGCAGTTATGGGCAGATGGGAATTTGTTAATGTCCGGTTGTAGATAACTTGAACCTTAATTAATTAAAATGAATCAACTGAGTGTGTTGCCGTGATGGCCTCTTCTCGGCGGAGTCCGGGAAGTGGACATGGCGTTGGAGTTATGTTTGCGCAGGTTGCTCTCTAGTTTCTCGCTCGTGCTTTGCCTCCTCTTCTCGCTCTCTTTTGCGAATAAGGTAGCCACCATATATGCTAGTCGCTTGCTGCAGCTCCACTTCATTACCCCTTTCCGACCTATTAAGCTCAAATAGTCTTGATCACGAGGGTGCGAGATTGATGAGTCCCTGTGGCTCATAGATTACTATTACACCAGATGCAGGGACAGACGATACAGCTCCAGATGGCGCGCTCGAGCTCAAGTGGGAGTACGACGAGGACTCTCAGCGTTACTATGTGTCTTTTCCTGATGATCAGTAGTGGTGCCCAATCGGGGTTAGATTCAGGGCCTTGTCGCATGTTGGGGGTCTTTTCTATTTTGGCACCGTAGTCGGGCCATGAGTGAATTGTATGATGGATGTTATTTATGTACTTTGATGTGACGTGGCGAGTGTAAGCCAACTATGTTCTTCCCCTTTATATTATTTATGTACATGGGTTGTGTGATGATTTCCCGACTTGCGACATTGCTTTCAATGCGGCTATGCCTCTAAGTCGTGCCTCGACATGTGGGAGATATAGCCGCATCGAGGGCGTTACAAGTTGGTAATCAGAGCCTTCCCCGACCTTAGGAGCCCCCATTGCTTGATCGTTTTTAGCAGCCGAGTTGTGTCTAGAAAAATGTTTTGAGTCCTTAGGAATTATATATCGGAGAGCTTAGGAATTCTTTTTACTTCCCAGTCTCCTCATCACTCTGGTAAGGCATCCTGACATAGAGTTTTGACTCTTCTCTTCTCAAATTTCACTAAAAAAATTAGGATCACGCGAGTATCTTGGTTTTGTTCCGATGGCTTATGATGAGAATACTATCTTGGTGCCTCCTGTCAGGGGTTTAGTGGAAGTGTCCCGGGGAGGTGAGCTCTGAGGTGTTGTCATCATAATTTTATCATTGCAATTCTGGTATACTTGAGATATGTGCGCGACATCGAAAATCTCCTTTATGCAGTTCGTTGGTGAGATAACCTCGACGCCACCCAGTACTGGGGCGGGAGTTCGGGAGTATCGCCATAACTTGTATAACGGATGCTTTTCGAAGGTTGAGATAGATAATTTCCGAAGGTTTCTTGGTTATGTGTTGAAGGATGGATACAGCTGGATGTAGGTATTGCTAGTTTGGGTGAGATATTATGCTTCCCCTGTATCCCCAACACCTGATTGCATAACCGGAAAATTTCGGGAGTTTCATAGGTGGGAATTCAAGTAGCTCTTAGGATATCCTTCCCACAGATGTATGATATGAAATTGGGGTTCGACGTCTAGTGGTTCGCCTATTCACGGTCGATTTTACAGTGGTCTCGTTGTGTCTTAAAGAGTCCTTGGCTATGCTGACTCGGGGACGCTTCGTATGTCATGTGCACTGCCTTGTACATGATGGTGCTGTATGATTGAGCCCGTGTAGGTCCCACCACGAAAACTTCGAACGAAATTTCTATCATATGTTTGTTCCGGCTTATTCCGCAAGCCAATCCTTGGTTTTATTTTCAGTTGTGGTATTCGAGTTGCTTCGGCGTCATACGTTGATTCCACCCCTTGTTGATGTACCCCTTCTACTTGATTCTTCGTGGCTTCGCAATTTAGGAATATGTGACCACTTCAAGAGAAGTGCATTCGTTCATTTTGTTCGGATGTGAAGACTTTATGTTGCAATTTTCATTCCGTTGGTTTCAGCTTCATTTATCTACCTATGTGCTAACGGTGGTCAACCTCTTCAGGATGGCTCCCACTAAGAGCACCAGTCAGAACCAGAATCAAGATCCGCCACCACCTCCGCCTCCTGCGGAAGCATGGCAAGCTGTGATGGCCGCAACTAATGCAAATACACAGTTGATCATGCAAATCCTCCAAGAGCGGAATCAAGGCAGTCAAGGGAATCAAGGCAACAATCAGAACCATTTTGCTACTCTGAACCAGTTCCTCGCAAATGGTCCAAAGACGTTCAGCAATTGTGTTGAGGCTACCGATGCTGACGATTGGCTAGTGGATCTGGGCAAGCATTTTGAATGCAGCAACGTCAAGCCTGAAGATTTCGTCAAGTTCGCTTCTTTCCAGCTCAAAGATCAGGCCGCAGAGTGGTTCCAGCAGTACAAGGATTCCAGAGGTGGACGTTTGATCACTTGGGATGATTTCCATCGTGATTTCCGAGCTCATCACATTCCTCAGAGTGTGACTGAAAGCAAACGTGAGGAATTCCGCAATCTTAAGCAAGGCTCTTTGTCTGTCTATGACTACAACAAGTTGTTCCATAAGCTCGCCCGTTTTGCCAAGAAGGATGTTCCTGATGAGAAGAGCATGATCTATCAGTTCAGGGGTGGTCTCCGTGAAGAAATTCAGCTCGCTCTTGTCCTCTTTGAGCCGCTGAGATACGATGAGTTCTACAACATGGCACTGAAGCAAGAGGCTGCTTAGTTGAGGTGTGATGCTTCCAGGAAGCGAGTCAGAGACACTACACCTTCTTCCTCTACTCAAGTGGCCAAGCAGCAGAAGTATTGGCTTCCTCCTCCTCCGTTCCGTCAGCCGTATCAGCAGAAGAGCAAAGGTGGCAGTGGTTCTTCCCACCCACCCAACCCATGCTTTCAGAACAAGACTTTGTATCAAGCTCCAAGATCGAGTGCTCCGTACCACCGTCCGCTCTCAGAGGTCACGTGCAACAAGTGCCAACAGAAGGGTCACTACGCCAACAAGTGTTTCAACCAGAGGCGTCTTCCTCCTCCTCCTCCTGTCAGATCGGCAAGTACAGCAGTGGTCAAGCATAATCCCAAGCACGCCAAGGTTAATATGGTGAATGCAGCTCAGGCAGAGGATTCTTCGGATGTCATCATGGGTAACTTTCCAGTTAATTCTATTCCCGCAAGAGTTCTTTTTGACACGGGTGCATCGCATTGTTTCATGTCAAAGCAATTTTTTACCAAGCATGAGTTCGTTTCTTCTCATTTGGGTAAACAAATGGATATCGTTTCTCCTGGCAAACGATTGAGTGCAAGTCTGGAGGTGCCAGATGTCACTATCACGATGGGCGATTTCAAGTTTCTAGCTTCTCCAATGGTTCTTGGTAATTCTGATATCGATCTTATTCTCGGGATGGACTGGCTCTCTAAGCATAAAGCTCAGCTTGATTGTGCAGCCAGGCAGATTCAACTGACTCATTCGTCTGAGGATGTCATTGTCTTTGCTGCTCGGGATAATACCATCCGGTTGTTTTCTCTCAATGAGAAGGGTGAATTGGATGCTATTTCACAGATTCCGGTTGTTTGTGAGTATCAAGACGTCTTCCCAGAAGAGCTCCCAGGAATGCCTCCGCACCGGCCGGTTGAATTTGTTATTGAACTTGAGCCCGGTATGGAACCTGTGTGCAAACGTCCTTACAAGCTCGGCCCCGAAGAGTTGAAGGAGTTGAAGAAACAACTCGATGTTCAAGAAAGAATGGGTCTCATTCGGCCTAGTACTTCTCCGTGGGGTTGTGGTGTTCTTTTTGTGAAGAAGAAGGATGGAACGGACCGACTTTGTGTTGATTATCGTCCATTGAACAAGAAGACCATCAAGAACAAATACCCACTTCCCAACATTAATGAGCTGTTCGAACAACTCAAGGGTGCCCAAGTATTCTCCAAGCTTGATCTTCGTATGGGTTATCATCAGATTCGTATTCGTGAGCAAGATATTCCCAAGACGGTGTTCAGAACAAGCTATGGGTCATATGAATACACTGTCATGTCTTTTGGCCTCACCAACGCTCCTCCGACATTCTCTCGCATGATGAACTTCATCTTCAACCCCTACACCAATGACTTCGTTTTCGTCTATCTCGACGACATTCTGGTTTTCTCGAAGAACAAGGAAGATCATGCCAAGCACTTGCGTTTGGTTCTTGACAAGCTCAGGGAACATCAGTTCTACGCCAAGTTCTCCAAGTGTGAATTTTGGCTCGATGAGGTGCTTTATCTTGGTCATATCATCTCTGCCAAGGGCATTTCCGTGGATCCTGAGAAGGTGTCTGCAATTGTTAACTGGGAACCTCCTCAGAACGTGAAGCAACTCCATAGCTTCCTCGGTCTCGCAAGCTACTGTCGAAGATTCGTTGAAAACTTTCCCAAGATCGCGAAACCTCTCTCAAATCTTCTTCAGAAGCACGTCAAGTACATTTGGTCTCCGGAGTGTGATATTGCTTTCAACACTTTGAAAGAGAAATTGATCACTGCTCCAGTTCTGACTCCGCCTGATGAAACCAAGCCGTACGAGGTCTTTTGTGACGCCTCTCTCCAAGGTCTCGGTGCTGTACTGATGCAAGAGAAGAAAGTTGTTGCTTATACCTCTCGCCAGTTGAAGCCTAATGAGAAGAACTACCCCACTCATGATCTCGAGTTGGCGGCAGTTGTGCACGCTTTGTTGACTTGGAGACATCTTCTATTGGGAAGGAAAGTGGACATTTTCACTGATCACAAGAGTCTCAAGTACATCTTCACCCAGCCTAATCTCAACCTCAGGCAGACTCGATGGGTCGAAATGATTCAAGAGTACAATCCGAGTATTGAGTATACTCCAGGCAAGGCCAATGTGATTGCTGACACTTTGAGTAGGAAAGCATATTGCAACAGTCTGATTCTCAAGCCTTATCAACCCGAGCTTTGTGAAGCTTTCCGCAAACTTAACCTGCAAATTGTTCCTCAAGGTTTCCTCGCCAACCTTCAAGTCTCTCCTACCTTGGAAGACCAGATTCGCCAAGCCCAGCTTCTTGATGCTATGGTGAAAAAGGTGAAGATTGGGATTGCAAAGAGTCAGTCCAAGTACAAGTGCTACTGACTTGATGACAAGGACACTCTCTTCTTCGAGGATCGAATTGTTGTGCCCAAAGGTGAACTTTGTAAGGTGATCATGAACGAGGCTCACAACTCTCTCCTCTCCATCCACCCTGGGAGCACGAAGATGTATCAGGATCTCAAGCAAACTTATTGGTGGACTCGAATGAAGCACGAGATCGCTCAATTCGTGAATGAATGTGATGTCTGCAGAAGGGTGAAGGCAGAACACCAAAGGCCAGCAGGTCTCCTCCAACCTCTTGCCATTCCAGAATGGAAGTTTGACCACATTGAAATGGACTTCGTGACTGGGTTTCCAAAGTCCAAGCGTGGCAATGATGCTATATTCGTTGTCATCGACAAGCTCACCAAAGTGGCTCACTTTCTGCCTATCAAAGAGTCAATCACTGCAGCTCAATTGGTGGAACTCTATACCTCTCGAATTGTCTCTCTGCACGGTATTCCTCAAGTGATATCTTCAGACCGTGGCAGCATCTTTACCTCCAAGTTTTGGGATTCTTTTCAGAAGGCCATGGGCACCAACATCCGCTTCAGCACTGCTTTCCATCCTCAAACAAGCGGTCAAGTCGAGCGTGTCAACCAGATTCTTGAAGATATGCTCAGGGCTTGTGTTATGGCCTTCGGCATGAAGTGGGAGGATTGTCTTCCTTATGCTGAATTCTCATACAACAACAGTTTTCAAGCAAGTTCGGGCAAGGCCCCATTTGAAATCCTGTATGGTAGGAAGTGTCGTACACCTCTCAACTGGTCTGAAACCGGTGAATGTCATCTGCTGGGTAATGACTTAATCACAGAGGCAGAAGAAATGTGCAAGGTCATTCGTGATAACCTCAAAGCAGCCCAATCCCGCCAGAAGAGCTACTATGATAGTAAGCACCGTGATTTGGCTTTCGAGATCGGAGATCATGTTTACCTCCGCGTCTCTCCTATGAAAGGGACTCGTCGCCTCGGTATCAAAGGGAAGCTTGCCCCCAGATACGTCGGACCTTTCAAGATTGTCAGCAAGAGAGGCGACCTCGCCTATCAACTCGAGCTTCCTTCAAACTTTGCCAATGTTCATGATGTGTTCCATGTCTCCCAACTCCGAAAGTGCTTCAAGACGCCTGAGCGCACTGTCAACTTCGAGGACATTGAGCTCCAAGAAGATCTCTCCTATCGTGAGCACCCAGTTGCGATCCTTGAAGAGACTGAACGCAGAACTCGCAACAAGTCAATCAAATTTCTCAAAGTCAAGTGGTAACACCATTCGGACCGTGAAGCTACCTGGGAACGCGAGGATCACCTCCGTTCTGAGTACCCGGAGTTCTTTCAGTCCTAGATCTCGGGACGAGATCTTTTCGTAGTGGTGGAGTGTTGTGACGCCCCAGATATAACTTTCCCAATTTGTACTCCAACTCTTGCCGTTTCCGGCATTAAGTTATATTTATTTCTCGGGTTCGGGTCTTTGTCTCCGTGTGTTGTTTTCGTTTTCGTGCATCTCATATCATGTCATCACGTGCATTGCATTTGCATACATGTTCATCTCATGCATTCGAGCATTTTCCCCGTTGTCCATTTTGCATTCCGGCGCTTCGTTCTCCTTCGGTGGCCATTTCTAGCTTTCTTTCGTGTGTGGGGATTAAACATTTCCGGATTAGACCGAGACTTGCCATGTGGCCTTGGTTTACTACCGGTAGACCGCCTGTCAAGTTTCGGGTCATTTGGACTTCGTTTGATACTCCAACGGTTAACCGAGGGACCGAAAAGGCCTCGTGTGTGTTGCAGCCCAGCACCCCTCCAATTTGGCCCAAAACCCACCAAACTCTGCTCCATCGTCTCGGTCGTTCGATCACGATCGCGTGGCCGAAAACCGCACCTCATTTGGACTCTCCTATATATAGCTCCCCCCGTTTTCGGATCTCTCTCCCCCGTCCAAACCCTACTCCAAAAAAAAACAGGATCCGCCGCCGACGGACGTGTCCGGGCAGAGCCGGACAACGTCCGCCGCCGACCCTCGCCAATCATTGTGCGCCACGTCGCCCAGGCCGCGCCCCACATCGCCGCCGACGCCCGGGGCCCGCCAGGCCCGCGGGGAGCCCTCCCGGCCCGCGTCATCGCCCCGCTGCCGCCCTCCTCGCGGCCGGCCACCCGGGGCACCGGTGCCGCCGCCCGCCATCATCGCCGGCCGGCACCTCGAGCCGCGGCCCCGCCGTCCGCCGGTGGCGCCCGCCGCCGCCCGCGGCTCCCCTCGCCGCCCAAGAGCACCGGCGCCGCGCCGCCCTCCTCCACGCCGGCGCCGCCCCCGGCGACCTCCTCCCTGACCGGCGGCCTCCCGCATCTCCGGCGAGCTACAGTGAACTCCGGTGCCGCCTCGGGAAGCGTGCCGATCCAGATCTGGATCTGGGCATCGGTTGACTTTTCTCTCCAACCCTAATTTTTCGTGCTATGTTTGACTGCTCATATCTCCGCATCCGTAGCTCCGTTTTGGACATATGATATATCAAAATCTTCGTCTCAATGAGTACATCATTTCATTCCATTGCATCATTTGCATTTGAGTTCATCTTGATGCCCAAAATGCTGTTAGAAGGAGGCATCGTGAGTTAAATTGCAGATCCGTTAGCTCATCATTGACTTTTGTCATTTTTGCCATGATTATTGTGTGCATGATATGCCTGTGCCCCTTTGGGATGTATTGTTAAGCATTTTGTCTTCTTTCCAGAGGTGCCACCCATGCATTTTTAGGATGTGTGTGGTGACTTGTGCAAGCTTGCAAAGAGGGGCACCTGAGTAATCCGTTTTTAGGGACTTAGTGATTTTCACTAAGTCTGGGATGTTTTAGTTCATGATGCCTTATGTTCAGCTTGTTTCCTAGTGATCCGTGCCCCTTTTGAGTATGCTTGGTGAGGGACATTTGTTAATCTTGTTATGCTCTATCCATCCATGTCTTTACTTGCTATGTTGGGGCAGCCTTGGTTGAGTCAATCGAGCTCAACTTTTGCATCGTTGTTACTTTGGGCAGATCGTGAACTCTTTTGCGATTTTGCCGGTGCTATTGTTAGTGATCCATGCATGCTATGCCATTGTTCTTGCCATGTCTAGCTAGCATTTTGTGCCTTCTTTATGGATATATGCTTGCCTTGCCATGACTTGCACCGTAGTGAGTGCATCGAGCTCGTTTACATGCCTTCGCGAGTTATAATTTCAGCATGTCTCAGTTTTCACTAAGTCTGAAAACTGATTGTGTTTCATCTATGTTCGTGTGCTCGTTAGAGTATTTTGTGTACCCTTTTGGCCCCAGGTCACTTTGGGTGTTTTGTTATGATTGTTGAGTAGCTCCATGCCATGATCTTACTTGTCATGTTCAGGTGATGTTTCATGTTGTTTTGCTGCTCCGAAGAGAGCATCGTGGTCTGAAATTTCAGACTAGTGTTAATTTCACTAAGTCTGAAATCTGTTTTGCTTATTCAGTTTTGCCATGCTTGTTTGAACCCCTTAATGGATGAATTTGGCCGTGGCTCAGTCCCAGTGATTTGTTAAGCATCTTGTGTACATCCCTGCCATACATTTTGTTTTCATGTTTGGTGGCTGTAGCATGTTCATTTCGTTGCATTTAGGAGCCTACTTGCTGTAAATCGCAGATCGGTTTGTTTCGTAAAACGCTCGCCATTTCCAAACCGTAGCTCCGATTCCTATGATCTTTATATCGTTTTCAGGTGATTTCTTCCCCTCTATCCAGTGGCACACTTGGTTATCCAAGTTGAGTCCAGGTTCATGCATTTCCTATCACGTCTTGCATTTTGCATCCCGCATCGCATCCCGCATAGCATACCATCTTTGCATATTATTGGTTGCCCTTGCACGTGGTTGATTGTATCCTTGTTGCTTGTTTATGTTGTTGGGTAGGGCCGGGAGACGAGTTCTCTAACAAGGAGCCCGTTGAGTTTGCTTTTGAGGATCCAGTCAACTCTGACAACTGTGCAGGCAAGATGATCATACCCTCGAAATCACTACTATCTTTGCTATGCTCGTTTGCTCGCTCTTTCGCTTTGCCAATGCTACGATGCCTACCACTTGCTTGTCAGCCTCCCAATTGCCATGACTGAGCCTCTAACCCACCTTTGTCCTAGCAAACCGTTGATTGGCTATGTTACTGCTTTGCTCAGCCCCTTCTTATAGCGTTGCTAGTTGCAGGTGAAGATTAGAGCCGTTCCTTGTTGGAACATTTATTTACTTGTTGGGATATCATTATATTGCTATGTTATCTTAATGCATCTATATACTTGGTAAAGGGTGGAAGGCTCGGCCTCTCGCCTAGTGTTTTGTTCCACTCTTGCCGCCCTAGTTTCCGTCATATCGGTGTTATGTTCCCGGATTGTTGCGTCCCTTACGCGGTTGGGCTATAATGGGTACCCCTTGATAGTTCGCCTTGATTAAAGCTTTTCCAGCAATGCCCAACATTGGTTTTACCATTTGCCACCTACCCCTTTTTCCCTTGGGTTTCCGGAGCCCGAGGGTCATCTTTACTTTAGCCCCCCACGGGCCAGTGCTCCTCTAAGTGTTGGTCCGAACCAGGCAGCCTGCGGGGCCACCTCGGGGAAACTCGAGGGTTCGTTTTACTCGTAGCTTGACCTATCCGAGCATGCCCTGAGAAAGAGATATGTGCAGCTCCTATCGGGATTTGTCGGCACATTCGGGCGGTGTTGCTGGACTTGTTTTAACCTGTCGAATCATCTTGTTGTACCGAGATACCGAGTCTGATCGGTGTGTCTTGGGTGGAGATCTATTCCTTCATTGACCGTGAGAGCTTGTTATGGGCTAAGTTGGGACCCCCCTGCAGGGATTGATCTTCCGAAAGCCATGCCCGCGGTTATGGGCAGATGGGAATTTGTTAATGTCCGGTTGTAGATAACTTGAACCTTAATTAATTAAAATGAATCAACTGAGTGTGTTGCCGTGATGGCCTCTTCTCGGTGGAGTCCGGGAAGTGGACATGGCGTTGGAGTTATGTTTGCGCAGGTTGCTCTCTAGTTTCTCGCTCGTGCTTTGCCTCCTCTTCTCGCTCTCTTTTGCGAATAAGGTAGCCACCATATATGCTAGTCGCTTGCTGCAGCTCCACTTCATTACCCCTTTCCGACCTATTAAGCTTAAATAGTCTTGATCACGAGGGTGCGAGATTGATGAGTCCCTGTGGCTCATAGATTACTATTACACCAGATGCAGGGACAGACGATACAGCTCCAGATGGCGCGCTCGAGCTCAAGTGGGAGTACGACGAGGACTCTCAACGTTACTATGTGTCTTTTCCTGATGATCAGTAGTGGTGCCCAATCGGGGTTAGATTCAGGGCCTTGTCGCATGTTGGGGGTCTTTTCTATTTTGGCGCCGTAGTCGGGCCATGAGTGAATTGTATGATGGATGTTATTTATGTACTTTGATGTGACGTGGCGAGTGTAAGCCAACTATGTTCTTCCCCTTTATATTATTTATGTACATGGGTTGTGTGATGATTTCCCAACTTGCGACATTGCTTTCAATGCGGCTATGCCTCTAAGTCGTGCCTCGACACGTGGGAGATATAGCCGCATCGAGGGCGTTAAAATCCCGTCTACTTTGTTAGCACGGTGTTACGGGACGCGAGGGCACGGTACCCAATGCCTCAGAAGCTCCTCGTCGCGCTACTGGTAGCCTCGCGCAAGCTGCGTCACTACTTCCAGGCTCATCCCATCAAAGTCGTCTCATCGTACTCCCTGGAGAGAGTGCTCAGGAGCCCTAACTCAGCCGGAAGGGTCACCGAGTGGAACATGGAGCTGCAGGCGTTTCAGCTCGAGTTCAGCACAACCAGGATCATCAAAGGATCAGCGTTGGCGGATTTCATAGCGGAATGGGCGGAGGCACCAGGCCTTAGGGACAACAAGGATCGGTCCCTTTCTCCAGGGAGTGAGGCACCGGAAGGCTGGGTCATGTACTTCGATGGGGCGTTCTCCAGACACGACGCGGGGGCTGGCGCGGTGCTCATATCACCCTCTCAGGGTAAGCTCTACTATGCCGTACAGCTCTATTTCCAGCAAGGTGAAAAGGTCTCCAACAACATAGCAGAATATGAGGGACTGATAGCCGGGTTGAAGGCCGCAGTAGCCCTGGGAGTGAAACACCTCACCGTCAAGGGCGACTCGCAGCTCCTAGTCAACTTCTCCAACAAGGTGTACGAGCCGAAGGACGAGCATATGGAGGCCTACCTAGCGGAGGTCCGCAGGATAGAAAAGCAGTTCTGGGGGCTGGAGCTGAAGCACGTGCCCCATGGCACCAATCAAGAAGCTGACGACATAGCCGGGCGGGCATCCAGGTGGTTGCCGCAGGAACCTGGCGTCTTCAAAGAGCGGCTCTTCAAACCTTCAGCACAGCCGACGTTATCAAACACCGCTCAGTCTCGAGAGGAGCTCCCCCAGCCGCCAGCCTCGGGAGCCCCGGTCTGCGGACCGACATCAGGAGCACGCCTGCTCCTGACGATGGAACCTTAGGAGGAGTGCTGCATCGCAGAACTCTGGAGTTATTTAACGCAAGGGGCCCTACCGGAAAAGGAAGAGGATGCAGAGCGTGTGGCGCGGCAGGCCACAGCATACTGCATCAGAGATGGAGAACTTTACCGGAAGCGACCAAACGATGTATCTCTGCGCTGCATCTCCAGGGAGCAAGGAAAGGAACTACTGAAGGACATACACGGCGGAGACTGCGGACACCACTCATCATCACGGACCCTCGTCGGCAAGGCATTCCGTAGTGGGTTCTATTGGCCCACCGCACTCAACGACGCAATCGAATTGGTAAAGGCTTGTGAGGCCTGCCAGTTTCATTCCAAGCAGATCCATCAACCAGCGGGGGGCCTGCAGACTATACCCACCTCGTGGCCCTTCGACGTTTGGGGGCTGGATATTCTGGGCATGTTCCCTCGGGCGCCAGGGGGCTACCGTTACCTCTACGTCGCCATTGACAAGTTCACCAAGTGGGCAGAAGTGGAGGCTGTCCGTACCATCCCCGCTGGCTCCGCGGTCAAGTTCATCAGGGGTATCGTGAGCCGGTTTGGGGTACCGAATCGCATCATCACGGACAACGGTTCGCAGTTCACCAGTAATCTCTTCAAAACATACTGTGCTAACCTTGGGACGCAGATATGCTACGCTTCGGTGGCACACCCACGAAGCAATGGGTAGGCCGAACGAGCCAACGCGGAGGTCCTGTGAGGCCTCAAGACCAGGACATTCAAGAAGAAGCTGGAGGCCTGCGGTAGAGGATGGTACGACGAGCTTCAGTCCGTGTTGTGGTCCATCCGCACAACCACAACCAAACCAACTGGGGAGACCCCGTTCTTCCTGGTCTATGGAGCCGAGGCAGCCCTTCCTCACGAGGTCAGGCATCGCTCCGCACGGGTCCTGGCGTTCGACGAGGCGCAGCAGGACGCCATGCGGGGGATGGACCTCGTGTTGGGGGAGGAACGCCGCCGGGAAGCCGTGCTGCGAGCGGCAAGGTACCAATAGGCGCTACGATGATATCACTGCCGCAACATCCACCCCAGGACCCTCGAGGTAGGAGACCTCGTACTTAGGCGGGTTCTCTCCAGGGAGGGGCTGCACAAGCTCTCTCCCATGTGGGAGGGCCCGTTCAAGGTTGTTCATGTTTCCAGGCCAGGCTCCGTGCGCTTGGAGACTCAAGAGGGGGAGCCGGTCCAGAACACATGGAACACCCAGCACCTCCAGAGGTTCTGCCCCTAAAAGGCCCAGAGCCTGTGAAGAAGGCGAACGCCTGTGAAGACTTTCCCTTTTTGGAAAAGGCCCAGAGCATGTGAAGAAGGCGAACGCCTGTGAAGACTTTCCCTTTTTGGAAAAGGCCCAGAGCCTGTGAAGAAGGCGAACGCTTGTGCAGACTTTCCCTTTTTGGAAAAGGCCCAGAGCCTGTGAAGAAGGCGAACGCCTGTGAAGACCTTCCCTTTTTTGGAAAAGGCCCGGAGCCTGTGAAGAAGGCAAGTGCCTGTGAAGTTGATTACCTCTAAGAAGAAAGGCCCGGAGCCTGTGAAGAAGGCCAATGCCTGTGAAGCTCGCCGCCCCGTGACACTCTCACGTAATAATGAGTGGGGCTGTACACGCCCCGGAGTCTCAGGAGCGCCGGCCTCAGGCCCTAGGGCTCCCTCCCACGCCCAGTGGCAGCACTTAGCTCGGCGCTGGTGAGAAGACATCGAAGACTAGATTAGGTGTCAGACGCGGCTTTTTCATTTGCTTTCCGCCGTTGTAGTGTTTACTTGCATTTGAAGTCTTATTGAAGTTATCGCTGTTGCTGATTTGTGGTTCGTCGATTTTCGCTCCTTGCTTTGGTTTCTCTCATAAACGACCTCGCGAGGGATGGTACTCAAACGTCCTCGCGAGCGTTTTCTGCTCTAGCCGCTGGAAGGTTTCATGGCCCGGGCACGTTATAGGAGCACCCCTCTAGTCCGTGCCCCTCGGGCACCGCGACGCGCACACAGGGCCTGGGTCGGTCGCCCCCCCCCCCCCCCGGCAGGGGTCAAAAACTATCTACGCACAGGCGTGTAGTTAAGAGGCGCAAAAATAAGATCAAGGTAATGGCTAAAACGGCAATAATTCCCAACACGCCCCAGCGGGGCTCCATGTAGTTGTTTTGTCTTACACAGGAAACAAAAGGAAAAGGAAAGGACGAGCCCGGCGCAGCCCTCCTCACATCGGCCCACGGAGGCGACCCGGGCTGCCTCCGGGCCTCAGGAAGACTCCCTCTCGCGCTTCACCGGGGCATGATGGCGGGCGGACGAGCCACCACCTTCCAAGCAAGCTCGACGGTGCGGGGGTTGACTGCGGCCATCGCTGGAGGAGTCGCTTGAGGAAGAGTTGACGAAGCTTGGGGAGTCTCGGGCGCCGCCATCTGCGCAGGCGCTATCTCCCCCATCACCGTCGGAGCGGGGCCCCCGGCCACGGTTGTCGTCCTCAGGGCAACACCCCACGCGGCGACCATCATCCCCAAACACCCTCACATAGAGGGTGGCGTCGCCGTCAAACCTGAAGTGCAGGGTGCACCGGCGCCCCAGGCCGCGAGCGCGGGCGAACGCCTGCCAGCCACGAGTTAAGGCCAAGCGCCCGTTGGCGGAGACCTCTAGCACGGCCCATGAGGACCTGCTGCAGCAGCCCTCCGCCTAGAGCCAGAGGCCACCAGGAGCACCGGCCGGGAGTTCACCAAGGAGGAAGCGAGGGAGTTGGAGCCGGGCGCTAGTCGGCTCCGCCGACCAGACGACGAACTCCGGCAGCACCTGCGCAGCGCGAAAGCGCGGCCTGGGGGAGCGCGCAACCCAGTCGCGTCCCTTGGCCACAGCGGCTCGCCCACCGCCGTGCTGGGGGCCGCCCCCATGACCACCAAACGCTACCGGGGTAGCCACCGGATGCTTCCGAGGGCGCCCACGACCGCGCTTGGGCGGGGGAGAGGCAGGATCGACCTGGAGGGCCTTCCCCTCCGCAGCCGAGTACCTCCTCAATGGAGCCATCACACCAGGGCGGAGCAAGAATTGAGGCAAAGGAGAAAACAAGAAGAGATGGACCGGAAGGGCACGCGCCGTGCCGTACTTATAGCCGGCGAAGGCCGACCATCGGCCTCCATGATCACAGGTAATCATGACACGATCTGCATGCAGGGACTTGTCCAACTCGCGCGATCACCGAGGCATCGTGGGGAAGTGGAGACGCCCACGTCCCATCAACCGCCACGCGACGCCCAAGGCCGCGGGCTATTAGGGCCCGCGGCGCTTCGCCCTTGCCCTTTTGCCTCTCGGCACGGCCAAGTCCATGCGCGCCTTGGGCCCGGGGGCTACTGTCGGCGTTCTGGGAACGGGGGTCCCCAGACTTGCCTGCCTGCGGCCTGCGGCGTGGCTCAAAGGGGGCCCAGTGCGGCCCATCTTCATCGGCAAAAACTCAAGACCCTCGCGAGGGGCCAAGCCTCGCGGGGCGGACGACACAGCGCATCCTCAGGTGTAGCCTCCTCAGGCTGGCTCGCGAGGAGGCGGAGAGATCAAGGCAGGGTACCTCGCGAGGCGCCCATGACACAAGCCATGACGACTCAAGGCGCCAGTGGGCGCCAGTGCGCGCAGTGTCCTTCTTTCCTCTTTGGTGCAAAGAGGGCAAGCGCAGCCGCGGAGTACCGAGGCATCAGGCAAAGGTTGCCATTTTGGTGCAACGAGACCAAGACCAGGCGGACTACGAGACAGAGGTCACCATGGAGCCCAGCACGGCGTCACCACAAAGCCTTTGGCAGGCGAAGACCAACTTTAGTCAGGATAAGTGTACTAGATGTTCCCCTTAGAATTGGCCAATTGTTGGCGCCCTTCCCGCTCAAATATTTGGGAAGAGGACCAGGGCCTCTATAAATAGGACCAGCCACCCACATAGCAAACGGACGGTCGATGAGTGAGAGCAAAGTAGAGAGAGTGAGTGAGAGAGAGAGAGGTGACTGAACTCCTCCTAGCAGTTCATCGCCCCGGCCAAGAACATGCCCTCGCGAGGTTGTTCTTCCTTGTATTGTTCATCATCATCAGCCCCAGGAGGCAATCCACCAACTACACACTGGAGTAGGGTATTACACCACAACGGTGGCCCGAACCAGTATAAACCTTGTGTCTCTTGTGCAGTTCTTTCAGTAGTTTAGATCTTTGTGAGACGGGGAGGTAGAAGGCGTAATCTCCGCGCGCACCCTAGTGTTCGAACCTTAAGGGTCTGCCAGAACCCGTGATCCGACAGAGGGAAACACATGCCTAGCTATACTCAATGGCACTTGAAAACATCCTCGGTTGGCCATATACTCCGCTCCTGGTGAGCTTACTAGCATAGGTAATCTAAGAACCTTGGTGGGCAGGTTATACTTATCCACAAATCCCCGTGAGATGTATGAATGCGATGCACCAGTATCAAAAAGAATGTGTGCAGTAAATGACTTAACCAAAAACTTACCTATTACTGCATCTGGCTGAGCTTCAACCTCCTCCATGTTAACGTGGTTCACCTATCCCCTATTGAAAGGGTTCGGCTTCTTCCCAGAGCATCCGTTACCATTTCCATTCTGGGATTCAGGACATTCATTGGCGTAATGTCCAGTCTTCTGACAATTAAAGCAAGTGACTTGGCTCAAGTCTCTCTTGGCTGGTGTTGATGGGTTGGTACGGTTCTGGCCGTTGCTTCCTCCATTCCCATTACCATCCTTGGGGCCATTATGATTGTGCGAGCTTCCTCCCCCGTGGGTATGCTGAAAAGGTCCTCCCGGTTTAGGGGTAAAACACGGCTTCTGCTGAGCTCTAGAATTGTACTTCCCTTGTCCATACTTCCTCTTACGGTTTTCAATCTACTGCTGCTTCCCTTCAATCATAAGTGCGCGATCTACCAACTCCTAGTAGTTGTTGAAGCTTGCTACCATCAATTGCATGCTCAACTCATCATTCAGTCCTTCAGAAACTTCTCCTACTTAGCTGCATCCGTAGCAACGTCATCTGGGGCATAACGTGCTAGCTTACTAAAGTCATCCACATACTGGCCAACTGTCCGTCCTCCTTGGCGCAAGTTGTGAAACTCACGCTTCTTCATGGCCATAGCTCCTGCTGAAACATGGGCAGTACGGAAAGCCTGCTGAAACTGGTCACATGTGACAGTGTCGATAGGGTAAGTGGCTGTGAAATTCTCCCACCATGATGCTGCAAGTCCTTCAAGCTGATGTGCGGCAAATTTCACCTTTTCCGCATCTGTGCATCCTGACGTGGTCAACTCCCTTGCTGTCTTGCGGAGCCAATCATCTGCAACAATCGGCTTGGTGCTACTGGAGAACACCGGCGGATTTAGCTTAAGAAAACGGGTTAAGTGATCAACGGGTGGTGGTGGTGGTGGGTTGTTGTTGTTGTTCCCCTGATTCTGATTCTGGACTAGCAACTGCATCAACGTATTCTGCTGCTGGATCAACTGAGTGAGCTTCGGTGGGAAGGTAAATCTGGGGTCACGTCTCGGAGGCATCTGATGGGTTTAGAAAAGATGAGATTAAAGAATAGAGAGATGTCTAGAGAGATAACACTACCCATATGCACATGAGGCAAAAACAAACAAATCACTTCATTCAGTCAAACAAGGGCATACAATCGGTCTAACTATCGCAAAAGTGCTCGGACTACTCTATTTACATGGTGGAATACTACTACTGATGGGGTGGTCTACTAGAAATATTCTTCGGTTGCAGACTCCATGATATCTGCTCCAGCTTCATCAACATAGTCATCATCGCTATCGTCTGGGTCCGAGTCGGTGTCATTGATGATGATGTAGTCTTAAGGCGAATCTCCTTGGATTCTTCGTCTTCTTCTACTGGTGTAGGGTCTCCCATGAATATTCCGATCTTCTTGATCAGGTCGTCATTCTTCTCCACTAGTACGACGATTTCCTCCTCATAATCTTCACATGTAGCCTTGAGTTCTTCCTCCAGTTCCATGATTCTTGTCCTCGCCTTCTTCAGATCTATCATGTCTGCGCACATCTGGTTCTCCTAACGTCGAATGTGCCGGTTTAACTCCTGGATAAAAGCTGTGATTGATCTATCCTTCTTGGTGTTGATCATCTCCCAATGCTCATCTCGACGCCCACAAATCTGGTAGATGGTATCCTTAAGATCATTGCGGTAAACTTCTCCAATACGTCCCATGGCGATGTGAGCTGCCATGCTCTTTCCTAGACTCCAGGTTGGTGCATCAAAGGAAAACTCTATGGGCTCAGTGAATGGCATGAACGTCCTTCCTGGAACTTGAACTTGAATCATCCAGCGCTCCTCTTCAGGTAAAGTGGCGTTGTAGGTTCCTGTGAAGCTTGGTACCCCGATGTTCAGGTATCTAGTGACGTCCAAAGGGTGTATCTTCATCCGGTTGTGTAAACTTGTTCCTTGCATCCGCCATCCTAAAAGAGTAGAAAAGATGAGGAGACGGAAATGAGAAGAGTGAGTAGTGATCTAGGGCTTTAGCTTAGTGGTCGTGTCCTACAATCAGCGTGTGCTCTGATACCATCTTGTAGCGACCAGACCTCAACCGGTCTAATCTCTGTGCTTCAGTGTCATCCCTGGATCAGTAATGCTGACACAGACAGTACTTGAAGGATTTATAACAAAGTAGCAAATCACACACTTATTACATCGAATGTCTCAAAAGAGAACTTATTACAATAAATGTGACTTAAGGCCATCTAATAACGATAACAGCGGAAGGCTTGGAAGATAAGTGAGTCCATCAACTCCAACAGCATCACTGAGTATAGAACCACGACCTAAAGGCACCTTACTTGTTGTCTGAAAAGTCTGCAACATGAACGTTGCAGCCCGAAATGGGTCAGCACATGAAATATGCTGGCAAAGTAACACATAGAGAGTAATGGAAGAATAAGGCTATACTACATGTATATATGGCTGGTGGAAAGCTCTATGGTTACAGTTTTGCGTAAAGCCAATTTTTCCCTACTGCAAAAGGAATAAATTTTTATGTAACTATCATGGAAGTTGTTAAACATTGAGAGTGCAAATACCCTCTCAACCCCAATTAAGCATCATCATTAAACCCAACAATATTAATTAAAGTAACATGATGAGACTCACATGATAATCCAAGTACTAGATACTCAAGACGTCCATAACCGGGGACACGGCTAACCATGATTAGTTTATGCACTCTGCAGAGGTTTGCGCACTTTTCCCCACAAGACTCGATCTCCTCCGTTGGGATTCTCGCACTACATGATGTTTGAGAAACGGATGACCGAGACATAGTCTTTCAGAAGCGCTAGCACCTTACGATCGGGTAGACCGTTACACCTACCTTCCCCTACATCTGCTAGTCTACCACTGTAAGAGTTCGCACGACTTAATCAACTATACTAGAGCCCATAGTAGCTTGTGGGTGCACACGGAAGTTTCTAGTATGAATAATCTCATGATCCCTTTGAGCCTAGGTGGCGGTCCATAAAGAAAACCGGCAATCGCTGGAATACCCAGGTGCCTCAATCCACCCAGATGTGTGTTTAAGTTGCCACCTTAAATAAACCATTAATTTAACAATCTCACATCTATCATGGATACACTCACCCAATCCACGTCTACTAGCATAGCATGGCAGTATAAGCAAACATAGAAGTAACTCCCAAAGGTTTGATAATAAAACAGGTAATAGGTACTGCCTCATCTACTTTCCAAAACCCACAATTTAATTAGATCCTAATCATTCAATTTTTGAGGATTGATCTAATGCAATAAAACTGGGTAGTAAAGAGGTACAATCAAAGTGTTACTTGCCTTGTTGATGATCCGCGAAACCTGGAGATTCAAAGTAGCAAGCGGCGCACTCCGGGTACTCTATCGCAAACAAACAAGCATACAATAAGTACTCATCTAATGCATAGGTAAAACTCAAATAAGAGAACTAACCAGAAAGTTCAACTTAAGAACTCTGGTTTGCAAAAAGAATCAAATCGAACGAAGAAACGAAAGTCAAATGGCGAAAGAAACAAACTTCGTCTACTAATCTGGACCTAGGTCAAATTTTACAGAAGCAAAAACTTGTTTGAGTTGGCTAAACGGAAAGAGGGTTTCGAGACGAAACTCCAGGCGCTTGAATCGCCTGATTCCGATAAACGAGCGAAAAATTATACTAGAACGAAAATCGGATCAGAAATCGCGATCAGAAATAATCGCGGAAAATCCGAGAAAAAGAAAAACGACGAACAGATTAACGAACGTTGGTTTTCTGTAACTAAACGGTGAACGCGTTCGTTAAAACGAACGAACGAGCGAACACTCGCTAAATAAACTAAATCGGAAAAAAACCGATCTAAAAATGGATCTTAAAAAAACGAACGAAAAACCGGCGGAAAACCGAACGGTTTTCTCGAGGAAAACGGCGGGGTCAACCACGGCGGGGCAGTGGGGTCGGCGGCGGAGCCTCTGGTGTCGGCGGCGGCGGCGGCGGGCGGCGGGGTCGGCGGCGGCTCGGGCGGCGGCGGCGGCACACGGAAGCGGCGGCGGCGGCGGATCGGCTAGGGTAAGGGTTAGGCGCGGCGCGGCTTACGGGCTAACGGGCTCGGGGCGGCGCACTATAAAGGCCGGCCGGACAGAGTCCTGGCCGAACACGGCCCAAAGTCGGTTTCGCATTTATATATATATATATATATATATATATATATATATATATATATATATATATATATATAATTACATGCAGAAAAATAAATAAAAGAAATACTAAACAGACTCCAAAAATCCCGAAATAAATTTTTCCCCGACTTCTAAAAGCAAGGCGGTCTAGATGAACATTTATTTGGGGCCTAAATGCAATTTTGAAAAACGCGCATTTTTTTCTAAATTCAAAATAAAATAGCAAGAAAACTCCGAAATAAAATCTTATTTGATTTTATTATTAAATCCTCAATATTTCTTTATTTTGGGAAAGTCATTTTATTCCCTCTCTCATATTTTTATAAAAGAAATAATTGAAGATAAAATAAATAAAATCAAATGATCCTATTTTCAAAATTTGAGAAAACTCAAATATGAAAATAATGAAATCCCCAACTCTCTCCAAGGGTCCTTCAGTTGCGTAGAATTTCTAGGATCAAACCAAAAGCAAATAAAATATGATGTGCAGTGATGATCTAATGTATAACATTCCAAATTGAAAATTTGGGATGTTACAATTGAGAATCAAACAAGAGAGAGGAAGCCATCTAGCTACTAACTACGGACCCGGAGGTCTACAAAGAACTACTCACGCATCATCGGAGAGGCACCAATGGAGGTAGTGAATCCCATCCGAGATGGTGTCTAGATTGGATCTGGTGGTTCTGGACTCTGCGGCGGCTGAAATTGATTTTCATCGACTCCCCTAGGGTTTCTGGAATATTGGGGTATTTATAGAGCAAAGAGGCGGCCCGGAGGGCACCCGAGGTGTGCACAACCCACCAGGGCGCGCTTGGGCCCCAAGGCGCGCCCTGGTGGGTTGTGCTCTCCTCGGAGCACCCCCGAGGCACAGCCTTGGACCATTAGGTGTCTTCTTGGAAGTGCGTTATATCGACTAGAGGGGGGTGAATAGGCGATTTTTATGAAAGTCTTCAAAACGTGGAAGTTTCGAAGACAAACGATAGAAATAGACCTATTACCATGCAGCGGAAGGTAGACTACACTAGGCAAACCATAGACAAGTATTCAATGAAGTGAAAGCACAATGACCTATAGCAGCTAGGTAGTTAGGATCAGGTAGGAAGATATTATGAAGCCAATCAGAACAAGCAGTCACTCAGTGAAGACAAAAGATAGTGCAATCATACAATAACTTCACAAGGACCAACAGTAAGTAAAGGGAAGGGAAGGATGAAGCCAGTGACTCATTGAAGACAATGATTTGTTAGACCAGTTCCAGTTGCTGTGACAACTGTACGTCTGGTTAGGGCGGCTAGGTACTTAAACCTGAGGACACACAGTCCCGGACACCCAGTCCTGAACACGCAGCTCAGGACACCCAGTCCTCACCGTATTCCCCTTGAGCTAAGGTCACACAGACCTCGCCCAATCACTCTGGTAAGTCTTCAGGTAGACTCCCAAACCTTCACAGACTTCGTTCACCGGCGATCCACAATGACTCTTGGATGCTCAGAACGCGACTCCTAACCGGCTGGAGGATTCACAGTCCTCAAGTGTAATAAGTCTTCAGATCACACAGACAAGAAGACTTAAGTGATGCCTAACACTCTTTGGCTCTGGGTGGTTAGGGCTTTATCCTCGCAAGGAATTCTCTCTCAAAGGCTTCGAGGTGGGTTGCTCTCAAACGACAGAAGCCATACTTTAACTCTGAGCAGCCAACCGTTTATGGTTGTAGGGGGTGGGCTATTTATAGCCACTAGGCAACCCGACCTGATTTGTCCGAAATGACCCTGGGTCACTAAGGAACTGACATGTGTTCCAACGGTCAGATTTCAAACACACACGGCAACTTTACTTGGGCTACAAGCAAAGCTGACTTGTCCGACTCTGGACAAGATTCGCTCTCATAGTCTTCACTCGAAGACATAGGTTTTGGTTAAGCATCACTTCAGTCATTCTGACTGGTTCTCTTGGACCACACTTAACAGTACGGTGGTTCCTATGACTCAATAAAGAAGAAAAAGAACTACGAAAGATCTAAGTCTTCGAGCTCCATAGGCTTCATGCAATGTCTTCTCTTGTCATAGTCTTCAATGTGAATATCTTCACATACCACCTTTGACATCAATGTCTTCATATATTTTTAGGGGTCATCTCTGGTAGGAAAACCAAATCAATGAGGGACTTCTACCTGTGTTATCCTGCAATTCTCACAAACACATTAGTCCCTCAACTAGGTTTGTCATCAATACTCCAAAACCAACTAGGGGTGGCACTAGATGCACTTACAATCTCCCCCTTTTTGGTGATTGATGACAAACTAGTTGAAGTTTTCAACGGGGAATATAATATGTGAAATTGTAAAGGATAAGGAATTGTCTTCATAAGTTGCAAGGGCTCCCCCTAAAGATGTGCATATAAGTAATTTGCTTTTGGAATGCAAATGCACATGGCAGGTTGTACTTGTGGAGATCCTCTTCAACTTATGATGACAATTCATTATACATGTGAAGGTATGTGAAGATAATGACATGCATAATGGAAAATGGACGTCTGCAAAATGATCTAAGTGCGGAATTTATCGTCGCACATGCGGAATTTATCATCGCAGCACAAAGTAGCAGACGACCATCGAGTTTAAGTGTTACAATTCAAAGAACCAAATGTATCAAAATGAGAGTTGTAAACACTAGGCAAAATATAAAGCAACCGCCCATGTGGACCCGCTTGAAGACTATCAAACTCATATGCTTCTCCCCCTTTTGTCAGTAAGGACCAAAAAGGTTTGAAGACATAGAGTATCTACTCGTTCCCATGAAGAGTAGGTGAAGCAGCAGGGTCATCGGTGGTGTTCGGCGGTGCAGAAGAACTTGGAGCAGTGTCGAAGCATGCTGAAGAAGGGGGCGGTGAAGTAGCATCATCTTCGTCCTCAATCACTCGGGCATTCATAGTTGCCGCAGAGGAAGAGAACTCAGAGTCTTCAAGAGATGGAGTTCATCGCAGCACTGCCCTTCAGGGAGGTGTGGAGTCAAACTTGAAGCGTTCAGAGAAGCCATCCTCTTGAAGATCATCTTCAGAGCACATAAGCGTCAGCCCTTTCCATGTGCGCCGAGAGGTTTCATGGGCAACAAAGGCATTCTTGGTGGCAAGATTGCGAATGCGGTTAACATCCACCAAGAGGCTTTGCATTTGGCGCTTCAGCCAGTCATGATGCCTATCCTGTTTCTGATGAAGAGCCACCAGAAGCTCTCGGTCATTGAGAACACGAGATCACTTCTTGGGTCGTTGGGCAATAGTGCTTTCGGTGGCTTCAGTAAGGGCACGATGAGGTGCACGTGTAGTTCTAGCCAGAGGATAAACACGAGTGACTGCTTCAACTCCTTCAATGTTCTGAGAGAAACTTTGATGCTCCGCATTCTGAAGACTAAGAGGCTCCTTGGCAGGCTCAGGATAAATGGCTTCAACGGACATATCCACATCAGGCAGAAAGATCCGATGATTGCGAGCAGATGGCTGATATGAGATAGCGGAGTGGAGTTTCATCAGCCGCATTATCCATGGAGCGTAGAACTTCAAGCCAAAAAGATCAGAGCCTGATGCACCAAGTTGGCGGATGAAGAAGTCTTGTTCATTGAAGCATTTGCCATGAAGAATATAGAAGACCAAAGTCTTCATTGCACCTTCCAGCTTGGCATGTGGAGAATGTCCTTTGATGGGCCAGAGAGTTTGCCTTATGATGTGATAGATAGTCCTTGGCAGATACTCAAGGTCTTCAACGAAGAACTCCTTAGGATATGCAGCATCTTGTGGCAAGGGCTTCATCATACTGAGCATCTGACTCATGTTCGGTTCAGGCTTCTGAAAGATGTTCTCCATAGCTTCACTGTGAAGCTGACAGCCAGGTTCATAGAGATCTCTAGGAGTGGGCAGACCAGTGAGCTCAATGATATCAAAGGCTTTGGCTTCGTGATGAATATTTCCTGTCATCCACTCCAGGACCCAAGTCTTCGGATCTCTGTTGTAGCCTCGTATGTGAAGTGTGGCATAAAATTGGAGCAGCAACTCTTCGTTCCAGTGCTTTTGGTCAATGACAAAAGGCAACAGTCCAACCTCTTTGAAGCAATCCAGAGCTTCTTCCAGAAAGGGCAGACCAGCTATTGCTTCGGTGTCAAGACGCTTATGCGGGAAGATGCGACCTTGATTGTACAGAATGCAGGAGTAATAGCTTCGTTGTGGATAGCTCCAGAACCGATCAGAAGATATTCGTTCCCTTGAGTAGGGGTTCTTGGAGCTATCGAAGAAAGTGTTGTCTGCTTTGGAGCCATTGACATTGAAGGATCTAGGTGCTGATGCAAGACCTGGAAACCTGGGCAACCTTGGAATTGGCTTCTATACCTGAGGCCTGTGCTCAACATGATAGTCAAACTGAGGACCAGCAGCAGGCGCAGGAACAGGAGCAGTAGCATCATTGGCTTCGCTGACTTCTGGTTCTTGGGCTGGTGTAGGCTCCACATTTGCTCCAGCCATGACAGCGTCAGTGGCTTCATTGGTGTTGGTGGTGGCAGCCTCAAGATTCTCAACCTCCACTTGATGAGTTGGAGGGTCGGTCACAGTCACATTCTCCTCGAGAACAGCTTCTTGGTGAGACGAGGGTGTAGCAACTCTTGGGGTTTCTTTTTCATCGGCTGATGCAACCGGAACATCTTCAGCCAGTTTGGCTGAAGATTCAGTCATAGTAGGAGTGGCATCTAGAAACACTTGACGTGCAACAGATTGGTGAGGCACTTCTCCTTCTGGAATGCTGGAAGGAGGGACTTGAGACCTTGATCCTTTGCGAAGCCTGCAGAATGCTGGCGACGCCTTTGGAGACGGTGTTGGCTGGGCCTCAAAGTCATCTTCTTCTTCTTGCCGGGGTGGTGTGACTTGTGGTTGTTGTGGGTGATCAGCCCATGTTGTATCCTGAGCGATTGGCGTCAAGGGACGACCAATGCTGATGAGTTCGTTGTGCGTAAGCATAGGCGATGATACCTGTTGGTGCTCGATCTGAGGAAGGACTACATTATCTTCAACATTGTCATGGTGACCAATGTCTTCAGCAGCGGTGGGATCAGCTGCTGGAATGTCTTCAGCTTCATAATCCTTTGTGGAAGCAGGCTCATGGACAGTCAGTTGGCGCTCTTGACGTTCAGCGTCAGGGCGAACCATGAAGATAGGTTCAACAATTAAGGGCTCTTTGGGAGCAGCCCGTTCCTTCTTGGTCTTCCGCTTCTTCTTGGAGGGAGCAGCATGAGAGGCTTCAGGATATTTCCTCTTTCTGGCTTCAGCCTCAGCAGTCCTCGTCTTCTTTAGTTCTGAAGTGGTAGACCTAGCTTTTGGCTTTGAGCCAGTCATGCTAGTTGGGAAGACAATGGGATCTGCTTCCTGCCTTGGTGCGTTGGGTTCGGCCACAGTGGGCTTCTTCTTCTTCTTAGCAGCCATCCTGGGATCTATGCCCAGACGCCCAAGGGCCTTGCACTTCTCAGCCTCGTTGTAGCCTTGCACACACTTGTCAGCCAGGCTCTTCATGCGCTCATGAGAACCCTGAGCTTCTGCAGGTTTCTTGAGAAAGGCTTCTTTGAGCTCATGCAGCATAATCTTGAAGTTCTTCACCTCTTGCATGCTGAGCGTGGGCATATGCTTCTTGAACTGAGTTTTCTCAAAGTCAATCTTCTGCTTCAGTTCAACAATGCGCTGGGCGATAGCTAGTTCTGAAGCAATGGCGCCATGGAAGGCGACACTGAGGCCAATTGGAAGTTGCAGATCTTCGAAGCTGAGGTTGGGCGTGTCAAACCACTCATCAATGAAGTTGTGGATGATTGCCACATCAAAGAGAGGCAGATCATTGAAGATTTCTGCTTCTTCTTTGCTCTTGATCAGTTGCTCAAGAGCATCATCTGCCAGATCTTCATCACTGGACAAATCAATGGCATCATTGCGCAGAATGGCAGCAGCAGTCAGTTCTTGGCTGGTGTGTGGCAGAGGCATCTTGACTCTCTGGGGCTTGGAGATGCGTGATAGATCTTCAGACTGCACACTGTCTTCAGGAGGTGCAGTAGCCAGTGGCTTAGCCCGTGAAATTTTCGGTGGAGCAGCTGATCTTGAAGCCTTAGCCTTCTTTGGCTTCTGCGGCTTTGGAGTAGGGGCCGGGGCTTCATCAGTGTCAGCATCATTATCAGAATGATCCACTTTGGCACCTAGAACAGAAATGAGGCCATCCAAGTTGTAGAACGGACCGATGACATTGGGTTCTGCATCACGTGTGCCGTCAGTACGGGGAGCAGAGGGACCAGGGTTGAACTCTAGTCCCAAAGACTTCTTGTTCTGCTTCGTTGAGTTCTTGGCAAACTGGAAGTTGCGCTTGAACAGATTGTCATCACGACACCATAATAGTGACGATGGGTGTGCATCTGCGGGCTGTGGTCCACAGACCATGCAGGGATAGAAGCCTTGTTCAATGGCTTCAGCTCTGGACCTGGGTTGAAGATTTTTGTATAGGATGTCTCCCCAAGGTCGCTTGATGGCATTTTTCTCAGCATATTCCTGGGTCACAAACCGGTATTTGAACCATTGTTCTGCCCAAAATCTTCGAATCCATTGGATTCGGGTCTTGCGCTGATTGTAATCCTATTCAGGATCTGTCTTGTAAAGTGTAAGTGCATCTAGTGCCACCCCTAGTTGGTTTTGGAGTATTGACGACAAACCTAGTTGAGGGACTAATGTGTTTGTGAGAATTGCAGGATAACACAGGTAGAAGTCCCACATTGATTCGGTTTTACTACCAGAGATGACCCCTAAAAATGTACGAAGACATTGAAGACAATGGTGGTATTTGAAGACATTCACATTGAAGACTATGACAAGCGAAGACACCACGTGAAGCCTATGGAACTCGAAGACTTAGATTCTTAATAGTTTTATTTCATTTGTGTTGAGTCATAGGAACCACCGTACTGTTAAGTGGGGTCCAAGAGAACCAGTCAGAATGACTGAAGTGATGCCTAATTCAAAACCTATATCTTCGAGCGAAGACTATGAGAGCAAATCTTGTCCAGAGTCAGACAAGTCAGCTTTACTTGTAGCCCAAGTAAAGTTGTCGTGTGAGTTTGAAATCTGACCGTTGGTACACGTGTCAGTTCCTTAGTGACCCAGGGTCATTTCGGACAAATTAGGTCGGGTTGCCGAGTGGCTATAAATAGTCCACCCCCTACAACCATAAACGGTTGGCTGCTCAGATTTCAGTGTACGGCTTTTGTCGTTTGAGAGCAACCCACCTCGAAGATTTTGAGAGAAAATTCCTAGCGAGGAGAAAAGCCCTAACCACCCAGAGCCAGAATAAATTGGGCATCACTTAAGTCTTCGTGTCTGAGCGATCTGAAGACTTATTACACTTGAGTACTGTGCATCCTCCAACTGGTTAGGCGTCGCGTTCTGAGCATCCAAGAGAAATTGTGGATTGCCAGTGAACGAAGTCTGTGAAGGTTTGGGAGTCTACCTTGAAGACTTACCAGAGTGATTGGGGGAGGTCTGTGTGACCTTAGCTCAAGGAGAAAACGGTGAGGACTGGGTGTCCTGAGCTGCGTGTTCAGGACTAGGTGTCCGGGACTGTGTGTCCTTTGGTTTAAATACCTAGCCACTCCAACCAGACGTATAGTTGTCACAGCAACTGGAACTGGTCCAACAAATCATTGTCTTCAGCGTGTCACCGGTTTCATCTTCACTTCCTTTTACTTTCTGTTACACACTGTGAAGCCATTGCATGCTTGCTTTATCGTCTGTCTTCACAACATAACTATATGATTTGTTTGGCTTCATAACTTCTTCCTACCTGATCCTTATTACACTGCAGCTACTTGTCTTATGCTTTCACTCTATTGAATACTTGACCATGGCTTGCCTAGTGTAATCTAACTTCCGCTGCTTAAGTGATTGGCATATTTGTACTGTTTGTCTTCATAACCTTCACGTTTTGAAGACTTTCATAAAAATCGCCTATTCACCCCCTCTAGTCGATATAACGCACTTTCAATTGGTATCAGAGCAAGGTGCTCCCTTGTTCTATGTGATTCGGTTTAACCACCTAGAGTTTTAGCTATGTCGACTGCAGGGATAATTAAAGTCTCCCCTGCGTGCCCCGTCTTCGATGGAACTGAATATCCCTACTGGAAGAATAAGATGCACATGCATCTTGAAGCCATTGACGTCGACCTATGGTATGTCGTCGAAAACGGCGTTCCCAAGGCTGGAGAAGGTGTCACTGCTGCTGATGTCAAGAAGTTCACTCAACTGGACTCTACTGCCAAGAATATCATCTGTGGTCATCTGACCAAGGGACAGTACGGCCGTGTGAGTGCCTTGAAGACATCCAAGCTGGTCTGGGACTGGCTCTCCAAAGTCAATGAAGGCATCTCTACCCAGAGAGATCAGAGAATCAGTGTTCTTCGCAATCTCTTCAACCGCTTCAAGCGAAATGACAATGAGAATGTCCAGCACACATTTGACCGGCTCACTCACATCACAAATGAGCTTCAAGCCCTCGGCGCCACTGAGATCACCAAACATGAAATCGTCAAGACGCTGCTGAGATCACTTGACAGTTCCTTTGACATCCTAGCCCTGATGATTCAAGAACGTCCAGACTTCAAGACACTCGATCCGTCTGACATACTTGAGAGGCTCAACACACATGAGTTTCAGCTTTCTGAGAAAAGAGATATCTACGGTCCAAACTATGGGCGAACTCGTGCCTTGAAGGCAAAAGCTGTGTCCTCATCTGAAGAAGAATCTGACAGCAGTTCTGATGATCCTGAAGACATTGGACGGGAACTTGCAATGCTAGTGAAGAAGTTCCAGAAATTTACCAAGAAGAAAGGCTTCAGAAAGTCTTCACGATCAAGCTCAAGGAATGATGAAGCTTCTGCTCATGACTACAAGAATAAAACATGTCACAAGTGCAAGAAAACTGGACACTTCATCTCTGAGTGTCCATAGTGGGACAATGAGAGCAGAAAGAAGAAGAAGAGCAAGGAATATGACTCTGATGACAAGAAGAAGAAGAAATACTCAAATTCTTCTTCCAAGTCTTCCTCAAAGTCTTCATCACACAAGAAGAGCTCAACTGGCAAGGCTCGTGCGTTTGTTGGCAAGGAAATGGATTCAGAGGAGGAGTCCGCTTCTGAGGAGGCAGAGATGGAGTCTGAGGAGGAGTCTGATTCTCGCATTGCGAGTCTGGCTACAGCATACGTCGCCAAGTCCATCTTCAACACTGAAGACAATGACTTCATCACCAACACCGATGCAAATGACAAGGACGACTCTACTCCTACCTACTGCTTCATGGCACGCGGTGCCAAGGTAAACACACGCACTACTCACTATCAAACATCCAGTGACGATGACTCTGATTGTGATTCAAAACCCAGCTACAAAACACTTGCTAAAATTGCCACTGAACAACAGAAAGCCATGGAACATATTCAAAAACTGTTAGACAGAAGCGATGATCTATTGGGTGTTGAAATGACTCGATCTAAATCCTTAATTGAAGACATAAAAAATCTTCATGTTAAGCATTAGGAACTTGAGGATCATCATGATACTCTCTCAACAAGTCATGAAAAGCTCTCCTATGATTATCTTCAAAGGAAGCAAGATCTTGAGAAATTGAGAGCGGCTCATGAAGATCTTCAAAAGGAAAACGAGTCACTTCGCGCCGAACAGATCAGTTCCGCTCAGGAAGGATTTGAACCACCATGCCTTAAATGCATTGAGTGTGATAATGCTACTTCTGTTGCTGAATGTTCCACTGCTACTGCTGTTGCAATATCTTCAACTCTTGAAGTGGTAACTAACCCCTCTGCTGAGGATACCACTGCTATTGCTGATGAGAATGCTAGGTTGAAGACATTGCTTGAAACAGGGATGTACAAAAGTCTCAAAGGACATCAGACATTATGTGATGTCCTCAAGAAGCAGATTCTGAACCGAAACCCTAGGAAAGAGGGTGTTGGGTTCGTGAGGAAAATGAATGCTGATGGCTCTTACTGGAAACCTGAGCAGTACCCCAAAACCACATGGGTTGCTGCAAAGGAATCCTCAGCAGATCCATCCAATCTATCTGGCTTCAATTGTGCTAACCCCATTATCATTGATGAATCCTTTGATGCAAACTATAAGCTGTTTAGAAATCAGAATGGTGAAGTGTTTGCCAGGTACATTGGTACTAACTGCAGGAATGGACCGCCTATGAAGAAGATCTGGGTGCCAAAAACATGTCTGGAGAATCTTCCTGTGAATGTCCTCATGACACCTCACATGAAGAAGACAAACCTCAGACCAAAGGCTTCATACAGACAGAGGACTCGACTGAGTCGCACTAACGCAAATGTTTTGCAAGGAAACCATACTCAGGCATATGAGAGCGGTTCTTCAAACTGTCATGTTCATATGACCAAGAACTATTCTGCCTATTCTTATGAGTACTATTGCCCGCCTGCTAGACTGTTTGCTAGGGCTCCAAAGCCAAAATTCTCAGATGCTGCACTTAGACTTATTGCTTCTAAGCCACCCTTGAAGATGTGGGTGGTTAAGAAAGCTTAACTCTCTTTTGCAGGGAAAGGTCTCCAGCAGAAAACCAAAATCTTCTGACACTATTGCTGGGGACCTTAAAAATCTTGTGGGGCGCAAGATCAAATGCCCGAATGGCATCACTATGTATTTCGTACCTAAAACGCATGCTACTCTTCCTATTAGTCCTAACCTGGATCTAAGTTTTCATAACCCACTGGTTCGTCAAATGTTTTTGCTTCACAATTCTCTTCGTGAAGCCTATCCCCCTAACTGCACTGTAGGGTACGACACAAGCGCCTTTAGAGTCTTCAGAATGGATTATTGACAGTGGGTGTACAAATCACATGACTGGCAAAAGAAGTCTTTTTATGGACTCAACCTTACGTCCATCCGACAAGAGCCACATCACATTTGCTGACACTGCATGCCATACAATCAACTGTGTTTATCTTCACAAGCTTCTGAACAAGACATCTTATGAACTTCTAACTGGAAAGAAGCCAAATGTCAGTTACTTCAGAGTATTTGGCTTAAGATGCTGGATCAAGGACCCACACCACACCTCAAAATTTGCACCAAAAGCACATGAGGGCTTTATGCTTGGATATGGAAAGGATTCGCACTCCTACAGAGTCTTCAATCTCTTTCACTACAAAGTGGTTGAAACAGTGGATGTGCGGTTCGATGAGACCAATGGTTCACAAAGAGAGCAACTGCCAGATGTGCTAGATGAAGTTCCAGCCAGTGAATCAATCAAGCTAATGGGAACTGGAGAAATTATACCTTCTGAAGCTCATCCTGAAGAAGAACTTATCATCTCAGCACCTGATCCACATGAAGACAACACTCAGCCTGAAGACATTCCTCCCCACGACAACATAGATCAGCAAGAGCAAAGTCTTCGACCCATACATCCTCGTGTTGCCAATGAAGTGCAAATTGATAGAATAATTGACAGCATCAATGCACCTGGTCCACTGACTCGTTCAAGGGCAACTCAACTGGCAAATTTCTGCAGACACTTCGCATTCGTTTCAATCACAGAACCCAAGAAAGTTGAAGAAGCTTTTATGGAACCTGAGTGGATTCAAGCAATGCAAGAAGAGCTTCATCAGTTTGAGCTAAACAATGTATGGGAACTGGTTAAGCGTCCTGATCCACGGAAGCATAACATAATAGGCACCAAATGGATATACCGCAACAAGCAAGATGAGCATGGTCAAGTTGTTAGAAACAAAGTTCGTCTCGTTGCTCAAGGATATACTCAAGTGGAAGGCATTGACTTCGATGAAACATTTACTCCTGTGGCCAGACTTGAAGCCATCCGTATACTGCTGGCCTATGCAAATCATCATAACATACTTTTATATCAAATGGATGTGAAGAGTGCCTTTCTCAATGGCAAGATTGAAGAAGAAGTGTATGTTGCACAACCACCTGGGTTTGAAGATCCAAAACATCCTGACATGGTTTACAAGCTCAATAAGGCACTATATGGCCTCAAACAAGCCCCTCGGGCCTGGTATGACACACTCAAATACTTCCTGAAGAGCAAAGGCTTCATACCTGGCTCCCTAGATCCCACTCTCTTCACGAAGACATATGATGGTGAACTGTTTGTGTGCCAAATATATGTGGATGACATTATCTTCGGTTGCACCAATCAGAAGTACAGTGAGGAGTTCGGATATATGATGCAAGAGCAATACCAGATGTCTATGATGGGGGAGCTAAAATTCTTCCTCGGTCTTCAGATACGGCAACAACGCAATGGCATCTTCATATCTCAAGAGAAGTATCTCAAAGATTGCCTGAAGAAGTTCGGTATGCAAGACTGCAAAGGCTTCACAACACCAATGCCAGCCAAACATCATCTGGGTCCTGACGACAATGGTAAAGAGTTTGATCAAAAGGTATACCGCTCCATGATTGGTTCTTTGCTTTATTTATGTGCATCTAGGCCAGATATTATGCTTAGTGTTTGCATGTGTGCTCGATTTCAAGCGGCACCAAAGGAGTCGCATCACTTAGCAGTGAAGCGAATTCTTCGATATTTGGCTCACACCCCAACTCTAGGATTGTGGTATCCAAAGGGCTCAGAGTTTGATCTGGTTGGATTCTCGGATGCTGATTATGCTGGTGACAAGGTTGATCGAAAGTCTACATCAGGCACATGTCACTTTCTGGGACGATCACTTGTGTGTTGGTCTTCAAAGAAGCAGAATTGTGTATCCCTCTCCACTGCTGAATCTGAATACATTGCTGCTGGATCTTGCTGCGCTCAGCTTCTGTGGATGAAGCAAACCCTCAAGGACTATGGCATTCAACTGAAGCAAGTGCCTCTCTACTGCAACAACGAAAGCGCCATCCAGATCGCCAACAACCCAGTTCAGCACTCGAAGACAAAGCACATTGAAATTCGTCATCACTTTCTCAGAGATCATGTTGCAAAGGAAGATATTGATATCATACACGTCAACACTGAAGAGCAATTGGCAGATATCTTCACCAAGCCCTTGGATGAGAAGAGATTTTGCAAGTTACGGTGTGAGCTAAATATCTTGGAATCCTCAAATGTCCTGTGATCAGGCACACATCCTAACACTTATGCATATTGATGACTTAGATGTGCAACACACAAAGTAACGTATATCTTCAATCAATGAAGACATATATTCTAAGTGTGAATACATTAATGTGTAAATTGACTTCGGAGCGCCACGATAATTGTGCGCCGTGTCTGAGTCTAATACTTCCTATACGGTGGGTAACGCCACCACCAAACATCCTATTTTTTGAAGTGCTTCACTCATGGCGTTACCTAGCAATGTCTTCACATTTGGTTTGGCTTCAATCTCTACATGTCCTCATGATTATCTTCACTACGTGGATTATATAGATATATATATATATACTAGTGTTCTGTCCTCTACAGCATTCACTTATAGCTATGTCTTCTTGTTTTGAATTTTTTGAACTAAGTGAATGTGATCGGACCCTAATCTCTCCATGCTTTCTATCTCAAATTCTATCTCTCCAAGTCATATGCATCCTATTGAAACTGTCGAATGTCTTCTCTGCGTCCTTGTCAACAGAAGACACAGAGACAAACTTTAAAACCGTTTTCAATGCTCATTCATCCACAAGAAATCCGGAGAAGTAGGAATGACCACCCGACAATCCAGGCGTGCGTGGGTTGTGGAACTGCCCTCGAGACTCCGCATGATGGCCACGTGCTGTTCAGATGCGAATCGCCAGGGGCACCTGTGTAATAGCGCAGTGCAGCCCCTGTGACTATAAATACACACTCACCACGGTCATTATCTCCTTCTCCTTCTTCCTCCCTCGCACGAACCCTAGCGCCACCGCTAGCTCTCGACGACGCCGGCGACGAAGCGCTTCACTGCCGCAACCTCTCCGACGCCATTTTCACGCCGACCGTGGACATCACTCTATCCTCCATCGCCGTAGGTGTCTTCCATCGCCAAGTTAGGGCACGGAGGATCGAACTGCTCGGCCTCATCTCCCACTCCGTCTAGCAGTTCCAAGTGTGGTAAATAAAACCTCTTTTTACAGCCTCTTTTGATCCTATAGTTCGGTCACTTTCTGCCATAAGAAGTTTCTATTCACACAAGTTAGATTTGTCTCAGTCTGCATCTCATAACTTGCCTAGTATATTCACTTGTGCTTCATGAAGTAGTTAGATTCCTCACTTGTACTGATCTATGGGTTCATACAAATCTGGAACCAACTTCTTTTCTATAAGTGAATGTCTTCGCACGATGAGGTCAATATCTTCTACACTGATTTATCTTCTGAGAATGCATATGACCTCTTCCCCTTCCCTCGCACCTTAATGCTGTCACAGGTACATGTCCGTGGGAGAATCTTTTGGTTCTCATAGTCTGCATTCATTTGCAGAGTTCTTACAGTGTCACATCAATTCTCCTGAAGCCAGTTCCTGTTGGTCCAGCAAAAGAAAGCCTTTGAACGTCTTGAAGCCTTCCAAGTTAAGCTTCATGGCTGCAGAAAAACCAGCAAGGAAGGGTGGCAGAAAGCGTCGAGGGGAAACATCAAGAGATCTGCCCGATGACCTCTTAGAGCTGTACAATACAGATCCTGAAGAGGATTACAATCAGCGCAAGACACGAATCCAATGGATTCGACGCTATTGGGCGGAGCAATGGTTCCAATACCGCTTCGTCACCAAGGAGTACGCTGAGAAAAGCGCCATCAAGAGACCATGGGGAGACGTACTATACAAAAATCTCGTGCCCAGGTCCAGAGACGGAGCCATTGCTCAAGGCTTCTATCCATGCATGGTCAGAGGACCGCAGCCTGCTGATGCTCATCCGTCGTCACTACTCTGGTGTCGTGACGACAATCTGTTCAAGCGCAACTTCCAGTTTGCCCAGAGGTCAGCGAAGCACAACAAGAAGAAATTGGGTTTAGACTTCAACCCTAGTCCCTCTGCACCAAGGGCAGATGGCACACGTGAGGCCGACCCCAATATCATCGGTCCGTATGCAAATCTTGAGGGCCTCATCACCCGCATCTTAGTCCAAGGGACTGCCGTCAATGACCCTCCTGCTGACTCTGAATCTAATGAAGCACCTGCTGCACCGAAGCCAAAGCAGGCAAAGAAGCCAAAAGCTTCAAAGCAGACCCCTTCACCCAAAATCTCAAGGGCGAAGCCATTGGCAACTGCACCTCCTGAAGCCAGTGCGCAGTCTGAAGACTTATCTCGAGTCTCCAAGCCCTAGGAAGCAAAGAAGCCTCAGCCACACATAGGCAAAGAGCTCATAGCTGCTGCCATTCTGCGCAGTGAAACCATTGATCTATCCAGCGACGAAGATCTTGGAGATGACGCTCTTGAGCAGCTCATCAAGAGCAAGGAGGAGGCTGAAATCTTCAACAATCTGCCTCTGTTTGATGTAGCAATCATCCACAACTTCATCGATGAGTGGTTTGCTACACCAAATATCAGCTTCGATGATCTGCAGCTGCCCATTGGCCTCAGCATCGCCTTCCAAGGCGCTATTGCTTCAGAACTTGCAATTGCCCAGCGCATTGTTGAACTGAAGCAGAAAATTGATTTTGAAAAGGCTCAGTTCAAGCAGAATATGGCCAGGCTCAGCGTCCAAGAAGTCAAGGACTTCAAGATCATGTTGCATGAGTTAAAGGAAAACTTTCTGAAGAAACGTGCATAAGCTCAGGGTTCGTGGGAGCGAATGAAGACTCTGGCTGATCGCTGTGTGCAGGCCTACAATGAGGCCGAGAAGCGCAAGGCACTTGGGCGTCCCGGCATCGACCCCAGGATGGCTGCGAAGAAGAAGAAGAAGAAGCCTGTTGTGCCTGAACCAGAGGCACCAAGACAAGAAGCTGCTCCGACTGTCTTCCCCACTGCTACGACTGGCTCGAAGCCAAAGAGCCGGTCAACCGCTTCAAAGCTCAAGAAGACATGGACAGCCGAAGCTGAAGCAAGGAAGAGGAAACACTCTGAAGCCTCTCCTTCTGACCCCACCAAGAAAAAGCGTAAGATCAAGAAAGCTCGGGCTGCTCCCACAGAGCCCTTGATAGTTGAACCCCTATCTGTCATCTACCCTGACGCAGATCGTCAGCTGACAGTTCATGAGCCTGCTCCCACAGAGGCTCCTAAAGCTGAAGATATTCCAGCAGCCGACCCCATCGCTGCTGAAGACATTGGTCATCAGGACCATGTACAAGATGATGCAGCCCTTCCTCAGCTTGAGACAAGCGAACTGATCGGCATTGGTCGTCCTGTGACGCCAATCGCACAAGCTGCATCATGGGCGGATCGCCCACAAGAATAAGAATCTTAAGCCCAGCCCACTCCAACTCCAAAGGCGTCGTCTGCATTCCGCAGGCTTCACAAAGGACCACGGCCTCAAGATTCGGCTGAAGACATTCCGGCTGCATTAGCCGAAGATACTGAAGAAGCACCACCAGAACCCACTTCCCCGCTCCATCAAGAACCCGTTCTCCAGGAGAACGTGCCTGCGTCTGCCCCTCCAACCAGTCAAGTGGAGGCGGAAAACATGGAGGCTGCCACCACCAACCTTGAAGCCAATGTGGAGCCCTCCCCAACAATAGCTTCTGAAGACACTGAAGCTACTGCCCCTGACACTTCTGCGCCTGATTCTGCGGCCGGTCCACAATTCAACTATCATGTTGCGCACAGGCCTCAGGTTCAGAAGCCGATCCCATGACTGCCAAGGTTTCCAGGTCCTGCATCAGCTCCTGGCTCCTTTAATGTCAATAGCTTCAGGGCAGACAACACGTTTTTCAACAGCTCCAAGAACCCTTACTCAAGGGAACGGATTGTATCAGATAGGTTCTGGAGCTATCCACAACGCAGCTACTACTCATGCATCCTATACAACTAAGGCCGCATCTTCCCGCACAAGCGCCTTGAGGTTGAAGCTGTTGCTGGTCTGCCCGGCCTGGAAGAAGCACTGGATTGCTTCAAGCAAGTGGGTTTGTTGCCGTTCATCACAGATGAAGAGCACTGGAATGAAGAGCTTCTGCTTCAATTCTATGCCACTCTTCATATCAAAGGCTACAACAGAGATCCGAAGACTTGGGTCCTGGAGTGGATGACCGGAAATGTCCATCATGAAGCCAAAGCATTCAATATCATTGAGCTTACCGGACTGCCCACTCCGGGCGAATTCTTCGAAGAAGGCTGCCAATTACACGCTGAAGCAATTGAAAGCATATTCCAGAGGCCTGAACCAAATATGAGTCAGATGCTTTCAATGATGAAGCCATTGCCCCATGATGCACCCTATCCAACTGAGTTCTTCGTTGAAGACTTAGAGTACCTGCCCAGAACCATATATCACATCATCAGGCGGACTCTCTGGCCCCTCAAGGGACACTCTCCACATGCCAAGGTTGAGGGTGCAATGAAGACTCTCATATTCTACATCCTTCATGGCAAATGCTTCAATGCGCAGGACTTCTTCATACGCCAGCTTGCGGCATCCGGCTCGGATTTATTTGGCTTGAAGTTTTATGCTCCTTGGGTTATGCGGCTGATCAAGCTTCATTATGCGATTTCATATCAGCCCTCAGCCCGCAACCATCAGATCTTCTTGCCAGATGTGGACACCTCTGCTGAAGCTATATATCCTGAGCCTGCCAAGCAACCATTAAGTCTTCAGAATGCAGAACACCAAAGCTTCACTCAGAATGATGACGGTGTTGCATCCATCTCCAGAGTGTATCCGTTGGCTGGCACCACACGTGCACCTGCATCTACTGAAGCCACTGACAGCCCAACTGATCAGCGACCCAAGAAGCGCGCTTGTGCCCTCAATGACCGAGAGCTTCTTGTGGCTCTTCACCAAAAGCAGGACAGGCATCACGACTGGCTCAAGAGGCAGATGAAAAGCATCATGGAGGACGTCAATCGTATCAGGAATCTTGCAACCAAGAATGCATTTGTTGCACACGAAACCTGTCGCCGCACTTGGAAAGGACTCACGATGATGTGTCCTGAAGCTGAACTTCAAGAGGATGGCTTCACAAAGCGCTTCAAATTTGACTCCACGCCTCCTCGAAGGGCAATGCTTCGCAGCACTCCATCACTTGAAGATTCGGAGTTCTCTTCCTCTGCTGCCACCGTAACTGCCAGGATTATCGAAGAAGAAGAAGACGCTACATCACCTCCACCTCCTTCAGCGCGCGTTGAATCTACACCCAGCTCGTCTGCACCGCCAAACGCCTCCACCGACCCTGCTGCACCTAGGAACGCGTAGAAAACTCTATGTCTTCAAACCTTTTTGGTCATCACTGACAAAAGGGGGAGAATTATATGATGTTTATAGTCTTCAAGCGGGTCACTATGGGCGGGTGCCTTTATATTTTGCTACATTTTGCTTCATGCTTACAACTCTCATTTTGCTACACTTGGTTCCTTGAGTTGTAACACTTAAACTCGATGGTCGTCTGCTACTTGTTTGCCACTATGTTTTTGCGAAGATAAATTCCGCATGTACGACGATAATTTCCGCACTTATATCATTCCGCAGACATCCATTTTTCATTATGCATGTCATTCTCTTCATATACTTTTACATGCATGGTGGATTGTCATCATAAGTTGAAGTGGATTTCCACAAATACAACCTGCCATGTGCATTTGCGTTCCAGAAGCAAATTACTTATATGCATATCTTCAGGGGGAGCCCTTGCAGCTTATGAATACAATTCCTTTACAATTTCACAAATTATATTCCCCGTTGAAAACTTCAACTAGTTTGTCATCAATCACCAAAAAGGGGGAGATTGTAAGTGCATCTAGTGCCACCCCTAGTTGATTTTGGAGTATTGACGACAAACCTAGTTGAGGGACTAATGTGTTTGTGAGAATTGCAGGATAACACAGGTAGAAGTCCCTCATTGATTCGGTTTTACTACCAGAGATGACCCCTAAAAATGTACGAAGACATTGAAGACAATGGTGGTATTTGAAGATATTCACATTGAAGACTATGACAAGAGAAGACACCACGTGAAGCCTATGGAACTCGAAGACTTAGATTCTTCATAGTTTTATTTCATTTGTGTTGAGTCATAGGAACCACAGTACTGTTAAGTGGGGTCCAAGAGAACCAGTCAGAATGACTGAAGTGATGCCTAATTCAAAACCTATATCTTCGAGCGAAGACTATGAGAGCAAATCTTGTCCAGATTCGGACAAGTCAGCTTTACTTGTAGCCCAAGTAAAGTTGCCGTGTGAGTTTGAAATCTGACCGTTGGTACACGTGTCAGTTCCTTAGTGACCCAGGGTCATTTTGGACAAATCAGGTCGGGTTGCCCAGTGGCTATAAATAGTCCACCCCCTACAACCATAAATGGTTGGCTGCTCAGATTTCAGTGCACGGCTTTTGTCGTTTGAGAGCAACCCACCTCGAAGATTTTGAGAGAAAATTCCTAGCGAGCAGAAAAGCCCTAACCACCCAGAGCCAGAGTAAATTGGGCATCACTTAAGTCTTCGTCTCTGAGTGATCTGAAGACTTATTACACTTGAGGACTGTGCATCCTCCAGCCGGTTAGGCGTCGCGTTCTGAGCATCCAAGAGAAATTGTGGATTGCCAGTGAACGAAGTCTGTGAAGGTTTGGGAGTCTACCTTGAAGACTTACCATAGTGATTGGGCGAGGTCTATGTGACCTTAGCTCAAGGAGAAAACGGTGAGGACTGGGTGTCTTGAGCTGCGTGTTCAGGACTGGGTGTCCGGGACTGTGTGTCCTTTGGTTTAAATACCTAGCCGCTCCAACCAGACGTACAGTTGTCACAGCTACTGGAACTGGTCCAACAAATCATTGTCTTCAGTGTGTCACTGGTTTCATCTTCACTTCCTTTTACTTTCTGTTACACACTGTGAAGCCATTGCATGCTTGCTTTATCGTCTGTCTTCACAACATAACTGTATGATTTGTTTGGCTTCATAACTTCTTCCTACCTGATCCTTATTACACTGCAGCTACTTGTCTTGTGCTTTCACTCTATTGAATACTTGACCATGTCTTGCCTAGTGTAATCTAACTTCCGCTGCTTAAGTGATTGGCATATCTGTACTGTTTGTCTTCATAACCTTCATGTTTTGAAGACTTTCATAAAAATTGTCTATTCACCCCCCCCCCCTCTAGTTGATATAACGCACTTTCATAAAGCTCTAAGAGGTCATCAGGCAAATCTCTTGATGTTCCCCCACGGCGCTGTCTGCCTCCCTTCCTTGCAGATATCTCTGTAGCCATGAACTTTAAACTGAATGGCTTCAACACGTTCAAAGGCTTTCGCTTGCTGGACAAATAGGAACTGGCTTCGGGAGAATTTATATGATGCTATAAGAATTCTGCAAATGAATGCAGACTATGAGAACCAAGGGATTCTCCCACGGACATGTACCTGTGACAGCATTAAGGTGCGAGGGAAGGGGAAGAGGTCATATGCATTCTCAGAAGATTTTGAAGATAAATCAGTTTAGAAGACATTAACCTCATCGTGCGAAGACATTCACTCATAGATAAGGAGTTGGTTCCTGATTTGTACGAATCCAGAGATCAGTACATGTGAGGAATCTAACTACTTTTTGAAGCATAAGTGAACATACTAGGCATAATATGAGATGCAGTATGAAGTGGATCCAACATGTGTGAACAGAAAATACTTGTGGTAGAAAGTGACGAATATGTAGAATCAAAGGGGCCGTAAAAAGGAAGTTTTAATTACCACACAAGGAACTGCTAGACGGAGTAGAAGAGGAGGCCGAGCAGTTCAATCGTCCGTGCCCTAACTTGGCGACGGAGGACACCTACAGCGACGGCGGAGAAGACAATGTCCGCAGTCGGTGTGAAGACGGCATCGGAGAGGTTGCGGCAGCTAAGCGCTTCGTCGTCGGCGTCGTTGAGGGCTAGCGGTGGCGCTAGGGTTCGTGCGAGAGTGGAAGAAGAGATAATGACTGTGGTGTGGCGTGTATTTATAGGGACAGGGGCGGCTCAGTGTTATTACATAGGTGCCCCTGGCGATTCACATCTGAGGAACACGTGGCCATCATGCAGCATATCGGAGGTTGTTCCATGTCCCACGCATGCCTGGATTGTCGGGTGGTCGTTCCCACTTCTCCGGGTTTCGGGTGAAGGAATTAGCATTGAAAGCGGACTTAATGTTTGTCTCTGTATCTTCTGCTGACAAGGACGCAGAGAAGACATTTGACAGTTTCAAGAGAATGCATATGATTTGGAGAGATAGAGTTTGAGATAGAAAGCATAGAGAGGTTAGGGTCCGATCACATTCACTTAGTTCAAAAGATTCAACAAGAAGACATAGCTATAAGTGAATGTTGTAGAGGACAGAACACTAGTATATATATATAATCAACATAGTGAAGATAATCATGAAGACATGTTGAGATTGAAGCCAAACCAAATGTGAAGACATAGCAAATGTAACGCCATGAGTGAAACACTTCAAACAGAACATTTGGTGGTGGCGTTACCCACCGTATAGGAAGTGTTAGACCCAGACACGGCGCACAATTATCGTGGCGCTCTAAGGTCAAATTCCTCATTAATGTATTCACACTTAGAATGCATGTCTTCATTGATTGAAGATATACTTTGCTTCGTGTGTTGCACATCTAAGTCATCAATATGCATAAGTGTTAGGATGTGTGCCTGATCACAGGACATTTGAGGATTCCAAGATATTTAGCTCACACCGTAACTTGCAAAATCTCTTCTCATCCAAGGGCTTGGTGAAGATATCTGCCAATTGCTCTTCAGTGTTGACATGTATGATATCAATATCTTCCTTCACAACATGATCACTGAGAAAGTGATGACGAATCTCAATGTGCTTTGTATTCGAGTGCTGAACTGGGTTGTTGGCAATCTTGATGGCGCTTTCGTTGTCACAGTAGAGTGGCACTTGCTTCAGATGAATGCCATAGTCGTTGAGTGTTTGCTTCATCCATAGAAGCTGAGCGCAGCAAGATCCAGCAGCAATGTATTCAGATTCAGCAGTGGAGAGAGATACACAGTTCTGCTTCTTTGAAGACCAACATACAAGTGATTGTCCCAGAAAATGACATGTGCCTGATGTAGACTTGCGATCAACCTTGTCACCAGCATAATTAGCATCCGAGAATCCAACTAGATCAAACTCTGAGCCCTTTGGATATCATAATCCTAGAGTTGGGGTGTAAGCCAAATATCGAAGAATTCGCTTCACAGCTAAGTGATGCGATTCCTTTGGTGCCGCTTGGAATCGAGCACACATGCAAACACTAAGCATAATATCTAGCCTAGATGCACATAGATAGAGTAAAGAACCAATCATGGAGCAGTATACCTTTTGATCAAACTCTTTACCATTGTCGTCGGGGCCCAGATGATGTTTGGCTGGCATTGGTGTTGTGAAGCCTTTGCAGTCTTGCATATCGAACTTCTTCAGGCAGTCTTTGAGATACTTCGCTTGACATATAAAGATGCCGTTGCATTGCTGTCGTATTTGAAGACCAAGGAAGAACTTCAGCTCTCCCATCATGGACATCTGGTATTGCTCTTGCATCATATATCCAAACTCTTCACTGTATTTCTGATTGGTGCAGCCGAAGATAATGTCATTCACATATATTTGGCACACAAACAGTTCACCATCATATGTCTTCATGAAGAGAGTGGGGTCGAGGGAACCAGGTGTGAAGCCTTTGCTCTTCAGGAAGTATTTGAGTGTGTCATACCAAGCCCGAGGGGCTTGTTTGAGGCCATACAGTGCCTTGTTGAGCTTGTATACCATGTCAGGATGCTTTGGATCTTCAAAGCCAGGCAGTTGTGCAACATACACTTCTTCTTCAATCTTGCCATTGAGAAAAGCGCTCTTCACATCCATTTAATATAGAAGTATGTTATGATGATTTGCATAGGCCAGCAGTATGCGTATGGCTTCAAGTCGAGCCAAAGGAGCAAATGTTTCATCGAAGTCAATCCCTTCCACTTGAGTATATCCTTGAGCAATGAGACGAGCTTTGTTTCTGACAACTTGACCATGCTCATCTTGCTTGTTACGGTATATCCATTTGGTGCCTATTATATTGTGCTTCCGAGGATCAAGACGCTTAACCAGTTCCCATACATTATTCAGCTCAAAGTGTTGAAGCTCTTCTTGCATAGCTTGAATCCATTCAGGTTCCATGAAGGCTTCTTCAACTTTCTTGGGTTCTGTTATTGAGACGAATGCAAAGTGCCCACAGAAATTTGCTAGCTGTGTTGCCCTTGAACGAGTGAGCGGACCGGGTGCATTGATGCTATCAATTATTCTCTCAATCTGCACTTCATTGGCAACACGAGGATGTACAGGGCGAAGATTTTTCTCTTGCTGATCATTGTCATTGTTAGAGGGATTGTCTTCAGGCTGAGCATTGTCTTCAGGTTGATCAGGTGCGGAGATGATAAGTTCCTCTTTAGGTTGAGCTTCAGAGGGTATGATTTCTCCAGTTCCCATAAGTTTGATTGATTCACTGGATGGAACTTCATCTAGCACATTTGGCAGGTGCTCTCTTTGTGAACCGTTAGTCTCATCAAACCGCACATCCACTGTTTCAACCACTTTATAATGAAAGAGATTGAAGACTCTGTAGGAGTGCGAATACTTTCCATATCCAAGCATAAAACCCTCATGTGCTTTTGGTGCAAATTTTGAAGTGTGATGTGGATCCTTGATCCAGCACCTAGCACCAAATACTCTGAAGTAACTGACATTTGGCTTCTTGCCAGTAAGGAGCTCATAAGATGTCTTGTTCAGAATTTTGTGAAGATAAACACGGTTGATTGTATGGCATGCAGTATCAATGGCTTCAGGCCAGAATTTTCTTGGAGTCTTGTATTCATCAAGCATCGTTCGGGCCATCTCAATGAGTGTTCTGTTCTTGCGTTCGACGACGCCATTCTGCTGTGGCGTGTACGGAGCTGAGAATTCATGTGTGATGCCCAGAGTATCAAGATATGTATCAAGGCCAGTGTTCTTGAATTCAGTGCCATTGTCACTTCTGATGTGCTTTATCTTGGCGCCATAGTTGTTCATTGCTCGATTGGCGAAGCGTCTGAAGACATCCTGCACTTCAGTCTTGTAGAGGATTATGTGCACCCAAGTATATCTAGAATAATCATCAACAATGACAAATCCATAGAGACACGCAGTAGTAGTAAGAGTTGAGTAATGAGTGGGACCGAAAAGATCCATGTGGAGCAGTTCGAAGGGTCGAGTTGTTGTCATGATTGTCTTCGAGGGATGCTTGGCCCTTGTCATCTTTCCTTCTTCACAGGCACCACATAAAGTGATCTTTCTTGAACTTGACGCCCTCGATGCCTATGACATGCTTCTTCTTTGCAAGGGTGTGGAGGTTCCTCATGCCAACATGCCCTAGCCTCCAATGCCAGAGCCAGCATTCTGAAGCTTTTGCCAGAAGACATATGGCAAGCTGTGGTCCTGCTGAGAAATCTACCACGTACAAATCATATTTCCTATACCCTTCAAACACTAGAGACTTGTCAGATTCCATTAGAACAAGGCAACGATATTTTCCAAACATCACGATCATATTTAAATCGCAAAGCATTGAGACAGACATTAAGTTGAAACCAAGGGATTCAACAAGCATGACTTTATCCATGTGTTGATCCTTTGAGATTGCAACTCTACCTAGACCCAATACCTTACTTTTACCAGTGTCAGCAAATGTGATGTGACTCTTGTCGGATGGATGTAAGGTTGAGTCCATAAGAAGGCTTCTCTTGCCCGTCATGTGATTGGTACACCCACTATCAATAATCCATTCTGAAGCTGCTGGTGTCGTACCGTACAGTGCAGTTAGGGGGATAGGCTTCACGAAGAGAATTGTGAAGCAAAAACATTTGACGAACCAGTGGGTTATGAAAGCTTAGATCGAGATTTGGATTGATAGGGCGAGTAGAAAGCGATTCAGGAACAAAGTACATAATAAGACCATTCGGGCATTTGATCTTGCGCCCTACAAGATGTTTAAGGTCCCCAGCAATAGCGTTAGACGATTTTGGTTTTCTGCTGGAGACCCTTCCCTGCAAAAGAGAGTTAAGCTTTCTTGGCCACCCACATCTTCAAGGGTGGCTTAGAAGCAATAAGTCTAAGTGCAGCATCTGAGAACTTTGGCTTTGGAGCCCTAGCAAAAAGTCTTGCAGGAGGACAATAGTACTCATAAGGATAAGCAGAATAGTTCTTGGTCTTATGAACATGGCGGTTTGATGAACCGCGCTCATATTCATAGGCCTGAGTATGGCTTCCCTGCAAAACATTTGCGTTAGTGCGACTCAGGTGAGTCCTCTATCTGTATGAAGCCTTTGGACCGTATGAAGCCTATGGTCCGGGGTTTGTCTTCTTCACCTGTGGTGTCATGATGACATTCACAGGAAGATTCTCCAAACACCTTTTTGGTACCCAGATCTTCTTCATAGGCGGTCCATTCCTGCAGTTAGTACCAATATACCTGGCAAACATTTCACCATTCTGATTCTTAAACAGTTTATAGTTTGCATCAAAGGATTCATCAATAACGATGGGATTAGCACAAGTGAAGGCAGATAGGGTGGATGGATCCGCTGAAGGTTCCTTTGCAGCAACCCATGTGGTTTTGGGGTACTGCTCAGGTTTCCAGTAAGAGCCATCAACATTCATTTTCCTTTCGAACCCAACACCCTCTTTCCTAGGGTTTCAGTTCAGGATCTGCCTTTTGAGGACATCACATAGTGTCTGATGCCCTTTGAGATTTTTGTACATCCCTGTTTCAAGCAGTGCCTTCAACCTAGTATTCTCATCAGCAATAGCAGTGGTATCCTCAGCGGAGGGGTTAGTTACCACATCAACAGTTGAAGATATTGCAATAGTAGCAGCAGTAGAACATTCAGCAACAGAGGTAGCGTTATCACGCTCAATGCATTTAAGACATGGTGGTTCAAATCCTTCCTGAGCGGAACTGATCTGTTTGGCGCGAAGTGACTCGTTTTCCTTTTTAAGATCTTCATGAGCCGCTCTCAATTTCTCAAGATCTTGCTTCCTTTAAAGATAATCATAGGAAAGCCTTTCATGAGTTGTTGAGAGCGTTTCATGACGACTTTCAAGTTCCTCATAATTAACATGAAGATTTTTTATGTCTTCAATTAAGGACTAAGATCGAGTCATTTTAGCATCTAGCAGATCATCGCTTTTGTCTAATAGTTTTTGAATATGTTCCATAGCTTTCTGTTGTTCAGTTGCAATTTTAGCAAGTGTTTTGTAGTTGGGTTTGGAATCACAATCAGAGTCATCTTCACTAGATGTTTGATAGTGAGTAGTGCGTGTGTTTACCTTGGCACCGCGTGCCATGAAGCAGTAGGTAGGAGCGGAGTAGTCCTTGTCATTTGCATCGGTGTCGGTGATGAAGTCGTTGTCTTCAGTGTTGAAGATGGACTTGGCAACCTATGTTGTAGCCAGACTCGCAACGCCAGAATCGGACTCCTCCTCAGACTCCACCTCCGCCTCCTCAGAAGCAGACTCCTCCTCTGAATCCATTTCCTTGCCAACAAACGCACGTGCCTTGCCACATGAGCTCTTCTTGTGTGATGAAGACTTGGAGGAAGACTTGGAAGAAGACTTTGAGTATTTCTTCTTCTTCTTGTCGTCAGAGTCATACCCCTTGCTCTTCTTCTTCTTGTTGTTCTCATTGTCCCACTGCGGACACTCAGAGATGTAGTGGCCAGGTTTCTTGCACTTGTGGCATGATCTTTTCTTGTAGTCATAAGCAGAAGCTTCATCATTCCTTGAGCTTGACCGTGAAGACTTTCTGAAGCCTTTCTTCTTGGTGAATTTTTGGAACTTCTTCACAAGCATAGCAAGCTCCTTTCCAATGTCTTCAGGATCATCAGAACTGCTGTCGGATTCTTCTTCAGATGTGGAGAAAGTTTTTGCCTTCAAGGCATGAGTTCGCCCATAGTTGGGACCGTAGATGTCTCTTTTCTCAGAAAGCTGAAACTCATGTGTGTTGAGCCTCTCAAGTATGTCAGACGTATCGAGTGTCTTGAAGTCAGGACGTTCTTGAATCATCAGGGCTAGGGTGTCAAACGAGCTGTCAAGTGATCTCAGGAGTGTCTTGACGACTTCATTCTTGGTGATCTCAGTGGCGCCAAGAGCTTGAAGCTCATTCGTGATGTAAGTGAGTCGATCAAATGTGAGCTGGACATTCTCATTGTCATTTCTCTTGAAGCGGCTGAAGAGGTTGCGAAGGACGCTGATTCTCTGATCTCTCTGGGTTGAGACGCCTTCATTGACCTTGGAGAGCCAGTCCCATACTAGCTTAGATGTTTCCAAAGCACTTACACGGCCATACTGTCCTTTGGTCAGATGACCACAGATGATGTTCTTGGCAGTGGAGTCCAGTTGAACGAACTTCTTGACATCAGCAGCGGTGACACCTTCACCAGCCTTAGGAACGCCATTCTTGAGGACATACCATAGGTCGACATCAATGGCTTCAAGATGCATGCGCATCTTATTCTTCCAGTAGGGATATTCAGTTCCATCGAAGACGGGACATGCAACGGATACTTTAATTATCCCTGCAGTCGACATAGCTAAAACTCCAGGTGGTTAAACCGAATCACACAGAACAAGGGAGTACATTGCTCTAATACCAATTGAAAGTGCGTTATATCGACTAGAGGGGGGGTGAATAGGCGATTTTTATGAAAGTCTTCAAAACGTGGAAGTTTCGAAGACAAACGATAGAAATAGACCTATTACCATGCAGCGGAAGGTAGACTACACTAGGCAAACCATAGACAAGTATTCAATGAAGTGAAAGCACAATGACCTATATCAGCTAGGTAGTTAGGATCAGGTAGGAAGATATTATGAAGCCAATCAGAACAAGCAGTCACTCAGTGAAGACAAAAGATAGTGCAATCATACAATGACTTCACAAGGACCAACAGTAAGTAAAGGTAAGGGAAGGATGAAACCAGCGACTCGTTGAAGACAATGATTTGTTAGACCAGTTCCAGTTGCTGTGACAACTGTATGTCTGGTTAGGGCGGCTAGGTATTTAAACCTGAGGATACACAGTCCCGGACACCCAGTCCTGAACACGCAGCTCAGGACACCCAGTCCTCACCGTATTCCCCTTGAGCTAAGGTCACACAGACCTCGCCCAATCACTCTGGTAAGTCTTCAAGGTAGACTCCCAAACCTTCACAGACTTCGTTCACCGGCGATCCACAATGACTCTTGGATGCTCAGAATGCGACTCCTAACCAGCTGGAGGATTCACAGTCCTCAAGTGTAATAAGTCTTCAGATCACACAGACAGGAAGACTTAAGTGATGCCTAACACTCTTTGGCTCTGGGTGGTTAGGGCTTTATCCTCGCAAGGAATTCTCTCTCAAAGGCTTCGAGGTGGGTTGCTCTCAAACGACAGAAGCCGTACTTTAACTCTGAGCAGCCAACCGTTTATGGTTGTAGGGGGTGGGCTATTTATAGCCACTAGGCAACCCGACTTGATTTGTCCGAAATGACCCTGGGTCACTAAGGAACTGACACGTGTTCCAATGATCAGATTTCAAACACACACGACAACTTTACTTGGGCTACAAGCAAAGCTGACTTGTCAGACTCTGGACAAGATTCGCTCTCATAGTCTTCACTCGAAGACATAGGTTTTGGTTAAGCATCACTTCAGTCATTCTGACTGGTTCTCTTGGACCCCACTTAACAGTACGGTGGTTCCTATGACTCAATTAAGAAGAAAAGGAACTATGAAACTTCTAAGTCTTCGAGCTCCATAGGCTTCATGCGATGTCTTCTCTTGTCATAGTCTTCAATGTGAATATCTTCACATACCACCTTTGACATCAATGTCTTCATACATTTTTAAGGGTCATCTGTGGTAGGAAAACTGAATCAATGAGGGACTTCTACCTGTGTTATCCTGCAATTCTCACAAACACATTAGTCCCTCAACTAGGTTTGTCATCAATACTCCAAAACCAACTAGGGGTGGCACTAGATGGACTTACACTTCTGGTGCATAAAAAATCTCCGTAATGTTTCATGGCATTTGGACTACGTTTAGTACTGATTTTCTGCGATGTAAAAAGCATGCAAAAAACAGCAACTGCCACTTGGCACTATGTCAATTGGTTAGTACCAAAAAATGATATAAAATGACTATAAAATGATTATAAAACATCCAAGATTGATAATATAACAGCATGGAACAATAAAAAAGTATAGATACATTGGAGACATATCAGCATCCCCAAGCTTAACTCCTACTCGTTCTCGAGTAGGTAAGTGATAACAACAGAATTTTTGATGTGGAATGCTGCCTATCATGTCATATCATATTCTTTTCTTCATAGCATGGACATTTGGACTTTTATATTGTTCAAAGCAATAGTCTAGTTTTGACATGATAACTTAAATACTCAAGCATATTAACAAGCAACCATGTCTTTTGAAATATCAGTGCTAAAATAAGCTATCCCTAGCCCATCATGCTCAATCATTGATCCATTCATGAAACACACTCGCATATTAACTACACCCAATGCTCAAGTACGATCATAGTGCCTCCTAGTTGGTGCTTTATAAGAGAAGATGGAGACTCAAGTTCAAAATAAAAATTGCATAAAGTAAAAGAAAGGCCCTTCGCAGAGGGAAGTAGGGATTTGTAGAGGTGCTAGAGCTCAAAGTGAAAAACTTAGAGATAAAAACATTTTGGGAGGTGTATCCTTCCCACCAACGAAAACAACTTAGATTTCCCAACACTTTACATGCTAGATATATCATAGGCGGTTCCCAAACAGAAAATAAATTTTATTCCTTTCCACAATACTTTCACTTTCCATGGCTAACCGGGTCCACGGGTGCCTTCCATACCAACACTTTCCAAGGAATTTATTATTTGACAACATAAAGTAAATTCATTTTTCATTTCGGGACTAGGCATCCCTAATACCTTTACCTTACTCTCGTGCAATGACAAGTGAATAAACACTCATCGTGAGAATAACACATCTAGCATGGAAAATATTAGCCACCCCTCACCGGCCCGCGAGCGAAACAAACACACAAAAGAGAAGTTTATTTTGAAAATTAGAGATGGCACATACAAATTTGCTTAGAACGGCAAAATAATACTGCATTTAGGTAGATATAGTGGACTCATGTGGCAAAACTGGTTTAAAGGTTTTTGGATGCACAAGTAGTGATCATACTTAGTGCAAAATGAAGGCTAGCAAAAGATTGAGAAGCGACCAACCAAGAAACGAATAATCCTATAAATGAGCATTAATCATAACTAACACCAAATAATGCACCACAAGTAGGATATAATTTCATTGCATAATTATTGACTTTCGTGCTTGCATAGGGAATCACAAACCTTAACACCAATATTCTTACTAAAGCATAATTACTCATCAACATAACTCACATATCACATCATCATATCTCAAAACTATTACTGAGGATCAAGTTTATTTTGTCCAATGATCTTCATGAAAGTTTTTATTATATCCTTATTGGATATCTATCACTTTGGGACTAATTTTCATATGTTGCTTTTGATAAGCTCAAACAAATATAAGTGAAGATCATGAGCATAATATTTCTTTCTCTCAAAATAATTGAAGTGAAGCAAGAGAGAATTTCTTGAAAATTTTACTAACTCTCAAATAAATCTATGTGAAGCAAGAGAGCATTTCTTCAAGAATACTAACACACACCGTGCTCAAAAAGATATAAGTGAAGCACTGGAGCAAGTCCATAGCTCATAAAAATTTAAGTGAAGCATAGAGAGAAATTCTAACAAGTCATGACATAATTTTGGCTATCTCAAATAGGTGTGTCCAGCAAGGAATCAAGACTTAAAACACAAAGTAAAACAACCAAAGACTCATATCATACAAGACGCTCCAAGCAAAACACATAGTATGTGACGAATAAAAATATAGCTTCGAGTAAAATACCGATGGTCGTTAGAAGAAAGAGGGGATGCCACTCGGGGGCATCCCCAAGCTTAGTTGCTTGCTCTCTTTTGGATAATAGCGGGGGATGCAGGGGCATCCCCAAGCTTAGGCTCTTCTTACTCCTTATTCCTTCATCCATCATAAGATAACCCAAAACTTGAAAACTTCAATCACACAAAACTCAACAAAACCTTCGTGAGATCCGTTAGTATAAGAAAATAAATCACTACTATAAGTGATGTATCAAACCAATTCATATTTTGTTCTTGCATTATATCTACTGTATTCCAACTTTTATATGGCAAAAACTCATCAAAAAAACCATAGAGCCATCAAAACAAGCACACAACGCAAAGAAAACAGAATCTGTCAAAAGCATAACAGTCTGTAGTAATCTGGGTGTTTTGAATACTTTTGTAACTCCAGAAATTTTGAAAAATTAGGATGGCCTGAGAAATTTGTATATTGATCTACTGCAAAAGGAATGGGTATTTTAGCGCCCTCTGGTTAAAATGAAAATTATTTTCACGAGTGCAAACATTTCTGTTTTTTCAGCAAGATCAAACAACTATCACCAAGAAGATCCTAAAGGCTTTACTTGGCACAAACACTAATTAAAACATATAAACACAATCATAACAGTAGCGTAATTGTTCTAACACTCAAAAACAAGAAGCAAAAAAGCAAAAATAAATTGTATTCATTGGGTTGCCTCCCAACAAGCGCCATAGTTTTACACCCTTAGCTAGGCATAAAGCAAGGATCTAAGTTTTGTCATCTCCCCCATTTTCAAAGCAAAGAGAAAAATTCTTATCAATGGCATTTATTTTTCTATTTTGTGAAAGCACGTGACCATTAATTGTGGAGGTAAGATTAAGTACGTTGCGAAATTCGTATCTAAACTAGCCTTCATCTCTTTGATTATTTCATTTTGATAAAAAACACAAGAGTGTAGTGGGTTCATCATTCTTTTCCTTGGGGTGCCCAAATATGGTTTTCATCCTTCCATAAGTATCAATGGCATCCCCTCCAAGAAAATTGTATTCAAAAATAGAATCCAAAACTTGCTTAAAGGAAGAAGGTAAACCAACATAAAAACCTTTCAAGTATATCTCTATCTGATATTGGGGCACATAGCTAGCTCGGATTCTCAATAGCCTATCCCAAGCATCTTTCAAAGATTCATCAAGCAAATAATGAAAAATTCCGGGATCATCTTCATCAAGATTGTTAAAATTTTCCCTAACAATCCCGGTAAGCCTTTCCATATCATCATTGTTTATGAGCTTAGAGAGGACAGAGGGGCTATCCAAAGCATTGACACTCGGGAGAAAACCCTTAGCCTTTTTGGGGTCGGCCATGGCGACAAAAGAAAAGAGCTAAAGCGGACAAAAAAGAGGGGGAATAAAACGATAAATTTTTGTGAAGTGGGGGAGAGGAAAAAGAGAGGCAAATGGCAAATAATGTAAATTGCGAGGAGATGAGATTTGTGATTAGGAACCTGGTATATGTTGAAGATCCTCCCCGGCAACGGCGCCAGAAATTCCTTTTGATGTCGCTTGAAGCTACGTCGGTATTTCCCCAAAGAGGAAGGGATGATGCAGCATAGCGGCGGTAGGTATTTCCCTCAGATATGAAACCAAGGTTATCAAATCAGTAGGAGAACCAAGTAACACAACATAAACAACACCTGCACACAAATAACAAATACTCGCAACCTCGCGTGTAAAAGGGGTTGTCAATCCCTTTCAGGTAGCGGTGACTCAAGATAGGTAAACAGATGTGAGAGAGTTGTAAATATTGATAGATCAAACACCAAATAAAATAAATTGCAGCAAGGTATTTTTGGATTTTTGGTTTAATAGATCTTAAAATAAAAGCAAAGGAAAATAGATCGCAAAGGCAAATAATATGAGAAAGATACCCGGGGGCCGTAGGTTTCACTAGTGGCTTCTCTCGAGAAAAATAGCAAACGGTGGGTGAACAAATTCCTGTTGGGCAATTGATAGAACTTCAAATACTCATGACGATATCCAGGCAATGATCATTACATAGGCATCACGTCCAAGATTAGTAGACCGACTCCTGCCTGCATCTACTACTATTACTCCACACATCGACCCGCTATCCAGCATGCATCTAGTGTATTAAGTTCATGGGGAAACAAAGTAATGCAATAAGAACGATGACATGATGTAGACAAGATCTATCTATGTAGAGATAGACCCCGTCGTTTTATCCTTAGTAGCAACGATACATACGTGTCGGTTCCCCTTCTGTCACTGGAATCAAGCTACGTAAGATCGAACCCACTACAAAGCATCTCTTCCCATTGCAAGATAAATTGATCAAGTTGGCCAAACAAAACCCAAATATCGGAGAAGAAATATGAGGCTATAAGCAATCATGCATAAAAGAGATCAAAGAAACTCAAATACTTTCATGGATATGAAAAGATAGATCTGATCATAAACTCAAAGTTCATCAATCCCAACAAACACACCGCAAAAAGAGTTACATCATATGGATCTCCAAGAGACCATTGTATTGACAATCAAACGAGAGAGAGGAAGCCATCTAGCTACTAACTACGGACCCGAAGGTCTACAAAGAACTACTCACGCATCATCGGAGAGGCACCAATGGAGGTGGTGAACCCCATCCAAGATGGTGTCTAGATTGGATCTGGTGGTTTTGGACTCTGCGGCAGCTGAAATTGATTTTTGTCAACTCCCCTAGGGTTTCTGGAATATTGGGGTATTTATAGGGCAAAGAGGCGGTCCCGGGGGCACCCGAGGTGGGCACAACCCACCAGGGCGCGCCTGAGCCTCCTGGCGCGCCCTGGTGGGTTGTTCTCTCCTTGGAGCACCCACCAGGCACAACCTTGGCCTATTAGGTGTCTTCTGGTCCATAAAAATCTCCGTAATGTTTCGTGGCATTTCGACTCCGTTTGGTATTGATTTCCTATGATGTAAAAAACATCGGAAAACAGCAACTAGCACTTGTGTAACGCCCTCGATGCGGCTATATCTCCCACGTGTCGAAGCACGACTTAGAGGCATAACCGCATTGAAAGCAATGTCGCAAGTGAGGTAATCTTCACACAACCCATGTAATACATAAGGTAAAGAGATACATAGTTGGCTTACACTCGCCACTTCACACAATTACATGAATAAAGCATTTCAACATCCAAATACAATCAGGGCCCGACTACGGAGCCAAAATAAAAGAAGAACCCCAAATGCGACAAAGGTCCCCGATCGACCCCAACTGGGCTCCACTACTGATCAACTAGAAAATGGAACACCACAAAAGACAAGATCTACATCAAGCTCCTCCTGAGCTTGGTTGCAACATCTGGACGGACTCATCGGCACCTGCAAGCTGGTTTTGGAAGTATCTGTGAGCCACAGGGACTCAGCAATCTCGCACCCTCGCGATCAAGACTATTTAAGCTTATGGGTAAGGTAAAGGCATGAGGTGGAGCTGCAGCAAGCGACTAGCATATATGGTGGCTAACATACCCAAAAGAGAGCGAGAAGAGAAGGCAAAGCACGGTCGATAAAAGTATGATCAAGAAGTGATCCTATAACAACCTACGTCAAGCATAACTCCAACAACCGTGTTCACTTCCCGGACTCCGCCGGAAAGAGACCGTCACGGTTACACACGCAGTTGATTCATTATAATTAAGGTCGACTTCAGGTTTTCTACAACCGGACGTTAACAAATTCCCATCTGCCCATAACTGCGAGCACGGCTTTCGAAAGTTCAAATCCCTGCAGGGGTGTCCCAACTTAGCCCATCACAAGCTCTCACGGTCAACGAAGGAATAGACCTCCACCCGAGACATTCCGATCAGACTCGGTATCCCAGTACAACAAGACATTTCGACAGGGTAAAACTAAACCAGCAACACCACCCAAATGTGCCAACAAATCCCGATAGGAGCTGCACATATCTTTTTCTCAGGGCACACTCAGATTGTCCTAGGTACGGGTAGGCCAGCCCAGAGTTGCCCCTGGTGGCCACCAGTAGCTGACAGGTGGACCAACACTCAGAGGAGCACTGGCCCGAGGGGGTAAAATAAAGATGACCCTTGAGCCGGCCGACTCAAGGGAAAGAAAAGGCTAGGTGGCGAATGGTAAAACCAATGGTGGGCATTGCTGGAGAAGCTTTACTTAAGGCGAACTGTCAAGGGGTTCCTATTATAGCCCAACCGTGTGAGGGACTCAAAATCCGGGAACATAACACCGATATGACGGAAACTAGGGCGGCAAGAGTGGAACAAAACACCAGGCATAAGGCCGAGCCTTCCACCCTTTACCAAGTATATAGATGCATTAATTAAATAAGATATATAGTGATATCCCAACAAGTAAACATGTTCCAACAAGGAACAACATCTCCATGTTCCAACAAGGAACAAACTTCAATCTTCACCTGCAACTAACAACACTATAAGAGGGGCTGAGCAAAGTGGTAACATAGCCAATCAACGGTTTGCTAGGACAAGGTGGGTTAGAGGCTTGGTTCAACAATATGGGAGGCATGACAAGCAAGTGGTAGGTATCACAGCATAGGCATAGCAAAAGAGCGAGCATCTAGCAAAGCAAAGATAGTAGTGATTTCGAGGGTATGATCATCTTGCCTGAAATCCCGCAAGGAAGAAGAACGAGTCCATGAAGAAGACAAACGGACGTAGTCGAACGGGTCCTCACAAACTCAACATTACCGGATCCAACCCGAAGAAGCAATCACCAGAAAAGAAGCACACAACATAGTAAACAAACCACACATGAACATGGCATGATGCACAATCAAGTATGATGCATGTCCGGTTTAATGAAGCATGACATGGCAAAATGCACAAACAATCCTACAAATTAAGTGGAGCTCATTATGCAACGAGTTGCATATTGAAGAAAACACCACATGACTTATTTAGTTCGATCTCGTTTATGTACCCAACAATATTAAATGTTGTTAGCATGGCAAGAGGTGAAGCAAATGAAAACTACCTATCTAGGCAAATTTAAATGAGGCCGGAAACAACAAACAACAATTCCGGAAACTCCTCATAAGCAAAAATTAGGTTTGGTACTGTTCTGCCCTAAACATTATTTTAGAGTTGTTAAACATGCAAGATGAGTGCACCATGTTAAACTAGGCAAAATTCTACCCCATTTACATATAAAGTTTGTTAAAAACGGAGCTACGGTTATTTAGTTATGAATTAAATCATTTTAACATGGCATAGGAGAAAATTAATGCAAACAACATTTTTAACATTTCAAACATAGATGAAAGTTGGATATTATTAATCTGCATAAAATTCTGAGCAAGTTTCATATATAAAACATTTTAATCCGATGCACGGTTAGTGAGTTATTAAATGCATGAACTAGGGGGACTATTCTGCAAAACTGACAAACTCTGGAAAATTAGGAAAATCCCAGGCGCTGAAAAAAAACATCACGGGCCGAAACAGGAACTGGAGCATGCGCTGGGGGCGGCTCACCCAAGTGGGCTCGGCCCAGGAAGGAGGGGAAGCAGGCCGGCAGGCTAGCCTTGGATCTGGGCCTAACGCGGGGCCCACGCGGGAGTAACGGCGAGGCGCGCCCAGATCGAGCTCTGAGTGGGGGTGTATGTGATGGCCTAGCTTATTAGGGATGATAGACTACTCACATCAATAAGGAATTCCTTCTTTTCCGGGAGCCCATTCGGACAGAACTCCAAAGTTAAGCGTGCTCAGCTTGGAGTAGTGTCAGGATGGGTGACCGACCGGGAAGTTGCTCCCGGGTGCACACGAGTGAGGACAAAATGCGCAGAAAAGACTAGTATTGATCTGTGGGGCCAGTCTAGATCCCGCCAGGAGTAACGACCACCGGCGGGTGTGTCCGGGGGCGTTACAAGTTGGTATCAGAGCCGACCCTCGCGGTTACACGGATGGTTGCAGACAGGTGCGTGGTCATGTTGTTCATGACGTTTGTGACCCGTCGTGGCACCCGACATGGCACATGTACCAGACTGGAAGCACAGACGTTTGTGCCAAGAGGGAACGTTCCTGTGGCCCGACGAGGACGTCGGTTCCTCTGAGTGGGGGTGTATGTGATGGCCTGGCTTATTAGGGATGATAGACTACTCACATCAATAAGGAATTCCTTCTTTTCCGGGAGCCCATTCGGACAGAACTCCAAAGTTAAGCGTGCTCAGCTTGGAGTAGTGTCAGGATGGGTGACCGACTGGGAAGTTGCTCCCGGGTGCGCACGAGTGAGGACAAAGTGCGTAGAAAAGACTAGTATTGATCTGTGGGGCCAGTCTAGATCCCGCCAGGAGTAACGACCACCGGCGGGTGTGTCCGGGGCGTTACAACTTGGCACTACGTCAATAGGTTAGTACCAAAAAATGATATAAAATGATTATAAAACCTCCAAGATTGATAATATAACAGCAGGGAACAATAAAAAAATTATAGATACATTGGAGATGTATCAGTACATCAACTCAGCGCTATATTAGTGTGGGTAATCTGGCCCAAAAGGAACATCGAGAACAGGGAGGAAAGATTTGCAAATGCATCAGATTGTTTAGAAACATGGGATGACTCAGACAGCATAACGACTGTAAATGCTCAAAAATATTTGAGGCATCCTGCAAAATGGTGGCATAACCACTTAACATCGCAATATCAAGGTTCTGAGGCCAGCTATGAACACACGGAAGTAGTAGGTACTAAAATGAGGCTTGAAACCATCAATCCTATAAGTCTACGGATTAGTAACACGTGATCCTGATAGAAAGACAAGAAGGCTAGTTCTTAATCCCCGTAGAAAAGAAGAGGTTGACTCAGATCAGAAGGGCATAAGGTAAAGGAGTAAAAAGAGCCTTACATTCTTTCCACAATCAATTCCCTTATATAACTAAAGCATTTCTAGACTCGACTTCGAATAGTTTGGCTTGGTAATCCTACAGGCAGTCACGCTCTGATATCAAAGCTATCGGGGCCCTGATCCTAAGTCACAGCGATCTAGCATGCAACACATCATATCACTTTGCAGCCTCACGCACGGTATCCCCACGGGTGCCATCTTACCTGGCCCGGGACCGTTTGTGCCTTTTGGCTCACGTATATGATAGTGTCGCTAGCATCCATATGATAGAGAACCCAGGCCGACATGCTAGTCGTAAACCCAAGGTGGCACTAACTTACAGGGACAGGCATACATGACCCAGCAATGCACGTGTCGGTCATCAATGTATGAACCCAAGTCGTAGCAAGCTACAAGGACTTAAAGGAACAACGCATGACATTTCCCCGAAGGGACGGACACAGGAGCAAAGAAGGACACATGCCGATCATCCCACGTGTTCCGGAGCAGAAGCAAGCTACCATGGCTCAATGGAAGCACTAGGAGACATTTCCCCATAGAGAGGCTACCAAGAATAAACAACTAGATTGTCGAATCCCACACATACCAAGCATTTCAAAATCATACACACAATATGCTCGATATGTGCAAATACAATATGGCATCACAACAAAACTCTACAACTCAAAGTAATTATTCAGAAGGCTCCGAAGAGTCATACATAGTAAGAATTGCAATCATGGGTCACATGACCCAACAATACAGAGCATACAACAATGGAAGCATAACATGTCTGAGTACAAGCAACTACAAATGAAAAAGGCTGAGAAGCCTGACTATCTACAAGACCCTCCCAAGGGTACAAGATCATAGCTGAGTTAACAAGCTAAACATCAAAGTCCATGCAGAACTACTAGTGAGACTTAAGTCTCTCTTCAAAAACATAAATAAGCAAATGTGAGTACAAATGTACCCAACAAGACTTACATCAGAACTAGCTACATATGCATCAGGATCAACAAAGAGGTGGTGGAGTTTAACTGCAACAAGCTAGCTCTAACTCAGTGGCTATCCTATACTACGACTGTTGGTAACTCTTTGAGGTGGTTCACACAAGTCCACATATTCACCATATCAATACATCAATGTGGATCCGCTCCCGTCTCCCTACGAGAAGGCCATCCATAGCACTCACGCTTATCTTGCGCATTTTAGAGTATCCACTTTCACTTGTCTATGAACTGCATAAGCAACACAGTAGTCCATTACCGCGGATGCGACTATTCGAATAGATCATGTTAACCCTGCAGGGGTGTAATTCTTCACACACGCTCTCGCCACTTACCGCCATGTACACGTCATGTATCTCAGCAACCTTCAAGCGGAAGCCTGGCGAGGGTGTCGGCCATGACCTGACTAACCACGCAAGACTCTAGTCCAAGTTTATCGCCTATTCGGGTTCCATCCGCAAGGGAGTCCGGCCGAGGTTTCCATCATGGCCCAAACGATGTGAGCACGGTTCCCAAGCCCACCATCCGGGTGCCACTTGGTACACCATGCTGAAGGAAATATGCCCTAGAGTGGTTCCATCCGCAAGGGAGTCCGGCCGAGGTTTCCATCATGGCCCCAAACGATGTGAGCATGGTTCCCAAGCCCACCATCTGGGTGCCACTTGGTACACCATGCTGAAGGAAATATGCCCTAGAGTCAATAATAAAGTTGTTATTCATATTTCCTTATATCATGATAAATGTTTATTATTCATGATAGAATTGTATTAACCGGAAACTTAGTACATGTGTGAATACATAGACAAACAAAGTGTCACTAGTATGCCTCTACTTGACTAGCTCGTTAATCAAAGATGGTTAAGTTTCCTAGCCATGGACAAGAGTTGTCATTTGATAAACGGGATCACATCATTAGAGAATGATGTGATTGACTTGACCCATTCCGTTAGCATAGCACTTGATCGTTTAGTTTGTTGTTATTGCTTTCTTCATGACTTATACATGTTCCTATGACTATGAGATTATGCAACTCCCATTTACCAGAGGAACACTTTGTGTGCTACCAAACGTCACAACATAACTAGGTGATTATAAAGGTGCTCTACATGTGTCTCCGAAGGTACTTGTTGGGTTGGGGTATTTCGAGATTAGGATTTGTCACTCTGATTGTCGGAGAGGTATCTCTGGGCCCTCTCGGTAATGCACATCACTTAAGCCTTGCAAGCATTGCAACTAATGAGTTAGTTGCGAGATGATGTATTACAGAACGAGTAAAGAGACTTGCTCTACAGGTGTCTTTGATGGTGTTTGTTGAGTTGGCATAGATTGAGATTAGGATTTGTCACTCCGATTGTCGGAGAAGTATCTCTGGGCCCTCTCGGTAATGCACATCATTATAAGCCTTGCAAGCAATGTGACTAATGAGTTAGTTGCGGGATGATACATTATGGAATGAGTAAGGAGACTTGCCGATAACGAGATTGAACTAGGTATTGAGATACCGATGATCGAATCTCGAGCAAGTAACATACCGATGACAAAGGGAACAACGTATGTTGTTATGCAGTTTGACCGATAAAGATCTTCATAGAATATGTAGGAACCAATATGAGCATCCAGGTTCCGCTATAGGTTATTGACCGGAAGTGAGTCTCGGTCATGTCTACATAGTTCTTGAACCCATAGGGTCCGCACGTGTAACGCCCCGGACACACCCGCCGGTGGTCGTTACTCCTGGCGGGATCTAGACTGGCCCCATAGATCAATACTAGTATTTTCTGTGCACTTTGTCCTCACTCGTGCGCACCCGGGAGCAACTTCCCGGTCGGTCACCCATCCTGAAATTACTCCAAGATGAGCACGCTTAACTTTGGAGTTCTGTCCGAATGGGCTTCCGGAAAAAAGGAATTCCTTATTAATATGAGTAGTCTATCATCCCTATTAAGCCATGCTATCACACACCCCCATCCTTCTTTTTATTCTTCCATAACCTCCCCCCTAGATGCGAGGAGGGTTTCCCCTCTGGTCCATGCCCTCCATGGCGGCAGAGGGCCGAGAGCCCCTCCGAGATTGGATCTCTCCCTGTCTTTGTTTCCTTCTGCTTCTATGCTCCCAGTTTCTGGCCTTTCACCATTTCTTAAATTCCCAGAGATCACTAACTCCGATTGGGCTGAAATTTTAACACGAGTTTTATCTGGATATAAGATTCCTTGCATCCAAAGGGCACCTCCAACCGACCTTCGAGGTAGCCACAAGCTCCCTGACCGCGCCCTGGGTAGGGGGTCGCGCCTCAAGGGCTTGTGGGCCCCTTGGGCAGCGTCTCATGCTGATTTCGCTTCCCAAAAAATCACATATATTCCAAAAAAATCTCCATAAATTTTTATCGCGTTTGTACTCCGTTTGATATGGATTTCTTGCGAAACAAAAAGCATGCAACAAACAGGAACTGGCATTGGGCATTGGATCAATATGTTAGCCCCAAAAAATGATATAAACTATTGCCAAAAGTATATGAAAGTTGTAAAACATGGCATGAAACAATAAAAATTATAGATATGATGGAGAAGTATCAATTCTTCCCATAGGCTTTTTAATAGTAGAATCGGCCAAGTGCAAATTAAGAGAACATTCTTCAATATCAGTAAGAACAAGCACATCACATAAAGATTTCGGAATTGTGGAAACACTAGCACCCAAATCACATAAAGCAAAACATTCATAATTTTTAATATTGACTTTGATAGTAGGTTCTCATTCATCATGTATTTTTCTACGAATTGAAATCTCTAATTCCAACTTTTCTTCTAAAGCTTTCATCATGGCATTTACGATATGTTTAGTAAAAGCTTTATTTTGTTGATAAACATGGGGTGAATTAATCATGGACTGCAACAAAGAAATACAATCAATCAAAGAACAATTATCATAATTAAAGTCTTTGTAATCCAAAAGAGTGGGCACATCACTAGTTAAAGTTTTGACCTCTCCAAACCCACTTTTATCAATTTTCTCATCAAGATTTTCACCCTCCGAATTATCGGGACGCCTTCTAGCTAAAGTTGACTCTTCTTCAGTCCCTTTATCATCAATTTTGATTTTACTAAACAAGGAATCAATGGAAGAAACACTAATCATTTTAAGATCTTCATCTTTTTTATGGAAGCAATCACTAGAAAACACTCTTTCTAAAAATTCTCTTTTAGCTCTAAGCATACTATTTTTTTCCTTTCTTTAATCCATAGAAACATATAAAGCTTTAATTGATTCATGAACCTTGGGTAAAAAATCAACTTGAGATTTTCTACATCATGAGAAATTCTATCAATGCTTCTAGACATATCATCAATCTTATTAAACTCTTCTTCTATCCTAAAATTGAAAACTTTTTGAGCATTGATAAATTCTTTAATATTATTCTCAAGATCAGAGGTGTTCTTATTATTATTGTAAGAAGAATTACCATAATTATTAGAGGAATTTCCTAGGAAAGGCCTAGGATTAAAATTACCTCTATAAGCATTGTTATTAAAATTGTTTCGCGAAACAAAATTCACATACATGGGATCACTATTTTGTTCAATCAAAGTAGACAAAGCCACATCATTAAGATCAATAGGAGCACTTTTATTAGCAACCAATTTCATAAGAGCATCAACCTTTGCAATCAAAGTAGAAATTTCTTCAACCGAATTAACTTTTTTACTAGTATGTGCGCTTTCGGTATGCCATTGTGAATAATTTGCCATAATATTATCTAGCAATTTAGTAGCTTCACCCAAAGTAATTCCATAGAAGTACCACCCACGGCAGAATCTAGAAGATTCCTAGAAACAAAACTCAATTTCGCATATTTTTTTGTATAATCATCCAAATATTTAAATCATGAGCAGGACAATTTTTTAGCATTAATTTCATTCTTTCCCAAGATTGCGCAACATGTTCATGCTCAAGTTGCTTAAAATTCATGATTTGAGTCCTAAGGGAAATAATTTTCGTGGGCGGAAAATACTTAGTAACAAAAGCATCTTTGCACTTATCCCAAGAATCGATACTATTATGATGCAAGGAAAGAAAACCAATTTTTTGAACGATCCCACGAAGAGAACGGAAATAATTTCAACTTCACAATATCATTGTCCACATATATTTTTTATTTTGCATATCACACAATTCTACGAACGTGTTTATATGGGACACGACATCCTCATTAGGAATACTCAAAAGTTGCTCTTTCATAACAAGATTCAACAAAGCGGCATTAATATCACAAGACTCCGCACTGGTGGCGGGAGGAGCAATCGGAGTGCTAATAAAATCATTATTATTGGTATTGGAAAAATCACACAGCTTAGTATTTTCTTGAGACATCGTGACTACGCAAGCAAGATTGCAAACAAAAACAGGTCTGACGAGAAAACGGCGAACGAAAAAGAGAGCGAATAAAACGACAAATTTTTGTGAAGTGGAGGAAATGAAAACGAGAGGCAAATGAAAAATAATGTAAATTGCAAGGAGATGAGATTTGTGATTAGGAACCTGATAGATGTTGATGATGTCTCCCCGGTAATGACGCCAGAAATTAGCGAGTTGTCGGGAGACTATCTTGACTTGATCCTCCCCGACAACGGTGCCAGAAATTGGTGAGTTGTCAGGAGACTATCTTGACTTGATCCTCCCTGGCAACGACACCATAAAATCCTTTTGATGTCGCTTGAAACTGCGTCGGTATTTCCCCAAAGAGGAAGGAATGATGCAGTATAGTTATGATAGGTATTTCTCTTAGTTATGAAACTAAGGTATCAATCCAGTAGGAGAACCAAGCAACACTATGTAAACGGTACCTGCAAACAAATAACAAATACTTGCAACCCGACGCGTATGAGGGGTTGTTAATCCCTCTTCGGGTAACGGCGCCAGAAGTTGTCAAGTTGACGAGATAAAAATTGTGATAGTTTGGATAAATAGATCTTGATAAAACGCGAAATAAAAGATGCAAATAAAAATTGCAACAAAGTATTTTTGGGTTTTTGGAATAATAGACCGGAAAATAAAAGCGAATGAAAATAGATCGCAAAGCAAATATGATAAAGAATAGATCCAGGGGCCATAGATTTCACTAATGGCTTCTCTAAAGAAATAGCACATGGTGGGTAAACAAATTACTGTTGGGCAATTGATAGAAAATCGAATAGTTATGACGATATCCAAGGCAATAATCAATATATAGGTGAAGGATTGCCTACATCTACTACTATTACTCCTCACATGGACCGCTATCCAGCATGCATTGATACGTCTCCGACGTATCTACTTTTCCAAACACTTTTGCCCTTATTTCGGACTCTAACTTGCATGATTTGAATGGAACTAACTCAGACTAACGCTGTTTTCAGCAGAATTGCCATGGTGTTATTTTTGTGCAGAAATAAAAGTTCTCGGAATGACCTGAAAATCAACGGAGAATTATTTTGGAATATATAAAAAATACTAGAAGAAAGATCCATGTCAGGGGGCCCACACCCTATCCACGAGGGTGGGGGCGCGCCCCCTGCCTCGTGCACCCCCTGGCGCTCCATCGACCTCAACCTTGACTCCATATATTCACTTTCGGGGAGAAAAAAATCAGAGAGAAGGATTCATCGCGTTTTATGATACGGAGCCGCCGCCAAGCCCTAAACTCTCTCGGGGGGCTGATCGGGAGTCTGTTCGGGCTCCGGAGAGGGGAATCCGTCGCCATCGTCATCATCAACCTTCCTCCATCACCAATTTCATGATGCTCACCGCCGTGCGTGAGTAATTCCATCATAGGCTTGCTGAACGGTGATGGGTTGGATGAGATTTATCATGTAATCGAGTTAGTTTTGTTAGGGTTTGATCCCTAGTATCCACTATGTTCTGAGATTGATGTTGCTATGACTTTGCTATGCTTAATGCTTGTCACTAGGGCCCGAGTGCCATGATTTCAAATCTGAACCTATTATGTTTTCATCAATATATGAGAGTTCTTGGTCCTATCTTGCAAGTCTATAGTCACCTATTATGTGTTATAATCCGTTAACCCCGAAGTGACAATAATCGGGATACTTACCGGTGATGACCGTAGTTTGAGGAGTTCATGTATTCACTATGTGTTAATGCTTTGGTCCGGTACTCTATTAAAAGAAGGCCTTAATATCCCTTAGTTTCCAATAGGACCCCGCTGCCATGGGAGGGTAGGACAAAAGATGTCATGCAAGTTCTTTTCCATAAGCATGTATGACTATATTCGGAATGCATGCCTACATTACATTGATGAACTAGAGCTAGTTCTGTGTCACCCTAGTTTATGACTGTTACATGATCAATCGCATCCGGCATAATTCTCCATCACCAATCCAATGCCTACGAGCTTTTCCTATATTGTTCTTCGCTTATTTACTTTTCCGTTTCTACTCTTACAATCACTACAAAACCCAAAAATATTACTTTTGCTACCGTTACCTTTTGCCACTGTTACCGATATTATCATATTACTTTGCTACTAAACACTTTGCTGCAGATATTAAGTTACCAGGTGTGGTTGAACTGACAACTCAGTCGGTAATACTTGAGAATATTCTTTGGCTCCCCTTGTGTCGAATCAATAAATTTGGGTTGAATACTCTACCCTCGAAAACTGTTGTGATCCCCTATACTTGTGGGTTATCAAGAACATTTTATGGCGCCGTTGCCGGGGAGCATAGCTCTATTCTTTGAGTCACTTGGGATTTATATCTTCTTATCATCATGAAGAACTTGAAAGATCAAAGAACCAAGATTTTTCCATCAACTACGAGGGGAGGTAAGGAACTGCCATCTAGCTCTGCACTTGATTCACCTTCTGTTTTGAGTAAGCTCGCGACACCTAAACCTGCTTCTGCTATTCATTCCGATATGTCACATGTTATTGATGATGCCACTTCTGTTATGCATGATACTTATGATGAAACTACTTCTATGCTTGATACTATTATGCCACTTGGTGAATTTCTTGATGAACAACTTGCTAGGGCTAGAGAGAATGAAATTATTGAAACTAATAATATTGATGAAAGTGATGATGAAGATTCTCCCCTAGATATGAATTGCCTGTTGTTTCGGAGGGTTATGTTATGGATGAAGAAACTGCTAGAGACTTTCTTGCCTGCAATGATAGAAGTGATCTTAAGAAATTATTAGCTAAGCTAAAAGAAAAAAACTCTGAATGCTAGAATGAAATATGATCCTGCTTATGCTACTTCACCTATCTTTATTACTGATAAGGATTATGATTTCTCTGTTGATCCTGAGTTAATTACTTTGGTTGAATCTGATCCTTTCTATGGCTATGAATCTAAAACTATTGTGGCACATCTTACTAAATTAAATGATATAACTACCCTATTCACTAATGATGAGAAAACTTGCTACTATTATATCCTTAAATTATTTCCTTTCTCATTAAAGGGTGATGCCAAGATATGGTTTAATTCTCTTGATCCTGGTTGTGTGTGTAGTCCCTAGGATATGATTTACTACTTCTGTGCTGAATATTTCCCCGCTCATAAGAAACAAGCTGCCTTAAGGGAAATATATAATTTTGTGCAAATTGAAGAAGAGAGTCTCCCACAAGCTTGGGGGAGGCTTCTCCAATTACTTAATGCTTTGCCTGATCATCCTCTTAAGAAAAATGAAATACTTGATATCTTTTATAATGGACTAACCGATGCTTCCAGAGATTACCTAGATAGTCGTGCCGGTTGTGTTTTCAGGGAAAGAACAGTTGATCAAGCTGAAATTCTATTGAATAATATGTTGACCAATGAAAATAATTGAACACTTCCTGAACCAACTCCTAAGCCAACTCCGAAGAAAAGGGGTATTCTATTTCTCAGTCCTGAAGATATGCAAGAGGCAAAGAAATCTATGAAAGAAAAAGGTATAAAAGATGAAGATGTTAAGAATTTACCACCTATTGAATAAGTACATGGTCTTAATTCATCACCTATTGAAGAAACACGCGGTCTTGATAACCCGACACCGGTAGTAAAGGTAAATTCTCTCAATAGATATGATAAAGCTGAAACCCCTCCTGCTAAGTTTGCTAGTCAATGTTTGGATGAATTTGATAACTTTATGGTTAAGCAAGAAGATTTTAATGCTTACGTTGGTAGAAAATTGTAATATGATGCTTATATGATTGAACACTTGAGTAATTATATGGCTAGTGTTAAAGGTGAACTTAAACTTATCAGTAAACATGCTTCTATGGTTACCACTCAAGTAGAACAAGTACTTAAAGCTCAGAATGATTTGCTCAATGAATTGAATAGTTAAAATAATGACTTTGTTGTTAGAGTTGCAACTAGAGATGGTAAAGTGACTCAGGAACCATTGTATCCTGAGGGCCACCCTAAGAGAATTCAGCAAGATTCTCACAGAGCTAATGTAGATGCACCTAGTCCTTCTAAAAAGAAGAAAAAGAAAAATGATAGGACTTTGCCTGCTTCTAGTGAACCTGTTGTAGACACACCTGAGAATCCCAATGAAATTTCTATTTCTGATGCTGAAACACAACCTGGTAATGAACATGAACCTAGTGATAATGAGGTAATGATGATGTTCATGTTGATGCTCAACCTAGCAATAATAATGATGTAGAAATTGAACCTCCTGTTGATCTTGATAACCCACAATCAAAGAATCAACGTTATGATAAGAAAGACTTTGTTGCTAGGAAGCACGGTAAAGAAAGAGAACCCTGGGTTCAGAAACCCATGCCTTTTCCTCCTAAACCATCCAAGAAAAAGGATGATGAGGATTTTGAGCGCTTTGCTGAAATGATTAGACCTATCTTTTTGTGTATGCGTTTGACTGATATGCTTAAAATTAATCCTTATGCTAAGTATATGAAGGATATTGTTACAAATAAAAGAAAGATTCCGAAAGCTGAAATTTCCACCATGCATGCTAATTGTACTTTGAAGGGTGAAATACCAAAGAAACTTGGAGATCCAGGAGTACCAACTATACCATGCTCTATTAAAAGAAACTATGTTAAAACTGTTTTATGTGATCTTGGAGCCGGTGTTAGTGTTATGCCTCTCTCTTTATGTCGTAGACTTGATTTGAATAAGTTGACACCTACTGAAATATCTTTGCAAATGGCTAATAAATCAACTGCTATACCTATTGGTATTTGTGAGGATGTGCCTATTGTGGTTGCAAACGTTACTATTTTAACAGACTTTGTTATTCTTGATATTCCCGAGGACGATAGTATGTCTATTATTCTTGGAAGACCCTTTTTGAATACTGCAGGGGCTGTTATTGATTGCACCAAAGGCAATGTCACTTTCCATGTTAATGGTAATGAGCATACGGTACAGTTTCCGAGGAAACAACCTCAAGTCCATAGTATCAATTCTATTGGAAAAATTTCAACAATTACTATTGGAGGTTTTGAATTTCCTCTTCCTACTGTCAAAAAGAAATATGATATTCTTATTGTTAGGTACATGCATATCCCCGTTGAGGTAACCTAGTGTTATTCAAAAATTCTCCGGTTTCATGCAATTCGGGATGAGTTTGTTAACAAGACTTGATCAACCTTATTAGTGGATTCTTTTTGATGAGCATGAGATGGATGAATTTAGAAGGCACAACCTTCTGTACCCTCTTTTTACTTTCTGTTATTTATATTAATAAAGCAAAAATAATATTTTTCTGTCTGTTTTCTGAATTATCCATGCAATAAAAATTACCCCAAAAATAAAAGTTCTCCAAATGTCTGAAAATTAAATATGATTTTTTCTAGAATATTTAAGAATATCTGGCATTGAGAACACACCAGGGGGAGCAAGCACCTGGCCACGAGGGTCCAGGGCGCGTCCACCTGCCTCGTGGGCCCATGGTGGCTCCCCTCCACTTATTCCAGCTACCACACACTCCTTCTTCCTCCCAAAAAAATCACTAGCCAGCTCAAACCCGAGTCCAAGCTCATCTTGTTGCCATTTTCGATCTCCTTGCTCAAAGCTTCATTCACAAAAATACTTTGGGGGATTGTTCCTTGGTATGTGACTACTCCAATGGTCCAATTAGTTTTTGTTCTAGTGCTTTATTCATTGCAAAATTTTGCTTCTTAGGTGACCCTGTTCTTGAGCTTGCATGTCAAATTTATATGGTCAAAAGTAGTTTTTATGCATGATATTGCCTCTAGGCACTTGTAGGAGTAGTTACTAACAATTTTGTTGAGTTTGGTTCACTTTTATTTTTGACGTTACTAAAATTTTTAGAAATTTTCAGAAAAAGATGAAGAGATTTTTGAGGGGCTCATCGAGCCGAAGCTCGTAGGATAAACAGAGTGAAGAGAACAAGAAACCCAAGTATAATCTCCCTCGCACCACGGAGGTTCGGCCGTGTGAATGGCCTCGTGATGATTTCTTGAGAGCAGCCGAGATTTATGATGATTTCTATGAATTGGCTGAGAATGCAGGCCTCACCGCCTTCCTCCACGACCAACGCGAACAATATCTCTTACTCACCAATATCTTTGTGCAAAACTTCCATTTCCATGCTAGGAGCTCACCACCTACGGTGGAATTTTATTTATATGATGAGCATAAGGAGATGTCACTTCGTGATTTTTGTCGGGTTTGTTTGATACCTTTTGAGGGCAGTGTAGAGGAACCACATCGTGATGATGTGGAAGGGTTTATTGATACAATTGTTGTAGGGGAAATGAGGAAAGTTTCTGATGCAAGAATTACTAGCATACATTTTCCTGTTTTACGTTACTTCGCAATATTTGCTAGTAGATGCTTAATTGGTCGTGGAAACTGTGGCAACCTTAGTGCCCCTGATATTGTTTTTTTTGTGCCATGCCTTGTTCCGTGATGACACATTTAGTATGGGCGCTATTGTTGCGAAGCGGTTAAATCTTAACCGTACTAAGGGCCCCATTTTGGGAGTTATCTTTGCCTCGCGCCTCGCTGCACATTTTAACATACCTATTAGGTATTATGAGAAAGAAGAAAAGTTGTTGCCTCCTGTTTTTATAGACTATAAGAGTATGGCAGCACATGATTTTATCGTTAAGAATAAGGAAAATATGCTTAAGTACAAGCTGATATTTGATAAAAATCACCCTGAGACTATTACTTTGCCTGCTCCTTCTTTGTTTGACTTATCTGCAGGCAAGTACCTTGTTCCGCCGAAGGCAATTCACGCCTACCGAAACCCCACACCAGCTACAGAGCCAGAGCCGGAATCACAATTTGATCCTCACCGGCAGTCAATTTATCGGTGGAGTCCGGAAGAGATCACCAACCAGTGGCACCAAGGGGATCTTCTCAGTACGCCCCCAATTATAACTTTGGATATCTGCCAGGCCAGCCGTGGCCATAGACCAACTTAGGTGAAAAGCCTAAACTTGGGGGAGTACGTACCTCTCACCGACATTACATTCATGTTCACACACTCATGCTAGTTGTCGATGCTCATACTTTTTCATTGTAATATCCATGGTAGTTTATTTCCATTTTTATGTTTTCTTCTTGTGTGTTTGATAAACCTTAGAAAAACAAAAAAAAATTAGTTGTAGCTTTTAGCTAATTTACTTTCCATGCCTGTAGTGGTAGTAACTAAAAAGAAAACCCAAAAAGATTTCTCGTTCTTCTTTTGCTTGTTGGGAGCTTTCCCGTGTAAATAGTTTTTTTTCTTTCCGTGTTCTTTGGGGGTTGAGAGGAGAAGACCATAATGAAAATGTTGAGTGGCTCTTATATGCATTATTGTTGATCTAACAAAGAGCCCATATTACCTTGTCTTATCTCTTGAATTGAATGCTTGCAGAATCCAGCTTAGTCCAATGCACGTGCACTATTATTATTATCCACACTATTCGGTCGTGCAAGTGAAAGGCAATAATGATGATTATATGATGAACTTATTGAGATGAGAAAAGTTGGTATGAACTCGACCTCTCTTGTTTTTGTGAATATGATTAGTTCATCGTTCCTGATTCAGCCTGTTATGAATAAACATGTTTGCAATGACAATTAGAGATTGTAGTTGCTTATGCCATGCTTAATTAGCTAGGAGTTTATATTGTTTTACCTTGCGTGCCAACATGCTATTAAAATGTTGTGATGTGGTATGATAGGGTGGTATTCTCTTTTGAACAATTCGAGTGGCTTGACTTGGCACATGTTCACGCATGTAGTTGAAACAAAATCAACATAGCCTCTATGATATTTATGTTCATGGTGCATTATATCCTACTCATGCTTGCATTCGGTGTTGATTAATTTTAATGCATGTTCATGACTGTTGTTGCTCTCTAGCTGGTCGCTTCCCAGTCTTTTTCTAGCCTTCACTTGTACTAAGCGGGAATACTGCTTGTGCATCCAATTCCATAAACCCCAAAGTTGTTCCATATGAGTCCACCATACCTACCTATATACGGTATCTACCTGCCATTCCAAGTAAATTTGCATGTGCCAAACTCTAAACCTTCAAATAAACATTCTGTTTTCTATGCTCGAATAGCTCATGTATCAACTAGGGTTGTCTGTATCTTTCATGTTAGGCGGATTATTCTCAAGAGGAGTGGACTCCGCTCCTCACTCACGAGAAAATGGCTGGTCACCGGGATGCCCAGTCCCATGCTTTATGCAAATCAAATCAAAATAACTGCAAACAAAACTCCCCCGGGACTCTTGTTAGTTGGAGGCACTCGTTGTTTCGAGCAAGCCATGGATTGATGCTTGTTGGTGGAGGGGGGGTATAAACTTTACCATTCTATTTGGGAACCGCCTATAATGTGTGTAGCATGGAAGATATCGAGATCTCTCGGTTGTTATGTTGACAATGAAAGTATACCGCTCAAAATATTATTCATATTTATTTCAAAACCGAGCTCTGGCACCTCTACAAATCCCTGCTCCCCTCTGCGAAGGGCCTATCCATTTACTTTTATGTTGAGTTATCATCCTCTTATTAAAAAGCACCAGTTGGAGAGCACCGGTGTCATTTGCATCCATTACTATTAGTTTACACTAAGTATGACTTGACTGGATCTCTTTTACTATGAATTACAATGTCTAGTCAGTTCTTGATCTTTAAAGGTGCTCTGCATTTATGTTTTGCGGTCTCAAAGGGCTAGCGAGATACCATCTTGTCATATCATATCATGATTATTTTGAGAAAGTGTTGTCATCCGAGATTTGTTATTATTGCTCGCTAACTGATTATGTCATTGATATGAGTAAACATGAGACCTGAGTGTTATTGTGAATATGGTTAGTTCATAATCTTTGCTGAAAACCTTAATGCTGACTTTACATATTTACAACAACAAGAGCAAACAGAGTTTGTAAAAGTTTTTCTTTATCACCTTCAGTTTTATCAACTGAATTGCTTGAGGACAAGCAAACGTTTAAGCTTGGGGGAGTTGATACGTCTCCGACGTATCTACTTTTCCAAAAACTTTTTCCCTTGTTTTGGACTCTAACTTGCATGATTTGAATGGAACCAACCCGGACTGACGCTGTTTTCAGCAGAACTGCCATGGTGTTATTTTTGTGCAGAAATAAAAGTTCTCGGAATGACCTGAAAATCAACAGAGAATTATTTTGGAATATATAAAAAATACTGGAAGAAAGATCCACATCAGGGGGCTCACACCCAGTCCACGAGGGTGGGGAGCGCGCCCTACCCCCCTCGGCGCGCCCCCCTGCCTCGTGGGCCCCCTGACGCTCCACCGACCTCAACCTTGACTCCATATATTCACTTTGGGGGAGAAAAACATTAGAGAGAAGGATTCATCACGTTTTATGATACGGAGCCGCCGTCAAGCCCTAAACTCTCTCGGGAGGGCTTATTTGAAGTCCGTTCGGGGCTCCGGAGAGGGGAATCCGTCGCCATCGTCATCATCAACCTTCCTCCATCACCAATTTCATGATGCTCACCGCCGTGCGTGAGTAATTCCATCGTAGGCTTGCTGGACGGTGATGGGTTGGATGAGATTTATCATGTAATCGAGTTAGTTTTGTTAGGGTTTGATCCCTAGTACCCACTATGTTCTGAGATTGATGTTGCTATGACTTTGCTATGCTTAATGCTTGTCACTAGTGAAGGAAATATGCCCTAGAGGCAATAATAAAGTTATTATTTATTTCCTTATATCATGATAAATGTTTATTATTCATGCTAGAATTGTATTAACCGGAAACATAATACATGTGTGAATACATAGACCAAAAGAGTGTCACTAGTATGCCTCTACTTGACTAGCTCGTTAATCAAAGATGGTTATGTTTCCTAACCATGAACAAAGAGTTGTTATTTGATTAACGAGGTCACATCATTAGTTGAATGATCTGATTGACATGACCCATTCCATTAGCTTAGCACCCGATCGTTTAGTATGTTGCTATTGCTTTCTTCATGACTTATACATGTTCCTATAACTATGAGATTATGCAACTCCCGTTTACCGGAGGAATACTTTGGGTACTACCAAACGTCACAACGTAACTGGGTGATTATAAAGGAGTACTACAGGTGTCTCCAATGGTAGATGTTGGGTTGGCGTATTTCGAGATTAGGGTTTGTCACTCCGAGTGTCGGAGAGGTATCTCTGGGCCCTCTCGGTAATGCACATCACATAAGCCTTGCAAGCACTGCAACTAATATGTTAGTTGTGAGATGATGTATTACGGAACGAGTAAAGAGACTTGCCGGTAACGAGATTGAACTAGGTATTGGATACCGACGATCGAATCTCGGGCAAGTAACATAACGATGACAAAGGGAACAACGTATGTTGTTATGCGGTCTGACCGATAAAGATCTTCGTAGAATATGTAGGAGCCAATATGGGCATCCAGGTCCCGCTATTGGTTATTGACCGGAGACGTGTCTCGGTCATGTCTACATTGTTCTCAAACCATAGGGTCCGCACGCTTAACGCTACGATGACAGTTATTATGAGTTTATGCATTTTGATGTACCGAAGGTTGTTCGGAGTCCCGGATGTGATCACGGACATGACGAGGAGTCTCGAAATGGTCGAGACGTAAAGATTGATATATTGGAAGCCTATGTTTGGACACCGGAAGTGTTCCGGGTGAAATCGGGATTTTACCGGAATAGCGGGAGGGTTACCGGAACCCCCCGAGAGGCAAATGGGCCTATTGGGCCTTAGTGGAAAAGTGAAAAAGGGCTGCGCGCCTCCCCCCCTTCCCTAGTCCTAGGACTAGGAGAAGGGACCGGCCCCCCTCTCTTCTCTCTTCTCCTTGAAGAGTCCTATTAGGAATAGGATTGGGGGGGAGTCCTACTCCCGGTAGGAGTGGGACTCCCCCTGCGCCTCTCTCCCTTGGCCGGCCGAACCCCTCCCCCTGCTCCTTTATATACGGGGGCAGGGGCACCCCATAGACACGCAAGTTGATCATTGTTGATCGTTCCTTAGCCGTGTGCGGTGCCCCCTGCCACCAAATTCCACCTCGGTCATATCGTTGTAGAGCTTAGGCGAAGCCCTGCGTCGGTAGTACATCAAGATCGTCACCACGCCGTTGTGCTGACGGAACTCTTCCTCGACGCTTTGCTGGATCGGAGCCCGAGGATCGTCATCGAGCTGAACGTGTGCTAAGAACTCGGAGGTGCCGGAGTAACGGTGCTTGGATCGGTCGGATCGGGAAGAAGACGTACGACTACTTCCTCTACGTTGTGAGATCGCTTCCGCAGTCGGTCTGCGTTGGTACGTAGACAATACTCTCCCCCTCGTTGCTATGCATCACCATGATCTTGCGTGTGCGTAGGAAAATTTTCGAAATTACTACGTTCCCCTACAGTGGCATCCGAGCCTAGGTTTTATGGTTTGATGTTATTTGCACGAGTAGAACACAAGTGAGTTGTGGGCGATACAAGTCATACTGCCTACCAGCATGTCATACTTTGGTTCGGCGGTATTGTTGGGTGAGACGATCCGAACCAACCTTACGCGTACTCTTACGCGAGACCGGTTCCCTCGACGTGCTTTGCACATAGATGGCTTGCGGAAGACTGTCTCTCCAACTTTAGTTGAACCAAGTGTGACTACGCCCGGTCCTTGAGAAGGTTAAAACAGAGTCTATTTGACGAACTATCGTTGTGGTTTTGATGCATAGGTGAGATGAGTTCTTACATAAAGCCCGTAGCAGCCACGTAAAACTTGCAACAACAAAGTAGAGGACGTCTAACTTGTTTTTGCAGGGCATGTTGTGATGTGACATGGTCAAGGCATGATGCTGATTTTATTGTATGAGATGATCATGTTTTGTAACCGAGTTATCGGCAACTGGCAGGAGCCATATGGTTGTCGCTTTATTGTATGCAATGCAATCGCGATGTAATGCTTTACTTTATTACTAAGCGGTAGTGATAGTCGTGGAAGCATAAGATTGGCGAGACGACAACGATGCTACGATGGAGATCAAGGTGTCGCGCCGGTGATGATGGTGATCATGACGGTGCTTCGGAGATGGAGATCACAAGCACAAGATGATGATGGCCATATCATATCACTTATATTGATTGCATGTGATGTTTATCCTTTTATGCATCTTATCTTGCTTTGATTGACGGTAGCATTATAAGATGATCTCTCACTAAATTATCAAGAAGTGTTCTCCCTGAGTATGCACCGTTGCCAAAGTTCGTCGTGCCCAGACACCACGTGATGATCGGGTGTGATAAGCTCTACGTCCATCTACAACGGGTGCAAGCCAGTTTTGCACACGCAGAATACTCAGGTTAAACTTGACGAGCCTAGCATATGCAGATATGGCCTCGGAACACAGAGACCGAAAGGTCGAGCGTGAATCATATAGTAGATATGATCAACATGACGATGTTCACCATTGAAAACTACTCCATCTCACGTGATGATCGGTTATGGTTTAGTTGATTTGGATCACGTGATCACTTAGAGGATTAGAGGGATGTCTATCTAAGTGGGAGTTCCTAAGTAATTTGATTAAACTGAACTTAAAACTTATCATGAACTTAGTACCTGATAGTATCTTGCTTGTTTATGTTGATTGTAGATAGATGGCTCGTGCTGTTGTTCCGTTGAATTTTAATGCGTTCCTTGAGAAAGCAAAGTTGAAAGATGATGGTAGCAATTACACGGACTGGGTCCGTAACCTGAGGATTATCCTCATTGCTGCACAGAAGAATTACGTCCTGGAAGCACCGCTGGGTGCCAGGCCTGCTGCTGGAGCAACGCCAGATGTTATGAACGTCTGGCAGAGCAAAGCTGATGACTACTCGATAGTTCAGTGTGCCATGCTTTACGGCTTAGAATCGGGACTTCAACGACGTTTTGAACGTCATGGAGCATATGAGATGTTCCAGGAGTTGAAGTTAATATTTCAAGCAAATGCCCGAATTGAGAGATATGAAGTCTCCAATAAGTTCTATAGCTGCAAGATGGAGGAGAACAGTTCTGTCAGTGAGCATATACTCAAAATGTCTGGGTATAATAATCACTTGATTCAGATGGGAGTTAATCTTCCAGATGATTGTGTCATTGACAGAATTCTCCAATCACTGCCACCAAGCTACAAGAGCTTCGTGATGAACTATAATATGCAAGGGATGAACAAGACTATTCCCGAGCTCTTTGCAATGCTGAAAGCTGCGGAGGTAGAAATCAAGAAGGAGCATCAAGTGTTGATGGTTAACAAAACCACTGGTTTCAAGAAAAAGGGAAAAGGGAAGAAGAAAGGGAACTTCAAGAAGAACAGCAAGAAAGTTGCTGCTCAGGAGAAGAAACCTAAGTCTGGACCTAAGCCTGAAACTGAGTGCTTCTACTGCAAGCAGACTGGTCACTGGAAGCGGAACTGCCCCAAGTATTTGGCGGATAAGAAGGATGGCAAGGTGAACAAAGGTATATGTGATATACATGTTATTGATGTGTACCTTACTAGAGCTCGCAGTAGCACCTGGGTATTTGATACTGGTTCTGTTGCTAATATTTGCAACTCGAAATAGGGACTACGGAATAAGCGGACGCTAGCAAAGGACGAGGTGACGATGCGCGTGGGAAATGGTTCCAAAGTCGATGTGATCGCGGTCGGCACGCTACCTCTACATCTACCTTCGGGATTAATATTAGACCTAAATAATTGTTATTTGGTGCCAGCGTTGAGCATGAACATTATATCTGGATCATGTTTGATGCGAGACGGTTATTCATTTAAATCAGAGAATAATGGTTGTTCTATTTATATGAGTAATATCTTTTATGGTCATGCACCCTTGAAGAGTGGTCTATTCTTATTGAATCTCGATAGTAGTGATACACATATTCATAATGTAGAAGCCAAAAGATGCAGAGTTGATAATGATAGTGCAACTTATTTGTGAAACTGCCGTTTAGGTCATATCGGGGTAAGCGCATGAAGAAACTCCATACTGATGGGCTTTTGGAACCACTTGATTATGAATCATTTGGTACTTGCGAACCGTGCCTCATAGGCAAGATGACTAAAACACCGTTCTCCGGTACTATGGAGAGCGCAACAGATTTATTGGAAATCATACATACCGATGTATGTGGTCCGATGAATATTGAGGCTCGTGGCGGATATCGTTATTTTCTCACCTTCACAGATGATTTAAGCAGATATGGGTATATCTACTTAATGAAACATAAGTCTGAAACATTTGAAAAGTTCAAGGAATTTCAGAGTGAAGTTGAAAATCATCGTAACAAGAAAATAAAGTTTCTACGATCTGATCGTGGAGGAGAATATTTGAGTTACGAGTTTGGTATACATTTGAAAAATTGTGGAATAGTTTTGCAACTCACGCCACCCGGAACACCACAGCGTAATGGTGTGTCCGAACGTCGTAATCGTACTTTACTAGATATGGTGCGACCTATGATGTCTCTTACTGATTTACCGCTATCCTTTTGGGGTTATGCTTTAGAGACGGCTGCATTCACGTTAAATAGGGCACCATCAAAATCCGTTGAGACGACGCCTTATGAACTATGGTTTGGCAAGAAACCAAAGTTGTCGTTTCTTAAAGTTTGGGGCTGCGATGCTTATGTGAAAAAGCTTCAACCTGATAAGCTCGAACCCAAAGCGGAGAAATGTGTCTTCATAGGATATCCAAAGGAAACTGTTGGGTATACCTTCTATCACAGATCCGAAGGCAAGACATTCGTTGCTAAGAATGGATCATTTCTAGAGAAGGAGTTTCTCTCGAAAGAAGTGAGTGGGAGGAAAGTAGAACTTGACGAGGTAACTGTACCTGCTCCCTTATTGGAAAATAGTACATCACAGAAAACTGTTTCTGCGACACCTATACCAATTGGTGAGGAAGCTAATGATGATGATCATGAAGCTTCAGGACAAGATACTACTGAACCACGTAGATCAACCAGAGTGAGATCCGCACCAGAGTGGTACGGTAATCCAGTTCTGGAAGTCATGCTACTAGATCATGATGAACCTACGAACTATGAAGAAGCGATGGTGAGCCCAGATTCCGCAAAGTGGCTTGAGGCCATGAAATCTGAGATGGGATCCATGTATGAGAACAAAGTATGGACTTTGGTTGACTTGCCCGATGATCGGCAAGCAGTTGTGAATAAATGGATCTTCAAGAAAAAGACTGACGCTGACGGTAATATTACTGTCTATAAAGCTCGACTTGTCGCAAAAGGTTTTCGACAAGTTCAAGGGGTTGACTACGATGAGACATTCTCACCCGTAGCGATGCTTAAGTCCGTCAGAATTATGTTAGCAATTGCTGCGTTTTATGATTATGAAATATGGCAAATGGATGTCAAAACTGCATTCCTGAATGGATTTCTGGAAGAAGAGTTGTATATGATGCAACCAGAAGGTTTTGTCGATCCGAAGGGAGCTAACAAAGTGTGCAAACTCCAGCGATCCATTTATGGACTGGTGCAAGCATCTCGCAGTTGGAATAAACGCTTTGATAGTGTGATCAAAGCATTTGGCTTTATACAGACTTTTGGAGAAGCCTGTATTTACAAGAAAGTGAGTGGGAGCTCTGTAGCATTTCTGATATTATATGTGGATGACATATTGCTGATTGAAAATGATATAGAATTTCTGGATAGCATAAAGGGATACTTGAATAAAAGTTTTTCGATGAAAGACCTCGGGGAAGCTGCTTACATATTAGGCATAAAGATCTATAGAGATAGATCAAGACGCTTAATTGGACTTTCACAAAGCACATACCTTGACAAGATTTTGAAGAAGTTCAAAATGGATCAAGCAAAGAAAGGGTTCTTGCCTGTGTTACAAGGTGTGAAGTTGAGTCAGACTCAATGCCCGACCACTGCAGAAGATAGAGAGAAAATGAAAGATGTTCCCTATGCTTCAGCCATAGGCTCTATCATGTATGCAATGCTGTGTACCAGACCTGATGTGTGCCTTGCTATAACTTTAGCAGGGAGGTACCAAAGTAATCCAGGAGTGGATCACTGGACAGCGGTCAAGAACATCCTGAAATACCTGAAAAGGACTAAGGATATGTTTCTCGTATATGGAGGTGACAGAGAGCTCACCGTAAGAGGTTACGTTGATGCAAGCTTTGACACTGATCCGGATGATTCTAAATCGCAAGCCGGATACGTGTTTACTTTAAACGGTGGAGCTGTCAGTTGGTGCAGTTCTAAACAAAGCGTCGTAGCGGGATCTACATGTGAAGCGGAGTACATAGCTGCTTCGGAAGCAGCAAACGAAGGAGTCTGGATGAAGGAGTTCATATCCGATCTAGGTGTCATACCTAGTGCATCGGGTCCAATGAAAATCTTTTGTGACAATACCGGTGCAATTGCTTTGGCAAAGGAATCCAGATTTCACAAAAGGACCAAACACATCAAGAGACGCTTCAACTCCATCCGGAATTTAGTCCAGGTGGGAGACATAGAGATTTGCAAGATACATACGGATCTGAATGTTGCAGATCCGTTGACTAAGCCTCTTCCACGAGCAAAACATGATCAGCACCAAGGCTCCATGGGTGTTAGAATCATTACTGTGTAATCTAGATTATTGACTCTAGTGCAAGTGGGAGACTGAAGGAAATATGCCCTAGAGGCAATAATAAAGTTATTATTTATTTCCTTATATCATGATAAATGTTTATTATTCATGCTAGAATTGTATTAACCGGAAACATAATACATGTGTGAATACATAGACCAACAGAGTGTCACTAGTATGCCTCTACTTGACTAGCTCGTTAATCAAAGATGGTTATGTTTCCTAACCATGAACAAAGAGTTGTTATTTGATTAACGAGGTCACATCATTAGTTGAATGATCTGATTGACATGACCCATTCCATTAGCTTAGCACCCGATCGTTTAGTATGTTGCTATTGCTTTCTTCATGACTTATACATGTTCCTATAACTATGAGATTATGCAACTCCCGTTTACCGGAGGAATACTTTGGGTACTACCAAACGTCACAACGTAACTGGGTGATTATAAAGGAGTACTACAGGTGTCTCCAATGGTAGATGTTGGGTTGGCGTATTTCGAGATTAGGGTTTGTCACTCCGAGTGTCGGAGAGGTATCTCTGGGCCCTCTCGGTAATGCACATCACATAAGCCTTGCAAGCACTGCAACTAATATATTAGTTGTGAGAAGATGTATTACGGAACGAGTAAAGAGACTTGCCAGTAACGAGATTGAACTAGGTATTGGATACCGACGATGGAATCTCGGGCAAGTAACATACCGATGACAGAGGGAACAACGTATGTTGTTATGCGGTCTGACCGATAAAGATCTTCGTAGAATATGTAGGAGCCAATATGGGCATCCAGGTCCCGCTATTGGTTATTGACCGGAGACGTGTCTCGGTCATGTCTACATTGTTCTCAAACCGTAGGGTCCGCACGCTTAACGTTACGATGACAGTTATTATGAGTTTATGCATTTTGATGTACCGAAGGTTGTTCGGAGTCCCGGATGTGATCACGGACATGACGAGGAGTCTCGAAATGGTCGAGACGTAAAGATTGATATATTGGAAGCCTATGTTTGGACACCGGAAGTGTTCCGGGTGAAATCGGGATTTTACCGGAATACCGGGAGGGTTACCGGAACCCCCCGAGAGGCAAATGGGCCTATTGGGCCTTAGTGGAAAAGTGAAAAAGGGCTGCGCGCCTCCCCCCCTTCCCTAGTCCTATTAGGACTAGGAGAAGGGGCCGGCCCCCCTCTCTTCTCTCTTCTCCTTGAAGAGTCCTATTAGGAATAGGATTGGGGGGGGGGGGGAGTCCTACTCCCGGTAGGAGTGGGACTCCCCCTGCGCCTCTCTCCCTTGGCCGGTCGAACCCCTCCCCCTGCTCCTTTATATACGGGGGCAGGGGGCACCCCATAGACACACAAGTTGATCATTGTTGATCGTTCCTTAGCCGTGTGCGGTGCCCCCTGCCACCAAATTCCACCTCGGTCATATCGTTGTAGAGCTTAGGCGAAGCCCTGCGTCGGTAGTACATCAAGATCGTCACCACGCCGTTGTGCTGACGGAACTCTTCCTCGACGCTTTGCTGGATCGGAGCCCGAGGATCGTCATCGAGCTGAACGTGTGCTAAGAACTCGGAGGTGCCGGAGTAACGGTGCTTGGATCGGTCGGATCGGGAAGAAGACGTACGACTACTTCCTCTACGTTGTGAGATCGCTTCCGCAGTCGGTCTGCGTTGGTACGTAGACAATACTCTCCCCCTCGTTGCTATTCATCACCATGATCTTGCGTGTGCGTAGGAAAATTTTCGAAATTACTACGTTCCCCAACAACTAGGGCTCAAGTGCCATGATTTTAGATCTGAGCCTATTATGTTTTCATCAATATATGAGAATTCTTGATCCTACCTTGCAAGTCTATAGTCACCTATTATGTGTTATGATCCGTTAACCCCGAAGTGACAATAATCGGGATACTTACCGGTGATGGCCGTAGTTCGAGGAGTTCATGTATTCATTATGTGTTAATGTTTTGGCCCGGTACTCTATTAAAAGGAGGCCTTAATATCCCTTAGTTTCCAATAGGACCCCGCTGCCATGGGAGGGTAGGACAAAAGATGTCATGCAAGTTCTTTTCCATAAGCACGTATGACTATATTCGGAATACATGCCTACATTGCATTGATTGGAGCTAGTTCTGTGTCACCTTAGGTTATGACTATTACATGATCGATCGCATCCGGCATAATTCTCCATCACCGATCCAATGCCTACGAGCTTTTCCTATATTGTTCTTCGCTTATTTACTTTTCCGTTGCTACTCGTACAATCACTACAAAACCCAAAAATATTACTTTTTCCACCGTTACCACTATTATCATATTACTTTGCTACTAAACACTTTACTCCAGATATTAAGTTATCCAGGTGTGGTTGAACTGACAACTCAGCTGCTAATACTTGAGAATATTCTTTGGCTCCCATTGTGTCGAATCAATAAATTTGGGTTGAATACTCTACCCTCGAAAACTGTTGTGATCCCCTACACTTGTGGGTTATCATGCATCTAGTGTATTAAGTTCATGGGAAAACATAGTAATGCAATAAGAACGATGACATGATGTAGACGGCTGGAATTTAGATTGGATCTCGTGGTTCTGGAATTTGCGGCGACTGGAATTGTGTTTCATCGACTCCCCTGGGGTTTATGAAATATTTGGATATTTATAGGGCGAAGAGGCGGTGCGGGAGGCCAACGAGGTGGGCACAACTCACCCGGGCGTGTCCTGGTGGGTTGTGCTCCCCTCGGAGCCCCCCTCTGGTACTTCTTTAGCCCATCAGGTGTCTTCTGGTCCAGAAAAATTCTCCAAAAAGTTTCGTTGCGTTTGGTATTGATTTTCTGCGAAGTAAAAAAACAAGAAAAACAGCAACTGGCATTGGGCACTATGTCAATAGGTTAGTCCCAAAAAATGATATAAAGTTGCTATAAAATGATTGTAAAATATCCAATAATGATAATGTAACAACATGGAATAATCAAAAATTATAGATACGGTTGAGACATATCAATGCGCAGATGCATTTCACCGATATGATGACGGAAGAGCGGGAGACGACGTTCCGGCAAGCATCGGAGGACCGAAGGGACAACTATTGACTCCTCAACAAACACTGGCTCGCGGAGGAACAAATTGCCGGTGACCAGGAGAACGGCAATGTCGTCATGGCTATCGTAGCAGGCAGTCTGGGATTCCTGGATGAGCAGCGGGCGGTCTGGGATTCCTAGACGAGCAGCGGGCGTTGCTTCTGTCCTACCGCGGTGCTCACAAGATCCGCCGTGATTGATGGCGGCTGTGCGTCCCGCGGGCGGAGAAAGAAGCTTTGTTTGCGGGCATCGATGCAACCGCGAAGGAATTTGACGACGAGATCGAGGACGCCACCAACGCAACTACCGTTCGTGCCCCGCCGCCACGATGACTAGGCTGACACGTCCACGACTGCCGTCATCGATAGCAAGGAACTGTGGAACATGGGCGACCATTGTCGCTTGGGTCGTTGGAAGGCCCACCGCCTTGCCGGGCCTCACAACCTGTGAGCCTGTCCGCAACTTCGCGGAGGCGAAGGCCATTATTCCCCCCTTCTGCTGAAGTTTCATTTCCCGGGGTTCACGACTGTCGGGTGAGCTTTCTGTTGGACACAGGGAAGACATGTTGTGGGAAAGGGGCCCTGTCGCGGTCGACGATCATTTAGACTAGGTTAGTCCGCTAAGGTTTAGTTGAAATGTGTCGAAAATCTAATGAATGTGCTCCGGTATAGATGAAAAACATCTGGTTTGCATGTAATTCACCGGGGTTGTTAAAATCTTCTTTGAAATGTATACCGACATGGTTGGATGGCCGGCTCCCGTATCACTGTCCGTAAAAAGTGACCGTATGCGTCCACGGGCGAATACAATATCTGTTTTAGCAACCAGCGTTGGAGACGCCCCATGTATTAATATGTTCGAGATATTAGTGTTGAGGTAGCAAGACTTCTCTTGCTTAGGGGTTTCATGTTGTTTGTTTAGATATCCAGTTTAAGATATGAATTTCATCAATACATGTCTTTTGATTATGTCTTTAATGTGGGGGACTATTTACCCCCTTCGTATTTTGTGCTTAATTAATTTTTGATCATATAAGTTTTATGTCGCAAAATTTACATTGTTGGATTCATCTTCGAAACAAGGTTCCCAAGACTACTATTTTCGTGTTATTTAACTTATTTTTTGTTAGTAAAATTAAAGATTAAAGTTTGGCCCAAAATACGAGTAGCTAATAAAGCCGGATGTAGTAGTATAGTAGATGAACCAAATCACTTGCCTTTATATCTGTTGTTGCCCACGTGTCATCCACAGACCACAGCCAACGCTTCGCATCGCCAGCTCGCCACCACCATCTGGGTCCCTGAGGACGCACGCGCCCACATGTCAGTGAGCGTACCTAAAACGGATAACTCCGTTCTCTCCGTCGGAAACAGAATGGCCGCCGTCAGTCCCTCTACAGCCAGGCCCCCTCTCTCCCGCTCCGAGCGCGGTCCCACGCGGGCGCCCCACATGTCAGTGACAGCGAAACAAGCCAGATGGCGCCTGCCAGCGTACTTGCACAGCACCGCCGCATCCGCACCGCACTGGCCTCTTCCCCTCCCACGCTTCCTTTTCCCGCTTTTCTCTTCCGCTCCTCCTCCTCGCCGCCCCCCGCCTCCGTCCCGCCCGCTAGGGTTTCCGCCTCGGCCGCCGACGACGGCGACCAGCGGGTGCACGCCGCCTCAGTGCCGGTGAGCTCTCTCGTAGAACCGGTACCGCGTGCCGCTCGCTTGCTGGGGCTGGGCTCGTACGTTTCCGCTTCGAGTGTACGGTGTACGTACGGCGCAGCGAGGGTTTTGTTCCGCGGTGGCGTGCTCCGATCATGTGCGACGGGGGTTCGGTGCCGGCGAGCGAGCTCTCTCGCCCGGCTCGAATCCCTTGTCAGCGCTGCTTTGCCGTACGGTTTTCTGCTCGCTGGCTGGAGGCAGGGGTTTTTGGGGTTTCTGCATTCGGTGCTGTAGAGAGGGTTTGGTTTCGCGGTGGTGCGGTCGGATCGTGTGCCCCGGGGTTGGGGAGTTTCCGCGGATCGGTGTCGAACGATCTAGGGTTTCGTGCTCTGCTTGGGTGGCCGTAGCGTAGCCTGGGCCGGTTGTGCTGGTTCGGATTGCCCGTTGGGGTGAAATGGAGGTGCATTTGTGATCAAGGGACTCCTTTTGCCGCTCGCTTGGCATTGTTTTATTGGGATTATGAGAGATAGGCGAATTGGGCTGTCAATTTTGCAATAACAAAGCCATGGCTGAATGTTTGGTTTTGCTCAAACAAATAAAGCTGAATGTTCGGTGTGCTGTGCTTTGCTGGTTGGCTGGTTCGATCCATGAGTTCGTTCTTGGGGTTTGCAGGAATAGAGGAAATGGGGGTGTGAAGAGTTTAGCTCTGCGTAGGCTCAGATTGATAGCATGCGGTTTAGCTAGCCACGGATAGGCGAGTTACACATGTTCGAATTGCCCTGGATTGGCGGTTACAATTATTGCAATTGCTTGTGTAGTTGCATAGCTAACTAAATGGACTTGTTGCAAATACCACGATCTTGTTTCTGTCATCGCACTGTTTGGGGGCTTTTGGGATGGGACTTTGCCCTGTGTTTGTTTGGGGTATAGCCTTTCACTTGTTTCCCAATGGTTTTGAAATGATGCAGCATTAGCAGGTTTTGGAGCAAGTTCTGTTTTACTTTTAATGGATGGATCGGAATTTTTTACTGTGGTTGTTAGGGATAGGCAAATGGGTCTGTCAATTTTGCAATGACCAATTCATAGCTGAATGTTTGGTGTGCTTTGCTGGTTGGCTGGTTTGATGCATGTGTTTGTTACTTTGTTCCATGTTTTTGTGTAGTTACATGGCTAACTAAATGGGCTTGCTGCAAATGCCATGATCTTGTATTTCTGCTATCGCGCTGTTTGGGGGTTGTGCCTATGCTTGTTCGGGTATAGCTTTTCACTTGTTTCCCAATGGTTTTGAAATGATGCAACATTAGCAGGTTTTGGAGTTAATGAACTAAGTTCTGTTTTACTTTTAACGGATGGATCAGAACTACTGTTCAAAGGTCAATTTTTATTACCAAGCGATGCTAATAGATGATTCGGAATGTTGGAACTGTTGGTTGCATGGGTTGCCTTGTATGTTCAGAAGCCATTTTGCTAATTATGGTGATGAACTGATCGTGAGATGTTTCAGTTGTAGATCGCACCAGTGCCCGTCTTTCAGAGTGACTGCATTCGATGGATCTTGAGGCAAACTCTGAGCTCATATTTGGAGAGGAATTCTGCTTTCCTGCTAACGCAACTTACTATCCGACTCCATATGGTCCAACTGGTAATAGTTGATGACTTCTTAATTAAGTGATTAGTCTTGCTGGTTGAGTTGCATAGTTAATTACTTAATGCATCACCTGACTTTATTCTCTTGGTTGCAGGAATTACTCTGCCTGCTGAGTTGTATGAGCACCAGGCAATTTGGAGATGTGGTGATCAAGATCTACATTACTTGGTTAGTACTGCAGAAGTGCAGAATGCTTGTTTCGTTCTTGATTCAATTGTTCTCCAATGTGTTTGATTAGGTATGTACTTGTCCCTCGACAGGGCCAACAGGCTGAAGGCACATCATACTCGTATTATGTTGTCCCTGACTATGGGATTGCACATTCTCCCCGTGGCCCTTACCCTTCAGAACATTGTACTATAGCTGATGGCAGGTTTGCTAGATCCCGAGAGTATCTTGCTAAGACTGCTGACATCGCATGCCACCAATCAGTTCCTATACCCCACTATGATGTTCTTCCACCTGCTGCACAGTGGGGCCCAGCTAGCACGTCGCAAACTCTTACGTTCAATGATAGTCTGTTCATCCCCACTGATCAAGGCCAAAGTTTCCCTGTTGTTCCAAAAAAGGGTATTACATGGAATCCGTCTCTACAATCAACTAGTGTTTCTTCAAAGAAATTCGAAAACCATGCTATGCTATCAACAGTACAACTGCATAGTACAGATTCATGGAAGCAAAATCTAGCAGCTGGAAGTCGAACTATGCTACCTGCTAAACTTCGCCGTGCTCTACAGGTATGCCAAATGCCCTCACACTTGTAATTGTTGAGTTATCCTTCTATTTATGTTAGTGTTGAACTTAAATAGCCAGGTCCTGTTAACGCCCTTATGCCTGTCATTCCATGTTGTAAGTACAACTGTACAAGCTAGTGGTTTTCTTTGGCCCTTCTATAGTAAACATTTATAAGAAGAGGTTACATAATATATTTGTAGTTGCAAGTCAAGTGTTGATAATTTTTACATTTATGACGGTAAATGCAGAAGAAATGCACTTACTACCGGATGCATGTATTACTCATGCCCCGGTTGGACATTCTGATGCCATGACCATATCTTCCAAACCTCCATTTCCATGTGCAAAAAAAAAAGCCATCTTATAATTTTCCATGCTTTGATGACAAATCTCCTTATGGTTAGGCATCACGGCACTCTCTACATGGGGGAGTTCCTCCTGTCAAGTCCTCGCCGCAGACTAATCCATCATACAACTATAATGCTTCACATGTTGGATCAGACCTCCGTAAGATGGCCATGGCTGAGAAATTCCAACCAAGCTCAAAGCCAAGAAGCCATATAAATGGTTTAACTGGAAAGTTGAGTTCAGTGTGTTGGCCGAACTTAAGTAAAGAAAAACAGCCAAGAGGTTCGACGTCGTCAGAAATAGTTGCCACATCCTATACATCAAAGCTGCATATTGGCAATCCAGAGGGGAAAATCATCATTAAGACTGATCAATATAACAGAGACGATTTCGAGGTGGTGTATCCCAATGCAAAATTCTTTGTTATCAAGTCTTGGGGCGAGGCAAATGTTCACAAATCCATCAAATATGGTGTCTGGTCGAGTGGTCTTCAGGGAAACAAGAAGCTGGATAGTGCATTTAGAGATGCTCAAATGATAGCTGCAAGCAGTTCTACCTTGTGTCCAGTTTTTCTGTTCTTTTCGGTGAGTTTATGTTAATTTAAGGTGTATGGCCTGTTCTATTCTATTTCCTGTTTTTGATCTTGAATGCTGAACCTAAATCATTGTCCTAACAGGTCAATGAAAGTAACCATTTCTGTGGTGTTGCTGAGATGGTTGGTCCTGTTGATTTTCAAAAAGACATGGACTTTTGGAGCATGGATAGGTGGGTTGGAAGCTTTCCTGTGAGGTGGCACATTATAAAGAATATACCAAACGTCGCCTTGAAATGTATCTTGCTGCGGAACAATGAAGATAAGCCTGTCACCTCCAGCAAAAATACACAAGAGGCACGTTTCTGAGATATCTCACTAGTTTTCTTGCACAGAAAACAGCTGTAACTTAATAATGATTATTCACTCTGCATGTCTGTACATGTTTGTGTTGGTCTAATGTAGAGTTTGTTGTTTGCTTGCTACTCCCTCCGTACCAAAATAATTGAAGTTCTTGTCTTAAGTCAAGCTTTTTAAAGTTTTGACCCAAGTTTAGAAAAATCTGCTAAGCTCTAGAATATCAAATGTATATATAATAAGAAAATATATGTCATAATGAATCTAATGAAGCAACTTCGGTGTTGTAAATGTTGATATATTTTTACATAGACTTGATCAAACTTAATGAAGTTTGATTTGGGTCAAACTTGGAGCTTCAATTATTTCGGAACGGAGGGGGTATTTCGGTACTGGCCCTGCACGCTGCTTTCAAACAAACAGAAAATGAAAGCATGATGCTGAATCAATATGACTGGATAGCTTCGTTTCTTTGGATGATGTATTCATCAATGAGAATTCATGGATAGCTTTGTTTTAAGCTTGGGGCGTATCTTTTACTGCCATTTCCCTTGATCTCACTCTGCAACCTCCCACTGTTTTACTTGCAGGTACACTATGTTCCTGGAACTAGTATGCTCAGGATCTTCAAAGGTTCAAAAACAAATGGATGTCTGCTTGATTGCTTCACAGTGTATGAGGCGGAAGAAGCAAGAGGCAGAAAATGCAGGATGTCCAAGCTTAGGCGTGATGCTCCACGTTTCATACCTGTCCCTAAGCTGTCTCTGCGCCATGCCTACGTTCCTCGGCAGCCCAAAGCTGACAGAATACTGATGGACAGAATTATCAGGGAGACGCACGATCTGGCAGGCAAGGGAATGCAGCAGAGCTCATGGGAAGAATCTGGGAACCTGGCTAGATATTCTGCCACGGCATCTGCACAGAAAGAAAACCGTAGCTATGGAAAACCGGCTCGTGAGGATGTGGTGAAAGCTGTAATATACCAGCAGCCCCTAGCTTCAAACATGCCGGCTGCTCCGGCTGGAGGACAACTAACCTGGGAGAAGGTTGAAGTCGGGCCAGTTGAAAAAGACCGCCCACAAACTGCTGCCAACATCTCATCAAAAGCACCTGAAGAGAATCCAACTGAAGTTAACAATGCCTTGGTGCACAATGCATCATCATCAACTCCAGAGACGATTTATGAAGAAAAGAAGATCATTGGAGAACACTGTGCTCGGGCAATCAGTCCTCCTATGAGTGAAGCCTGCTCAAGTTGCTTGATTGGTGATGTTCTGCGCATTGGTTCGATGCTGGTCCCGATGAAGATGCCCAACTAAAAGATTCAAAAACCTTCCTCCTATCAGCCAGAGCCGTTGTCTTGCTCGTTGATAGGAGGGCTCTCTTTTGGTTCTGACTTGCTTGATAACCGTGGGAGTAAACGTTCTTCAGCTTAATAAATAGGGCAGCCTGGGAACAATTTACTTGGGATTTTAGGCTCAGGGAGAAAGGCTTTCATGCTTTTCAGGATCCTTTTTTGGGCCTACAGTCTACCAACTATCTGGAAAGGAAATATGCAAGTAGTGATGCGTTAATTAAACCTCTTGGATGCACGAACTTTCTGTTGCTCTTTTGTTGTGTTAAATTAAATGGTATTACTATGCTGCTATTTATTTCTGTTGCTCATTGAGGTTTTCCCCAGGAAATTTATTTCAACTTTGTCCGACCCGTTTTTTCTACTCGATTCCATCAAATATCTAGTATCCTTGAGTCCTGTTGGGTTGTGTGTGCATGCATCATGGAGCTAGCTGTCAGTGAGAACTTGGATTTGGTTGGTTGGTGGTGCATTTTGTACAATATTAAGCCTGCATGCTCTAGGAAGGTAGTGTCAACCACCTAACCTAAAGATGCAGCATTCTCTTTTCTTGTGCTGGTGACTATCATCGTCTTTGGTCGAACCACCGCTCATGAATGAGAAAACAATGCTAGCATCTGGCAGGTTTTCATTATCTATGCATCTCTGTGCTGTGCGTACGCATCTATCCAACCTTGTACTACAACTTAACCTGGGTTAAACAACCACACAAAAGCTGAAACCATCCATCAAGTGCCAACCACTCTTGTAGCACCAATTACCAAACCTGGTTCCCATTTGCAGGCACGAACAACAGAGCGTTCATTAGGTGCTAACGAACTGGACTGAGATAGATGCATCGACGATCCATCCGGCAAGCACACCGCGTGGCATGCCGTTGGGACGTTGCTTTACAGGTTAATGAATTATCTGGTCAGGTTCTCTTTTTGAGTCGTATTGTATCCGGGCGTGAAAGCGCTCAAGGCTGTCACGCTTTTCCTACTGATGATCTGCTTTGCTCACTGCCACCAACTGCTACCACCATCGCCTTGATGCGGTAATATGTTATTGGTACTGGCTTTTCGGCAACCTCATCATGACCTTTTTTTTCCACGTAAATAATGTCATCTGATGCCTGTGCATGGTTGAGGAGCTTTCAGTTGTTCAGGCCAACTCCAGCGCATGACTCAAAAGGGACATCCGTTTGATCCGGATTCTGTTCGTTTGGGTAGGGCAATGGGATCGTGTCCGGACCATTTCTAGGATGCGGTGACCGTGCGCCAACGCGCGGGCATCCCAGCCGCATTCTGTCCGCCTCCTTTTTCAAATGCCAATTTTTGAATAAACAACGCCCTAGTTCATGCTAACGGCCCTAGTTCACGTCGGCAACACAACCCGCCTACACGTCTTCGCCGGCAACAGAGCCAGCCTACAAAAAGAATAGTTTTGTCGACGACAACACAGCTAGCCCCCCAAAAGAATATGTTTCTCGTTGGCACATAGCCAGCGGCCTAGCGGGCGGCACCCATGCCAGCCTTCAAAAAGAACGACCACGGTCAAACCTAGTTCAGGCCGTCGGCGTCGAACATCTCCTTCTGCCTGGCCTCGAACCAGCTCCTCGTCTTCTCGCTATCTTGGTCAAGTTCACGCTCATGATCGCTAGGGCCACCTCCTTTGCTTTGGTTGCGGCATTGGCGGCCTCGATGTCGAGCTGCCTCTGCCTGGCCATGACATTGGCGGCCTCGATGTCGAGCTGTCTTTGCCGGGACGCCTCCTCCATGTTGATCTTCCTCTTCTTGGCCGCCTCCTCCATCTCAAGCTTCTTTCTTTGAAGCTCTACGTATTGCTTCATTTGCTCGTCCTTGCTTTGTCGCTTTTTCTCGTCCCTCACATTCTTTTGAGACATCATGCCGTGCAAAGTCTCATGCAAGGCCATGAACGACGCATCACGTATGTCGTCAATCTTGGAGTTGGTCTTGCCGCTCGGCCTCTTCAACGCCTCACCATCTCCACCTCCGGCCAACGCGGCCGTCTTCTTGCCTCTCTTCCTTTGAAGCTCACGGTATTGATCTTTGAATTTAGGGCAATTGTTGATGAGCGTCCTGAAGGAAATATGCCCTAGAAGCAATAATAAAGTTATTATTTATTTCCTTATATCATGATAAATGCTTATTATTCATGCTAGAATTGTATTAACTAGAAACATAATACATGTGTGAATACATAGACAAACAGAGTGTCACTAGTATGCCTCTACTTGACTAGCTCGTTGATCAAAGATGGTTATGTTTCCTAACCATAGACATGAGTTGTCATCTGATTAGCGGGATCACATCATTAGGAGAATGATGTGATTGACATGACCCATTCCGTTAGCTTAGCACACGATCGTTTAGTATGTTGCTATTGCTTTTTTCATGACTTATACATGTTCCTATGACTATGAGATTATGCAACTCCCATTTACCGGAGGAACACTTTGTGTGCTACCAAACGTCACGACGTAACTGGGTAATTATAAAGGTGCTCTACAGGTGTCTCCGAAGGTACTTATTGGGTTGGCGTATTTCGAGATTAGGATTTGTCACTCCGATTGTCGGAGAGGTATCTCTGGGCCCTCTCGGTAATGCACATCACTTAAGCCTTGCAAGCATTGCAACTAATGCGTTAGTTGCGGGATGATGTATTACAGAACGAGTAAAGAGACTTGCCGGTAACGAGATTGAACTAGGTATTGAGATACCGACGATCGAATCTTGGGCAAGTAACATACCGATGACAAAGGGAACAATGTATGTTGTTATGCGGTCAGACCGATAAAGATCTTCGTAGAATATGTGGGAGCCAATATGAGCATTCAGGTTCCGCTATTGGTTATTGACCGGAGACGTGTCTCGGTCATGTCTACATAGTTCTCGAACCCGTAGGGTCCGCACGCTTAACGTTACGATGAGAGTTATATTATGAGTTTATATGTTTTGATGTACGGAAGGTTGTTCGGAGTCCCGGATGTGATCACAGACATGACGAGGAGTCTCGAAATGGTCAAGACATGAAGATTGATATATTGGAAGCCTATGTTTGGATATCGAAAGTGTTCCGGGTGAAATCGGGATTTTACCGGAGTACCGGGAGGTTACCGGAACCCCCGGGGACTTAATAGGCCTTAGTGGGCCTTGGTGGAAGAGAGAGGAGGTGGCCAGGGCAAGGGCCGCGCCCCCTCCCCTAGTCCGAATAGGACAAGGAGAGGGGGGCGGCGCCCCCTTCCTTCTTCTCCTCCACCTCTTTCACCTCCCTCTCCTAGTCCAACAAGGAAAAGGGGGGAGTCCTACTCCCGGTAGGAGTAGGACTCCTCCTGGCGCGCCCTCTCCCTTGGCCGGCCGCACCCCCCCTTTGCTCCTTTATATACGGGGGCAGGGGGCACCCCAGAGACATAACAATTGATCTTTTTGATCTTTTAGCCGTGTGCGGTGCCCCCCTCCACCATAGTCCACCTCGATAATACTGTAGCGGTGCTTAGGCGAAGCCCTGCGTCGGTAGAACATCAACATCATCACCACGCCGTCGTGCTGACGAAACTCTCCCTCAACACTCAGCTGGATCGGAGTTCGAGGGACGTCATCGGGCTGACAGTGTGCTGAACTCGGAGGTGCCGTGCGTTCAGTACTTGATCGGTCGGATTGTGAAGACGTACGACTACATCAACCACGTTGTGCTAACGCTTCCGCTTTCGGTCTACGAGGGTACATGGACAACACTCTCCCCTCTCGTTGCTATGCATCACCATGATCTTGCGTGTGCGTAGGAATTTTTTTGAAATTACTACGTTCCCCAACAGTGGCATCCGAGCCAGGTTTTATGCGTAGATGTCATATGCACGAGTAGAACACAAGTGAGTTGTGGGCGATATAAGTCATACTGCTTACCAGCATGTCATACTTTGGTTCGGCGGTATTGTTGGATGAAGCGGCCCGGACCGACATTATGCGTATGCTTACGCGAGACTGGTTCTACCGACGTGCTTTGCACACAGGTGGTTGGCGGGTGTCAGTTTCTCCAACTTTAGTTGAGCCGAGTGTGGCTACGCCCGGTCCTTGCGAAGGTTAAAACATCATCAACTTGACAAACTATCGTTTTTGATGCGTAGGTAAGAACGGTTCTTGCTAAAGCCCGTAGGAGCCACGTAAAACTTGCAACAACAAAGTAGAGGACGTCTAACTTGTTTTTGTAGGACATGTTGTGATGTGATATGGTCAAGACATGATGCTAAATTTTATTGCATGAGATGATCATGTTTTGTAACCGAGTTATCGGCAACTGGCAGGAGCCATATGGTTATCGCTTTATTGTATGCAATGCAATTGCCCTGTAATGCTTTACTTTATCACTAAGCGGTAGCGATAGTCGTAGAAGCATAAGATTGGCGAGACGACAACTATGCTACGATGGAGATCAAGGTGTCGCGCCGGTGACGATGGTGATCATGACGGTGCTTCGGAGATGGAGATCACAAGCACAAGATGATGATGGCCATATCATATCACTTATATTGATTGCATGTGATGTTTATCTTTTATGCATCTTATCTTGCTTTGATTGATGGTAGCATTATAAGATGATCTCTCACTAAATTTCAAGATAATAGTGTTCTCCCTGAGTATGCACCGTTGCCAAAGTTCGTCGTGCCCAGACACCACATGATGATCGGGTGTGATAAGCTCTACATCCATCTACAACGGGTGCAAGCCAGTTTTGCACACGCAGAATACTCGGGTTAAACTTGACGAGCCTAGCATATGCAGATATGGCCTCGGAACACTGAGACCGAAAGGTCGAGCGTGAATCATATAGTAGATATGATCAACATAGTGATGTTCACCGTTGAAAGCTACTCCATTTCACGTGATGATCGGTTATGGTTTAGTTCATTTGGATCACGTGATCACTTAGAGGATTATAGGGATGTCTTTCTAAGTGGGAGTTCTTAAGTAATATGATTAACTGAACTTAAATTTATCATGAACTTAGTACCTGATAGTATCTTGCTTGTCTATGTTTGATTGTAGATAGATGGCCCGTCCTGTTGTTCCGTTGAATCTTAATGCGTTCCTTGAGAAAGCAAAGTTGAAAGATGATGGTAGCAATTACACGGACTCGGTCCGTAACTTGAGGATTATCCTCATTGCTGCACAGAAGAGTTACGTCCTGGAAGCACCGCTAGGTGTACCACCTGCATCAGCAACTGCAGACATTGTGAATGCCTGGCAGTCGCGTGTTGATGACTACTCGATAGTTCAGTGTGCCATGCTTTACGGCTTAGAACCGGGACTTCAACGATGTTTTGAACGTCATGGAGCATATGAGATGTTCCAGGAGTTGAAGTTAATATTCCAAAAGAATGCATGGATTGAGAGATATGAAGTCTCCAATAAGTTCTATAGCTGCAAGATGGAGGAGAATAGTTCTGTCAGTGAGCATATACTCAAGATGTCTGGGTACTGCAATCACTTGATTCAACTGGGAGTTAATCTTCCAGATGATAGCGTCATTAACATAATTCTCCAATCACTACCACCAAGCTACAAGAGCTTCGTAATGAACTATAATATGCAAGGGATGGATAAGACAATTCCTGAGCTCTTCGCAATGCTAAAGGTTGCGGAGGTAGCAATCAAGAAGGAGCATCAAGTGTTGATGGTCAATAAGACCACCAGTTTCAAGAAGAAGGGCAAAGGGAAGAAGAAGGGGAACTTCAAGAAGAACAACAAGCAAGTTGCTGCTCAGGAGAAGAAACCCAAGTCTGGACCTAAGCCTGAAACTGAGTGCTTCTATTGCAAGCAGACTGGTCACTGGAAGCAGAACTGCCCAAAGTATTTGGCGGATAAGAAGGATGGCAAGGTGAACAAAGGTATATGTGATATACATGTTATTGATGTGTACCTTACTAGAGCTCGCAGTAGCACCTGGGTATTTGATACTGGTTCTGTTGCTAATATTTGCAACTCGAAACAGGGACTACGGGTTAAGCGAACACTGGCAAAGGACGAGGTGACGATGCACGTGGGAAATGGTTTCAAAGTCGATGTGATCACGGTCGGCATGCTACCTCTACATCTACCTTCGGGATTAGTATTAGACCTAAATAATTGTTATTTGGTGCCAGCGTTGAGCATGAACATTATATCTGGATCTTGTTTGATGCGAGATGGTTATTCATTTAAATCAGAGAATAATGATTGTTCTATTTATATGAGTAATATCTTTTATGGTTATGCATTTTTGAAGAGTGGTCTATTTTTGATGAATCTCGATAGTAGTGATACATATATTCATAATGTTGAAGCCAAAAGATGCAGAGTTGATAATGATAGTGCAAATTATTTGTGGCACTGCCGTTTAGGTCATATCGGTGTAAAGCGCATGAAGAAACTCCATACTGATGGACTTTTGGAACCACTTGATTATGAATCATTTGGTACTTGCGAACCGTGCCTCATGGGCAAGATGACTAAAATGTTGTTCTCCAGAACTATGGAGAGAGCAACAGATTTGTTGGAAATCATACATACAGATGTATGTGGTCCGATGAATGTTGAGGCTCGTGGCAGATATCGTTATTTTCTCACCTTCACAGATGATTTAAGCAGATATGGGTATATCTACTTAATGAAGTATAAGTCTGAAACTTTTGAAAAGTTCAAAGAATTTCAGAGTGAAGTTGAAAATCATCATAACAAGAAAATAAAGTTTCTATGATCTCATCGTGGAGGAGAATATTTCAGTTACGAGTTTGGTCTACATTTGAAACAATGCGGAATAGTTTCGCAACTCACGCCACCCGGAACACCACAACGTAATGGTGTGTCCGAACGTCGTAATCGTACTTTACTAGATATGGTGCGATCTATGATGTCTCTTACTGATTTACCGCTATCGTTTTGGGGTTATGCTTTAGAGACAGCCGCATTCACGTTAAATAGGCAACCATCAAAATCCGTTGAGACGATGCCTTATGAACTGTGGTTTGGGAAGAAACCAAAGTTGTCATTTCTGAAAGTTTGGGGCTGCGATGCTTATGTGAAAAAACTTCAACCTGAGAAGCTCGAACCCAAATCGGAGAAATGTGTCTTCATAGGATTCCCAAAGGAGACTGTTGGGTACACCTTCTATCAGAGATTCGAAGGCAAGACATTCGTTGCTAAGAATGGATCCTTTCTAGAGAAGGAGTTTCTCTCGAAAGAAGTGAGTGGGAGGAAAGTAGAACTTGATGAGGTAATTGTACCTGCTCCCTTATTGGAAAGTAGCTCATCACAGAAATCTGTTCATCTGACGCCTACACCAATTAGTGAGGAAGTTAATGATGATGATCATGGAACTTCAGATCAAGTTGTCACTGAACCTCGTAGATCAACCAGAGTAAGATCCACACCAGTGTGGTACGGCAATCGTGTTCTGGAAGTCATGATGAACCTACGAACTATGAAGAAGCGATGGTGAGCCCAGATTCCGCAAAATGGTTTGAGGCCATGAAATCTGAGATGGGATCCATGTATGAGAACAAAGTGTGGACTTTGGTTGACTTGCCCGATGATCGGCAAACAATTGAGAATAAATGGATCTTCAAGAAGAAGACTAACGCTGACGGTAATATTACTGTCTACAAAGCTCGACTTGTTGCGAAAGGGTTTTGACAAGTTCAAGGGATTGACTACGATGAGACCTTCTCACCTGTAGCGATGCTTAAATCTGTCCGAATCATGTTAGCAATTGCCGCATTTTATGATTATGAAATATGGCAAATGGATGTCAAAACTGCATTCCTGAATGGATTTCTGGAAGAAGAATTGTATATGATGCAACCGGAAGGTTTTGTCGATCCAAAGGGAGCTAACAAAGTGTGCAAGCTCTAGCGATCCATTTATGGACTGGTGCAAGCCTCTTGGAGTTGGAATAAACGCTTTGATAGTGTGATCAAAGCATTTGGTTTTGTACAGACTTTTGGAGAAGCCTGTATTTACAAGAAAGTGAGTGGGAGCTTTGTAGCATTTCTAATATTATATGTGGACGACATATTACTGATTGGAAATGATATAGAATTTCTGGATAGCATAAAGGGATACTTGAATAAGAGTTTTTCAATGAAATACCTCGGTGAAGCTGCTTATATATTGGGCATTAAGATCTATAGAGATAGATCAAAACGTTTAATTGGACTTTCACAAAGCACATACCTTGACAAATTTTTGAAGAAGTTCAAAATGTATCAAGCAATGAAAGGGTTCTTGCCTGTGTTATAATGTGTGAAGTTGAGTAAGACTCAATGCCCGACCACTGCAGAAGATAGAGAGAAAATGAAAGATGTTCCCTATGCTTCAGCCATACGCTCTATCATGTATGCAATGCTGTGTACCAGACCTAATGTGTGCCTTGCTATAAGTCTAGCAGGGAGGTACCAAAGTAATCCAGGAGTGGATCACTGGACAGCGGTTAAGAATATCTTGAAATACCTGAAAAGGACTAAGGATATGTTTCTCGTTTATGGAGATGACAAAGAGCTCATCGTAAATGGTTACGTTGATGCAAGCTTTGACACTGATCCGGATGATTCTAAATCGCAAACCGGATACGTGTTTACATTGAACGGTGGAGCTGTCAGTTGGTGCAGTTCTAAACAAAGCGTCGTGGCGGGATCTACGTGTGAAGCGGAGTACATAGCTGCTTCGGAAGCAGCAAATGAAGGAGTCTAGATGAAGGAGTTCATATCCGATCTAGGTGTCATACCTAGTGCATCGGGTCCAATGAAAATCTTTTGTGACAATACTGGAGCAATTGCCTTGGCGAAGGAATCCAGATTTCACAAGAGAACCAAGCACATCAGAAGACGGTTCAATTCCATCCGGGATTTAGTCCAGGTGGGAGACATAGAAATTTGAAAGATACATACGGATCCGAATGTTGCACACCCATTGACTAAGCCTCTTCCACGAGCAAAACATGATCAGCACCATGGCTCCATGGGTGTTAGACTCATTACAGTGTAATCTAGATTATTGACTCTAGTGCAACTGGGAGACTGAAGGAAATATGCCCTAGAGGCACTAATAAAGTTATTATTTATTTCCTTATATCATGATAAATGTTTATTATTCATGCCAGAATTGTATTAACCGGAAACATAATACATGTGTGAATACATAGACAAATAGAGTGTCACTAGTATGCCTCTACTTGACTAGCTCGTTGATCAAATATGGTTATGTTTCCTAACCATAGACATGGTTGCCATTTGATTAACGGGAGCACATCATTAGGAGAATGATGTGATTGACATGACCCATTCCGTTAGCTTAGCACACGATCGTTTAGTATGTTGTTATTGCTTTCTTCATGACTTATACATGTTCCTATGACTATGAGATTATGCAACTCCCGTTTACCGGAGGAACACTTTGTGTGCTACCAAACGTCACAACGTAACTGGGTTGATTATAAAGGTGCTCTACAGGTGTCTCGGAAGGTACTTGTTGGTTGGCGTATTTCGAGATTAGGATTTGTCACTCCGATTGTCGGAGAGGTATCTCTGGGCCCTCTCGGTAATGCACATCACTTAAGCCTTGCAAGCATTGCAACTAATGAGTTAGTTGCGGGATGATGTATTATGGAACGAGTAAAGAGACTTGCCGGTAACGAGATTGAACTAGGTATTGAGATACCGACGATCGAATCTCGGGCAAGTAACATACCGATGACAAAGGGAACAACGTATGTTGTTATGCGGTCAGACCGATAAAGATCTTCGTAGAATATGTGGGAGCCAATATGAGCATCCAGGTTCCGCTATTGGTTATTGACCGGAGACGTGTCTCGGTCATGTCTACATAGTTCTCGAACCCGTAGGGTCCGCACGCTTAACGTTACGATGAGAGTTATATTATGAGTTTATATGTTTTGATGTACCGAAGGTTGTTCGGAGTCCTGGATGTGATCACGAACATGACGAGGAGTCTCGAAATGGTCGAGACATGAAGATTGATATATTGGAAGCCTATGTTTGGATATCCAAAGTGTTCCGGGTGAAATCGGGATTTTACCGGAGTACCGGGAGGTTATCGGAACCCCCCGAGGACTTAATGGGCCATAGTGGGCCTTTCTGGAAGAGAGAGGAGGCGGCCAGGGCAAGTGCCGCGCCCCTCCCCCTAGTCCGAACAGGACAAGGAAAGGGGGCGGCGCCCCCCTTCCTTCTTCTCCTCCACCTCTTCCCCCCCTCTCTCCTAGTCCAACAAGGAAAAGAGGGGGAGTCCTACTCCCGGTAGGAGTAGGACTCCTCCTAGAGCACCCTTTCCCTTGGCCGGCCGCACCCCCCTTTGCTCCTTTATATACGGGGGCAGGGGGGCACCCCAGAGACACAACAATTGATCTGTTTAATCTTTTAGCTGTGTGCGGTGCCCCCCTCCACCATAGTCCACCTCGATACTACTGTAGCGGTGCTTAGGCGAAGCCCTGCGTCGGTAGAACATCAACATCGTCACCACGCCGTCGTGCTGACGAAACTCTCCCTCAACACTCGGCTGAATCGGAGTTCGAGGGACGTCATCTGTAACATCCCAAATTTTCAATTTGGAATGTTATACATTAGATCATCAATGCATATCATATTTTATTTTGCATTTTGGTTGATCCTAGAAAATTCTATGCAACTCAAGGACCCACGGAGAGAGTTGGGGATTTCGTTATTTTCATATTTGAGTTTCCTCAAATTTTGAGAATAGGATCATTTGATTTTATTTATTTTATCATCAATTATTTCTATTACAAAAATATGAGAGAGGGAATAAAATTACTTTCCCCAAATAAAGAAATATTGAAGATTTAATAATAAAATCAAATAGGATTTTATTTCGAAGTTTTTCGGTGTTTTATTTGAATTTAGGAAACAAGTGCGTTTTTCAAAATTGCGTTTAGGTCCCAAATAAATGTTCACCTTGAGCGGCTTGATTTTAGAAGCCCGTGAAATTTTATTTCGGAATTTTTGGAGTCCATTTAGTATTTATTTTTACTTTTCTTCCGAGCGGAATAAAAAAACGAACGGACTTCGGGCCGTACCCGAGCGGGATACCACCCGGGGGCAGCCTTTAAATAGCGCCGCCCCGAGCCGCCCCGGCCCATTAGCCCCGCCTCGATCCGCGCGCGCCGCCAGAGCCGCCGCCGCCGACGATCCGGCCGCCCGAGGTTCGCCGCTGCCTTGTTTTCCGTGCCGAAAAAAATATCGGCGTTCGTCGTTTTTCTTTTTCTCGGATTAAATCCGCGATTTTTCTGATCGTGATTCCTAATCCGATTTTCGTTTTAGTATAACTTTTCGCTCGTATATCGGAATCAGATGATTCAAGTAGCTAGAGTTTCGTCTCAAAACCTTATATTCGTTTAACCAACTTGAACAAGTTTTTGTTACTATAAAATTTGCCCTAGATTCAGATTACTAGAACGAAGTTGTTTTCTTTCGTCGTTTGACTTTCGTTGTTTCGTTCGATTTGATTCTTTTTGCCAACCGGAGTTCTTAAGTTGAACCTTCTGGTTAGATCTCTTATTTGAGTTTTACCTGTGCATTAGATGAGTACTTATTGTATGCTTGTTTGTTTGTCTGCGATAGAACACCCGGAGTGCGCCGCCTGTTACTTCGAATCGTTAGGTTTTGTGGATCATCAGCAAGGCAAGTAACACTTTGATCATACCTTTTCTACTACCTAGTTTTATTGCATTAAATCAATCCTCACACATTGCATGGTTAGGATCTGAATAAATTGTGGGATGGGAAGTAGATGAGGTAGTACCTATTACCTGTTTATTATCAAACCTTTGGGAGTTACCTATACGTTTGCTTATTATGCCATGCTATGCTAGTAGACGTGGATTGGGTGAGTGATATCCATGACAGATGTGAGTTTTGTTAATTAATGGTTTATCTAAGGTGGCAACTTAAACACACATCTGGGTGGATTGAGGCACCTGGGTATTCCAGGACTTGCCTATTTTCTTTTAGACCGCCACCCAGGCTCAAAGGGATCATGAGATTATTCATGCAAGAAACTTCCGTGTGCAGCCACAAGCTATTATGGGCTCTAGCATAGTTGAGTAAGTCGTGCGAACTCTTACAGTGGTAGACTAGCAGATGTAGGGGATGTAGGTGGTACGGTCTACCCGATCGTAAGGTGCTAGCGCTTCTGAAAGACTATGTCTCGGTCATCCGTCTTCTCAAACACCATGTAGTGCGAGAAACCAAACGGAGGCGATCGAGTCTTGTGGGGAAAAGTGCTCAAACCTCTGCAGAGTGTAATAAACTAATCATGGTTAGCCGTGTCCCCGGTTATGGACATCTTGAGTATCTAGTACCTGGATTTTCATGTGAATCTCAACATGCTACTCTAAATTAATTTTGTTGGGTTATGTTTAATGATGATGCTTAATTGGGATTGAGAATGCTGTCAACCATTCTCAATGTTTAACAACCATCATGATAGTTAAATAAAATTATCCTTTGAAGTAGGGAAAAATTGGCTTTACGCAAAACTGTAACCATAGAGCTTTCCACCAGCCAGATATGCATGTAGTATAGCTGTTTCATTCCATTACTCTCTATGTGTCACATTGCCAGCATATCCATGTGCTGACCCGTTTTCGGGCTGCAACGTTAATGTTGCAGACTTTTCAGACGGTGATTAAGGAGTTTTAGGTCGTGGTTCTATACTCAGTGATGCCGTTGGAGTTGATGGACTCACTTATCTTCCAAGCCTTCCGCTGTTATCGTTATTAGATGGCCTTAAGCCATATTTATTGTAATAAGTTCTCTTTTGAGACACTCGATGTAATAAGTGTGTGGTTGCTACTCTGCTATAAATCCTCCGAGTACTGTGTGGTGTCAGCATTACTGATCCAAGGATGACACCGGAGCACAGAGATCAAACTGTTTGAGGTCTGGTCGCTACAAAGATGGTATCAGAGCACACGCTGACTGTAGGACACGACCACTAAGCTAAAAGACCTAGATCACTTTTCATTCTCTTCTCTTCTGACTTCTCATCTTTTCTACTCTTTAGGATGGCGGATGCAAGGAACAAGTTTACACAACCGGATGAAGATACACCCTTTGGACGACACTTGAAGGAAGTCACTAGATACCTGAACATAGGAGTACCAAGCTTCACGGGAACCTACAACACCACTTTACCTGAAGAAGAGCGCTGGATGATTCAAGTTCAAGTTCCAGGAAGAACGTTCATGCCAGTCACTGAGCCCATAGAGTTTTCTTTTGATGCACCAACTTGGAATCTAGGAAAGAGCATGGCAGCTCACATCGCCATGGGACGCATTGGAGAAGTCTACCGCAATGATCTCAAGGATACTATCTACCAGATTTGTGGGCACCGAGATGAACACTGGGAGATGATCAGCACCAGGAAGGATAGATCAATCGCAACTTTTATTCAGGAGTTAAACCAGCACATTCGACGATAGGAGAATCAGATGTGCGCCGACATGATAGATCTGAAGAAGGCTAAGACTAGAATCAAGGAACTGGAGGAATAACTCAAGGCTACACGTGAAGATTGTGAAGAGGAAATTGAAGTATTGGTGGAGAAGAATGACGACCTGATCAAGAAGATTGGAATATTTATGGGAGGCCCTACGCCAGTAGATGAAGATGAAGAACCTAAGGAGATTAGCCCAGAAGACTACATCATCATCGATGGCACCGACTCGGAACAAGATAGTAGCGATGATGACTATGTTGATGAAGCTGGAGCAGATATTATGGAGTCAACGACCATAGAATATTTCTAGTAGACCACCCCATCAGTAGTAGTAATCCACCATGTAAATATAGTAGTCCGAGCACTTTTGCGATAGATAGATCGATTGTATGCCTTGTTTGATTGATTGAAGTGAATTGTTTGTTTTGCCTCATGTGCATATGGGTAGTGTTTTCTCTTTAGAACCCCTCTATTCTTATATCTCATCTTTTCTAAACCCTCATATGCCTCCGAGACGTGACCCCGGATTTGCCTTTCCACCGGAGCTCACCCAGTTGATCCAGCAGCAGAACACATTGATGCAGTTGCTAGTCCAGAATCAGAATCAGGGGAACAACAACAACAACCCACCACCACCACCACCACCTGTTGACCACTTAGCCCGTTTTCTTAGGCTGAATCCACCGGTGTTTTCCAGTAGCACCGAGTCGATAGTAGCAGATGATTGGCTCCGCAAGACAGCTAGGGAGTTGACCACAGCAGGATGCACAGATGCGGAGAAGGTGAAGTTTGCCGCACATCAGTTAGAAGGACCCGCAGCATCATGGTGAAGTTTCCCAGTCGACACTGTCACATGGGACTAGTTTCAGCAGGCTTTTCATACTGACCATGTTTCAGTAGGAGCTATGGCCATGAAGAAGCGTGAGTTTCGCAACTTGCGCCAAGGAGGAAGGACAGTTGGCCAGTATGTGGAGGACTTTAGTAAGTTAGCACGTTATGCCCCAGATGACGTTGCTACGGATGCAGCTAAGCAGGAGAAGTTTTTGGAAGGACTGAATGATGAGTTGAGCATGCAGTTGATGGTAGCAACCTTCAACAACTATTAGGAGTTGGTAGATCGTGCTCTTATGATTGAAGGGAAGTAGCAGCAGATTGAGAATCGCAAGAGGAAGTATGGACAAGGAAAGTACAATTCAGGAGCTCAGCAGAAGCCACGTTTTACCCCTAGACCGGGAGGACATTTTCAACATACCCATGGAGGAGGTAGCTCGCACAATCACAATGGCACCAAGAATGGTAATGGCAATGGAGGAAGGAACGGCCAGAATCGCACCAACCCATCAACCCCAGCCAAGAAGGACCTGAGCCAAGTCACTTGTTTTAAGTGTCAGAAGACCGGACACTATGCCAATGAATGTCCTGAAGGCCAAAATGGCAATGGAAGTTCTGGGAAGAAGCCAAACCCTTTCAACAGGGGACAGGTGAACCACGTTAGCGTGGAGGAGGTTGAAGCTCAGCCCGATGCAGTAATAGGTAAGTTTTTGGTTAAGTCATTTACTGCACTCGTTCTTTTTGATACTGGTGCATCGCATTCATACATCTCAAGGGGATTTGTGGATAAGTATAACCTACCAACCCAAGCCCTTAGGTCACCCATGTTAGTAACCTCGCCTGGAGCAGAGTATGTGGCTAGTCTATGGTGTGATCGGTTACCATTAAGGATTGGTAACTATGTTTTTCCCTCAGACCTAATAGTATTGGAATCTCAAGGATTGGATGTGATATTAGGCATGGATTGGTTATCAAAGTATGAAGGGAATATTGAGTGTGCTAGTAAGTCAATTTTGCTTACCACACCAGAAGGGAGAAGGATCAAGTATGTATCCCGGCATGTGCCAAAGAGGACTCAAGTAAATTGCTTAATAGGAGTTGTGCAGGAGGAAGTACCAGTGGTAAGGGATTTTCCCAATGTATTTCCAGAGGAGTTGCCCGGCATGCCACCGGATAGAGATATTGAGTTCTTGATTGAGCTATTGCCAAGCACAGGGCCAATATCAAAGAGACCATACAGGATGCCTGCAAAGGATTTGGTGGAAATTAAGAAGCAAATTAAGGAGTTACTGGATAAAGGATACATTCGCCCAAGTTCTTCGCCTTGGGGATCGCCAGTACTACTAGTGGAGAAGAAGGATGGATCGTTAAGGATGGTTGCTGATTATTGAGGATTGAATGAAGTAACGATCAAGAACAAGTACCCACTACCAATGATCAATGATCTGTTTGATCGATTGCAAGGAGCTAAGGTATTTTCCAAGATCGATCTGCGATCAGGATACCACCAGTTGAAGATTCGAGAACAGGATATTCCGAAGACAGCTTTTACCCCCAGGTATGGACTGTATGAGTATACCGTTATGTCATTTGGTCTGACTAACGCCCCCGCCTATTTTGTGAACATGATGAACAAAGTGTTTATGGAATTTTTGGATAAGTTCGTCGTAGTGTTCATTGATGATATCCTGGTTTATTCGAAGAATGAAGAGGAGCATAAGGAGCATTTGCGTTTGGTACTTGGAAAGCTCAGAGAACATCAATTATATGCCAAGTTCAGCAAATGTGAGTTTTGGTTGAAGGAAGTAGGATTCCTCGGACATGTTATATCTGGAGAAGGTATAGCAGTAGATCCCGCTAAAGTTGAAACTGTGACCAAGTGGGAAGCCCCAACAACAGTTGGAGAGATCCGGAGTTTTCTTGGACTCACAGGATACTACCGGAGATTTATTGAGAATATCTCAAAGATTGCGAAGCCTATGACGGAGTTATTGAAGAAAGATACCAAGTTCATATGGACGGAGGAATGTGAGGCTAGTTTTCAGGAGTTGAAGAAACGTTTGGTTACCTCACCAGTGTTGATTTTGCCAGACCAGACCAAGGATTATGAGGTGTATTGCGACGCTTCACGTCGAGGACTTGGAGCAGTGCTTATGCAGGAAGGGAGAGTTGTTTCATATGCCTCAAGACAACTGAAGCCTCATGAGTTGAATTATGCCACACATGATTTGGAGTTAGCAGCCGTAGTGCATGCCTTGAAAACATGGAGACATTTCCTCATTGGAAATCATTGCGAGGTGTACACGGATCATAAGAGCTTGAAGTACATTTTCACACAGAAGGAGTTAAATCTCAGACAAAGGAGATGGTTGGAGCTTATCAAGGATTATGATATGAAATTGCATTATCATCCTAGAAAGGCTAATGTAGTAGCAGACGCATTAAGCCGTAAGAGCCATGTCAATACGTTAATGACGGGAGAAATACCCAAGGAGTTAGCAGAAAATCTTCCTGAACTATGTTTGGAAATAGTTCCGAGAGGCTACGTAGCAGTATTGGAGATTCAGTCAACTTTGATGGATAGAATCAGGGAAGCCCAGAAAGCTGACAAAGAGATTGCCGCTATAAAGGAGAAACTGAGTAAAGGAAAAGCTAAAGGATTTCGTGAGGATGAGCACGACACCCTATGGTTTGAAGACAGCGTTTACGTGCCCAATGACCCGGAGATCAGGAAGTTGATTCTGCAAGAGGCACACAACTCACCATATCCGATTCACCCAGGAAATACCAAGATGTATTTGGATCTGAAGGATATTTTCTGGTGGACCGGAATGAAGAAGGATATTGCGGAGTATGTAGCAGTTTGTGATGTATGTCAGTGAGTAAAGGCAGAGCATCAGAAGCCAGCAGGATTGTTACAACCATTGCCGATACCCGAATGGAAGTGGGATAAGCTAGGCATGAATTTTATCACGGGATTGCCCAGGACTCGTTCAGGCTATGACTCAATTTGGGTTGTAGTTGATCGATTGACGAAAGTGTTGGAAATATGCCCTAGAGGCAATAATAAATTGATTATTATTATATTTCCTTGTTCATGATAATCGTTTATTATCCATGCTAGAATTGTATTGATAGGAAACTCAGATACATGTGTGGATATATAGACAACACCATGTCCCTAGTAAGCCTCTAGTTAACTAGCAAGTTGATCAATAGATGGTTACGGTTTCCTGACCATGGACATTGGATGTCGTTGATAACGGGATCACATCATTAGGAGAATGATGTGATGGACAAGACCCAATCCTAAGCATAGCACTAGATCGTGTAGTTCGTATGCTAAAGCTTTTCTAATGTCAAGTATCATTTCCTTAGACCATGAGATTGTGCAACTCCCGGATACCGTAGGAATGCTTTGGGTGTGCCAAACGTCACAACGTAACTGGGTGACTATAAAGGTGCACTACGGGTATATCTGAAAGTGTCTGTTGGGTTGGCACGAATCGAGACTGGGATTTGTCACTCCGTGTGACGGAGAGGTATCTCTGGGCCCACTCGGTAGGACATCATCATAATGTTCACAATGTGGTCAAGGAGTTGATCACGGGATGATGTGTTACGGAACGAGTAAAGAGACTTGCCGGTAACGAGAGTGAACAAGGTATCGGGATACCGACGATCGAATCTTGGGCAAGTATCGTACCGATAGACAAAGGGAATTGTATATGGGATTGATTAAGTCCTTGACATCGTGGTTCATCCGATGAGATCATCGTGGAACATGTGGGAGCCAACATGGGTATCCAGATCCCGCTGTTGGTTATTGGCCGGAGAACGTCTCGGTCATGTCTGCATGGTTCCCGAACCCGTAGGGTCTACACACTTAAGGTTCGATGACGCTAGGGTTATAAAGGAAGTTTGTATGTGGTTACCGAATGTTGTTCGGAGTCCCGGATGAGATCCCGGACGTCACGGGGAGTTCCGGAATGGTCCGGAGGTAAAGATTTATATATGGGAAGTCCTGTTTTGGTCACCGGAAGAGTTTCGGGGTTTATCGGTAACGTACCGGGACCACCGGGAGGGTCCCGGGGGTCCACCAAGTGGGGCCACCAACCCCGGAGGCTTGCATGGGCCAAGGGTGGGGAGGGACCAGCCCCTAAGTGGGCTGGTGCGCCTCCCACAAGGGCCCAAGGTGCCTAAGAGGTGGAAAGGGGGCAAACCCTAAGGGGATATGGGCCTTAGGGCCCATATTGGTGCGCCTCCCTCTCCCCTCCCCTCTTGGCCGCCACCCCAAGTCCCATCTAGGGCTGCCGCCCCCCTAGGGGTGGGAACACTAGAGGGGGCGCACCCTCCTCCCTCTCCCCTATATATAGTGAGGCATAGGGCTGCCCATAACACGCGATTCAATCTCTCGTTGGTGCAGCCCTGCATCTCTTCTTCCTCCTCTCCCGTGGTGCTTGGCGAAGCCCTGCAGGATTGCCACGCTCCTCCACCACCACCACGCCGTTGTGCTGCTGCTAGATGGAGTCTTCCTCAACCTCTCCCTCTCTCCTTGCTGGATCAAGGCGTGGGAGACGTCACCGGGCTGTACGTGTGTTGAACGCGGAGGTGCCGTCTGTTCGGCACTAGGATCATCGGTGATTTGAATCACGACGAGTACGACTCCATCAACCCCGTTCACTTGAACGCTTCCGCTTAGCGATCTACAAGGGTATGTAGATGCACTCTCCTTCCCCTCGTTGCTAGTCTCTCCATAGATAGATCTTGGTGACACGTAGGAAAATTTTGAATTTCCGCTACATTTCCCAACAGTGGCATCATGAGCTAGGTCTATTGCGTAGATTCTATGCACGAGTAGAACACAAAGTAGTTGTGGGCGTTGATTTTGTTCAATATGCTTACCGTTACTAGTCCAATCTTGATTCGGCGGCATTGTGGGATGAAGCGGCCCGGACCAACCTTACACGTACTCTTACGTGAGACCGCTTCCACCGACAAACATGCACTAGTTGCATAAGGTGGCTGGCGGGTGTCTGTCTCTCCCACTTTAGTCGGAGCGGATTCGATGAAAAGGGTCCTTATGAAGGGTAAATAGCAATTGGCATATCATGTTGTGGTTTTTGCGTAGGTAAGAAACGTTCTTGCTAGAAACCCATAGCAGCCACGTAAAACATGCAAACAACAATTAGAGGACGTCTAACTTGTTTTTGCAGGGTATGCTATGTGATGTGATATGGCCAAAGGATGTGATGAATGATATATGTGATGTATGAGATTGATCATGTTCTTATAATAGGAATCACGACTTGCATGTCGATGAGTATGACAACCGGCAGGAGCCATAGGAGTTGTCTTAATTTATTTATGACCTGCGTGTCAACATAAACGTCATGTAATTACTTTACTTTATTGCTAACCGTTAGCTGTAGTAGTAGAAGTAATAGATGACGTGACAACTTCAAGAAGACACGATGATGGAGATCATGGTGTCATGCCGGTGTCGATGATGATCATGGAGCCCCGAAGATGGAGATCAAAAGGAGCACTATGATATTGGCCATATCATGTCACTATTTGATTGCATGTGATGTTTATCATGTTTACACATCTTATTTGCTTAGAACGACGGTAGTAAATAAGATGATCCCTCATTAAAATTTCAAGAAAGTGTTCCCCCTAACTGTGCACCGTTGCGACAGTTCGTTGTTTCAATGCACCACGTGATGATCGGGTGGTTGATCCAAACGTTCACATACAACGGGTGTAAGACAGATTTACACATGCAAACACTTAGGTTGACTTAACGAGCCTAGCATGTGTATAGACATGGCCTCGGAACACAGAAGACCGAAAGGTCGAGCATGAGTCGTATAGAAGATACGATCAACATGAAGATGTTCACCAATGTTGACTAGTCCGTCTCACGTGATGATCGGACACGGCCTAGTTGACTCGGATCATGTAATCACTTAGATGACTAGAGGGATGTCTATCTGAGTGGGAGTTCATAAGATGAACTTAATTATCCTGAACATAGTCAAAAGGAGTTTGCAAATTATGTCGTAGCTCGCGCTTTAGTTCTACTGTTTAGATATGTTCCTAGAGAAAAATTAGTTGAAAGTTGAGAGTAGCAATTATGCGTACGAGGTCCGTAAACTGAGGATAGTCCTCAATTGCTTTATAGAAGGCTTATGTCCTTAATGCATCGCTCAGTGTGCTGAACCTCGAACGTGGTCTGTGGATGTTGCGAACATCTGACATACACGTTTTGATAACTATGTGATAGTTCAGTTAAACGGTTTAGAGTTGAGGCACCGAAGACGGTTTTGAAACGTCACGAAACATATGAGATGTTTCGAGGGCTGAAATTGGAGTTTCAGGCTCATGCCCATGTCAAGAGGTATAAGACCTCCGACGATTTTCTTAGCCTACAAACTAAGGGAGAAAAGCTCAATTGTTGAGCTTGTGCTCAGATTGTCTGAGTACAACAATCATTTGAATCAAGTGGGAGTTGATCTTCCAGATGAGATAGTGATGTTTCTCCGAAGTCATTACCACCAAGCTACTAGAGCTTCGTGATGAACTATGATATATCAGGGACATATATGATGATCCTTGAGATATTCGCGATGTTTGACACCACGAAAGTAGAAGTCAAGAAGGAGCATCAATTGTTGATGGTTAGTGAAACCACTAGTTTCAAGAAGGGCAAGGGCAAGAAGGGATACTTCATGAAACGGCAAATTAGCTGCTGCTCTAATGAAGAAACCCAAAGTTGAACCCCAACCCGAGACTAAGTGCTTCTGTAATAAGGGGAACAACCACTAGAGCAGAATTACCCTAGATACTTGGTAGATGAGAAGGCTGTCGATATTGGATATACATTAATGTGTACTTTACTAGTACTCCTAGTAGCACCAGGGTATTAGATACCAGTTCGGTTGCTAAGTGTTAGTAACTCGAAATAAAAGCTACGGATTAAACGGAGACTAGCTAAAGGTGAGCTGACGATATGTGTTGGAAGTGTTTCCAATGTTGATATGATCAAGCACGCTCCCTCTACCATCGAGATTGGTGTTAAACCTAAATAATTGTTATTTGGTGTTTGCGTTGAGCATAGACATGATTGGATTATGACTATCGCAATACGGTTATTCATTTAAAGAGAATAATAGTTACTCTGTTTATTTGAATAATACCTTCAATGGTCTTACGCCTAAAATGAATGGTTTATTGAATCTCGATCGTAGTGATACACATGTTCATGCCAAAAGATATAAGATAGTAAGATAGTACCACCTACTTGTGGCACTGCCACGTAAGTCATATCGGTATAAAATGCATGTAAAAGCTCCATGTTGATGGATCTTTGGACTCACTTGTTTTGAAAAGTTTGAGACATGCGAACCATGTCTATTGGTGTATATGCATGAAGAAACTCCATGCAAATGGACCGTTTGGACTCACTTGATTTTTGAATCACTTCAGACATGCAACTCATACCACATGGGCAAGATGACTGAAAGCCTCGGTTTCAGTAAAATGGAACTAGAAAGCAACTTGTTGGAAGTAATACATTTTGATGTGTGCAGTCCAATGAGTGCTGAGGCATGTAGTGGATATCGTTATGTTCTTACTTCACAGATGATTTGAGTAGATGTTGAGTATATTTACTTGATGAATCACGATTCTGAATTATTGAAAGGTTCAAGTAATTTCAGGGTGAAGTTGAAAGATCGTCGTGACAAGAGGATAAAATATCTATGATATGATCATAGAGATGAATATCTGAATTACGAGTTTGGCACAGAATTAAGACATTGTGGAAATTGTTTCACAACTAATATAGCCTGGAACACCATAGTGTGATGGTGTGTCCGAACATCATAACTGCATCCTATTGGATATGATGCATACCATGATGTCTCTTATCAAATTACCACGATAGTTTATGGGTTAGGCATTAGAGACAACCACATTCACTTTAAATAGGGCACCACGTAATTCCGATGAGATGACACCGTATGAACTATGGTTTAGAGAAACCTAAGCTGTCATTTCTTAAAAGTTTGGGGCTGCGACGCTTATGTGAAAAGGTTTCAGGCTGATAAGCTCGAACCCAAAGCGGATAAATGCATCTTCATAGGACACCCAAATCAGTTGGGTATAACTCCTGCCTCAGATTCGAAAGCAATATGGGATTGTTTCTAGAATCGGGTCCTTTCTCGAGGAAAAGTTTCTCTCGAAAGAATTGAGTGGGAGGATGATGGAGACTTGATGAGGTTATTGAACCGTCTCTTCAACTAGTGTGTGGCAGGGCACAGGAAGTTGTTCCTGTGGCACCTACACCAATTGAAGTGGAAGCTTATGATAGTGATCATGAAACTTCAGATCAAGTCACTACCAAACCTCGTGGGATGACAAGGATGCATACTACTTCAGAGTGGTACATAATCCTGTCCTGGAAGTCATGTTGCTAGACAACAATGAACCTACGAGCTATGGAGAAGCGGTGGTGAGCCTGGATTCCGATAAATGGCTCGAGGCCATATAATCCGAGAGACGATCCATGTATAAAACAAAGTGTAGACTTTGGCAGAATAGCTCGATGGTCGTAAGGCTGTTGAGTACAGATGGATTTTAAAAGGAAGACGGACAATGATGGTAAATGTCACCATTAAGAAAGCTCGACTTGTCGTTAAGATGTTTTCCGACAAGTTCAAGGAGTTGACTATGATGAGACTTTCTCACTCGTAGCGATGCTAAAAGTCTATTGGAATTATGTTAGCAGTCACTGCATTATTTATGAAATCTTGCAGATAGGATGTCAAAACATTGTTTCCTCGACGATTCTCTTGAGGAAAGGTTGTATGTGATACAATCGGAAGGTTTTGTCAATCCTGAAAGATGCTAATAAGTATGCAAAAGCTCCAGCAATCCTTCTGAGGACTGGAGTAAGCATCTCGGAGTTGGAATGTATGCTTTGATGATGATCAAAGATTTTGGGTGTATACAAAGTTTATGAGAAACTTGTATTTCCAAAGAAGTGAGTGGGAGCACTATAGAATTTCTGATGAGTATATGTTGTTGACATATTATGGATCAGAAATGATGTAGAATTTCTGGAAAGCATATAGGGTTATTTGGAAAGTGTTTTTCAATGGAAAGCCTGGATTAAGCTACTTGAGCATTGAGCATCAAGATCTATAAGGATAGATCAAAACACTTAATGGTACTTTCAAATGAGCACATACCTTGACATGATCTTGAAGGTGTTCAAGATGGATCAGTCAAAGAAGGAGTTCTTGCCTGAGTTGTAAGGTATGAAGTTAAGACTTAAAGCTCGACCACGGCAGAATAGAGAGAAAGGACGAAGGTCGTCCCCTATGCTTAAGACGTAGGCTCTACACTATGCTATGTTGTGTACCGCACCTGAAGTGTGCCTTGCCATGAGTCAGTCAAGGGGTACATGAGTGATCCAAGAATGGATCACAAGACAGCGGTCAAAGTTATCCTTAGTAACTAGTGGACTAAGGAATTTTCTCGATTATGGAGGTGGTAAAAGAGTTTGTCGTAAAGAGTTACGTCGATGCAAGCTTAACACCTATCCGGATAGCTCTGAGTAGAGATACCGGATACGTATAATGGAGCAACAATTTAGAATAGCTCCAAGTAGAACAGTTATTTGAAATGGCTCCAAATAGAGCGTGGTAGCTGCATCTAGGAGATGACATAAAGATTTGTAAAGCACACACGGATCTGAAAGGTTCAGACCCGTTGACTAAAACCTCTCTCACAAGCAACATGATCAAACTCTTGTAAACTCTTGGGTGTTAGTCACATGGCGATGTGACCTGTGAGTGTTAATCACATGGCGATGTGAACTAGATTATTGACTCTAGTGCAAGTGGGAGACTGTTGGAAATATGCCCTAGAGGCAATAATAAATTGATTATTATTATATTTCCTTGTTCATGATAATCGTTTATTATCCATGCTAGAATTGTATTGATAGGAAACTCAGATACATGTGTGGATATATAGACAACACCATGTCCCTAGTAAGCCTCTAGTTAACTAGCTCGTTGATCAATAGATGGTTACGGTTTCCTGACCATGGACATTGGATGTCGTTGATAACGGGATCACATCATTAGGAGAATGATGTGATGGACAAGACCCAATCCTAAGCATAGCACTAGATCGTGTAGTTCGTATGCTAAAGCTTTTCTAATGTCAAGTATCATTTCCTTAGACCATGAGATTGTGCAACTCCCGGATACCGTAGGAATGCTTTGGGTGTGCCAAACGTCACAACGTAACTGGGTGACTATAAAGGTGCACTACGGGTATATCTGAAAGTGCCTGTTGGGTTGGCACGAATCGAGACTGGGATTTGTCACTCCGTGTGACGGAGAGGTATCTCTAGACCCACTCGGTAGGACATCATCATAATGTTCACAATGTGGTCAAGGAGTTGATCACGGGATGATGTGTTACGGAACGAGTAAAGAGACTTGCCGGTAACGAGAGTGAACAAGGTATCGGGATACCGACGATCGAATCTTGGGCAAGTATCGTACCGATAGACAAAGGGAATTGTATATGGGATTGATTAAGTCCTTGACATCGTGGTTCATCCGATGAGATCATCGTGGAACATGTGGGAGCCAACATGGGTATCCAGATCCCGCTGTTGGTTATTGACCGGAGAACGTCTCGGTCATGTCTGCATGGTTCCCGAACCCGTAGGGTCTACACACTTAAGGTTCGATGACGCTAGGGTTATAAAGGAAGTTTGTATGTGGTTACCGAATGTTGTTCGGAGTCCCGGATGAGATCCCGGACGTCACGGGGAGTTCCGGAATGGTCCGGAGGTAAAGATTTATATATGGGAAGTCCTGTTTTGGTCACCGGAAGAGTTTCGGGGTTTATCGGTAACGTACCGGGACCACCGGGAGGGTCCCGGGGGTCCACCAAGTGGGGCCACCAACCCCGGAGGCTTGCATGGGCCAAGGGTGGGGAGGGACCAGCCCCTAAGTGGGCTGGTGCGCCTCCCACAAGGGCCCAAGGTGCCTAAGAGGTGGAAAGGGGGCAAACCCTAAGGGGATATGGGCCTTAGGGCCCATATTGGTGCGCCTCCCTCTCCCCTCCCCTCTTGGCCGCCACCCCAAGTCCCATCTAGGGTTGCCGCCCCCCTAGGGGTGGGAACCCTAGAGGGGGCACACCCTCCTCCCTCTCCCCTATATATAGTGAGGCATAGGGCTGCCCATAACACGCGATTCAATCTCTCGTTGGTGCAGCCCTGCATCTCTTCTTCCTCCTCCCTTGTGGTGCTTGGCGAAGCCCTGCAGGATTGCCACGCTCCTCCACCACCACCACGCCGTTGTGCTGCTGCTGGATGGAGTCTTCCTCAACCTCTCCCTCTCTTCTTGCTGGATCAAGGCGTGGGAGATGTCACCGGGCTGTACGTGTGTTGAACGCGGAGGTGCCGTCCGTTCGGCACTAGGATCATCGGTGATTTGAATCACGACGAGTACGACTCCATCAACCCCGTTCACTTGAACGCTTCCGCTTAGCGATCTACAAGGGTATGTAGATGCACTCTCCTTCCCCTCGTTGCTAGTCTCTCCATAGATAGATCTTGGTGACATGTAGGAAAATTTTGAATTTCTGCTACGTTCCCCAACAGAAAGTAGCTCATTTCATCCCAGTAAAGACCACTTACACCAGTGCTAAGTTGGCGAAGATATACATGACCAGGATCGTATGTCTGCATGGAGTTCCAAGGAGTATCGTATCGGATAGAGGAACCCATTTTACCTCAAAGTTCTAGAAGCAGTTGCACGAAACTTTGGGAACCAGGCTAGAATTCAGTACAACTTTTCATCCACAAACAGATGGACAGACCGAGAGAGTCAATCAGATTTTGGAGGATATGCTGAGAGCTTGTGCGCTAGATTACGGATCTAGTTGGGACGATAATCTGCCATACGCAGAGTTCTCTTACAACAACAGTTATCAAACCAGTTTAAAGATGGCCCCTTTTGAAGCCTTGTACGGAAGGAAGTGCAGGACACCGTTGTCATGGGACGAAGTTGGAGACCGCCAGTTGTTTGGACCTGACTTGATTAAAGAGTCTGAACAGAAGGTGAAGTTAATTCGCGATAGGCTCAAGGTAGCCCAGTCCAGACAGAAGAGTTATGCAGATTCTAAATGTAAGGAGACAGTTTACGAAGTTGGAGATAGAGCTTATCTTCGAGTATCTCCACTTCGGGGAACAAAGCGTTTTGGAGTTAAAGGGAAGTTAGCGCCACGATTTGTAGGACTATATCGAGTTTTGGAGTGTATGGGAGAAGTGGCCTACAAGTTGGAATTGTCCGAAGGATTGTCAGGAGTACATGATGTGTTCCATGTTTCTCAGTTAAAGAAATGTCACGCGGAGATGGCTGACATACCGTTGAGAGACACAATGCCTTTAGAAACTATTCAGTTGGATAACGATTTGACCTACGAGGAGAAACCAATTAAGATCCTCGAATTTGCCAGCCGAGTTACTCGCAGCAAGGTTATCAAGTTTTGCAAAGTTCAGTGGAGCCACCATACGGAGGATGAAGCCACCTGGGAGCGAGAGGAAGATTTGCTCAAGGACCACCCTCACCTATTTTCTAGCCAACCCGAATCTCGAGGGCGAGATTCATCTTAAGGGGGGTAGGTTTGTAACATTCCAAATTTTCAATTTGGAATGTTATACATTAGATCATCAATGCATATCATATTTTATTTTGCATTTTGGTTGATCCTAGAAAATTCTACGCAACTCAAGGACCCACGGAGAGAGTTGGGGATTTCGTTATTTTCATATTTGAGTTTTCTCAAATTTTGAGAATAGGATCATTTGATTTTATTTATTTTATCATCAATTATTTCTATTACAAAAATATGAGAGAGGGAATAAAATGACTTTCCAAAAATAAAGAAATATTGAGGATTTAATAATAAAATCAAATAAGATTTTATTTCGGAGTTTTTCGGTGTTATATTTGAATTTAGGAAAAAAGTGCGTTTTTCAAAATTCCATTTAGGTCCCAAATAAATGTTCACCTTGAGCGGCTTCATTTTAGAAGCCCGTGAAAACTTATTTCGGAATTTTTGGAGTCTATTTAGTATTTCTTTTTATTTTTCTTCCGAGCAGAATAAAAAAAACGAATCGACTTCGGGCCGTACCCGAGCGGGACACCTCTCGGGGGCAGCCTTTAAATAGCGCCGCCCCAAGCCGCCCCAGCCCATCAGCCCTGCCTCGATCCGCGCGCACCGCCGGAGCCGCCGCCGACGATCCCGCCGCCCGAGGTTCACCGCTGCCTCGTTTTCCGTGCCAAAAAAAGAGAAAAAAAATATATCGGCGTTCATCGTTTTTCTTTTTCTCGGATTAAATCCGCGATTTTTCTGATCGCGATTCCTGATCTGATTTTCGTTTTAGTATAACTTTTCGCTCGTATATCGGAATCACGCGATTCAAGCGCCTAGAGTTTCGTCTCGAAACCCTCTATTCGTTTAACCAACTTGAACAAGTTTTTGTTACAGTAAAATTTGCCCTAGATCTAGATTACTAGAACGAAGTTGTTTTCTTTCGTCGTTTGACTTTCTTTGTTTTGTTCGATTTGATTCTTTTTGCCAACCGGAGTTCTTAAGTTGAACCTTCTGGTTAGATCTCTTATTTGAGTTTTACCTGTGCATTAGATGAGTACTTATTGTATGCTTGTTTGTTTGTTTGTCTGCGATAGTATACCCGGAGTGCGCCGCCTGTTACTTCGAATTGTTAGGTTTCGCGGATCATCAGCAAGGCAAGTAACACTTTGATCATACCTTTTCTACTACCCAATTTTATTGCATTAGATCAATCCCACACATTGCATGGTTAGGATCTGAATAAATTGTGGGATGGGAAGTAGATGAGGTAGTACCTATTACATGTTTATTATCAAACATTTGGGAGTTACTTATACGTTTGCTTATTATGCCATGCCATGCTAGTAGACGTGGATTGGGTGAGTGATATCAATGAGAGATGTGAGTTTTGTTAATTAATGGTTTATCTAAAGTGGCAACTTAAACACACATCTGGGTGGATTGAGGCACCTGGGTATTCCAGGACTTGCTTGTTTTTTTGGACCGCCACCCAGGCTCAAAGGGATCATGAGATTATTCATGCTAGAAACTTCCGTGTGCAGCCACAAGCTATTATGGGCTCTAGCATAGTTGAGTAAGTCGTGCGAACTTTTACAGTGGTAGACTAGCAGATGTAGGGGATGTAGGTGGTACGGTCTACCCGATCGTAAGGTGCTAGCGCTTCTGAAAGACTATGTCTCGGTCATCTGTCTTCTCAAACACCATGTAGTGCGAGAAACCAAACGGAGGCGATCGAGTCTTGTGGGGAAAAGTGCGCAAACCTCTGCAGAGTGTAATAAACTAATCATGGTTAGCCGTGTCCCCGGTTATGGACATCTTGAGTATCTAGTACCTGGATTTTCATGTGAATCTCAACATGCTACTCTAAATTAATTTTGTTGGGTTATGTTTAATGATGATGCTTAATTGGGATTGAGAATGCTGTCAACCATTCTCAATATTTAACAACCACCATGATAGTTAAATAAAATTATTCCTTTGAAGTAGGGAAAAATTGGCTTTACGCAAAACTGTAACCATAGAGCTTTCCACCAGCCAGATATGCATGTAGTATAGCTGTTTCATTCCATTACTCTCTATGTGTTACCTTGCCAGCATATTCCATGTGCTGACCCGTTTTCGGGCTGGAACGTTAATGTTGCAGACTTTTCAGACGACGATTAAGGAGTTTTAGGTCGTGGTTCTATACTCAGTGATGCCGTTGGAGTTGATGGACTCACTTATCTTCCAAGCCTTCCGCTGTTATCGTTATTAGATGGCCTTAAGCCATATTTATTGTTATAAGTTCTCTTTTGAGACACTTGATGTAATAAGTGTGTGGTTGCTACTCTGCTATAAATCCTCCGAGTACTGTGTGGTGTCAGCATTACTGATCCAGGGATGACACCGGAGCACAGAGATCAGACTGTTTGAGGTCTGGTCGCTACATCATCGGGCTGAACGTGTGCTGAACTCGGAGGTGCCGTGCGTTCGGTACTTGATCGGTCGGATCGTGAAGACGTACGACTACATCAACCGCGTTGTGCTAACGCTTCCGCTTTCGATCTACGAGGGTACATGGACAACACTCTCCCCTCTCGTTGCTATGCATCACCATGATCTTGCTTGTGCGTAGGATTTTTTTTTGAAATTACTACATCCCCCAACACGTCCAACAATGCGTAAGAGTGAATGGCTTGTCATTGTGCCGGACCTTGAATGCTTCCAAAGATTGAAATGCCTACACCACACGATCAACAACAATTGAACATGCAAACATAGAGAAGGCCGAAGTCTCATGACTGTAGCAACGAAAGATAAGAGAGCATACCATGTCCCCAATGCCGAGACCACTCACGGGCCGTGCTTCAATGCTCTCAAGTGCGCACAATACTTGTTGCATTCTTGTTGGATGAACAACCACCTCTTTGGAATCGAGGTGATGCCATGGTCACTAGCAATTTGGTAGGGCGCAAACAAGTTTCTTTCATGGAATGTTTTGTGAACTCTTGTCCAAAAAACAAGTCCCTTTTGTTGTGCACCGGTCCTCGGATCTTGGACAACCTCCATCCAACTTTGGCAAATTAACTTGTCCTCCTCTTGTCAGTATGATCCCGTATGAATGCTCTTCTTCCTCTTTTGTGCTTCCGCTCTTTGGGTGAGCTCGTCGATGAATAGTGGCTTGTCCCCAATATCGAGGCCTTCCTCTTCTTCATCACCATCACCTTCGCAATGGATGTCATCATCTTCATGCCACGAGTCACCATGGTCGTAGTCAGCATGGTCGTGGGCCTCATTGTCTTCGCCGGCAACGTACTATGCGCGGCCCTCCTGACTTTGGGTCTCGTCGGGATTGTAGGCATCGCCATGCCCACCCTCGTAGATGACATTCTCCATTGAAAGGATCGATACAGTCGACTAGAGGGGGGGGTGAATAGGAGACTACAAATTTTAACCTTTCTTGTAGATTTTAAGGCTTAGCGGATAAAAGAGTTTACTAGATATGCAACTAGGCGAATGCAACCTATATGACAAGCAAGCTCCAAGAAGAAAAGCTAGGCAACAAACTACTTAGCAAGCCAACAATCATACAACAACAAAGAAAGGTGCGGGAAAGGATTAACCACAAGTGAGACGAGGACGCGGATTTTAACCGAAAGTTCACTCTTCCTTGAGGAAGAGCTAATCTCCATTTGGAGCAGTGTCGGAGCCAAAGCTTGCGGAATGCCACCAAAGGCTCACCGTATTCTCCTTCGAGTCACCCCAAAGGATGAGCCTCGAATCACTAGGGTTGGTCTTGAAGGCGACCATCACACCTTTACAAACTTCTCCGGAGCACACCACAAGTAAGGAAGCTTTCGAAGGAACCTCTAACCGCCTAGGAGCCCAAGCTCCAAGAGTAACAAGTCAATAGGAAAGAAATGTTGCGGGGAACACGATTTGGTTTGGTCAAGTTGTAGATCGGGTCTTGCTCTCCCAATCCCCAAAGTTTCAACAAGTTTGGGTGGAGGGATTGAGAGTATTGAGCAAAATGCGGTGTAGCAATGGTGGAGCTCAACAAGACATTAGGGTTAGGGGTTGGAGGAGGAAGAAGGGCCTTTATATAGTGTTCATGTGAGGGTGGGGATTTCTGCCCGTTGGACCCCGTGTGCACGGGCTAAGTCAGCCCCGTGCGCACGGGGTATCCAGAGACAATCGCACCACCCCGTGCGCACGGGGGTCAAAAGACCCCTTGCGCATGGGGTATCCAGAGAGTTACGCAGTACCCCGTGCGCATGAGGGTCAAAAGTGTTGGAGAACATAGTAATTTCAAAAAGTTTCCTACGCACACGCAAGATCATGGTGATGCGTAGCAACGAGAGGGGAGAGTGTTGTCCACGTACCCTTTCCTTGTTGGAGTAGGAGTGAAGGAAAGAGGAGGATAGGGAGAAGGAAAAGGGGGCTGCACCCCTTTTCCAATTCGGACCAGAGGGGGGGGGGGGCGCAGGCCTACTTCCTTTTGGCCTATCTCCTCTATTCCCGTATGGCCCAATAAGGCCCATATACTCCCCGGCGAATTCCCGTAACTCTCCCGTACTCCGAAAAATACCCGAATCACTCGGAACCTTTCCTAAGTCCGAATATAGTCATCCAATATATCGATCTTTACGTCTCGACCATTACGAGACTCCTCGTCATATCCCCGATCTCATCCGAGACTCTGAACTCCTTCATTACATCAAAACATATAAACTCATAATATAACTGTCATCGTAGCATTAAGCGTGCGGACCCTACGGGTTCGAGAACTATGTAGACATGACCGAGACACGTCTCCGGTCAATAACCAATAGCGGAACCTGGATGCTCATATTGGCTCCCATATATTCTACGAAGATCTTTATCGGTCAGACCGCATAACAACATACGTTGTTCCCTTTGTCATCGGTATGTTACTTGCCCGAGATTCGATCGTCGGTATCTCAATGCCTAGTTCAATTTCGTTACCGGCAAGTCTCTTTACTCGTTCCGTAATACATCATCCCGCAACTAACTCATTAGTTGCAATGCTTGCAAGGATTAGGTGATGTGCATTACCGAGAGGGCCCAGAGATACTTCTCCGAAAATCGGAGTGACAAATCCTAATATAGAAATATGCCAACCCAACAAGTACCTTCGGAGACACCTGTAGAGCACCTTTATAATCACCCAGTTATGTTGTGACATTTGCTAGCAGACAAAGTGTTCCTCCGGTAAATGGGAGTTGCATAATCTCATAGTCATAGGAACATGTATAAGTCGTGAAGAAAGCAATAGCAAAAAACTAAACGATCAAATGCTAAGCTAACGAAATGGGTCAAGTCAGTCACATCATTCTCCTAATGATGTGATCCCGTTAATCATAACCATCTTTGATCAATGAGCTAGTCAAGTAGAGGCATACTAGTGACACTCTGTTTGTCTATGTATTCACACATGTATTATGTTTCCGGTTAATACAATTCTAGCATGAATAATAAACATTTATCATGATATAAGGAAATAAATAATAACTTCATCATTGCCTCTAGGGCATATTTCCTTTAGTCTCCCACTTGCACTAGAGTCAATAATCTAGTTCACATCGCCATGTGATTTAATACCAATAGTTCACATCACCATGTGATTAACACCCATAGTTCACATCGACATGTGACCAACACCCAAAGGGTTTACTAGAGTCAATAATCTAGTTCACATCACGATGTGATTAACACCCAAAGAGTACTAAGGTGTGATCATGTTTTGCTTGTGAGAGAAGTTTAGTCAACGGGTCTGCCACATTCAGATCCGTATGTATTTTGCAAATTTCTATGTCAATAATGCTCTGCACGGAGCTACTCTAGCTAATTGCTCCCACTTTCAATATGTATCCAGATTGAGACTTAGAGTCATCTGGATCAGTGTCAAAACTTGCATCGACGTAACCCTTTACGACGAACCTTTTGTCACCTCCATAATCAAGAAACATATCCTTATTCCACTAAGGATAATTTTGACCGCTGTCGAGTGATCTACTCCTAGATCACTATTGTACCCCTGGCCAAAAACAGTGTAGGGTATAAAATAGATCAGGTACACAACATGGCATATTTTATAGAACCTATGGCCAAGGCATAGGGAATGACTTTCATTCTCTTTCTATCTTCTGCCGTGGTCGGGCTTTGAGTCTTACTCAGTTTCACACCTTGTAACATAGGCAAGAACTCTTTCTTTGACTGTTCCATTTTGAACTACTTCAAAATCTTGTCAAGGTATGTACTCATTGAAAAACTTATCAAGCGTCTTGATCTATCTCTATAGATCTTGATGCTCAATATGTAAGCAGCTTCACCGAGGTATTTCTTTGAAAAACTCCTTTCAAACACTCCTTTATGCTTTGCAGAATAATTATACATTATCTCCGATCAACAATATGTCATTCACATATACTTATCAAAAATGTTGTAATGCTCCCACTCACTTTCTTGTAAATACAGGCTTCATCGCAAGTCTGTATTAAAGTATATGCTTTGATCAATTTATCAAAGCATATATTCCAACTCCGAGATGCTTGCACCAGTCCATAAATGGATCGCTGGAGCTTGCATATTTTGTTAGCACCTTTAGGATTGACAAAACCTTCTGGTTGCATTATATACAACTCTTCTTTAATAAATGCATTAAGGAATGCAGTTTTGTTTATCCATTTGCCAGATTTCATAAAATGTGGCAATTGCTAACATGATTCGGACAGACTTAAGCATAGATACGAGTGAGAAACTCTCATCATAGTCAATACCTTGAACTTGTCGAAAACCTTTTGCGACAATTCTAGCTTTGTAGATAGTAACACTACTATCAGCGTCCGTCTTCCTCTTGAAGATCCATTTAATCTCAATGGCTCGCCGATCATTGGGCAAGTCAATCAAAGTCCATACTTTGTTCTCATACATGGATCTCATCTCAGATTTCATGGCCTCAAGCCATTTCGCGGAATCTAGGCTCATCATCGCTTCCTCATAGTTCGTAGGTTCGTCATGGTTAAGTAACATGACCTCTAGAACAGGATAACCGTACCACTCTGGTGCGGATCTCACTCTGGTTTACCTACGAGGTTTGGTAGTAACTTGATCTGAAGTTACATGATCATCATCATTAGCTTCCTCACTAATTGGTGTAGTAGTCACAGGAACATATTTCTGTGATGAACTACTTTCCAATAAGGGAGCAGGTACAGTTACCTCATCAAGTTCTACTTTCCTTCCACTCATTTCTTTCGAGAGAAACTCCTTCTCTAGAAAGGATCCATTCTCAGCAACGAATATTGCCTTTGGATCTGTGATAGAAGGTGTACCCAACATTTTCTTTTGGGTATCCTATGAAGACGCACTTCTCCAATTTGGGTTTGAGCTTATCAGGTTGAAACTTTTTCACATAAGCATTGCAACCTCAAACTTTAAGAAACGATAGCTTAGGTTTCTTGCCAAACCATAGTTCATACGGTGTCGTCTCAACGGATTTAGATGGTGCCCTATTTAACGTGAATGCAGCTGTCTCTAATGCATAACCCCAAAACAATAGTGGTAGATCGGTAAGAGACATCATAGATCGCACCATATCTAATGAAGTACGGTTATGACGTTCGGACACACCATTACACTGTGGTGTTTCAGGTGGCGTGAGTAGTGAAACTATTTCACATTGTTTTAACTGAAGGCCAAACTCTTAACTCAAATATTTTCCCTCTGCGATCATATTGTAGAAACTTTTATTTTCTTCTTACGATGATTCTCCACTTCACTCTGAAATTCTTTGAACTTTTCAAACGTTTCAGACTTGTGTTTCATCAAGTAGATATACCCATATCTGCTCAAATCATCTGTGAAGGTCAGAAAATAACGATACTTGCCGTGAGCCTTAACACTCATCGGACCACATACATCAGTATGTATTATTTCCAATAAGTCAGTTGCTCGCTCCATTGTTCCGGAGAACGGAGTCTTAGTCATCTTGCCCATGAGGCATGGTTCGCAAGCATCAAGTGATTCCAAAAGTCCATCAGTATGGAGTTTCTTCATGCGCTTTACACCAATATGACCTAAACGGCAGTGCCACAAATAAGTTGCACTATCATTATTAACTTTGCATCTTTTGGTTTCAATATTATGAATATGTGTATCACTATGATCGAGATCCAATGAACCATTTTCATTGGGTGTGTAACCATATAGGTTTTATTCACATAAACAAAACAACAATTTATTCTCTTACTTAGATGAATAACGGTATTGCAATAAACATGATCAAATCATATTCATGCTCAACGCAAACACCAAATAACACTTATTTAGGTTCAACACTAATCCCGGAAGTATAGGGAGTGTGCGATGATGATCATATCAATCTTGGAACCACTTCCAATACACATAGTCACTTCACCCTTAACTAGTCTCTGTTCATTCTGTAACTTCCGTTTCGAGTTACTATTCTTAGCAACTGAACTAGTATTAGATACTGAGGGGTTGCTATAAACACTAGTAAAGTACACATCAATAACATGTATATCAAATATACCTATGTTCACTTTGCCATCCTTCTTATCCGCCAATTACTTGGGGTAGTTCCGCTTCCAGTGACCAGTCCCTTTGCAGTAGAAGCACTCAGTTTCAGGCTTAGGTCCAGACTTGGGTTTTTCACTTGAGCAGAAACTTGCTTGCCGTTCTTCTTGAAGTTCCCCTTTCTTCCCTTTGCCCCTTTACTTGAAACTAGTGGTTTTGTTTACCATCAACACTTGATGCTTTGCTTGATTTCTACCTTCGTCGATTTCAGCATCACGAAGAGCTTGGGAATCGTTTCCGTTATCCCTTGCATATTATAGTTCATCACGAAGTTCTACTAACTTGGTGATGGTGACTAGAGAATTCTGTCAATCACTATTTTATCTGGAATATTAACTCCCACTTGATTCAAGCGATTGTAGTACCCAGACAATCTGAGCACATGCTCACTGCTTGAGCTATTCTCCTCCATCTTTTAGCTATAGAACTTGTTGGGGACTTCATATCTCTCAACTCAGGTATTTGCTTGAAATATTAACTTCAACTCCTGGAACATCTCACATGTTCCATGACGTTCAAAACGTCTTTGAAGTCCCAATTCTAAGCCGTTAAGCATGGTGCACTAAACTATCAAGTAGTCATCATATTGAGCTAGCCAAACGTTCAGAACGTCCGCATCTGCTGCTGCAATAGGTCTGTCACCTAGCGGTGCATCAAGGACATAATTCTTCTGTGCAGCAATGAGGATAATTCTCAGATCACGGATCCAATCCGCATCATTGCTACTAACATTTTTCAACTTAGTTTTCTCTAGGAACATATAACAATTAAACGGGGAGCAACATCGCGAGCTATTGATCTACAACATAGATATGCTAATACTACCAGGACTAAGTTCATGATAAATTTAAGTTCAATTAATAATATTACTTAAGAACTCCCACTTAGATAGACATCCCTCTAATCATCTAAGTGATCACGTGATCCAAATCAACTAAACCATAACCGATCATCACGTGAAATGGAGTAGCTTTCAATGGTGAACATCATTATGTTGTTCATATCTACTATATGATTCACGCTCGACCTTTCGGTCTCATTGTTCCAAGGCCATATCTGCATATGCTAGGCTCGTCAAGTTTAACCTGAGTATTCTGCGTGTGCAAAACTGGCTTACACCCGTTGTAGATGGACGTAGAGCTTATCACACCCGATCATCACGTGGTGTCTGGGCACGATGAACTTTGGCAACAGTGCATACTCAGGGAGAACACTTTTATCTTGAAATTTAGTGAGAGATCATCTTATAATGCTACCGCCGAACTAAGCAAAATAAGATGTATAAAAGATAAACATCACATGCAATCAAAATATGTGACATGATATGGCCATCATCATCTTGTGCCTTTGATCTCCATCTCCAAAGCATCATCATGATTTCCATCGTCACCAGCATGACACCATGATCTCCATCATCTTGATCTATATCAATGTGTCGTCACATGGTCGTCTTGCCAACTATTGCTGTTGCAACTATTGCTATCACATAGCATAAAGTAAAGCAATTATTTGGCTCTTGCATCTTATGCAATAAAGAAACAACCATAAGGCTTCTGCCAGTTGCCGATAACTTCAACAAAACATGATCATCTTATACAACAACTTATATCTCATCACGTCTTGACCATATCACATCACAACATGCCCTGCAAAAACAAGTTAGACGTCCTCTACTTTGTTGTTGCAAGTTTTACGTGGCTGCTACGGGCTTACCAAGAACTGTTCTTACCTACGCATCAAAATCACAACGATAGTTTGTCAAGTTGGTGCTCTTTTAACCTTCACAAGGACCGGGCGTAGCCACACTCGGTTCAACTAAAGTTGGAGAAACTGACACTTGCCAGCCACCTGTGTGCAAAGCACGTCGGTAGAACTAGTCTCGCGTAAGCGTACGCGTAATGTCGGTCCGAGCCGCTTCATCCAACAATACCGCCGAACCAAAGTATGACATGCTGGTAAGCAGTATGACTTATATCGCCCACAACTCACTTGTGTTCTACTCGTGCATATGACATCTACGCATAAAACCTGGCTCGGATGCCACTGTTGGGGAACGTAGTAATTTCAAAAAAAATTCCTACGCACACGCAGGATCATGGTGATGCATAGCAACGAGAGGGAAGAGTGTTGTCCACGTGCCCTCGTAGACCATAAGCGGAAGTGTTAGCACAATACGGTTGATGTAGTCGTACGTCTTGACGATCCGACCGATCAAGTACCGAACGTACGGCACCTCCGAGTTCAGCACACGTTCAGCCCGATGACGTCCCTCGAACTCCAATCCAGCCGAGTGTTGAGGGAGAGTTTTGTCAGCACGACGGTGTGGTGACGATGTTGATGTTCTACCGACGCAGGGCTTCGCCTAAGCATCGCTATAGTATTATCAAGGTGGACTATGGTGAAGGGGGGCACCGCACACGGGTAAGAGATGATCAACTTGATCAACTTGTGTGTCTAGAGGTGCCCCTTGCCCCTGTATATAAAGGAGCAAGGGGGGAGGCGGCCGGCCTAGGAGGAGGGCGCGCCAAGGGAGAGTCCTACTCCCACCGGGAGTAGGACTCCTCCTTTTCCTTGTTGGAGTAGGAGTGAAGGAAAGAGGAGGATAGGGAGAAGGAAAAGGGGGCTGCACCCCTTGTCCAATTCGGACCAGAGGGGGGGGGGGGGCAGGCCTCCTTCCTTTTGGCCTATCTCCTCTATTCCTGTATGGCCCAATAAGGCCCATATACTCCCCGGCGAATTCCCGTAACTCTTCGGTACACCGAAAAATACCCGAATCACTCGGAACATTTCCGAAGTCCGAATATAGTCGTCCAATATATCGATCTTTACGTCTCGACCATTTCGAGACTCCTCGTCATGTCCCCGATCTCATCTGGGACTCCGAACTCCTTCGGTACATCAAAACATATAAACTCATAATATAACTGTCATCATAGCGTTAAGCGTGCGGACCCTACGGGTTCAAGAATTATGTAGACATGACCGAGACACGTCTCTGGTCAATAACCAATAGCGGAACCTGGATGCTCATATTGGCTCCTACATATTCTACGAAGATCTTTATCGGTCAGACCGCAAAACAACATACATTGTTCCCTTTGTCATCGGTATGTTACTTGCCCGAGATTCGATCATCCGTATCTCAATACCTAGTTCAATCTCGTTACCGGCAAGTCTCTTTACTCGTTCCGTAATACATCATCCCGCAACTAACTCATTAGTTGCAATGCTTGCAAGGCTTAGGTGATGTGCATTACCGAGAGGGCCCAGAGATACTTCTCCGAAAATCGGAGTGACAAATCCTAATCTCGAAATATGCCAACCCAACAAGTACCTTCGGACACACCTGTAGAGCACCTTTATAATCACCCAGTTACGTTGTGACGTTTGGTAGCACACAAAGTGTTCCTCCGGTAAATAGGAGTTGCATAATCTCATAGTCATAAGAACATGTATAAGTCATGAAGAAAGCAATAGCAACAAACTAAACGATCAAGTGCTAAGCTAACGGAATGGGTCAAGTCAATCACATCATTCTCCTAATGATGTGATTCGGTTAATCAAATGACAACTCATGTCTATGGTTAGGAAACATAACCATCTTTGATCAACGAGCTAGTCAAGTAGAGGCATACTAGTGACACTCTGTTTGTCTACGTATTCACACATGTATTATGTTTCCGGTTAATACAATTCTAGCATGAATAATAAACATTTATCATGATATAAGGAAATAAATAATAACTTTATTATTGCCTCTAGGGCATATTTCCTTCAAAAAGACCCAGTGCGCACGGGGTACCCAAAGAGTTACCCAGTACCCCGTGCGCACGGGGTACCCGGTAACTTACTGTTGCAATTTTCTGAGTACCACAACACACAGACTAGGTTCATATGAGGTGGTTGGAGTGGGAAGGGTAAGAGAGTATGGCTCGGCAATGGCATTCCCACACAACATTTGTCCACACAGACCCCTCTTAATAGTGCGGTCTTTCCTACGACTCAAAGCAAACCAAAACTAAACCTTCGAAGTGTCGAAAGACCACGCCTTTGTCCTTTTTGAAATGGGGGGTCACACATCTCCATCGCGGGCGCTTAGAACCAATAACCTAAGATAAACTTTAGCAACCGATATTAGTGCAACTAACCACATTGTCATCACACCAAAATATAGCTGAAGTGCCATTAGCACTTTCAATCTCCCCCTTTTTGGTGCATTGATGATAACGTGGTTAGATCATGGCAAAGAGGATAAACAGATAGAAGGCCATGGAACAGATAATGATCATGATAGCTCCCCCTATATGTGTGCCCGAAAACAAGAATGCATCTAGTACACCCATAGGAGGTTCGACCAAGATCATTATTGATAAGTCATGAGATTCATCAAAATAAACCTATAACGGTGCCTAGATCTCATGACACAGTGTGGTGAGAAAATAGTGTGAGACCCAGTAGGCATACGAGGATAATAGCAAGGTGCAATAATAACGCTAGAGGCTCACAACCACACAGACGGAAAGGAAATAAGAGTATCTCAAGCCGACTAAAACCAACCAACGGCGAGAAACACGAGGCTTGAGATCTCAACACACCCACGAACACACACACTCACGAACACACACCACCACACACACCACTTCTCCCCCTTTGTCATCAAGACAACAAAAAGGAGACAAATGGCGACACGAGACCCACTAGACAAGAGGAGGAGCACTCGAGGCATCATCATCATCATCAAAAAGCCACCCGGCCATTGGGAAAGACCGAGCAGTGGCCTCATTGTCGACGTCCTTAGAACCTGGACCGACCTCCTCACCAGCAGCAGCCCGTGCTGCCTTCTGCTCATGCCGAACAAGCTTCTCCTTGTTGATTTCCTTGATCTGACAACGCTGAATCGATTGACACATCTTGAACATGTTGCTCAAGGTCTTGAACAACGACTTCTTCTCTCCCTTGGCAAAGATGGCCTCAGAGCCAATAGACTTGGCCTTACCACGAGGGATCCGTGCAGTAGAGGACATGCCTAGAGTGTAAGTAGCACGATCCTCAGGCCTAGGGTTGCGCCCCTTCTTGATGGGCACACAGGGAGCAGGAGTAGCTGGGGTCCAGTTGGAGTTGCGCTTGGGAACAACAGTCTTGAAGCTCGCAATGTACTTTGCTGGACAAACCGTCTCAATCAACGCCTGTATGAAAGGAGCATAGATCAAAGACTTGTTCTCTTGAACACACTGACACAGCTTGTAGTACATGAAATCCAGAACATCCACTTTCTTCTTCTGATGAAGATACACAAAGACATCAAGCATGGAGCTCCGAATGTTATGGGAATCCCCGACCTTTGGAGTGAGGGTATACCGCAGGATATGGTGCATGGTGTCATAGAGGGGAAAGAGGTCTTTGATTGACCCAGTGACAAACGACTTCTCTTGTTTGTAAGCAAAGGCAATCTCATCCTTAGTGCGCTGCCCACTTTCCCGAACAATGCCAAACTCATCAAAAATAGTCTCTTCATCCATGAATGGGTGGGGAATGATCTTGGAGAACTTTGCCATAGGAGTTGAACACTGATACGTTCCGGACATCCATGTGAGGGTGCGAGCAGAATCATTGGAGAAGTACAGAGTGGCAAAGAACTGCATCACAAGATCTTCATTGTAGGGGTGGTTGAAGGTGACAAACGGAATCAGACCCAATCGTCCAAGAGCGGAGTACACACGGGGATACAGATGATCATTGTCGCGCAAACTCTTAGTGTTGACTTGCTTGTGAGGGGCAAACTTCTTTGACTTGGTCATAAGAAGCTCATGATAGATTCTTTGCTGAAATCCATTCTTGAAATGGGGATCCATTCCCATACTCGTGGCCTTAACATACAGATGGTTCTGTCTCTCAGCCCAGATCTCTGGCTTGGTCCACTTGACAAGAGCCATATTCCGAAGGTCAAGCCTGCCCGGAGTGGCTTCCTCCGGACTAGACTCCTCTCCCTCTTCTTCATCTTCCTCATCACGATCATCTTCTTCATCTTCCTCATCACGATCATATTCTTATTATATCTCATCATCTTGTGATTCATATTCTTCCTCAGATTCATCAGAAGCCCCAACAACGGGCCGCTTTGAGGCTGCACGGCGAGCACGCCCCTGACCTGTCCCAGACCCCTGACCCATGCCTTCAGACGGCTAACGTCGAGCAATGGTGAAGTCCTTTGATCCTCCTTTTGCACGCTTGCGACGAAGCTCAGAGCTCTTGTCAGCGGAGTCTGAAACACACACAAAAACACAACAACACAAAGAACGAGGCACAAATGAGTACAAGTGCAAGATAATTGGCAAGGAGATAGACAAAAGTCTAGGCCACAGTTCCTGGATAGCCCGTGTGCACAGGGGTTTAGACCCCATGGGCACGGGGGTCCCGTGCGCACGGTACAAGACCGTGGGCACGGGGCCCATGCGCACGGGGGTCAAACACCCCATGGACACGGGGGTCTCCCAGCGGCAGCCACTACTAGGAAGAGCTCCGGGAGTGGGTGCAGCAGAGGGACCAACGAATCTACGCACTAGACTTCTATCTACGATCTAGTTGAGGCCAAATGAATCTAGGGAGCAAAGAAACCCTAAAGCTAGAACAAAAAGAGGTGAACTCAAGGAGATGGAACAAGAGGAGAGGACCAACCGGAGGAGGACCCATCAGGAACCAGATCCACGGAGGAAGAACTCCGACAAGGCCTAGAGGAGCTCCGGCGAGTGGAGGCGACGGCGGCGGCGCTGGAGGCTTCCTGGGGAGTGGAGGGGGCGAATGGGTGGAAATGAACCCGAGCCCCCCCACGGCCCACCTCTTTAGGACCAGAAACCGCAGACCCCGTGCGCACGGTACAGAGCCCGTGGGAAAGGTACAGCCACATGCGCACGGGGTACTCAGAAACTTTGATATGAGTGGTTTTTTAAATACATGGCTGAGTGTATACTCTTACCCCTGTTGGGGAACGTAGTAATTACAAAATTTTCCTACGCACACGCAAGATCATGGTGATGGATAGCAATGAGAGGGGAGAGTGTTGTCCATGTACCCTCGTAGATCGAAAGCAGAAGCGTTATCACAACGCGGTTGATGTAGTCGTACGTCTTCACGATCCGATCGATCAAGTACCGAACGCACGGCACCTCCGAGTTTAGCACACGTTCAGCCTGATGACGTCCCTCGAACTCCGATCCAACCGAGTGTTGAGGGAGAGTTTCGTCAGAACGATGGCGTGGTGACGATGTTGATGTTCTACCAATGCAGGGCTTCGCCTAAGCACCGCTACAACATTATCGAGGTGGACTATGGTGGAGGGGGGCACCGCACACGGCTAAGAGATCAAACAGATCAATTGTTGTGTCTCTGGGGTGCCCCTGCCCCCGTATATAAAGGAGCAAGGGAGGAGGAGGCCGGCCCTAGGAGGGGGTGCGCCAAGTGTGGAGTCCTACTAGGACTCCCTAGTCCTAGTAGGATTCCACCTCCCATATGGAATAGGAAAAGAGGAAGGGAAAAGGAGAAGGAAGGAAGGGGGCGCCCCCTTCCCTAGTCCAATTCGGACCAGACCAAGGGGAGGGGTGCGGCCACCCTTGAGGCCCTTTTCCTTCTTTCCCGTATGGCCCAATAAGGCCCAATACGTATTCCCGTAACTCTCCGGTACTCCGAAAAATACCCGAATCACTCGGAACCTTTCCGATGTCCGAATATAGTCGTCCAATATATCGATCTTTACATCTCGACCATTTTGAGACTCCTCGTCATGTCCCCGACCTCATCCGGGACTCCGAACTTCTTCGGTACATCAAAACTCATAAACTCATAATATAACTGTCATCGAAACTCTAAGCATGCGGACCTACGGGTTCGAGAACTATATAGACATGACCGAGACACGTCTTCAGTCAATAAGCAATAGCGGAACCTGGATGCTCATATTGGCTCCCACATATTCTACGAAGATCTTTATCGGCCAGATCGCATAACAATATACGTTGTTCCCTTAGTCATCGGTATGTTACTTGCCCGAGATTCGATCGTCAGTATATCAATACCTAGTTCAATCTCGTTACCAGCAAGTCTCTTTACTCGTTCTGTAATACATCATCTCGCAACTAACTCATTAGTTGTAATGCTTGCAAGGCTTAAGTGATGTGCATTACCGAGAGGGCCCAGAGATACCTCTCCGACAATCAGAGTGACAAATCCTAATCTCGAAATACGCCAACCAAACAAGTACCTTCGGAGACACCTGTAGAGCACCTTTATAATCACCCAGTTACGTTGTGACGCTTGGTAGCACACAAAGTGTTCCTCCGGTAAACGGGAGTTGCATAATCTCATAGTCATAGGAACATGTATAAGTCATGAAGAAAGCAATAACAACAAACTAAACGATCAAGTGCTATGCTAACGGAATGGGTCAAGTCAATCACATCATTCTCTAATGATGTGATCCCGTTAATCAAATGACAACTCATGTCTATGGCTAGGAAACTTAACCATCTTCGATTCAACGAGCTAGTCAAGTAGAGGCATACTAGTGACATACTGTTTGTCTATATATTCACACATGTATTATGTTTCCGGTTAATACAATTCTAGCATGAATAATAAACATTTACCATGATATAAGGAAATAAATAATAACTTTATTATTGCCTCTAGGGCATATTTCCTTCAGTGTCCCACTTGCACTAGAGTCAATAATCTAGTTCACATCGCCATGTGATTTAATACCAATAGTTCACATCACCATGTGATTAACACCCATAGTTCATATCGACATGTGACCAACATCCAAAGGCTTTACTAGAGTCAATAATCTAGTTCACATCATTATGTGATTAACACCCAAAGAGTACTAAGGTGTGATCATGTTTTGCTTGTGAGAGAAGTTTAGTCAATGGGCCTGTCAAATTCAGATCCGTAAGTATGTTGCAAATTTCTATGTCAATCAATGCTCTGCACGGAGCTACTCTGGCTAATTGTTCCCACTTTCAATATGTATCTAGATTGAGACTTTGAGTCATATGGATCAGTGTCAAAACTTGCATCGACGTAACCCTTTACGACAAACCTTTTATCACCTCCATAATCGAGAAACATACCCTTATTCCACTAAGGATAATTTTGACCAATGTCTAGTGATCTACTCCTAGATCACTACTGTACTCCCTTGCCAAACTCAGGGTAGGGTATACAATAGGTCTGGTACACAGCATGGCATACTTTATAGAACCTATGGCTGAGGCATGGAGAATGACTTTCATTCTCTCTCTATCTTCTGCCGTGGTTGGGTTTTGAGTCTTACTCAACTTCACACCTTGTAACACAGGCAAGAACTCCTTCTTTGACTGTTCCATTTTGAACTACTTCAAAATCTTGTCAAGGTATGTACTCATTGAAAAAACTTATCAAGCGTCTTGATCTAGATCTTGATGCTCAATATGTAAGCAGCTTCACCGAGGTCTTTCTTTGAAAAACTCCTTTCAAACGTTCCTTTATGCTTTGCAGAATAATTCTACATTATCTCTGATCAACAATATGTCATTCACATATACTTATTAGAAAAGTTGTAGTGCTCCCACTCACTTTCTTGTAAATACAGGCTTCACCGCAAGTCTGTATAAAACTATATGCTTTGATCAACTTATCAAAGCTTATATTCCAACTCCGAGATGCTTGCACCAGTCCATAGATGGATTGCTGGAGCTTGCATATTTTGTTAGTACCTTTAGGATTGACAAAACCTTCTGGTTGCATCATATACAACTCTTCTTTAATAAATCCATTAAGGAATGCAGTTTTGTTTATCCATTTTCCAGATTTCATAAAATGCGGCAATTGCTAACATGATTCGGACAGACTTAAGCATAGATACGAGTGACAAACTCTCATCGTTGTCAACACCTTGAACTTGTCGAAAACCTTTTTGCGACAATTCTAACTTTGTAGATAGTAACACTACTATCAGCGTCCATCTTCCTCTTGAAGATCCATTTAATCTCTATGGCTTGCCGATCAATGGGCAAGTCAATCAAAGTCCATACTTTGTTCTCATACATGGATCTCTTCTCAGATTTCATGGCCTCAAGCAATTTCGCGGAATCTGGGCTCATCATCGCTTCCTCATAGTTCGTAGGCTCGTCATGGTCAAGTAACATGACTTCCAGAACAGGATTATCGTACCACTCTGGTGCGGATATCACTCTGGTTTACCTACGAGGTTCGGTAGTAACTTTATCTGAAGTTACATGATCATCATCATTAGCTTCCTCACTAATTGGTGTAGTAGTCATAGGAACAGATTTCTGTGATGAAGTACTTTCCAATACGGGAGGAGGTACAGTTACCTCATCAAGTTCTACTTTCCTCCCACTCACTTCTTTCGAGAGAAACTCCTTCTCTAGAAAGGATCCATTCTCAGCAACGAATATCTTGCCTTCGGATCTGTGATAGAAGGTGTACCCAACATTTTCTTTTGGGTATCCTATGAAGACGCACTTCTCCAATTTGGGTTTGAGCTTATCAGGTTGAAACTTTTTCACATAAGCATTGCAACCTCAAACTTTAAGAAACGACAGCTTAGGTTTCTTGCCAAACCATAGTTCATACGGTGTCGTCTCAACGGATTTAGATGTTGCCCTATTTAACGTGAATGTAGCTGTCTCTAATGCATAACCCCAAAACGATAGCGGTAAATAAGTAAGAGACGTCATAGATCGCACCATATCTAATAAAGCACGGTTACGACGTTCGGACACACCATTACACTGTGGTGTTCCAGGTGGCGTGAGTAGTGAAACTATTTCACATTGTTTTAACTGAAGGCCGAACTCGTAACTCAAATATTTTACTTCTGTGATCATATAGTAGAAACTTTTATTTTGTTACGATGATTCTCCACTTCACTCTAAAATTCTTTGAACTTTTCAAATGTTTTAGACTTGTGTTTCATCAAGTAGATATACTCATATCTGCTCAAATCATCTGTGAAGATCAGAAAATAATGATACCTGCCGCGAGCTTCAATATTCATCGGACCACATACATCAGTATGCATGATTTCCAATAAATCTGTTGCTTGCTGCATTGTTCCGGAGAACGGAGTCTTAGTCATCTTGCCCATGAGGCATGGTTCGCAAGCATCAACTGATTCATAATCAAGTGATTCCAAAAGTCCATCAGCATGGAGTTTTTTCATGCGCTTTACACCAATATGACCTAAACGGCAGTGCCACAAATAAGTTGCACTATCATTATTAACTTTGCATCTTTTGGTTTCAATATTATGAATATGTGTATCACTACGATCGAGATCCAATGAACCATTTTTCATTGGGTGTATGACCATAGAAGGTTTTATTCATGAAAACAGAACAACAATTATTCTCTAACTTAAATGAATAACCGTATTGCAATAAACATGATCAAATCATATTCATGCTCAACGCAAACACCAAATAACACTTATTTAGTTTCAACACTAATCCCGAAAGTATAGGGAGAGTGTGATGATGATCATATCAATCTTGGAACTACTTCCAACACACATTGTCACCTCGACTTTTACTAGTTTCTGTTTATTCTGCAACTCCCGTTTTGAGTTACTACTCTTAGCAACTGAACCAGTATCAAATGCCGAGGGGTTGCTATAAACACTAGTAAAGTATACATCAATAACATGTATATCCAATATACCTTTGTTCACTTTGCCATCCTTCTTATCCGCCAAATACTTGGGGCAGTTCCGCTTCCAGTGACCAGTCCCTTTGAAGTAGAAGCACTTAGTCTGAGGCTTAGGACCAGACTTGGGCTTCTTCACTTGAGCAACAACTTGCTTGCCGTTCTTATTGAAATTCCCCTTCTCCCCTTTGCCGTTTTCTTGAAACTAGTGGTCTCGTCAACCATCAACACTTGATGTTTTTCTTGATTTCTACCTTCGTCGATCTTAGCATCACGAAGAGCTTGAGAATTGTATCCGTTATCCCTTGCATATTATAGTGCATCACGAAGTTCTACTAACTTGGTGATGGTGACTAGAGAATTCTGTCAATCACTATCTTATCTGGAAGATCAACTCCCACTTGATTCAAGCGATTGTAGTACCCAGACAATCTGAGCACATGCTCACTGCTTGAGCGAGTATCCTCCATCTTTTAGCTATAGAACTTGTTGGAGACTTCATATCTCTCAACTCGGGTATTTGCTTGAAATATTAACTTCAACTCCTGGAACATCTCATATGGTCCATGATTTTCAAAACGTATTTGAAGTCCCGATTCTAAGCCGTTAAGCATGGTGCACTAAACTATCAAGTAGTCATCATATTGAGCTAGCCAAACGTTCATAACGTCTGCATTTGCTCCTGCATTAGGTCTGTCACCTAGCGGTGCATCAAAGACATAATTCTTCTATGCAGCAATGAGAATAAATCTCAGATCATGGATCCAATCCGCATCTTTGCTACTAACATCTTTCAACTTAGTTTTCTCTAGGAACATATATAAAACATAGGGAAGCAACAACGCGAGCTATTGATCTACAACATACATATGCTAATACTACCAGGACTAAGTTCATGATAAATTAAAGTTCAATTAATCATATTACTTAAGAACTCCCACTTAGAAAGACATCCCTCTAATCTTCTAAGTGATCACGTGATCCAAATCAACTAAACCATAACCGATCATCACGTGAAATGGAGTAGCTTTCAATGGTGAACATCAATATGTTGATCATATCTACTATATGATTCACGCTCGACCTTTCGGTCTCAGTGTTCCAAGGCCATATATGCATATGCTAGGCTCATCAAGTTTAACCTGAGTATTCTGCGTGTGCAAAACTGGCTTGCACCCATTGTTGATGGACGTACAGCTTATCACACCCGATCATCACGTGGTCTCTGGGCACGACGAACTTTGGCAATGGTGCATACTCAGGGAGAACACTTTTATCTTGAAATTTAGTGAGAGATCATCTTATAATGCTACCGTCAATCAAAGCAAGATAAGATGCATAAAAGATAAACATCATATGCAATCAATATAAGTGATATGATATGGCCATCATCATCTTGTGCTTGTGATCTCCATCTTCGAAGCACCGTCATGATCACCATCGTCACCGGTGCGACACCTTGATCACCATCGTAGCATCGTTGTCGTCTCACCAATCTTATGCTTCCACGACTATCGCTACCGCTTAGTGATAAAGTAAAGCATTACAGCGCAATTGCATTGCATACAATAAAGAGACAACCATATGGCTCCTGCCAGTTGCCGATAACTCGGTTACAAAACATGATCATCTCATACAATAAAATTTAGCATCATGTCTTGACCATATCACATCACAATATGCCCTACAAAAACAAGTTAGACGCCCTCTACTTTGTTGTTGCAAGTTTTACGTGGCTGGTACGGGCTTAGCAAGAACCGTTCTTACCTACGCATCAAAACCACAATGACAGTTTGTCAAGTTGGTGTTGTTTTAACCTTCGCAAGGACCGGGCGTAGCCACACTTGGTTCAACTAAAGTTGGAGAAACTGACACCCGCCAGCCACCTGTGTGCAAAGCATGTCGGTTGAACCAGTCTCGCGTAAGCGTACGCGTAATGTCGGTCTGGGCCGCTTCATCCAACAATACCGCCGAACCAAAGTATGACATGCCGGTAAGCAGTATGACTTATATCGTCCACAACTCACTTGTGTTCTACTCGTGCACAACATCAACGCATAAAACCTAGGCTCAGATGCCACTGTTGGGGAACGTAGTAATTACAAAATTTTCCTACGCACACGCAAGATCATGGTGATGCATAGCAACGAGAGGGGAGAGTGTTGTCCACGTACCCTCGTAGATCGAAAGCGGAAGCGTTATCACAACCCTGTTGATGTAGTCGTTCATCTTCACGATCCGACCGATCAAGTACCGAACGCACGACACCTCCGAGTTCAGCACACGTTCAGCCCGATGACGTCCCTCGAACTCCGATCCAGCCGAGTGTTGAGGGAGAGTTTTGTCAGCACGACGGCGTGGTGACGATGTTGATGTTCTATCGATGCAGGGCTTCGCCTAAGCACCGCTATAGTATTATCGAGGTGGACTATGGTGGAGGGGGGCACCGCACACGGCTAAGAGATCAAACAGATCAATTGTTGTGTCTCTGGGGTGCCCCCTGCCCCCGTATATAAAGGAGCAAGGGAGGAGGAGGCCGTCCCTAGGAGGGGGCGCGCCAGGTGTGGAGTCCTACTAGGACTCCCTAGTCCTAGTAGGATTCCACCTCCCATATGGAATAGGAAAAGAGGAAGGGAAAAGGAGAAGGAAGGAAGGGGGTGCCCCCCTTCCCTAGTCTAATTCTGACTAGACCAAGGGGGGGGGGTGTGTGGCCACCCTTGAGGCCCTTTTCCTTCTTTCCCGTATGGCCCAATATGTATTCCCGTAACTCTCCAGTACTCCGAAAAATACCCGAATCACTCGGAACCTTTTCGATGTCCGAATATAGTCGTCCAATATATCAATCTTTACGTCTCGACCATTTCGAGACTCCTCGTCATGTCCCCGATCGCATCCGGGACTCCGAACTTCTTCGGTACATCAAAACTCATAAACTCATAATATAACTGTCATCGAAACTTTAAGCATGCGGACCCTACGGGTTCGAGAACTATGTAGACATGACCGAGACACGTCTCCGGTCAATAACCAATAGCGGAACCTGGATGCTCATATTGGCTCCCACATATTCTACGAAGATCTTTATCGGTCAGACCGCATAACAACATACGTTGTTCCCTTTGTCATCGGTATGTTATTCGCCCGAGATTCGATCGTCGGTATCTCAATACCTAGTTCAATCTCGTTACCGGCAAGTCTCTTTACTCGTTCTGTAATACATCATCTCGCAACTAACTCATTAGTTGCAATGCTTGCAAGGGTTAAGTGATGTGCATTACCGAGAGGGCCCAGTATACCTCTCCGACAATCAGAGTGACAAATCCTAATCTCGAAATACGCCAACCCAACAAGTACTTTTGGAGACACCTGTAGAGCACCTTTATAATCACCCAGTTACATTGTGATGTTTGGTAGCACACAAAGTGTTCCTCCGGTAAACGGGAGTTGCATAATCTCATAGTCATAGGAACATGTATAAGTCATGAAGAAAGCAATAACAACAAACTAAATGATCAAGTGCTATGCTAACGGAATGGGTCAAGTCAATCACATCATTCTCTAATGATGTGATCCCGTTAATCAAATGACAACTCATGTCTATGGCTAGGAAACTTAACCATCTTTGATTCAACGAGGTAGTCAAGTAGAGGCATACTAGTGACATACTGTTTGTCTATATATTCACACATGTATTATGTTTCCGGTTAATACAATTCTAGCATGAATAATAAACATTTATCATGATATAAGGAAATAAGTAATAACTTTATTATTGCCTCTAGGGCATATTTCCTTCAACCCCTACTTCACAAGGCACTCGGTCTACGTTTCTGAACACGCTGCGAGGAAAGTCCTATCACTATGGAAAGGGTATATGACGAGCACTTGTACCAAAAAGAAGCGAGGAGAACCAACCAAAAAAAGAAACACCACACCACGCACACGAAACAAACACGGACAAAAACCCTCAAGCGAGGGCGGTGGCCAAGGCCACCATGTTTGAGTTTACTTGGTATGGCACCGCGAAGATATGAACCTTGGGCCCAAGACCAATACTCATCTTTGAAGCACATGTACCACCTAAAGTGGTTTATGTGAAAGATTGTGTTTGTTTTATGCACTTCTAGGATAAGATAGCTCATGAGTTGAGCTAGCTCCCCCTAGACATGTGCCTACATCTAAGCAAGATATTACATGAGTATGTGTGTGCGAGCAAGAGTTTCATCCAAAGTTACTAATATCCACGATATTTAGCTCATGCCTTAACTCGCGGAATCTTGCTTCGTCAAGGGGCTTGGTGAAGATGTCTGCTAGTTGATTCTCGGTGTTGACATGGAGTAACTCAATGTTTCCCTTGGCCACATGATCTCTAATGAAATGATGACGAATCTCAATATGCTTGGTCTTGCTATGTTGAACCGGATTCTCGGCGATCTTGATGGCACTTTCATTGTCACACCAAAGAGGCACTTTGTCACATTTGACACCGTAATCCATCAAAGTTTGCCTCATCCATAGTAATTGGGCACAACAACTTCCGGCAGCAATATACTCGGCTGTGGAGAGAGATATACAATTTTGCTTCTTTGAAGACCAACTTACCAACGATCTCCCTAGGAATTGACATGAGTCGGATGTGCACTTGCGATCAACCTTGTCTCTGGCCCAATCCGAATTCAAGTAACCCATTAACTCAAATGATGATCCCTTGGGATACCAAAGGCCCAATATTGGGGTATGAACCAAATATCGAAGGATCCTTTTCACTTCCGAATAGTGGCTCTCCTTAGGAGCGGATTGAAATCTTGCACACATACACACACTCAACATAATATATGTCCTAGATGCACAAAGGTAAAGCAAGGAACCGATCATAGAGCGATATACCTTTTGATTCACTTCTTTACCATTTGGATCAAGATGAAGTTGACCATTTGTGGCCATGGATGTCTTCATTGGCTTGACTCCTTGCATTTTGAATCTCTTGAGCATGTCTTGGATATAACGAGATTGATTGATGAAGGTTCCGCCTCTCAATTGCTTCACTTGAAACCCGAGAAAGAACTTCAACTCTCCCATCATGCTCATCGCAAATTCCTTAGTCATAAGATTATCAAACTCAACGTTAATTGCATGGTTAGTTGACCCAAAGATAATATCATCAACATATATTTGGCAGACAAACAACTCTCCTTTTACCCTCTTCGTAAAGAGAGTGGAATCTATTACCCCAGTCTGGAACCCTTTCTCGCTTAGGAACGCCGTAAGGTGATCATACCAAGCACGAGGTGCTTGTTTGAGTCCATAGAGTGCCTTATGGAGTTCATAAACGTGAGAGGGATGATCGGGGTCTTCAAAACCGGGAGGTTGCTTGGCATACACCAACTCCTTAAGAGGACCATTAAGAAATGCACTCTTAACATCCATTTGATATAATTTGAAATCATGATGAGAGGCATAAGCAAGCAAGATGCGAATGGATTCGAGACGGGCAACGGGGGCAAACGTTTCACCAAAGTCCAAACCTTCAACTTGGGTGAAACCTTGTGCCACTAACCTTGCCTTGTTACTTATTACTTGTCCATATTCATCTTGTTTGTTCTTGAAAATCCACTTTGTTCCAATGACATTATGAAATTCCTTGGGTCTTTCTACAAGGGCCCACACTTTGTTGCGTGTGAAGTTGTTGAGTTCTTCATGCATGGCATCTATCCAATCCAGATCGTCAAGGGCATCTTCCACCTTAAGGGGTTCAACACAAGAGACAAACGAGTGATGTTCACAAAAGTTTGCCAAACGTCTACGAGTAGTTACCCCCTTTTTGATGCTTCCGTAGATGTTCTCGGTGAGGTGTTGAAGATGTTTTAGCTTGGCGGCCACTTTTTGCTCTTTGTGGTCAAGCTCTTCTTCACTTGGTTGACTTGATGAAGAAGCTTGCCCTTGAGATTGCTTTAGCCTTGGAGACACTCTTCTCTTTGCAACCACAGGTTCTTGCTCAGTAGGAAGTGATGACGATAAAGACACTTGTGGTTGGGGTTGATCTAGATCTCGATCATGACTTTGAGCTTGATCTTGAGCCTCAACGATTGGTTCTTCATTATTCAGAAGAGTTTGCTCTTGATCTTGCTCAGGAATATGAGGGTCTTGATCTTGTTCTTGGATAAGTTCATTACTTCCCAAGGCATCTTGTACAAGTGGTGTCGATGATGACTTCCCTTGTGGAAAATCCTCAAGAGGGGCTCTTACTCCTTCTTCTTCTACGTGGACATGGGGTGTTTCTTGTGGGAGAATGTTGCCTATCGCCATTGTCCTTATAGCTTGTGAAGGAGCCTCATCACCTACAACACTAGGAACAATTTGCTCCATGCGGGAGCCGTTATCTTCATCAAACTCCACATTTACCGTTTCCTCAATCCATCCGGTGGATTTATTGAGAACTCGGTAAGCATGAGTGTTTGATGCATATCCAACAAATATACCCTCATAAGTTCTAGACTCAAATTTAGCTAACCGAGATTTTTTGTTTAAAATGAAACACTTACAACCGAATACCCGAAAGTATTTGACGTTGGGCTTTCTCTCAATTAGGAGCTCATAAGGGGTCTTGTTCTTGAGCTTGCGAAGATAAAGCTAGTTTGAAGCATGGCACGCGGTGTTGATGGCTTCTGCCCAAAGCTTGTATGGTGATTTGTACTCATCAAGCATGGTCCTAGCCATCTCAATAAGAGTTCGATTCTTCCTCTCCACAACACCATTTTGTTGGGGAGTATAAGGTGCGGCGTATTGGTGCTTTATCCCCTCTTCACTCAAGAATTCATCCATTGTATAGTTTTTGAACTCGGTGCCATTGTCACTTAGGATTGCCTTGATCTCACAGTTATGTTGACGTTGAGCTTATTTGGCAAAGTTGATGAAGGTTTCTTGAGTTTCATCTTTAGTCTTGAGAAAGAACACCCAAGTATATCTTGTGAAGTCATCAACAATGACAAGGCAATATCTCCTTCCTCCCAAACTATCATATGTTGGAGGCCCAAATAGATCCAAATGGATAAGCTCGAGGGGCCTCAAGGTGGTGATAATAGTCTTCACTTTATGAGCTTTTTCATGAAGCTTTCCGGCAATGCAAGACTACACGGACGATATTTGGCAAAAGACACATTGGTTAGTCCAATAATGTGCTCCCCCTTTAAGAGAGCTTGTAAATTTCTCATGCCCACGTGGGCTAGCCTACGGTGCCATAGCCACCCCACGTCGGCCTTTGCCATTAGGCATGTTGCAAGATGAGTTTTCTCTTTCGAGAAATCAACCACGTAAAGGTTGTCTTCAACATGCCCAACAAAGACCACTTTAAGATTGCTCCTCTTAAAGACGGTCACATGGAATTCACCAAAATGTGAATCATATCCGGCATGAGCCAATTGAATAGTTGAAAGTAAATTGTAGTGAAGGGATTGGACAAGCATGACATTTGTAAGAGATGAATCATTAGAGATTACCACCTTGCCGAAACCCAATACCTTTCCCTTGCTATTGTCACCGAAGGAGATGTTCGAAGAGGCCTTGAGTAAATCAACAAACTGCACAAGCATCTCCCTGTCTCCGGTCATATGATTGGTGCATCCACTGTCTATCACCCATTGAGTTCCACCGGAGACATAGTCCTACAATAATCAAGCTTTGGTTATAGGTACCCATTTTGCAATGGGTCCTGGTGAGTTAGCAACAAGGGTCTTGGGAACCCAAATAGTCCAAGCATAATCATCATAGTTAGTTCCAACAAATTTTGCAAAGGTATAGCCATCATCTCCTCTCATGAGAACATATGATGGATTGTTCTTGCCGGCAAAATTCTTGGGAATAGCCTTGTCCCTAATGACCTTACCATTCCCAACACCCTTCATTTCCTTCTCCTTCTCCTTGTGCCCTTCTTGCACAAATACTACCTTTTGGGGAGGGGAAGGAGTCGGACCAATCTTCTTGTTGTTGTTCTTCTTCTTGTTCTTACCACTCTTAGATGCGGGATTAAACACAACTCCCTCCTTGGCAACACACTCCTTTTGGTTGCTCAAGAGATCGTTTAGGTTTTTCTCCCCTTGGATGCATGATACAAGCCCTTTCTCAATTTGAGCTTTCAACTTCTTATTTTCCTCTTGAAGAGAGGTGCAATCATGAGCAAAGTTAGCCGTACAAGCATCATCATTTAAATCAATATGAGGTACGGAAGTGAGAGCCTTAATTGTTGTAGCTTTTAATTGAGCATAAGACTCGGTGAGAGCAATGAGGTCACCTTGGAACTAATCACAAGGAACGCATGCTCCTCAACAAGTCTCGTATGGTAAACTAGAAGTTTTTCAACTCTAACGTTAAGAGCATCTTTATTCTCAAGAGCAAGTTGCAAAGCATCGTTGGTTTTAACAAAGTCAATTTGATGAGCAGATAAGGCTTCCTCAAGTGATGCTCTCATGACACACTCTTCATTAAGTTCGTGCTCGAGGAGATCAACTCTCTCTTTTTCCTCTATAAGGAGGTTCTCAACGTTCTCAATAAATTCATCGCGTTCGGCGAGGAGATCGCCAAAACGAGCACGAGCTTCACCATGAAGAGTTTTCATGAAAGCCATTAAGGATTCCTCATCATTATCCACACCCTCCTCACACTCATCCTCCACTATCTCACATGAGACATTAGGAGTGTAGTTGTCGGGTCTCTTGGGTTTGGACTTTGTTTTTACCTCTTTGGCCATGAGGCATCGATGAGTGAATGGCTTGTCCTCGTTTGGAGAGTCGAAGAGGCCGGTGGTGGAGGAGGAGGTAGTGGCATGCATGGCGAAGGCGGCCGTGCCCACTTGATCATCATCACCGTCATCTTCATCTCTAGATATGTATTCTTCATGAACAAGAGCCTTGTCATCCTTCCTCTTTGCAAACTTGGTGAACTTCTTCTTCTTAAGCACAAGCTTCTCGGACTTGTCTTCACGTCTCTCATATGGACAATCATGAACAAAGTGTCTTGGGCTATCACAATTGTAGCATTTCCTTCGTCCAAAAGATCTTCCTTGAAGATTTCTTCCTTTGTTTGCCATGGTCCCGGAGTACTTCTTGACTAAGAGAGCCAAGTCTTCTGCAAAATCATTTGCCGGGCACGAGGTATCATTATCCTCCTCACATATCTCTTCACTCACTTCTGCCTCCCTTGAGGGTTGGCTCATTACTTTCTTGGCCTTCAAGGCAAGATTGGAGTTCTTGGTTGCTTGAGCTATTGCAAATGTTTTCTTGGACTTGGTTTCCAAAAGAACATGGGTAGAGAAGGTGGAAACAACTTGAGCCGAAGTCAACTTGTGACAGTCTGGACGTTGATGAACCAACATGACCATGGTATGTTCTGTGAGAACCATAGCATCTATGAACTTGTCCTTGATGAATTCATCGTTTGGCCAAGTGCACCCAAAGGTTCTTAAGTTGAGCAAAAGGGACTTCAACCTTCGGTAAACCTCTTCTGCGGACTCACCCTCATTCCTCACAAAGAGATTGACTTCTTGTTTGAGCAAGGCCAACCGAGATCTTCGAATTGCTTCATCTCCTTCAAGAGCCTCCTCAAGGCAATCCCAAATTTCCTTTGCGGTTTTGAGAAGAGCAATGGAATCACTATAGTCTTCAGTCACTGCATTGCGAAGCATGTTGTGTGCGGTAGCATTGAGTTGATCGTCAACTGCTTCCCTTGGAGTGAGATTCATTGGGTCCTTGGGGTTGAATCCATTGACCACAATCCACCACAATTGAGTTGAAGCACTGCGCATGTGAGACTCCATATGTAGCTTCCACTTAGCAAACGCATTAGCTTTCAAAGGGGGCGGAGGCCCAACAGGATTAATGCGGGGATGTTACAAGGGTTGAGGAGAGTAAAAGGGTTCCACGGCATTGTACTGGGGAACTTGAGTATGAGCCGGGGAAGCAAGAGGTTCCCTCGAGTCATCCGCATCATGAACCTCATTTGGGTTAAACGAGTTTGATGCGGATGTTGATGGCTTTAGGCGAGCATGAATTTCCTCCTTGACCGAGGCACGAACCTATTTCAACATAGAGACTTTGAGGTCCGCAAACATTGAAAGAAGACCGGCCGCAGTCAAGGGGACATTCGGATTAGTAGTAGCGGCATGAGCAACGACCGGAGCACCAGGTGTCTCAGTCGCGGCGGGGGGTTGGTTTTGACCATCCCCCGCAATGGGTAGGCCACCTCCCTCATTTCCTAGACCGACCATATCCTCTAAGGTTGTAAAACCTTATATTAGAGTACGAGGCTCTGATACCAATTGAAAGGATCGATACGATCGACTAGAGGGGGGGTGAATAGGAGAGTACAAATTTTAATCTTTCTTGTATATTTTAAGGCTCAGCGGATAAAAGAGTTTACTAGATATGCAACTAGGCGAATGCAACCTATATGACAAGCAAGCTCTAAGAATAAAAGCTAGGCAACAAACTACTTAGCAAGCCAACAAGCATACAACAACAAAGAAAGGTGCGGGAAAGGATTAACCACAAGTGAGACGAGGACGCGGATTTTAACCCGAAGTTCACTCTTCCTTGGGGAAGAGCTAATCTCCGTTTGGAGCGGTGCTGGGGCCAAAGCTTGCGGAATGCCACCAAAGGCTCACCGTATTCTCCTTCGAGTCACCCCCAACTGATAAGCCTCGAATCACTCGGGGTTGGTCTTGAAGGCGACCACCACACCTTTACAAACTTCTTCAGAGCACACCACAAGCAAGGAAGCTTCCGGAGGAACCTCTAACCGCCTGGGAGCCCAAGCTCCAAGAGTAACAAGTCAATGGGGAAGAAATGTTGCGGGGAACACGATTTGGTTTGGTCAAGTTGTAGATCGAGTCTTGCTCTCCCAATCCCCAAAGTTTCAACAAGTTTGGGTGGAGGGATTGCGAGTATTGAGCAAAATGGGGTGTAGCAATGGTGGAGCTCAACAAGACATTAGGGTTAGGGGTTGGAGGAGGAAGAAGGGCCTTTATATAGTGTTCATGTCAGGGTGGGGATTTCTGCCCGTTGGACCCCGTGCGCACGGGCTAAGTCAGCCCCGTGCGCACGGGGTATCCAGAGACAATCGCACCACCCCGTGCACACGGGGGTCAAAAGACCCCGTGCGCACAGGGTATCCAGAGAGTTACGCAGTACCCCGTGCGCACGGGGTACCCAGAGAGTTACCCAGTACCCCGTGCGCACGGGGGTCAAAAGACCCCGTGCGCATGGGGTACCCAGTAACTTACTATTGCAACTTTCTGAGTACCACATCACACACACTAGGTTCATATAAGGTGATCGGAGTGGGAAGGGTAAGAGAGTAAGGCTCAGCAAAGGCATTCCCACACAACATTTGTCCACACAGACCCCTCTTAATAGTGCGGTCTTTCCTACGACTCGAAGCAAACCAAAACAAAACCTTCAAAGCGTCGAAAGACCACACCTTTGTCCTTTTTGAAATGGGGGGTCGCACATCTCCATCGCGGGCGCTTAGAACCAATAACCTGAGATAAACTTTAGCAACCGATATTAGTTCAACTAATCACATTGTCATCACACCAACATATAGCTTAAGTGCCATTAGCACTTTCATCCATGAACTGGTTGTAGAAGGGGTCGTCGACCGTTGGCGTTGGTGTTGGAATTTCGTCGAACAAGACGTGGGGCAACGACATGGTGCCCGTAGACGGCGGTCGTGCTTGCTTTCTTTGCATCTCAACAGACGGCCGACCACCGTTGCTGGACCCTGGCGTGACATTGAGGTCGATGACGGCCGAGGGACGCGGGGTGGACGGCGCGATCACGGCAACGTCCGGCGACCCTAAAAACGGGTCTGGCCTTCGTATCTTGGCGAAGGAAAACCGGGTGACAAAGGCGTGGTCCGTGACGTCGGCGAGAAGCAGTGCGGGGGCCTGGCGACCGACGAGCCTGTGCTCGCCGGGCCGACGGTCGCTGCAGAGAAACCCGTCGGATGGCAAATCCCAAGCATGAGGAGGGCGTGCGCTTTGTTGGCGATGTCCTCCTTCTCGTCAACCTCGGCCTTGCGCCGCGCGGCCTCAAACGCATCGCGCTCCACGGCAAACTTGGCCGCGGTGTTCTTGCCCATGACGACCGCCCTCCGGTTCCTCCTCTTCGCCGATTCCGCGTTCATCTTTGCGAGCTCCGCCGGCGTGCATTCCGACCGCGGCTTCCTCGGACCCTTGGCCACCTTCTTCTTCACCTTTTCGGGCAGGTCGACGGCCTGGCCGCCGGAATTCGGCTGGGCATCGGCCATGGACGGGGAGGGTGGTGGGCGGGACATGGGAGGGTTTGGGGGAAAATGGCGCGCCGGGGTGGTGCTTTGTGCCACCGACAAGCGCGTGCGCCCCGTCCGTGCGCCGTCCTTTTCACCCCCAAAACGGCCCAAATTTGAGACGAGGATGGGTCGAAAGCGGATATAAAATGGACAAAAGTTTATTTACGTCCGCGTGCTAAGCCGTCTAATTTGTTTGTTTTGCTTCAAACAGACACACAGAGTTGGCCTCGTACGCCCCGTGCTGCGCGCCCACACACACTCGAGAGAGAGAGGAAGCTGCGCACCACAGCATATGCCAACATTCTACCTTTTCTGTTGAGGGTTGGTAACATACTTGTTCCTTTATCAGCACTGCAATCATTTCCTTTCTTTTTCCCGAGTTGCCAGATCCGATAATAAGCCGCCGACAAACGAGGCAGAAAATTTTGGCACACCAGGAAATCGTTAAACATGGCCTCCTTCCCAATTTTGCTCTTCAGATGGTGTGCCACGGGTAGCTCCGCTGCACTGCACTGCGCGGGCGTCGCGTGCGCTCAAGGTCATCGATCGACAGTAGTCTCTCTCAACTCGTCCTCCACACCGGACGTACGGTCGGGGCGCTTCCTCTGCCGCGGTTGCACGCTACCGACCTGCCGGTGCGCCGTCGCGGTCGCGGCCGCGGCTTCGCAAAGGGAGCCGACGGAGGAAGAAAGCCAACAACATCCCACCAAACACGAAGGACCTCACTTGGCCTCCTTGACCACCACCGCCGATCCACCAGACACCGGCGTTCTTCCATACGTCAATGACAAGTGACGACAACGACTAAAGCGCGCCCTTTGTGTGCGTTCCACTTTCCGCTGAACCAACGATGCCACTCGCACTCGCTCGGCGGTGGTCACTGCAGTGCGCTCGTACAAAGAAAGGCAACGGACGCCTGTGGATCATAATTCTCCCGTCACCTCTTTCAACAGAAACGGTACCCCCGTCGACTCTGAATCACAATTCTCCCGTCACCTTTATATTTAGAAAAATACATGTACAACTATTCAACTCTAGTGAAAAAAAAGGATCACTGAGTCCAACCTCATATTTTTTTTCTTTATTTCAATGGCAACGATGGCACACACAGCTATTTATATTTAGAAAAATACATATACGACTTTATGTGATGCAACAAAACATCTATTACAAATCCTCGCAACATACTACCATGACATACAAAGAAAAAAAAGACCATGGCCCCCGCGTTGCTCTCCCGGGACGACACATGCGGCGCCTCGGCCTCCACCTCAGGGACCCCTCCTCCCCGTCCCTCTTCCCAGCCGGAGTCGGCGGGCAAGGCCTCCTGCGGCTACTGGCGGCGGCAGGGTCGTCTTCATCCACCCTCAGTTACCCTAGGGCTTCTTCAACCCTTGCTAGATGTGACGTCACCGAGCATTAGTACTCCACTGCCACTAGTCTGCTCGTCGGCCTGGGGCGGGGTGGACGAGGGTAGGAGGTCCAAGGGCCATCTCGTCCTTCTCTTGGACAGGGAGAGCAACTCGGTGCTGCCCCTGACCAGATCTGGGGTAGGGCCTGGGTCGCCATCCCGGCTAGGGGTGGCCGCGGCCATGCTCGTCGGGAGCTGACAGTGCTCGGCGAGGAAGGGGGCACTCGGTGGTGCAGCGACGTGGATCAGTCCCAATCCGGCATTTGGCTGAGTTGATCCGGAGTGTAATCTATGGACGGCTTGATGTAGATGTTAGAATTGTGTCGAATATTTTGTACAAGGTAGGTTACAATTGGACTCTGAGTCGTACGGTGTGTAGATAGGATAGGGAGTCGTGTCCTAATAGGACACTACTATCCTAGGCCTCTTATATAATGAGAGGGTAGACACACGATATAACCTATGCCAACATAATAGCACATGCACGAGGGGGAGCTGGCGGCGTGTGCCAGCACCCGGACGGCTGGGGTGCGGTATTGTAGCGGTGTCACGGGAAGGAGCGCCCGTAGTCAAGCCCCGGGGATATAGCCATATCGGTGAACCTTGTTAACAAATCTCGGTGCCATGCTTGTATGATTGCTTGGTCTTCGATAGATTGACTGTGCGTCTCAGATTTATTCTAACAGTAGATGGCATGGATGTGCAGCGACATCAATGGATCTTTTGGCCAAATCGGTAGTCTTTGATGGTGAAACATCGGTGGCCACTATCCCATCTAAAGGGTGCAGGTGACCCATCGACCTGCTTCGTCCTGATATGGCGGTTCTTGCTCGGGCCTGTAGGTGATGGTGTGGTCACGTGCTACTAGGTGATTACTAAGATGGGACCGAGGATCGCGGGTCTTTAGATTCAAGCAACGACGAGTATGTTCTACTGCCTAATACTGTTGCCACGAACAAGGAGGGAGAGCAGGTGGACGGCACGGGACTGCCAGAGCATCTTGAATTGGGATTTAGGGTTGCTTACAACTTTCCTCCTTTAATCTCCATTGCAAAATGTGGCAGCGACCTTTGTTGTTCAGAGCTGTTAGTGACGGCCGGCTCTTGTCGTGGCTCGACTGCTGCTTGTGCGAGCATGATATTCATTGTGTGGCATCTCACGTCATACCGTGCTATGCATGTAGTTGTCGGGATCATGGAAGGTGATGGCGACTGGATGACTTGATTTGGTGATGCTTCTCAAGTATCGGTCTCGAGCTCCGGGGTAAAAACCCAAGGTTTGGCCCTTATTGGCCATATCTGGAAATGGCGATGTTTCTTATTACTTTTTTGAAGGCATTGTTGAACTGTTTCTTCAAGGTGCAAAGCCATGATCTCGCCTTCGGTGGTTAGATCCAGCAATGGTGACGCTTGATCTCCGTTTCCTTTCTGAAGGCGTTGTTGTTGGACAATCCTTCTCGCTGTACTGGCGATGTCAAGAGATGGTTGGTGAGGATATGTTTGCTGTTGTAGATTGTTGATCATTGTTTTGATTGCTTAAGAGATTTTGTTTTAAAATTTACTCCACCAAAGCATGGCTTCGGTCTTGTTGACTTTGCAAGTTGCCGATGTGATTTTTGTGTGGCCGTGCGGTGTTTGGCTATGTGCATCCTAACTATGCAGAGGATGGGTGTGTGTTCATTCTGTTTGTATCCCCTTGATGTTGTATTTGAGCTAATAAAGTCCACTCTTTGTCAAAAAATGACATATAGTTCATATGTTCTTCGTGAACCAACAGAGGCACAAAAACAAGATAAAAAGAGCTTCCCACCTGGAGGCAAGAGATTCTTGTACTAGTTGGAGGAAAAAGAAGAAACACTATCACACGAGTAATCCTGAGGTCATATAGTTAGGTGACGCAAGGGGAGGCTCCATGACTCGGGTGGAGCAAGGGAGGGTAGCTGGCGGGTATATCTGCTCATAGTATCCTCGTAGTGTGCCATTGTGCTCGAACAACCCGATAAAGAAGACCTGGGCCGCTGCCTCCTTGTCGCCCTCTGACTTGGACCACTCACCCTTCTCATCCTCGCCGTCTTCCTCGCCCGAGGCATGCATGGAGGATAACTCCCTCAAGGTGCAAAGGACGGCATGTTGTGAGTTGCTAACCCACAAGTACAAGCAATCACAGCAATCTTCGAGGGTAGTATTTCACCCAAATTTATTGATTCAACACAAGGGAAGCCAAAGAATATTTATGAGCCTTTGCAGTTGAGTTGTCAATTTAACCACACCTGGGAAATTATATTTCTGCAGCAAAGTGTTTACTAGCACAGTAGCAATAGTACTAGTAATAGTAATAGTAGAAGTTTGTGATGATTGTAACAGTAGAAACAACGAAAGTAACTTAGCAAAGACCAATATGAGAAAAACGTAGGCATTGGATCAACGATGGATATTTGTGTTGGATGATATTCATCATATAACGGTCACAACCTAGAGCGAGACACAATAGCTTCAATTCATCAATGTAATGTAGGCATGTATTTCGTATATAGTCATACATGCGTATAATAAAAACTTGCATGACATCTTTTGTCCTACCCTCCTGTGGCGGGGTCCATAAGGAAACTAAGGGATATTAAGGCCTCCTTTTAATAGAGAACCGAAACAAATCATTAACATATGGTGAATACATGAACTCTTCAAAATACAATCATCCCTAAAGAGTATCCCAACTATTGTCACTTTGGGGTCTACAGATCAGAACAATAACAAGTGCATATAACTAGCATATAGGAACAAGAACTCAAATATATTCATGAAAACATAGAGGGTTCAGATCTGAAATCATGGCACTCGGGCCCCATGACAAGCATTAAGCATAGCAAAGTCATAACAACATCAATCTCAGAACATAGTGGATACTAGGGATTAAGCCCTAACAAATTGACTCGATTACATGACAAATCTCATCCAATTCCATCACGGTCCAGCAAGCCTACGAAGGAATTACTCACTCCTGATGGTGAGCATCATGGAATTGTTGATGGAGAAGGGTTGATGACGACGACGACGAATTCCGCCATACGAAGCATCGAATGGACTCCAGATCAGCCCTCCCGATGAAGAACGGGAGGCGGCGGCGGCTCCGTATCACAAAACACGATGATTCCTTCTCTCTGATTTTTCTCTCCATGAGACAATACTTATAGAATTGGTCTTAGGGTAAACAGAGGCTCGTGGGATCCACTAGCTCACCGGGCGCGCCCCCTGAGCTTGTGGCTCCTGGGTGGCCCCCTCCAGTAGTTCTCTTCACCAATATTTTTTATATATTCTGGAAATAATCTCCATAAAATTTCAGCCCAATCTAAGAACTTTTATTTTTGTACAAAAATAACACCATTGCAATTCTGACGAAAACAACGTCAATCTGATTAGTTCCATTCAAATCGTGCAAATTAGAGTCCAAAACAAAAGCAGAAGTGTTTGGAAAAATAGATACGTTTGGGACATATCAACTCTCCCAAGCTTAACTCATTGCTTTTCCTCAAACAATTCAGTTGACAAACTGAAAGTGATAAAGAAAAACTTTTACAAACTCTTTTGTTCTCGTTGTTGTATATATGCTTAATTAGTGTTCAAGTTTTCAGCAAAGATTATGAACTAATCATGTGAAGGATAATACTTAGGTCTCACATTTACTAATGACAATAACATAACCAACTAGCGAGCAATGAGAACATATCTCGGATGCTAATAATTTGTCAAAACAATCATGATATAATATGATAACATGGTATCTCACTAGCCCTTTCTGAGACCGCAACACACATAAATGCTGAGCACCTCTGAAGTTCAAGCAATAACTAAACATTGTAATTCATGGTAGAAGAGATCCAGTCATGTCATACCCGACATTAAGTATACTCAATGAATAGAAATGACAATAGTGCTCTCCAAATTGATGCTTGAATGAGAAGGTGATGACTCAACAATAAAAGTAAATAATATAAAAGTAAAAAAGATAGGCCCTTCGCATAGGGAAGCAGAGATTTGCAGAGGTGTGAGATCTCGAAGCTTAAAACAGAGATGAATACATTTTGAGAGGTGTGCTTTTTCCTGTCAATGTTATAACCGAGGATTTTCAATATCTTCAATGCTCCCAAGAAGAAAGGTAAAGTTTACTCCCCCTCAACCATACAAACACAAGCCATGGCTAGCCGAATGCTCGGGTGCCCTCCACACAATCAACTTTCTGGGAGAGTTTGTTTCATTATATTTTCCCTTTTTAGATTATAGGACTGAGCATCCCAATTACCAGCCTCTCTCGTGTAATGACAAGAGAGTAAACACCCATCATGAGAATAACCCGCTTAGCATGCACTACAAAAAAAAGACACTTCCGTGATGATACGTGTTTGTCACAACATGTCACGTTTTCTGTCATGCATGTACATCCATGACGATTTTATGACAGAATCAAGATAGTCACCTGTGCTGTCGTAGAAGTGTTCCATGACATTACCAAAATTATCATCACAGAAGTGTCCACTTCCATGACGATAAATGGCGCGTCATGAAAGTGCTTTTGTCAAGGGTGACTGACACGTGGCATCCACCGTAACGAGTCGCCGTTAAGCTATCGGGTTCGGTTTCGGATCCGATAACCTGTTAACAGCCAGGACCAATGAGGATTTTCCACGTGTAAAATTCTCATTGGTCGGAGGAAACACGTGTTGGCTCACCGTTGGGACAGATGTCATCCACTCATTGGACAGGAGGCGCCTATGATAGGTCGACACGTGGCACGGCCCAATAGTGGCCCATTCCGGTGAAAAAGGCCGCCCTAGTAAAAATTAGCAGGCCGGCCCATATAAGGCCTACTTGTGTTAGGTCCATTTAAGCCCATGGCCCATACGAGATGTGCCAATTCGGCCCATCAACGGCCTGTTAAAGATTTGACACCATTGCAGCCCATCGTCAGTTCGAGCCCGTTAACAGCCCGCTATATATTTGGGCTCAATATCAGCCTGATGTGATTTTGGCCTGTTAACGGCCCATTCAAGGGATGGGTCAATTTTCAGGATGTACATCTTTCGGCCTTTTAGCGACCCATTTAAGTGTTGGGCCAATTTCTGGCCCGGTGTGTTTTCAGCCTGTTGACGGCCCATGAATGAGTTGGGCCATTTGTAGTCGAACCTTAGTTTTGGCCTTTTAGTGACCCATTTAAGTGTTGGGACAATTCCCGGCCCGATGTGTCTTTCAGCCTGTTGACGACCCATAAATGAGTTGGGCCATTTGTAGTCGGACCTAAGTTTTGGCCTTTTAACGGCCCATGCTCTTCATGGTCCAATACCAGCCCGGTTTCTCTTTCGGCCTGCTAAAGGCCCACAACACAGTTGGGCCATTTACTATATGACCTAACTTTTGGCCTCTTAGCGGCACATGCTCTTCATGGTCCAGTACGAGCCCGCTGTCTCTTTCGGCCTGCTAAAGGCCCACAGTATAGTTGGGCCATATGTAGCCCAACCTTAGTAACGGCCTGTTAACGACCCGTGAAATCAAATGGGCCCACCTGTCACCCGCTTCGATGTCGGCCTGTTAACGACCCGGGAGGTAAGAGGGCCGACCATTAAATTTCGGCCTGGTAACGACCCATTAACTTAATGGGCCCACTAAAGTTCGTACATGTCTTTAGGCCCAATTAGATAATTTGATCCCATTACGACGAGCAATTATGCACAGAACCAAAACCGATCAAGCAAAGGTATGGCATACAGGGAAAAACGTTGCACATCCAGCATATACTACAGGAAATTACATCCACTAGGCAATCAAACATTGATGCCAGTGCAAATAAATGAACATAACCTAACGATCTACAACGTCACAATCTGCAACCTCAGCGCGAATGATGCCCATAACCATGTGGGCAAGTTCTTGCTGCTTTGCTACACTGTCTCTGAAAACATTGATCAGTTGTTGTTGCGCACGAATGTGCACCTCTGATTCCTCCACCATTTCCATCATTGCTTCAGCCATTAATTGGTTCACAAACATAAATTTTTTCTGTTGCATTCGAGACAAAGGAAACTGAACAGATTCAGATGGCGATTTTGGCAGGCTTGTATTATTGATAGTGGAGAGTGTCTCGACCACTGCATCATAACATAAATTAGGAGGGGAACCGAACAAATTAATCATGAGTTATTACCATATTACCTGGCCTAGATTTATTGGAAAGAAACAATGGGGTTGCCTTGCTGTTTTCAGAGTTTGTCTTCTTATCTTCAGCAGCCTGCACCAAATTAACACACTAGCATTCATATCATTGGCCAGGTCAGATAATAGGAAAGCAACATTGACACAACGAACGTTTGGGCAACTAGCCTACACCAAATTAACACAATATGGCACAACTATCATCAGCCAGGTAAGGTAATACGAAAGCAACATTGACAAAATGAATGAATGGGCAACTAGAGCAGCACTAAAATTCAGTAATGTGCATGATATGAGATAGTATACTCATGCAGCTCAGTATGCAAAACTACCAGGCAGTTTTCCTTACAAAAATCAACATTGGCGCCTTTAACATTTTGCTACAACTAATTTTAGATCAGATAAAGGTTGGATTCACACAGATTAACAAAATACATGTTGATGTAAAAATATAGTGATATACAACAGGTAGTTACATCAGCATTGGAGCATAGAGAATTCCCGCAAGATATTTTCCTCGAATACGATCCCAATGGAGGAAGTCTTCTATCGTTTAACCTTATTTTCTAAAAGAGAGATGTGTAAGAAACATGTAGAAAATATGATCAAAATGCTATAAAATTTCATGATGCGAGGATACGCACACGCTTCTTAGAATGGAGTTGACATATTTTTGCTGGACTGGAGCGACTGGAATCTGCTTATTATCAGTGGGAGTTGGGTTTCTCTGTGCTGGAGCAGTATCTGTGAAAACTGGAGTTGGTTTATTATCTCCTGGAGTTTAGATCTTTTGCAAAGACCTGGTTTGTAACCCTTCAGATTCTAACATAGACGTATTCCCCTTGCATGCCTTATATAGAAGAATGGTGCTTCAATTATAAAACATGCTACAACAGAGATGGAATAGGTACCAAAGAATAGAAAGGCATGACATATTGACATGCATTCCCTCCATTCGGAAATAAATGGATGGTTCTAGGCATATTTCAGTTCTAGATACATTCAGTTTTATCCATTTCCGCGACTTGTAATCCGGGCGGAGGGAGTATGATGTAAGAGCTAGGGATACGACAGGGCAACAGTGTAAAAACACTACTTGAATGTAAAACTGTATGCTAGCGGAATACATACAGAAAAACACTAGGCAACATATGCGTGTATGATTGGGAAACTAAGATGGCATTGCAAGAGACCACTAGAACATCACTTCAATGTAAAAAACATGGTATGGAAGACAGATGAAGTACATACTGATGAATAACAATGCATAAGATATTGAGAAGCATGATGTCCAAACTAAGCAGATGGAATTGCGATAGAGTAGAATGACAGTACTTGAATTTGAAAACATGTTATCATGAATGGAATAGATACTGAAAAACAAGAAGGCATGCCATATTTACATGCATGATCAGCAGGCTAAGCACAAGGCATTGCAACATAGTAGATGCACTCCAGGACATTATATGCATGATGTACCCATATCAAGGGCCAAGTTAGAGCAAGGACCTTATGGGGTGAATAGGATTCATCATCTTTCTACAAGTCTTGTGAAGAACCGCCTTTACATGTTCCATCATATTGGGTATCATTGACGTCAAGTTTGTTGGCCGTTACATTGCTTCATGAGGTTCTTGTGGATAAATCAGTGTGTGCAATTATATCTGACATGCATGGAAGACAACTAGTAGTTAGATTTATGTAATGCGTGCCTGTAGGAGACGACATAAATAGTAGGACTGGGGTTAACTAGTAGCAACAGGTCTCAAAAACTAAAGGGAGAACACAGATGAAAGATACAGAATATGTATCGTTTGTACTCGAGATTAACTTGATGGCACACAAAGTATTAAGGAACAACATAGGTTATACTAGAAGTGGTATAATACTATAATCACCAGCGTGTGGGATAGCATTGGTTGATGGATGATAACTATGGAACAACATTACCTAAAGAACAAGTCTCTTAGCTGAACTATGGAACAACGTTAACTCCTGAAAAAGACCCGTAAGAGATCAACATGAATATACAGTGAAATGTGATAATCTATTTTCCATGCTTAGATGAATAACAAAGTCATAAATGTTGCACACAAGTAAGATGAGGGTACAACCTATCTGGCCGCCATCCATAGGAGTGAGCATCATGTGCTGACTTTTTGATGGCCCTGCAGTTGTGGTGGCTGTCCATGTCGAGCACTCGCATTCAATGCAGGGAACTATTGAGTGGGGACTATAGCTCCCTTCTAGTGTATGCTTCCCTTGTTGGAGCAGCTATGGTGAGTCAGGAGAGGGTGTGGCTGAAGATGCAGAAAACGCATAATGTTAAGAACGACACATCTCCCTGATCTGGAGAAATACCCTAAGAGATCAACAACATGGTACGAGAGTGGTCACGCGTCTGTTGACTGAAGACTAAATTGGGGTCACATGATTTTATTTTATTTTGGTACTGTCCGATCTACGCCAGATGGCTTGATGGCCGTCTTGTGCCTCCCGTCTGACACTGTTCGAAATCTTCCCCGAAGAGCCAGCGACCACTGGCAAAGCAGCCTGCCTCTGCCGTCCATGGCCCCGACCAAAACCGCGCTCCATGCCCCACTGCACTACCGTGGTTGCGTCGCCCCCAGGCCAATCCACAAAGACTCGCCGTCATCCAGATCCGGCGGCGGCAGTACCTTCAACCCACGCAACTCTAAGATAGCCATCTAAGCGCTGCTTCCGCGGCGGACTTGCGCCCCCGCACCCCTGCGTTAGACACCAGCCAACCAGTAGCCTAGGAGCTCCGCCGGCTCGAGGGGTGCTGCTTCCCATTGGGAATCGATTGGCCCAGAATAAAAATTCAGACAATTGACGCCTAAATAAAGTGATTTGAGATGAGGGTGCGACCTATCTGGCGGCCCGGTGAAGTAGGCAGCTCCAGCTGCCTAGTCGGTGAGGCCGGCGCGGTTGCAGTGGCTACTGGCGGCAGGGAAGCAGAGATGTCGCGATGGTCGATGGCTACGGGGAAGCAGCGCCGGGGCTCTGGACGGGTCCATAGTTGGAGCCGCTCCGGCGCCGTGAACAACGGCGGGGGTTAATCAACTTCGGTACGGTTCACGCGGCCGTCGTCGAGGCAGCTCCGGCAGCATGGAGTAAGAGGCACACGACCCAGTGCACGACGGTAAATGGGCCGCGTCTTCGGGATTAGAGAGGAGGGCGACTGTGAATTTGGTGCGGTGGGGGCGCCACGGAGGAGGGGCTGAGGTTTCGCGACTCGGGAGAAGGGAGCTTCCGGGGACAAGGTGATTTGGCGCCCACGAGGTATGAATGGGGAATTGGGAGGGGGAACCATGTCTTACGGACGCATTTGTCTGAAATGTGGGGGGAGTTACAGTTCTACCCTTGCCTTTAGGCGTCTCGGCTTGGGTCTGTGTATTGAGGGTCGGGGATAGTAGAGTAACTTTGCTTCTCCCAAATAGTGGGCGCGAGCGATTTCAGGCGAGGAGGGCGTGTTTTGAAATATAGTGGGCGCGAGCAATTTCAGGCGAGGACGGCATGTTTTCAAATATAGTGGGTGCGAGCCATTTCGGGCGAGGGGAGCGTATTTTGAAATAGTGCGCGCGAGCTATTTCGGGCGAGGAGAGGGTGTTTTGACGACCATGGTTTATGAATTTTTGGCACATGTCATTTCGGCTGAGGAGAAGGCGCGCTTGGATGAAGTTATGAACCTACCCTCGATGTATAAGGGGTCAATTGATGCGTGTCCCACATAGGCCGGTAATTCCATGTCTCCCATTTATTTGCCTAGGCGAATTCCACCGAGCAAAGCATGTTTAACGGTTCATTCAAATTTTGGGAGAACGAGCATCCACGTCTACCTTACCAAGTCGATTCGATTCAAATTTTGAAATATTAGCTTGCCACTTCTTTTTTAGATGGAGAGATGATGCTCGGGAGTAATGTGTTTTTACATTCTCGTTTCTAGTGATTTACTATATGGCAAATAGTTGACCCACTCAAAAACGTGAATCAAACCCAAAATGAAATATCTCGATTCAATGAAATAGCTCGTTCACCAGGTCAAAATAGTGAACTAAATCCAAAATTGAACACCTCAATCGAGTAGCATGTTGTACAGTATTATAGTACTCCATGAACATGTTGAAAGTCAAATTAATGAACTTGTTTGATATACGCATATCTCCGTTCATGTGTGGATTGTAGACAACATGTTCTCCAATTTAAATATTTGAATGCAAGTATATATCAAAACATGGTTTATATCAGTCTTTTTTTAAAACACGACCTCCCCCTCTTTCGGACTCCTGCTCTCTCTCTCTCTCTCTGAGACAATCTTCAATTCTGTCGCACGCATCCAACACACAAACCTTTTTGGTCCATCTCTCTCTCTCTCTCTCTCTCTCTCTCTCTTTGTGTGTGTGTGTGGGGGGGTCTTTCTAGTTCACATGCATATATACTCCATCTATAGGTCTCTCTTGCACACTATGTATGATTCTCTAGTCCAAGCTAAATATCTTGGGTGCACTTATCGTACGCACACAAATTCCTTGGCTCGTTGCCCGTAACTCTCTCACGCACCACTCTGTTGTCTCGGAGCTCTTCCCTCTCTCTCTCAAACTCTCCATCTACCTGGGTCACACATACACATGCATATCTCACTTGCACTCGATAGACCCATCTAAAAATCTATCTCTCTCCCTCGTTCTCTCTCCATCTCACATGCACACACACACACAATCTCATGCCTAGCCAAGTATGATGGCCTCTCACTCAAATGTAGGCACACGCAGTCCCCCCCTATATGTGTATGACTAGCTAATCTTAGTCTCCATCACAAACATGTGCATGGTCCTTGATTTCTCTCGGGGCATCTTTCTATCACGCACGCACCTCCCTCGATCTCCCAACCATATAGTCCCCTCACGATCTCGAGGGGATCTCTCTATCACAAACACAGCCTCTCTCTCCCTCCCCATGCGTCCATGTTCTCCATGTGTTCCTCTCGACCTTTGTTCCTTGTTGGCCAGACCTCTATTGGACATGTGCTATAGGGGTGTCTCTCTCCGTTGCAAACAATCATGCACTAGCTATCTTCGTGTATCTCCTCACCTCGCTTTTCTATCTCGGAGATGCATGCGTGATATGTTTGCATAAGAAATGAAAACACACATTCTCTCTCTAATTTATCGTTTGTTGTCCCTTTCTCTTTCACACACATACTCTTTTTGCACACTCACACATTCTCATTCACACGCACTTGATCTCTCTCGCCTTAGGCACTCTCTTCGGTCCATAGCATATAGATTTATTGAAAAGTCGAACATCACAAAGTTGGATCATGTACGTGGAGAAAAACATTTACATCTAGAACGACAAACATATACCATTGGATTCATCATGAGATGTAGTTTCATATGATGTATCTTTGTTATTGTAGATATAAATAACATTTTCCAAAGTTCGACTTCTAATTTTTTTACATGCACTGCATTATCGAGCGGATGGAATATCTCTTTCCCCCTCTTAGCTATCTGACGCACCACTCAGCCTTATCGGGGCTCCTCTATCTCTCTCAAACTTTATATCTCCCTGGTTCACACATACACATGTCTCGCTCACGCTACATATAGACCCATCCAACACTCTCCGCCCTTGTTCTCTCTCTATGTGACACGCACCCCCTAAGTACCATAATCCCTCACTCCATCATAGGCGCACGCACTCCCCCTAAGTATGATTATCTCTCACAAGCCATCTGGAACACACGTATTGTCTCCTTCCATCCATACTTCTATCTCGATATCTCTCAGGGTATCTTCTATCGCACACACACCTTGTCACTCGATATCCCACCCATGTAGTCCCATCACGATCTCCAGGGTATCTCTCTATGAAAAACATACACTCTCTCCTTCCCATGTTTGCATTTTCTCCGCACGTCTCTCTCGACCTCTCTCCCTTGTTTGTCAGACCCCTCTTGGCCACGTGCTAGGGATATTTCTCTCTCGGTTGCACACAACCACACACTATCTCCTCACCTTGCTTCCGTTGTCGAAGATGCATGTGTGATATGTTTGTATAAGACACACACGCCTTTTCTCTACTTTTATCGTGTGTTGTCCATGTCTCTTTCACACACGCACACACACTTTTTTCACTCACTCTTTCTATTTTCTCTCTCTCTCTCTCTCTCTAGTTAGGGACTCTCTCACGTCCATAAACATATGGATATTTTGAAAAGTCAAACCTCATAAAAGTTTGACCAGGTATATGTGGAGAAAAACATTTACATCTGAAACGATCATTAGATTCATCACAACATGTACTTACTTCATACTATCATTTATCTTTGGTATTGTAGATATAAGTAATTTCTTTATAAACTTGGTCAAAGTTTCAAAAGTTTGACTTTAAAAAAATGTTGGCACTACATTATCGAATAGAGGGAGTAGCTCTTTCTCTCTCTCTGCTATTTCTCATGGGCCTCCCCTCTCACTCGAACTCTCTATACTGACATATTATACACTCATTGTGTTAGCGTATAGCTCCATATATTGTTTAGTTGACCGGTTAACCAGTCCACATGCTGCCTTGTCAGCTCGTGTTCTCTATCTTCATGTGCTGGCCCATGTGGAAGTGGGTGAAAATAAGTAAACTAGAGGCCCATCTGACACGCGGTGAAGTAACAAAGTTGAAACCACTCGGGGTAGCACCCCACACGCTAGTAAATTGAGGGCGCATTGAGGACACACTTCTTCCGCGTGAAGGACGCACTCACTCACAATTCACCACTGCTCGGTGGCATGGACAGAAGGACACACTCGCGCACACCCAACAGGACACCACACAACACACACCAGCACACGTGTACACCGGCGTCGCCGCCGGTTGAGATGGACGGCGAGGCAGCCAACAAGCGGAGGCGGCTCAAGCCAAAACCGCACCCGGCGAGCCTGGACTTCATCAGCAACCTCCGCGACGACATGCTGCTCATCATCATCGGCCTCCTCCCCACCAAATCTTCCATGCAGACCGCCCTGCTCTCCCGGCGATGGCGCCCCCTTTGGCGCCACGTCTTCCTCAACCTCACCGTCGACAACTGCCTCTGCGACGGGGATTGCAAACGCATGGCCGCAGTCTCCAAGATCCTTTCATCGCACCCTGGGCCAGCCAGACGCCTTGACATCCACATGTTCAGTACCAACTGCTAGGTCCGAGCCAAGTTCAACGAGTGGTTCTTATGCGCCGCCCTAGATGAGCTGGAGGAGCTCAGCTTTGAAGCTGGATGATGTCGCTCTCTGCCGCGGCTACCTCTTGAGCACTTGCGTTGGTTTTACCTTGAAGAGGAAAGGGTGGTGCAGCAAAGTAGCGTAAGTATTTCCCTCAGTTTTTTAGAACCAAGGTATCAATCCAGTAGGAGGCTACGCACGAGTCCCTCGCACCTACACAAAACAAATAAATCCTCGCAGCCAACGCGATAAGGGGTTGTCAATCCTTACACGGCCACTTACGAGAGTGAGATTTGATAGATATGATAAGATAATATTTTTGGTATTTTTATGATAAAGATGCAAAGTAAAATAAAAGCAATGAAAATAACTAAGTATTGGAAGCTAATATGATGAAGATAGAACCGGGGGCCATAGGTTTCACTAGTGGCTTCTCTCAAGAGCATAGGTATTTTACGGTGGGTGAATGAATTACTGTTGAGCAATTGACAGAATTGAGCATAGTTATGAGAATATCTAGGTATGATCATGTATATAGGCATCACGTCCAAGACAAGTAGACCGACTCCTGCCTGCATCTACTACTATTACTCCACACATCGACCGCTATCCAGCATGCATCTAGAGTATTAAGTTCACAAGAACAGAGCAACACCTTCAGCAAGATGACATGATGTAGAGGGATAAATTCATGCAATATGATAAAAACCCCATCTTGTTATCCTCGCTGGCAACAATACAATACGTGCCTTGCTGCCCCTACTATCACTGGGAAAGGACACCGCAAGATTGAACCCAAAGCTAAGCACTTCTCCCATTGCAAGAAAGATCAATCTAGTAGGCCAAACCAAACTGATAATTTGAAGAGACTTGCAAAGATAACCAATCATACATAAAAGAATTCAGAGAAGATTCAAATATTGTTCATCGATAAACTTGATCATAAACCCACAATTCATCGGTCTCAACAAACACACCGCAAAAGAAGATTACATCGAATAGATCTCCACAAGAGAGGGGGAGAACTTTGTATTGAGATCCAAAATGAGAGAAGAAGCCATCTAGCTAATAACTATGGACCCGTAGGTCTGAGGTAAACTACTCACACTTCATCGGAGAGGCTATGGTGTTGATGTAGAAGCCCTCCAGGATCGATGCCCCCTCCGGCGGAGCTCCGGAACAGGCCCCAAGATGGGATCTCGTGGATACAGAAAGTTATGACGGTGGAATTAGGGTTTTGGCTCCATATCTGACCGTTTGGGGGTACGTAGGTATATATAGGAGGAAGAAGTACGTCGGTGGAGGAACAGGGGCCCCACAAGGGTGGAGGGCGCGCCTAGGGGGGGGGGGGGTAGGCGCGCCCCCTACCTCGTGGCCTCCCTGTTGGTTGCTTGACGTAGGGTCCAAGTCTTCTGGATCATGTTCGGTGAGAAAATCATGTTCCCGAAGGTTTCATTCCGTTTGGACTCTGTTTGATATTCCTTTTCTTCGAAACCCTAAAATAGGCAAAAAACAACAATTCTGGGCTGGGCCTCTGGTTAATAGGTTAGTCCCAAAAATAATATAAAAGTGGATAATAAAGCCCAATAAGGTCCAAAACAGTAGATAATATAGCATGGAGCAATCAAAAATTATAGATACGTTGGAGACGTATCAAGCGTATCCAAGGTTAATTCCTGCTCGTCCTCGAGTAGTTCAATGATAAAAACAGAATTTTTGATGTGGAATGCTACTTGGCATATTTTCAATGTAATTCTTCTTACTTGTGGCATGAATATTCAGATCCAAAAGATTCAAGACAAAAGTTTAATATTGACATAAAAATAATAATACTTCAAGCATACTAACTAAGCAATTATGTCTCTTCAAAATAACATGGCCAAAGAAAGTTATCCCTACAAAATCATATAGTCTGGCTATGCTCTATCTTCACCACACAAATTATTTAAATCATGCACAACCCCGATGACAAGCCAAGCAATTGTTTCATACTTATGATATTCTCAAAACTTTTTCAATCTTCACGCAATACATGAGCGTGAGCTATGGACATAGCACTTTTAGGTGGAATAGAGTGGTGGCTGTGGAGGAGACAAAAAGGAGAAGATAGTCTCACGTCAACTAGGCGTATCAATGGGCTATGGAGATGCCCTTCAATAGATATCAATGTGAGTGAGTAGGGATTGCCATGCAATGGATGCACTAGAGCTATAAGTATATGGAAGCTCAAAAAGAAACTAAGTGGGTGTGCATCTAACTCGCTTGCTCACGAAGACCTAGGGCATTTTGTGGAAGCCCATCATTGGAATATACAAGCCAAGTTCTATAATGAAATATTCCCACTAGTATATGAAAGTGACAACATAGGAGACTCTCTATCTTGAAGATCATGGTGCTACTTTGATGCACAATTGTGGTAAAAGGATAGTAGCATTGTCCCTTCTCCCTTTTCTCTCATTTTTTCTATTTGGGCATTTTCTCTTTTTTTATGGCCTCTTTTTTTCCATCCGGAGTCTCATCCCGACTTATGGGGGAATCATAGTCTCCATCATCCTTTCCTCACTTGGGACAATGCTCTAATAATGATGATCATCACACTTTTATTTTCTTACAACTCAAGAATTACAACTCGATACTTAGAACAAGATATGACTATGTGAATGACTCCGACGGTGTACCGGGATATGAAATGACTCATGAGCGACATGTATGAAAGAATTATGCATGGTGGCTTTGCCACAAATACGATGTCAACTACATGATCATGCAAAGCAATATGACAATGATGAAGCGGAACGGTGGAAAGTTGCATGGCAATATATCTCAGAATGGCTATGGAAATGCCATGATAGGTAGGTATGGTGGCTATTTTGAGGAAGGTATATGGTGGGTGTATGATACCGGCGAAAGGTGCACGGTATTACAGAGGCTAGCAACGGTGGAAGGGTGAGAGTGCGTATGATCCATGGACTCAACATTAGTCATAAAGAACTCATATACTTATTGCAAAAACCTACAAGTTATCAAAGCAAAGTATTACGCGCATGCTCCTAGGGGGATAGATTGGTAGGAAAAGACCATCGCTCATCCCGGACCGCCACTCATAAGGAAGATAATCAATAAATAAATCATGTTCCGACTTCATCACATAACGGTTCACCATATGTGCATGCTACGGGAATCACAAACTTTAACACAAGTATTTCTCTAATTCACAACTATTCAACTAGCATGACTCTAATATCACCATCTCCATATCTCAAAACAATTATCAAGTATCAAACTTATCATAGTATTCAACACGCTCATAAGAGAATTTTATTATTAATCATGTATACCTAGCATATTAGGATTATTTAAGAAAATTACCATGCTATTTAAGACTCTCAAAATAATCTAAGTGAAGCATGAGAGATCAATAGTTTCTATAAAACAAATCCACCACTCTGCTCTAAAAGATATAAGTGAAGCACTAGAGCAAAACTATATAACTCAAAAGATATAAGTGAAGCACACAGAGTATTCTAATAATTTCCGAATCATGTGTGTCTCTATCAAAAGGTGTGTACAGCAAGGATGATTGTGGTAAACTAACAAATACAGATTCAAATCATACAAGACGCTCCAAGCAAAACACATATCATGTGGTGAATAAAAATATAGCTCCAAGTAAAGTTATCGATAGAAGTAGACGAAAGAGGGGATGCTTTCCAGGGCATCCCCAAGCTTTGGCTTTTATGTGTACTTAGATTATCTTGGGGGTGCCATGGGCATCCCCAATCTTAGGCTGTTTCCACTCCTTGTTCCATAATCCATCAAATCTTTACCCCAAACTTGAAAACTTCACAACACAAAACTTAAAGTAGAAAATCTCGTGAGCTCCGTTAGCGAAAGAAAACAAAAGACCACTTCAAGGTACTGTAATTAACTCATTATTTATTTATATTGGTGTTAAAACTACTGTATTCCAACTTCTCTATGGTTTATAAACTATTTTACTAGCCATAGATTCATCAAAATAAGCAAACAACACACGAAAAACAGAATCTGTCAAAAACAGAACAGTCTGTAGTAATCTATAGCTAGCGCAAGATATGGAACCCCAAAAATTCTAAAATAAATTTCCAGACGTGAGTAATATATCTATTAATCATCTTAAAAAATAATTAAGTAAATAGCACTTTCCAAATAAAAATGGAAGCAGTTCTCGTGAGCGCTAAAGTTTCTGTTTTTTACAGCCGGATTAACAAGACTTTCCCCAAGTCTTCCCAACGGTTCTACTTGGCACAAACACTAATTAAACACAAAAAACACAACCAAAATAGAGGCTAGATAAATTATTTATTACTAAACAGGAGAAAAAACATAGAATAAAAATAAAATTGGGTTGCCTCCCAACAAGCGCTATCGTTTAACGCCCCTAGCTAGGCATAAAAAGCAAGGATAGATCTAGGTCTTGCCATCTTTGGTAGGCAATCCATAAGTGGGTCTCATAATAGATTCAAAAGGTAATTTAATTTTCTTTCTAGGAAAGTGTTCCATGCCTTTCCTTAACTGAAATTGGAATCTAATATTTCCTTCCTTCATATCAATAATTGCACCAATCGTTCTAAGGAAAGGTCTACCAAGAATAATAGGACATGAAGGATTGCAATCTATATCAAGAACGATAAAATCTACGGGCACATAATTCCTATTTGCAACAATAAGAACATCATTAATTCTTCCCATATGTTTCTTAATAGTGGAATCCGCAAGGTGCAAGTTTAGAGAGAAATCATCAAAATCACATAATCCTAACAAATCACATAAAGTCTTTGGAATCGTGGAAACACAAGCACCCAAATCACACAAAGCATAGAATTCATGATCTTTAATTTTAATTTTAGTAGTAGGTTCCCACTCATCATAAAGTTTTCTAGGGATAGAAACTTCCAACTCGAGTTTTTCTTCATAAGATTACATCAAAGCATCAAAGATATGTTCGGTAAAAGCTTTATTTTGACTATAAGCACGAGGAGAATTTAGCACGGATTGCAACAAGGAAATACAATCTATAAAAGAGCAATTATCATAATTAAATTCCTTAAAATCCAAAATAGTAGGTTCATCAGTATTTAAAGTTTTGATCTCTTTAGTCCCACTTTTATCAATTTTAGCATCAAGATCTAAAAACTCTGAATTCTTGGAACGCCTTCTAGGTAAGGGTGGATCATATTCAGTCCCATCATTATCAAGATTAATATTGCAAAACAAATATTTAATAGGGGACACATCAATAACTTTTAGATCTTCATCTTTATTATCATGGAAACTAGAAGAACACGCTCTTATAAAGGAATCTTTCTTAGCACACATCCTAGCGGTTCTTTCTTTGCACTCATCAATGGAAATTCTCATGGCTTTGAGAGACTCATTGATATCATGCTTAGGTGTAATAGATCTAAGTTTTAAAGAATCAATATCAAGAGAAATTATATCAACATTCCTAGCCAACTCATCAATCTTAAGCAATTTTTCTTCAATCAAAGCATTGAAATTCTTTTGCGAAGTAATAAATTCTTTAATATTAGATTCAAAATCAGAGGGCATCTTATTATAATTTCCGTAAGAATTGTTGTAGGAATTACCATAATTATTTGAGGGATTACTAGGATAAGGCCTAGGGTTATAATTTCCTCTATACGCGTTGTTACCAAAATTATTCCTACCAAAAAAATTCACATCCATAGATTCATTATTATTCTCAATCAAAGTAGACAAAGGCATATCATTAGGATTAGAAGAAACACTTTTATTAGCAAATAATTTCATAAGTTCATCCATCTTTCCACTCAAAACATTAATTTCTTCTATCGCATGCACTTTCTTATTAGTAGATCTTTCAGTGTGCCATTGAGAATAATTAACCATAATATTATCTAGGAGTTTAGTAGCTTATCCTAAAGTGATTTCCATAAAATTTCCTCCTGCGGCCGAATCTGAAAGATTTCTAGAAGCAAAATTCAATCCGGCATAAAATTTTGTATAATCATCCACAAATTCAAACCGTGGGTAGGGCAATTACGTACAATTAATTTCATCCTCTCCCAAGCTTGTGCAACATGTTCATGATCAAGTTGCTTAAAATTCATAGTATCGTTTCTAAGAGAGATGATCTTAGCGGGAGGAAAATACTTAGAGATAAAAGCATCTTTGCACTTATTCCATGAATCAATACTATTTTTAGGCAAAGACGAAAACCAAGCTTTAGCACGATCTCTAAGCGAAAAAGGAAATAGCTTCAATTTAACAATATCATTATCCACATCTTTCTTCTTTTGCATATCACACAAATCAACGAAGCTATTTAGATGGGTAGCGACATCTTCACTAGGAAGGCTCGAAAACGGATCTTTCATGAAAAGATTCAGCAAGGCAACATTAATTTCACAAGATTCAACATCGGTAAGAGGAGCAATTGGAGTGCTAATAAAATCACTGTTGTTGGTATTGGTAAAGTCACACAATTTAGTATTATCTTGAGCCATCGTGACAAGCAAGCAATCCAACACACAAGTAAACAAGAAATGGGCAAAAGAGGCAAATAGAGAAAGAGAGGGAGGATAGAGAGAGAGAGGGCGAATAAGACGGCAAGGGTGAAGTGGGGGAGAGGAAAACGAGAGGAAAATGGTAAATAATGTAATGTGAGAGATAAGGGTATGTGATGGGTACTTGGTATGTTGACTTTTGCGTAGACCTCCCCGGCAGCGGCGCCAGAAATCCTTCTTGCTACCTCTTGAGCACTTGCGTTGGTTTTCCCTTGAAGAGGAAAGGGTGGTGCAGCAAAGTAGCGTAAGTATTGCCCTCAATTTTTGAGAACCAAGGTATCAATCCAGTAGGAGGCTACGCGCGAGTCCCTCGCACCTACACAAAACAAATAAATCCTCGCAACCAACGTGATAAGGGGTTGTCAATCCATACACGGTCACTTACGAGAGTGAGATCTGATAGATATGATAAGATGATATTTTTGGTATTTTATGGTAAAGATGTAAAGTAAAATAAAAGCAATGAAAATAACTAAGTATTGGAAGATAATATGATGAAGATAGACCCGGGGGCCATATGTTTCACTAGTGGCTTCTCTCAGGAGCATAGGTATTTTACGGTGGGTGAACGAATTACTGTTGAGCAATTGACAGAATTGAGCATACTTATGAGAATATCTAGGTATGATCATGTATATAGGCATCACGTCCAAGACAAGTAGACCGACTCCTGCCTGCATCTACTACTATTACTCCACACATCGACCGCTATCCACCATGCATGTAGAGTATTAAGTTCATAAGAACATAGTAACGCCTTAAGCAAGATGACATGATGTAGAGGGATAAATTCATGCAATATGATAAAAACCCCATCTTGTTATCCTTGATGGCAACAATACAATACGTGCCTTGATGCCCCTACTGTCACTAGGAAAGGACACCGCATGATTGAACCCAAAGCTAAGCACTTTTCCCATTGCAAGAAAGATTAATTTAGTAGGCCAAACCAAACTGATAATTCGAAGAGACTTGCAAAGATAACCAATCATACATAAAAGAATTAGATAAGATTCAAATATTGTTCATAGATAAACTTGATCATAAACCCACAATTCATCGGTCTCAACAAACACACCGCAAAAGAAGATTACATCGAATAGATCTCCACAAGAGAGGGGGAGAGCTTTGTATTGAGATCCAAAAAGAGAGAAGAAGCCATCTAGCTAATAACTATGGACCCGTAGGTCTGAGGTAAACTACTCACACTTCATCGGAGAGGCTATGGTGTTGATGTAGAAGCCTTGCGTGATCGATGCCCCCTCCGACAGAGCTCCGGAACAGGCCCCAAGATGGGATCTCGTGGATACAGAAAGTTACGGCGGTGGAATTAGGGTTTTGGCTCCGTATCTGATCGTTTGGGGGTATGTAGGTATATATAGGAGGAAGAAGTACGCCGGTGGAGCAACAGGGAGCCCACAAGGGTGGAGGGCGCGCCTGGGGGGTAGGCGCGCCCCCTACCTCCACTAGTGCAGAACCGGGCAATAGCACCGGTTCGTAAGGCCCTTTAGTGCTGGTTAGGTAACCGGCACTAAAATTTTGGCACTAAAGGCCCCCCCGTTAGTACCGGTTCAACACGAACCGGTGCTAAAGGGCAACCACGTGGCACGAGCCAGCTTCGGGGGCCGGGAGCCCTTTAGTACCGGTTGGTAACACCAACCGGTACTAAAATGTTGGGGGGGGGGGGTTTGGTTTTATGATTTCTTTTTCATTTAATTTTGTGTTTTCCATTTTAATTCTTTTTCGTTTGCTGGTATTTTACGGTACTACACATTGTACACGTTATGCATATATATATATATATAAATAGAATTTGTAGTAGAACCAATCATATATATATCATCAATCATGTCTCACAAACCACCATATTAATTCACACATACACACATGTATAGCTATATACAATTTCTCCTACATATGCCTGTTGCCTTCGGAGCCAGTGGCATTAGCCTGATTGGTGCCTTTGGAGCACGATGACAATTGGAAGTGGTTCATGTCTTTTTTGATGGGGGCGGTAGCGGGTAATAGTATTCTCCCTTCGGATTTATGACCTGGTCGAGCAAAAATCCCGCTATTTCCTCTTGAAGTGCTTCTACGTGCTCCGTTGGTAGGAGCTTGTCCCGCACCTCTTTGAACTGTTAAGAAGGAGATCAATATGCATGTGTATTAGTTGTGTGACTAGATATCGATAATGGTGTAAAAATTGTGAATATTGTTCTGACAAACGTACCCATTCCTGTCTTTGAGATCTGCTCCTTTCGGACGCCATCATGCGAATGTTCTCGCAAACGCAGTATGCACACAGATCAGTCCCCGACGCCTGCTTCAGGGCCTTTATTACGAGAATGGAATTTAATTTGATCAGATAATAATTAATCAAGCATGATAATTAAAGAGATGGCAGCTAGCTAGCTAGCTAGTACTACTTAATTACTTACCTTGGCTTGAAACCATTTCAGCTTTGGTTTCCATTCGCCTTCCATGACGCTGATGAACCTTGCCCAAGCCCTGCCCGCCGACGAAGAAAATGAATAAAGGGGTTATTAAATAGTTCATATCATGAAATGACGAACTAAATATGCCAAGATATATAGTTAATAATGATTGAAATTACCTGTTGACTATCCCAAACAAGATGTTATAGTCACTATTTGCTTTGAGTAGCGAGTCCAGTATTTCAACTGTTCCGGCGTCAACTTTAATGCTACACAAGATCCAGTGAAATATGCATGCAGACACGTTTGCATGTCTTAATTAAGCGGGCATATGTAAGCAAAAACATGTAGCTAGCTAGTAGGCAAAAACAGAGAATTTGTAGTACAAGAAAGTGTGACTCACTCGAAGTTGTAAGGAAGTAGTATATCTTCATTGTATTTGAGGCGCTTCAAGAACTCTAGCATGCTGTCCTCTACCTCTTTTTCATAATATGCATCTAATTTCCATGTGTATTCATTAACGGTGTTTGCGTCAATGAACCCAATGCCATAGCATCCACCTTTTCTCATTTCATACATCTTCATCCTGCATAATACCACAGAAAAGAATATAGTGAGGATAATTACACGTAATGATTGATCAAAAGGATCACTACCGCTAGCTTGAGACTTACATTATAGAAAGAAATCACTTACAGACAATAGCAACTGACGATAGATTTGTCGAGTGCGTCTTGATTGTATAACTGAAACAATTCAGAATACTCAACAGCCACAGCTTTCTCATGGTAGTAATCATCCTTCTTGACATACACCATGAGGGACTCTCGATCGGATCTCTTGGTAATGTCCATGTACCATTGATGCAATTCATACATTCTCGTTGGGAGCTTCTTGACATCTTCTGGCTCGACCAAAGGTTGGCCCCGGACAAATTTTCGTTTTATTTCCTCCTCTCTAATCAGAGGCATGTCCTCGATCTCGAGGAGTTGTCCAACAGTGATCTTGAGTTCTTCAGCCTGCATTATATGCTCCTGGTTTATTACCACATCGCCCACCTCGGGAACGTAAACCGTTTGGCCACAATAATATTGGGCGCGCGTACTATCACGTGTTGTTGGCGGCACAACAAGCGGGGGGATCGATTGCGCCGCCTGTTTTCCCAGCTGGGCAACGGTTTTCCCGCATTTTTTGACAGCTGCTTGTTGTTTGCTCGAGCTCGAGCTCACCTCCTTCTGTAGACGTTGTCGATGTAACTTCCTGATGTGGCGCTCATAGTCTGAGTCAACAGGCTTAGGAGCTGGTGGTTGAGCCATACGAATGAAGTGGTCAACTACTTCCATAGGCACTTTCTCCCTTGGTGGCGGTGGCGGTTTTGGTCCAAAATGGGCGTCGACTTTTGCCCGCACTATGGCATTGGTTTGCTCCTTGGTCATGTCGTAAGCCCTCACAGGAAGAGGAGTACTGAGGTTTGGACCATATTTATATCGCTTGCCTCCGCCTGTACTTCCTGTACTATCACCTCGACTCGTACCACTATGCACCATAGCTTCGGGGTGTCTCTTCTGCGATTGCTGAGGCGGCGGAGATGGCTTACGGGGCTGAGTTGGACGAGGAGGAGTGGCCTGAAGCTGTGCCGGACTTGGAGGAGGAGTGGCCTGAGGTTGTGCCGGACTTGGAGGAGGAGTGGACGTCTGACGCTGTGTCGGACTTGGAGGAGGAGTGGCCTGACACTTTGCCGGACGTGGAGGAGGAGGAGTGGCCTCACGCGTTGGTGGACTTGGAGGAGCGGGAGTCTGCTGACTCGGTGACGGACTTCGACGAGGAGTCGGGTGACGCGGTGTCGGTGGCCTTCGAAAGATGATGCAATCCTTTCTCCATAGGATGACACGATGTATGGCCTCTCCCAATGTGTGCTCGTCGTCACCTCCAGGAATGTCAAGCTGTAGCTCCAAATATGGGTCCACCACCTCATCAACCAAGACACGAGCATAGCCCGCTGGAATCGGGTTGCAATGGAAGGTTGCCTCGGGGGAATTTGAAAAAGCAACGGCGTCCGCCACCTTCATGGATATGTTCTTCATTTTGAAGTGTAGCTCGCAGTTAGTGTTCTCCGTGATGTCATCCACGGGGTATCTATCCAGCACTATTGCGTCGCCCGGGGCAGAACCCACGCTGCTTCTCGGCATGGATGGGGCGGTGGTATCCAATGGTGGATCATCCGCTAGCTGATGCAGCTGCTGAGACCCCCTTTGCTGGCTAAGTGAGTCGATCTGCTCCTGCTGCCGCTGGAATTTAGCTGCCAATTCCGCTTGACATGCTTCTAGGCCTTGAAGGCGTTCATAGTCCCGCTTCCTGTGCTCCTCCTCCATCTTCCTCTTCTTCTCCTCCGCAATCTTCTTTCTCGCACGGGTTCTGTAGTCGGCGTTCCAGTCTGAAAACCCCTCATACCACGGAATAGCGCCCTTGCCTCGTGTTCTTCCCGGGTGTTGAGGATTTCCTAGGGCACGCGTAAGCTCGTCGTTCTCTCTGTTGGGCTGGAACACCCCCGATCGAGCCTCTTCTATTGCAACAAGTAGCGCATCGTCGGCTCCGTTCAGACATGCCTTCGTCGAAACATTGCCTGTCTTCGGGTCCAACTCCCCCCTCATGCGCATAGAACCAAGTCCTGCACCTGGGGGGCCATCTCTTAGTAACCAGAGTGACACTTGCATCCTCCATCTCTTTCTCAGACTTATCCCACTTAGGCATTGCCACAGCGTAGCCACCTGGCCCCAGCTTATGGAACTTATCCTTTTTTCGGCATTCTTCTTGTTTATTCTCGACCGTTCCTTAGCTAATTCTGAATCCTTGAATTTCACGAAATCGTCCCAATGAGCACTTTGATTCTCTAGTATCCCCTTGAATACTGGAGTCTTCCTTCCTCCCTTGACATACTTCTCCCACGTCATTCTCTTGTGGTTCTTGAATGCAACTGCCATCTTCCTAAAAGCAGCGTTCTTGACTTTCCGCACATCTGCTTCTGTGAAATGATCTGGTAGGGTGAAATGTTCCATGAGAGTATCCCAAAGCAGATTTTTTTGATTCTCGTCGACAAAAGTAACATCTGGACGTGGATTTGCTGGCTTTCTCCATTCTTGAAGGGAGATCGGGAGTTGGTCCTTCACAAGAACTCCGCACTGACGAACGAACTTGTCCGCAATCTTCTTAGGCACTAATGGTTCGCCATTAGGTTTGAATGCCTCGATATTGTACTTTACGCCCTCCTTCAACTTTTTGTTCGGGCCTCGTTTCGTCCTTTTGCCTGAAGATTTGCTCGATCCGGATGGCTGAAAGAAGAAAGATCGATTCGTTAATATATCTTCAACTCATTTAAAACATGCGATGATCACCAGATTCCTGCTTATATAAATATATATACCTCGCCGGTGTTTGTTGTTTCAGGATCAACATGTTCTTCGTCGTAGTTCATGACTTCATCTTCTCGGTCGTCGCGATCGAATATCATATCACCCTCTCCGGCGTTGTTTAGAAATTCGGAGCCGTCAAAATCTTCTTCATTTTGATCATCATCTGGCCCGCGTATGATATCGAACATGGTCTGTTCTCTCTCTCTGTCGGTATTGTCCGCCATAGCTTTTATTTAACTATGCCAAAAGAAATATAAAACAATTTAGTATAATCTCGAATAATAGATATAATCTCGAATACATCATCTCGAATAATAGATATAATCTTGAATACATCGTCTTGAATAATAGATATAATCTCGAATACATCGTCTCGAATAATATATAATCTCGAATACATCGTCTCGAATATTATATATCGAGTACATCACTGGCTAGGTAGCTAATAAAGATCGAATACTATAGAAGAATCTAGGACACTCGCGGTTCCTTCGGTGTGGGCGGTGGACACCCAAAGAGAAGGAACCCTCACAGGATCATAGCTGAAGTGAGATCCCTGAAGAAACTGCCAGGTATTGGAGAACCTGTCGCCCTCTAACGCAACCATGTAGCGATGGACGTGCTCGTCCTCCTCCCTGACACGGCGACGTACCTCCTCCGGCGGGGCCGGCTCCCTCTGCACCGAAACTGGCCCACGCAAACGCCACCAAACGAGATCAGGGTCGACGACGGGACCCGGGGCCTGGTTCCTCATCAAGCGGTGCGCCCCTCCAGGCAGCACCTCCTAGTGCCAGCCCGGCGGAGCCCAGTCCCGGACATGGGTCAGCCGGACGTCGTCGCGGGCGGGTCGCCGGCAAGGATGCGGGCCGGGCATCGTCCAGAACAAATACTAGCTATATGCACACAAAAAGTAACATTTTTTTAATGATTGGATTTTGATAACTAAAATTTCTAACATTTCTGTATAACTAACATTCCTATAACATTTCAAACAATGCTATATAACTAACATTTCTATAACATTTCTAATATTTCTATAACTAAAAAACTGAAAAAAAATTATAACATTTCTATATATATAACTAACATTTGTATAACATTTCTAATATTTCTATAACTAAAAAACAGAAAATTTCTAACTTTTTAATAACTATTTCTATAACTAAAAAACAGAAAAAATTTCTAACAACTCTAACTATTTTATAACTATTTCTATAACTAAAAAATAGAAAAATTTCTATCAATTCTAACTATTTTATAACTATTTCTATAACTAAAAACAGAAAAATGTGCGTGTGTGTGTTCATGCTTGTGTGTGTATGGGCTCGGGGAGGGGCGGCGGCCACCGGGGGCGAGGGATCGGAGAGGGGTTAGAGGGGGGAGAGCTCACAGCGGGGCGACGGCGACGGCGAGGCGACGACCCGGGGCGTGACGGGGCGGCGACGCGGGGACGGCGCGACGGGGACGGGCCCGGGGCGGCGACGGAGACGAGGGCGGCAACGGTGACAGGAGCGGCGACGGGGACGAGGGCGGCGACGAGGATGGGGGCGGCGATGGGGATGAGGGCGGCGACGAGGATGGGGGCGGCGTAGGACGGGGGCGGCGTCGCTCGATCGGGAAGAAACAGAGGGGGAGAATGAAATTTTTCGAAGTGTTGTATATATAGAAGGCACCTTTAGTACCGGTTGGAGCCACCAACCGGTACTAAAGGTCTGTTTTGGCTAGCCCAAGCGGCGGGAAGCGACCCCCTTTAGTACCGAGTGGTGGCTCCAACCGGTACTAAAGGCCCCCCTTTAGTACCGGTTGGTGCCACGACCCGGTACTAAAGGGTGTGCGCTGCCAGGCGAGGGGCGCAGAAGTTTAGTCCCACCTCGCTAGCCGAAGGGCGCTCACACCTGCTTATAAGCCCCGCCGCCGCTGCTGTCTCGAGCTCCTCTCTAAAGCAGGCCTTCTAGGCCTACCTCTACTACTTAGCCCTGTGGGGCTTATTGGGCTTGCGGGCCAGCATCCTGGCCTAACAACAGGTTGAGTTTCTAGTCGTATGCAGGCCGCTGTGGCCCGGTAGGTGGGCTTTTTTCATTTAGTTTTTTCTTTTTTGCTTTATTTATTTTGTTTTATTTATTTTTAGTTGTTTTTTGCTGTATTTAGAGTTTCTTTGTGAATATTTTTGATAGTTTTTAGAAACTTTCAGTTAGTGCCGGTTGTTTTTAAATTTGAATATTTTAAATTTTGAATTATTTGAAATTTGTGTGAATCACTAGTTTGTGAATAACTTAACTTTAAAAATACATTTTCCAGTGATTCTTTTTTCTTATGTTTAATATTAGTGTGTTTTATCATTATATTCAATTTGGTAATGCTTAAGTTATTTAAAAAATGAAATGCCTTTGTAACGGATGAGTTTTCGTCCGAAACCCTGATACTTCGAAACAGATTGTCCATTTTGTACACGAAGTGCATCCAGTTTTTGCTGTAACCCTCTCTACTTTTTTGCACATGCTATGTGGGTGAAATTATGATACCATGCCAACTTTCATCCTTTTCTGAGTTCATTTGAAATGCTTTTCAATTTCAGGGTCATTTAGCTGAAAAAAATCAGTAAATGCATGAAAGAATTTGCTTGCACATAAAATTTCTTCGCGTTTCAAATGCCAAAACACATAACTAGCTACCCTAACTATCATAGAGATTCCCTCCTGGGTGTGAAACACAGAAGAAAGTGATGATAGTTAAGCCGATCACATCCCAAATCTTTGGGTGTGAAACTTTTGTTCGCGTGTGTCCCTTTGCGTCGTAGCCATGGAAAATCTTCATCATTTAACGGGATGCTCGGGTCAATATTCACTGTGAATGGAGCAATTTCATCAAACTTTTCATAATCTTCTGACTTGTCTGTCTTGTCATCCACTCCCACGATGTTTGTCTTCCCAGAAAGAACTATGTGCCGCTTTGGCTCATCGTACGATGCATTTGCTTCCTTATCTTTTCTTTTTCTTGGCTTGGTAGACATGTCCTTCACATAGAAAACCTGTGCCACATCATTGGCTAGGACGAATGGTTCGTCTGCATACGCAAGATTGTTGAGATCCACTGTTGTCATTCCGTACTGTGGGTCCTTCGTTACCCCGCCTCGTGTCATATTGACCCATTTGCACCGAAACAAAGGGACCTTCAAACCACGTTGATAGTCAAGTTCCCATATGTCCTGTATATAACCATAATATGTTTCCTTTCCCGTCTTGGTTTCTGCATCAAAGCGGACACCACTGTTTTGGTTGGTGCTCTTCTTATCTTGGGCGATCGTGTAAAATGTATTACCATTTATCTCGTACCCTTTGAAAGTCATTATATTGGAAGATGGTAACTGGGACAACAAGTATAGGTCATCTTCAATAGAGGTGTCATGCATGGTACGTGCTTGCAACCAGCTGGCGAAACTCCTGGTTTGTTCACGTGTAATCCAGTCATCAGACCGCTCCGGGTGTTTGGAGTGTAGCAAATTCTTGTGTTCATCCATATACGGAGCCACCAAAGCGGAATTCTGTAGAACTGTGTAGTGTGCTTCAGTGAGAGAATGTCCGTCCATACATATTATTTGTTCCCCTCCTAGCATGCCTTTTCCATCCAGTTTGCCCTTATGCCGCGGTTCAGGAACACCAATCGGCTTAAGGTCAGGAATAAAGTCAATACAAAACTCAGTGACCTCCTCATTTTGACGGCCCTTGGAGATGCTTCCTTCTGGCCTAGCACGGTTATGAACATATTTCTTTAAGACTCCCATGAACCTCTCAAAGGGGAACACATTGTGTAGAAATACAGGACCCAAAACGTTAATCTCTTCGCATAGGTGAACTAGGACGTGCGTCATGATGTTGAAGAAGGATGGTGGGAACACCAACTCGAAACTAACAAGACATTGCACCAAATCATTCTGTAACCTTGGTATGATTTCTGGATCGATTACCTTCTGAGAGATTGCATTGAGAAATGCACATAGCTTCACAATGGCTAATCGAATGTTTTCCGGTAGAAGCCCCCTCAATGCAACCGGAAGCAGTTGCGTCATAATCAATTGGCAGTCATGATACTTTAGGTTCTGGAACTTTTTCTCTGCCATGTTTATTATTCCCTTTATATTCGACGAGAAGCCAAACGGTACCTTAATACTGAGCAGGCATTCAAAGAAGATTTCCTTCTCTTCTTTGGTAAGAGCGTAGCTTGCATGACCCTGATGTATGCCGTCTTTTCCGTGCATACGTTGCTGGTCCTCCCGTGCCTCAGGTGTATCTTTTGTCTTCCCATACACGCCCAAGAAGCCAAGCAGGGTCACACAAAGATTCTTCGTCACGTGCATCACGTTGATTGCGGAGCGGACCTCGAGGTCTTTCCAATAGGGCAGGTCCCAAAATATAGATTTCTTCTTCCACATGGGTGCGTGTCCGTCAGCGTCATTCGGAATAGGTTGTCCACCAGGACCCTTTCCAAAGACCACCTTCAAATCCTTGACCATATCATGTACATCAGCACCAGTACGGTGGTGAGGCTTCGTCCGGTGATCCGCCTCACCTTTGAAATGCTTGCCTTTCTTTCTTACGGGATGCCTGCTCGGAAGAAATCGACGATGTCCCAGGTACACATTCTTATTAGCCAAATATATACTATCGGTATCGTCCAAACAGTGCGTGCATGCGCGGTATCCCTTGTTTGTCTGTCCTAAAAGGTTACTGAGAACAGGGCAATCATTGATGGTCACGAACAACAACGCCTTTAGGTCAAATTCTTCCCCCATGTGCTCATCCCACGCACGTACACCTGTTCCATTCCACAGTTGTAAGAGTTCTTCAACTAATGGCCTTAGGTACACATCAATGTCGTTGCCGGGTTGCTTAGGGCCTTGGATGAGCACTGGCATCATAATGAACTTCCGCTTCATGCAGAACCAAGGAGGAAGGTCATACAAACATAGAGTCACAGTCCAGGTGCTATGGTTGCTGCTCTGCTCCCCAAAAGGATTAATGCCATCCGCTCTTAGACCAAACCATACGCTCCTTGCGTCATCTGCAAACTCCTTCCCATACTTTCTTTCGATTTTTCTCCACTACGACCCGTCAGCGGGTACTCTCAACTTTCCGTCTTTCTTACGGTCTTCTCTGTGCCATCGCATCGCCTTGGCATGCTCTTTGTTTTGGAACAAACGTTTCAACCATGGTATTATAGGAGCATACCACATCACCTTGGCAGGAATCTTCTTCCTGGGGCGCCGGCCCTCGACATCACCAGGGTCATCGCGGCTGATCTTATAGCGCAATGCACCACATACCGGGCAAGCGTTCAAATCCTCGTACTCACCGCGGTAGAGGATGCAATCATTAGGGCATGCATGTATCTTCTGCACCTCTAACCCTAGAGGGCAGACAGCCTTCTTTGCTTCGTACGTACTCTCAGGCAATTCGTTGTCCTTTGGAAGCATATCCTTTATCATTACCAGCAACTTTCCAAATCCCTTGTCAGATACACCATTCTCTGCCTTCCATTGTAGCAATTCCAGTGTGGTGCCCAGCTTTTTCTTATCACCTACGCAATTCGGGTACAACAATTTTTTGTGATCCTCTAACATGCGCTGCAACTTCTTCTTCTCCAAATCACTTGCGTAGTTTCTCTTTGCATCGGCAATGGCCCGACCTAGATCATCAACGGGCTCATCTGATGCCTCTTCTTCAGCTTCTTCTCGCATTACCGGCTCAGCTTCTTCCCCCATTGTTGTATCATCGTATTCAGGGAACCCATGGCCAGGATAGCTGCCGTCGTCCTCTTCTTCTTCATTGTCTTCCATCATAATCCCTCTTTCTCCGTGCTTGGTCCAAACATTATAATGGGGCATGAAACCGGACTTAAACAGGTGGACGTGAATGGTTCTTGACGTAGATTAATTGTTGCCATTCTTACAGCGAGCACATGGACAAGGCATAAAACCACCCGCCCGCTTGTTTGCCTCAGCCGCAAGCAGAAAAGTATGCACGCCCTCAACGAACTGGGGAGAGCATCGGTCATCGTACATCCATTGCCGGCTCATCTTCATTACACAACACCGAATAGACCAAATTAATACAACTTCATACATAAAGTTCATACAACACTTAAATGCAACAAACAAATAACTCTCTAGCTAAAGCATTTAAATGCAACAACAAATATGATCAAGATCGCAACTAAGGTAACAATGGATCTAACAGCATAATGATACCAAGCCTCACTATCGATGGCATATTTTCTAATCTTTCTAATCTTCAAGCGCATTTTATCCATCTTGATCTTGTGATCATCGACGACATCGGCAACATGCAACTCCAATTCCATCTTCTCCCCCTCAATTCTTTTCAACTTTTCTTTCAAGTACTCGTTTTCTCTTTCAACTAAATTTAACCTCTCGGCAATAGGGTCGGTTGGAATTTCTGGTTCACATACCTCCTAGAAAAAATTTCTATGTCAACTTGATGGGCATAATTTGTCATAAACACAAAATGCAACTATTTTAAAAGAGAATATACATACCACATCCGAATCATAACAAGGACTAGGGCCGACGGGGACGGATATCAAAACCATGGCACTATATGTATAACAAACAACGTACGGGTAAGATAATTATACGAGTAACTATATATCCAAATCACACAAACATCAATTTTTATATAAAATTTCATGAACAAGAGGCTCACCACAAGGTGGTGCCGGCGACGGGACGGTGTGGGCGATCGACGGTGGCTACGATGGAGATTTAGAAGGCACTAAGTAAACCACACCTACATATGCAAACTAAGTGTTATTTTTGACCTCAAATTGCATATAAATCAAATACTAGCACATATATATATATATCCTCCAAAATTACTAAACTCACAAATTAATCACTATATAAAGCATTGCAAGAGCTAATCTAGCAATGAGAGATGAAAGGACAAAGTTGCTAACCTTTGTGATCATTTGAATGGATGGGGGCCTTCAAATCTTGACAAATTTTGGGCAAAATGTGTGATGAGCTCGAGAGGAAGAGGGGAAGAATAGAGAGGAGAGGGAAAGGGGAAGAACAGAGTGATCTCGTGTGGACGAAGGGTCTATGTAGGACGACCTTTAGTACCGGTTCGTGCCAAGAACCGGTACTAAAGGGGCTGGAGGGGCCCCATTCTGACAACATCCTGCCACCACTCTCATTAGTACCGGTTCGTGGCACGAACCGGTGCTAAAGGTTCGCCACGAACCGGTACTAATGAAAGCGGCCCGGCTAGCCGTTGGAACCGGCACTAATGTATACATTAGTGCCGGCTCAAATACAAACCGCACTAATGTGCTTCACGTTTGACCCTTTTTCTACTAGTGCTCGTGGCCTCCCTGTTGGTTGCTTGACGTAGTGTCCAAGTCTCCTGGATCATGTTCGGTGAGAAAATCACGTTCTCGAAGGTTTCATTCCGTTTGGACTCCGTTTGATATTCCTTTTCTTTGAAACCCTAAAATAGGCAAAAAAACAGCAATTCTGGGCTGGGCCTCCGGTTAATAGGTTAATCCCAAAAATAATATAAAAGTGGATAATAAAGCCCAATAAGGTCCAAAACAGTAGATAATATAGCATGGAGCAATAAAAAATTATAGATACATTGGAGACGTATCAACCGCCGTCCGCGCTCCGCTTCACGCCAACGTCGCGCCGCGCCAGCTTCAGCTCCTGCTATCTTCCCCAGATTAATGTCGCGCCCGCCCTTCTTCTCCCTCAACTCAAGCAGCTCAACCGCTTTGACGTTGGCATCTTGAAGCAGGCTATGGAGCACCTGCTCCGCAGGTGTACTGCGCTCGAGTACCTTCGTCTTGAGCAGATCCATGGGTTCATTAGCCTCCACATCACCTCGACGAATCTCCAATGGATTTATGTGTCTTGCTGGCCACATAATAAGGCATCAATTGGGAAGAGATCACTCCACCTGTTCCACGTTATGGTCATTGAGAATGTGGCTTTCCTTGAGAGATTCCTTGTATCTGATCTAGAAGGTCCAACAAAAATCAGGGTCATTGACACGCCAAAATTGACAGCGTTGGTGTACTCGTCTGCCAAATTCTCCAAACTCTTTATTGGATCCGTAATCGTTCAGGTACAACAGCCATCTTCTTCTCCGTCTTCTTGAAATTCACATTTTTAAATTTCTTCTTGATGTATTTACGACCGTCTTCCAGAAAATGATTTCCACAAGCTTCACCTAGTCTATGCGCACAGTGAAGATCTTGGCAATAAAATCTATCGGCCCCAATCCGGATCAAGTTGTTGGATTCCTTACATGCTTTCCGTACACGGAGAAGCTACTCATTGAGTTGAAACTTCTTTCCTATTAGTAAACGGTAATCACAACGTAGCTCAATTTTTTTTGTAATTTTCCCAAATTACGATGACAAGTGTAGTGTTCAAAACTGCATCTACGCACTGCACCAAAAGAAATGTTTTTAGTATTTTTTCTCACGTGATCACCTGCATCGTTTTTTGTTGTACTACTATAGTAGCCTAGGCTAGTCATAGTGGAAAGTAACTTAGACTAGTAACTCTGTGGTTACCCTAAGAGAAAGTACTACCTCCATCCTGGTTTACTCTTCCTATTTTGTAGTATCAAAATTTGACCATAGATTTAACTGATAGAATGTTAATGCATGTCACGAAAAATTATATCGTTGGATTCATATTTGAACATAATTTCAAATGGTATGATTTTTGGTGACATGCATTGGCATTTTCTTAGGTAAATATATTTAAAAAAGGAGGATGACCCCCGGCTTCTGCATCTGGGAGATGCATGCGGCCATTTTATTTATTATTCTCGAGGACCTTACAATGTAGAACAATAATATGCCTGAATCCGCCATCTTGGCATCTTAGATAAATCTATGGTAATTTTTTTACACTAAATATGAGGTAGTACAAAAGTGGGCTATACCGGCCCTCCACTATGTAGGCCAAAACACGTGCCAAATTCACTTGTGATGCATTTGGTATCGATGCCCCTCCATTGCTCACCTGGTGCCCCAATCTGGATCACCTACTTTGCTCCGGTGCCAAATTAACTCACGCAATGAAAAAACACTTGCGTGGGAGAGAGAGAGGACTAAGGCAATAAAAAAACACTTGTTTGGGAGAGTGAGAGGTTGGTGTAGTTGATTTGATTGATTTGTTTATACATGTGGGTCTGTGTGCACAATGGTGCTAACTCTCTCACATCGCGAGAGCGGTGCCAATATCTTTTGATTTGACATCGATGCGTATTATGTGGCATACTTTTGAGAAATATGGCATCGGCCACATAGTGGAAGGCAACAAATGCCCAAGCTCTTCACGTGCTCCTAGGTAAATGAGAGGAAAGAGAAAGAGAGAGAGAGAGAGAGTGAAAAAATATCACTAGCCAGCCAACCCTGTCGTATGAGCGAATGATATTGGTACCTCTTGATGACCCGACAATCTTATACAACCAGCTACTCTAATATATTCTCTTCTTTTGCAGATAAAAAAGACCCGAAAGTGAAAAATGTGATGCACTATAACAATCTCATCTAATGCCTTGATCTCCATCTTACAGAAATTGATTTGATTGACTACCGAGGCAGCACATCTGAGATTAAATTGGCCAGGTTCTTTGTTCTAGAGGCAAGTGTGCTCAAGGTAATGAGGTTTGGCGTTCTCTGGCGCAACAATGAATGGCGTGCTGATCACCGCAAGCGTCTAAGCCTAAATGACAAAGTCTCCACAGAAGCTGAATTTGTTTCTGAAACATCAAGTGGCCAGAGACTCGAAAATTTATTTGCCCATTAGTGACTTGTGAGGGCGATGGATTTTAGTTTGTACAATAATGTGGCATCCACCTAAAGTAACGAAAGTTCTTACGTAAACTTCCTAGATTCCCTCTTCGTAGGTGCAACATTACTCCTAACATTTGTAATATCAATTTGAAACTTGTAATATTGCCATGTCCTATTCCCGCGTTTTCAAAATCCCGCGAATCAAAGAGGTACTGAGTTGGTGATGATGTTGTGCCTGCCATCTTTCATCAATAGCCTTCGGATCTAGATCTGACGCATACAAACCAAACTCCTTGTATCTCACAATCAGCCATATCTCCTCCCACCACATCTAGAAGGCCATGGAAAAATCTGGTGCGATGGCCGCTGCCGGCGCCGTCCACCCCCAATCTTGGTGTTCCGTGCAATGCACGGGCATCTACGCACGGGAAATTATGTCGAACACGGCTAGTTGTAAGCAGGCTAGCTCTATAGCCATGATGATAGTGACTGCAGACGGTGAGGCTGACTTATGTGTTATGCCGAACACGGCGCCTATACTCAGGTGTCATCTCCGGTGCAGGGTCTTGTCACTTCACCGCGACGAGCAGCACGTAATAATTTGACAAATGGGTAGTACAGTGCTACTACATTGGTAGTACTACTAGTAGTACTAGCACCACCGTCTGGATTTAGTAGTACTACCATGTCCATCTGGATTTAGTATTTGACTAGCAATATCTAGTAATGCATGTCACAAAAAATGTACTACTCCCTCTGTAAATAAATACATGGTGTATTGTTTTCTTCCTTCTGGTAGATGGCTCAAATCTGAAGTCTCATCAATCAGACTACTATTGTATTCACCGAGCACTTAGCTTTGTAACCTACCAACAAAATATTGCAATCAAAGACTACTATTGTACTCCCTCCGTACTGGTGCATTAGTCACGTTACGAAAACCGAATAGTAATCCCAAAACTTTTAGGCGCAGTGAATTAACTACCCACCTCGTTCCTTGTTTCTTGCCACAAAAAAAGAAATCACCCAATACAAATACGAGACGTGGGTTGCGTATGCATCCAATGACTTGAGACTACTCCCTCCATCTAGGTGTAGGACTAGCCACAATGAAGAGTAACACACACTAGTACTACCTTTCATAGTGGGTAGTAACATAAGTATGGTAACATGCAAAGCCTCATTTATTAGGTTATAGACTCATATTGCATTGGGACATGTGATGTTACAGTAATAACTAGCTAAGTTACTCAAACTACCTCTCTCCTCATTAACTCATTGCCATATAAGCAAATTTGTTGAGTTGGCCTCGATGTTACTATTGAAGTTACTCCCCCTATGGCTAGTCTAAGTCATCTTAGAGCAAGTGAAAAAGAGGAGTGGGCTCTCATGCAAGACCCTAGCTATATGCGGATTGCTAGGCCGATATACAATAAATATTGAGAAAGAGAGAGAGAAGATGAGAAAAAGTAGTACTCTTATAGCCAACTTTACAGCTAACCTTATTGTATGAGTGGCTACAAGTGATGGCTCGACATGGCAACATCATATATCCAGCAGCTGGCTATACTATTAAGTATTAACCATGCTCTTAGGTTGTGCACCATGACCAAGACGAAGGGGAAAGCAAGGGAACTTAATGTCTCTTTGCTAATTAATAGGATTACATGCAATGAACTAACCACTGCATGTCATGTTTGGTAGTCTCAAGTCATTCAAAGCATGCATGGCCCACATCTATCATTGGTTAATATGTCATGAAATAAGAAATGAGGAGGGATTTAATGTACCGTGCCTAAGTGTTTTGGGACGGAGGGGGATGCAGCTTCATTGACTTACTGCACCTGCGTTTGGGTGAATGACTCGTGGGCCCAACAGGTGGCTGACCCACCTATCATACAGCCAAAGGCAGGTGTAGTAGAGGACCGAGGAGTAGATGATCAACACACACGTGAATGCAACGCAGTCTGCACTTCTCATATAAAGGCTCCCCGCTAGTCCAATCTATGAAATCCTACACACCTACGCACCCTAACCAAGGGCAAGAGTGATCACTCCAATTGCAAGATCAGTTGACTAGAAGCTAGACACATGGAGGCGATGAGCGCGAGCATCAGCCGGTTGTGCCAGATGGTCCACGACGCCGGCCTGCGGCCCGGCACTGAGGAACATCTCCAAGTCGTTCTTGAGGCCGCCAGGGCGAGAGGCCGCTTGGATGACAACTTCATATCCTTGTTCAACAAGGTCCTCATCGGCTTCCTCGACAAGTTCACTGTCATCAAGAAGCTCATAGACGACCTTGATGTACGCCTCCAGCCCACGCGCCCAGGCTCTGCGATGCCCGCCACCCTCAACGGCCTCTATGGTGACAACATCTTCGTACCGGGTGGCCCTGCGACTGCCCGCCGTCGCGCCGGAGAATGTCCACCTCGAGGTCGCGCTTGCCGCGCAGCGCCTGACACAGCAAGACACCGTCGACATATTCACCCACGTCTACGCGCAAATCGTCCACTAGGACTACTACGTGCCCGAGGAGGACGATAGGTCGCTGGCCTTCTTGACCCGCGGGGCAACCTTGGACGACATTGTTCAGAAGCACGTTGAGCTCTCCGCCAGCGCCGCTGCTCCTCACACGTCAGTTGGTGAACCGGCGCACTAGGGCGTGAGGATGTCGTTGATGGATCCGTATGTATCTTTATCTTTTCAGCAAATCCATGGAGTAGAACCAAATTTTATAAGTTACAAGTTCAAAAGGAAAAGCCTGTCGTATTCGCGTACGTCGCACCCCCTCATGGTTGGTACGGCACGCCGCTCAAGGGGGAATGCGTGTTGTGTTGCATTTTCACTTACAAGTGGGACCGTAGTTGAGAAAACCGACTATCGTCAAACCCCCACCCCTCCCACCGCGCGATGGCTGAGAAAACAGGAGGGAGAAGAGATGGTTGTAGCATGGACTCCAAGAAAATTGGTGTCGGATGGGACTCATGTGGGTGGCGTGTGCCTTACTGCTAGACGTGAATGCTAGTTATGGCCCATGCCACTCCATTATATCGAGCCTATATCGAGGTGCTGGTTACATAGAACAAATTTCCTGGAGTCCGTGCTAAGCCCTCCTCTATCTCTCTTCTAAGCCAGCCAGCAGACGCGCGGAGTCCATCATTTGTTTGCTCACATGCGGTCCCGCATGTCAGTGAACACGCAAGAGGACCCACTCAACCTGCACATCTTTCACCTCGACGTGCTGGTGATGAAAAACAAATCCAATAAAGATCTTCGGTGGCTGCTTTTGGAGTTACTCTCAAGAGTAGTAAGATTCTATTTATAGTTTAACCCAAGATGCACATCACGTGGCTTCAACTACCACTCCATTTTCTTGCATGACACGACCTGGATGCTGGATATCCCACGTGTCGGCAAAAGGAGGAAGAACTTGACCAAATCTTCTCCACATTTAGACTGGAGGAGTAAGAAACACGGCAAGCCCTGTGCCTACATCATACTACTACGTACAAGCCCACCTCACGCAGTCACACTATCACCATATTTCTCAGCCTCCGTATGACACCTAGCTCTAGTTGATCTAACTAGAACTAACTATTGGTTGGCTCTATGTGATGTGGCAACTTCATACTACTACGGATGCTGGCTATACTACTATGGCACTAACACTCCAAGAAGTGAGTCGAAAACCATTTATAAATTGAGTTTATGACATGCATATGCAAATGTACCATTCATTACATACAACACAAGTCATCAGCACACAACAACAATGAGGATACATGTTGGATTATAGATTAGTTCCAACAAAACATTCTAGTAAATACTAAAGTTTTCATCACACAACAAATAACAAGCAATGAAATGAACTTCAGCTCCACCACTCCTCGGCGTTGGAAATGCTTGCTTTGAACCAAAAGAGTTTTTCTGGGAAGGGCCAGCTACTGTCAATCTTGAGACCAACGCAGGACTGATCATCTAGGTTGAAGCGGCCTATTTCATGACCCATATTGTGATAGCCACAGTAGGGAATCATAGCAATGCCCGAGGTATAAATACAATTGCTTCTCATAAATGGTAGTAACGTTGTGTCAACAGCAGCTGGATCGCCTTTCACCATGATTGGATAGTTTTGTCCAAGGAAGAGCGAGTTTCCTCCAAGAGTATCAATACTAAACCAGGGGGAAGGTGTTGATGCTACCACAGTAGTATCCATCCCGAATACCCTGCAACGGATGTTGGAATAGGTCCGGAGAGTGCGACGATGGGAGACAACACCTGCTTCCTTAGTCACATCAGCGGTGCCCTGTATACAGACAAGAAGAGGCGATCCATCGGAATAAGTTGCCAGGCGCCACTGAGTACTCCTATATGGGTCCTCATGCTCGTGATCATCAGCATCATCATCTCCCCCTTGGTTATAGTTTTTTCAAGTATAGGTGGTGGAATGTTCACAGGACCTTGGAAACACAAGAAGGTTAATTAGTAAAGGGAAACTAGCTAACCCTCATGCATGTGGATGAAACAATTATAATTAAGGTGGAAGACGAACGTACCGAAAGCATCAGGATTCGATGCAAAAACAGTGCCACGAGTGGTGGCAGCAAACACAAGACCCTCGTATTGAATTGCATCACAGTACTCATCCGTGTATAGAAACTGATTTTTGAGCAATATCCATCAAGTCAAGCCTTGAAGGACGGCAACAAGCTTGCCGAAGATAGTGACAACACACGCATTCCTATAACCCCAAGAGCAGTTGGGAACTCGACAAATTGCTATCTTCTGTAGACGACAGTCACCATGATCATAGTTGAACGTACGTAGAATACCGGTGTGCTCAACCTCTGGGCAGTCTGAGATTTTTGGAAGTGGAACCCGGTGATGAGTGTGCACATTAACAAATTCCCACTTGCAGTTGTACCCAATATAAATAACCCAATATCCATTTGCGCCTGCCCAAGCCTTGCCCTCAAGCGATGGCATCTTAACATCACACATATCATTATCAAGCGGCACCAACATGCACAAGGCGAGGCCTTTGTCGTCCGCGCGCCAGTGAGCAGGGTCACGGTGAAGAAGATAGGGGAGATCAAACCACTCCTGGACCCTTGGGTTCCTTGTAATGATGTTATTAGTTGAGTCGAGAATGGTCTTGAACGAACCTGCCATGCTAGCCGAGGTGATGACGTCGCACCGATCAATGAGTTCCCCCACCACGTCATCATTCAGATCGGGGCAAGAATAACGGGGCTATTTCCACTCTATTCCCTCCATGGAGAAGACGACCGAACAATGGCAGAAGGAAGGGTGAAGACAAATGGAGGAGGGAGGAGGAGCATGCAACAGCAGTTCCAAATCGAGATGGAAAGGCGAAGAGTCGATGGACATTTGTCACAGTACACGAAGAGGCGCCCCGGCCTACATATACGTTAGTTTGGAAATTGTACAAAAGGACTCGCCGTCGTCTCAATGACATGTTGGAACAGGACCACATGTCAACAAAACATGGTGTGTAATTTCTCGTGCAAAATGCGATCTGGCCGCGTTGGCCCGAGGTGCTGCATTAGTTATTGACATTTATTTTTTAATGGCGCGCCGTTCAGTTTCGAAGTACGACTAACTGGTACTGTATGCAGAGAAAATATAAACTACTCTACCACTACTCCACCTCTAGTACTAGTAGTATAAAAAAGATATATAGGCTGGAGCTTCAGCGCTTTCTTGCTCAGGGCTACGCACTTGCTTCTCACACTATCACCCTCTCTCCAGATCTAAAAAAGACGGCCTCTCTCTCCCTCCTCACCGGTGGTCACAGATCCACCGGGGAAGAAAACGACGCGCAGCGTTGACGCACTCGTCGTCGGCGAGCTTGGTAACGCACTGACGACAAGGCCGTCCTCTCAGACCTAGCGCCCGCACGGGATGGACTCCGTCCCCAAGCTCGTTGTCGTAGTGTGTGCGGAGGAGGACGACCACGAGCGAAGCCACTTCCCGCCGACCCTCTGGTATGCTACCTCTTTTCGAACCACACCCTTGTTCTATTGCCCCATCCGCCACGTCACTGCATGTGGATCTTTTTCCACTCCACCATCTTTTGAATTTGCTATCCTCTACTCCGCTGGTCATGCAGACGAAAACCTTAACTTGCACTATTAAAGGAAATCCTACTTCATGCAGACTAATCCATGTCTGGGTTGAATAAGGAAAGGATGGGAGACTGTACTATCCAAGAGACTAGGCATCAAACCCGCATCTAGGTTGAAAAGGGGAAAATCAGTAGCTAAAGAGAACAAAAATGGAACGTAATCCACATATGCTGCCTGGATATTTGTTGCTCTGGGCAACCATACCTCCCTCACCACTCTATGCGTCTGTGAAGGTACATCGTACTGGTGCGCCCACTATCCGAATGGGCCTCCAATGCTCTTATTGCCACTTTTTTGGTGTTAGTATAACGCTAGCAGTCAAGTCAAGCAATGCTACTGCTAAAGTGATGCCACATTTAACTAATGTTGCACTCAGTCTAATGCCACCGATAAATTTAAGCAATGCCATTTAATGTCACTGGATTATTTTAGGGTTAGCTATTGATTGTGGATGTATTAAAGATTTTCCAGCTAAGGCATTCTAATGCTGTTGCACAACCAGTATACTAACGATGAATCTTGTTACTACCTTTAGATTTTTGCACTGTTAATGCTTATAGATTACATACCTCACTTTCATGAGATAACTCAATTTTTTTGTACAGTGTCAAGAGGAAAGGTCAAGAGTGGGCACCTCCTCCTCCGACTGTTCTCTTGATTCGTTCGATCAAGTTTTTATCTTTATCGTTTATCAAGATTGGGATAGCAATTTTTAGGTCCCCTCGAGTTCAAAATGATATTTACCTTGAAGGTACATGGTTTGCAATTTTTTTTATACTGTCATTAGTTAATAATGCTAGTTACCTTCAGACTTTTGTATTTGGTTTAATGCTCTTGCACAACTAGTATACCAATGCTGAAACTTGTTACCTTTACATTTTGTATTGTTAATTCTTATAGAAATCTTCCAGTGCTAGAGCTTATGGAAATTTGTTCAGTGAAACCATTGTACTGTATCATGTAATAAAATAACTACTCTACTATTGCACTAGCCACTGGATTAGTGTATATTTGTACTATTCGAATGGTGTTGCATTAGCGTATGGACATATATAAAGTGTGTCAAGCTTTCCCAGATATGTGCTCAAGAAAACTACTACCTGTTTTTCTAAATACTAGACGTTTGGGTACTTTAAATTGAACTGCGAAAACGTCTTATATTAAGGAACAAAGGGTGTAGAGTTCACTCAAATTATCCCGGTAAAGCTAGTCACACCTTTGTTAAAATTAATGTTCATTATGTTATCGGAGGAGGTCTGTATGTTTGTCTCTAATGCCTGTCGACTACATACCTGACATCATGATGTAATGTTAAGTCATTTCCTTGTGTACAGTGTCACTGAATTGTCAAGGCGGTGATGGCATTTTATTTTAGTGGAACTGCACAAAATATGCTTAAAAGAAGAGGAAAGGTTAGGAAGGGCTCAGTTTTCCAGAAAGAACTATGTATGCCTTCCTGACATCAGCTGTCGTTGCCTTATCTATTCCTTCAAACATGTGATTAGAAATAGTCTTGCTACCCTTTCTCATTAAGAAATTGTAATGCTTATATTTTTGAGTCTATGCTTCAACTAGTGCCACTTTTATAGTAATCACACTTTCAATATCTATGCAAATAGAGATGCTCGATTTTAGTGGAACTGCACAAAAAGTCCAAATGGTTCAACATTAGGATAATGTTTTCTTCCAAACCGTCATATCCAATTGGTGGCACTATGAGCTATTCATTACGAAGGTACATGGTTTGCTACAATCCTGCTACTCTTTTTGTACTGTCATTAGATAGTAATACTAGTGGTTTGCATGTGAATTTATTTGTAGGGTGGACCTACATTGGAGGTGCAAGACATGATCCAATGATTGGATGCTCAATTTCGGTTGTATCGATTTCACCTCTTCCATCACTGTGAACATGGATATCCTTGGTCTGATGAAGAGTAGGCACTATATTTCTGCTCTGAACCAGCAAATCAATTCAGTATGAAAGTGTCCAGGGCAAAACATGACTCTATCAAATTGTCCAGTGCAAAACATGACAGATGCTAAGCAGAAGAGACGTGTTTAAACTGAAAATACAAGGTGGGGTATATGTTTACTAGCTGCTTGATATTTATGCAGACAGAGATGTCTGCCCATTGCTATTTGGAAAACAAACAAAGTCACCGCAATTTTGGTTAGAACTGCACAAGAGATTAGTATAGTCGCTGCATGCAGTGCCATTTGAAAATAGACACAGAAAGATTGGATAGTCACTTCATGGACTGCAGAAAAGTAGTACTGTACTATTTATTGGCCAACACTAGATGCTTCATTGCTTTTGGAGCTTCAGTGCTTTATTGGCCAACATAGTCACTCCAGCTGTTGGTGAAACTAGTTACGTTTGCAAGAGGAATTGTAGACTTCACAAACAAATTTGTCTTTCACTCTGTACTGAATGTTGGCCAAGAGAAGCATCGATGTTAGTAGGAAGAACAAATGTTTTTTCTAGATCTTTGCTTTTGGAGCTACATATTTGTATATGATCTGTGAATCATTGAGATGCATTAAAATGTTGATCTTATGTATGGGAATCGTACTAGTTGGTTTTGAATTTGGGCTACTAATGTGAAGATATTACAATGCCAGGCCTGTGAGTATCGTGTGAACATTTCGAACGGATCAGCTCTTACTGCTATGCACAGCGTGATCCTTATTTCTATGTTCTCAGTGTTTACAAGTTACTAACAGTTCCTTATTTCTGTTCGCTCAGTGTTTACAAGTTACTGACTAGCCTACTAATGCGCTCCTGGCAGTTTTAGTTGCGACGCAAGATCCGAAGTGGCAGTTTTTTGAATAAAAATGCCTACCTCTGAAGAAACTGACAAGCTGCTCTGAAGAAAATGCCATGTGAATCTGAAGAAACTACCAGCAAAAACGTTCGCAAATGCCTTATCTCCCAGCGAACGTTCATCTGCTAATGTGATCCTACACGTACACCATCCGACCTACTCGATCCTACACGTACACCATCCGACCTACTTGATCCTACACGGATAAATAACAGATCACGCATGTACTACCTCCTTTCCGGTTTGCAGGGCTCAATTCAAAAAACGACCTACTCGATCCTACACGAATAAATAGCGGATCACGCACGTACTACCTCCTTTCCGGCTTGCAGGGCTTAATTCAAAAATCTCACCAACCAAGGTAGATGATGAGTGGTGGAATCATTTTTGACAAGGAGGGAGTACCTCATCTGGATGATTCGAGTGCACGCGTTTGACCGTAATGCCGGCGTGCGACCCAGCACGGACAGGACGCACCACTGACGGGACGGGATGACACAATCATAATTTCAGTTTTTCTAGTTTCCACGACAAGCTGGCACGCTAAGCCATGCATGTTTATGCATTGAATTCCAATGACCGCGATGACCATCGTGTTTCCCGTGACACGCTGGTTCGCCTACCTTCCGCCTATAATTACTGTTTCCCGGGCTTCTCCGGTGGCACCATCACCCAACTCGCCCTATCCTCATAAGCCCCCACCGGCCCGACGTCGCTCGTCACTTATCGTCGCTCTCGCCACGTCGGCCATGCCCCCGCCCGTCCGCGAGAGGCGACGCCGGAGGCGGTCACCGCCGGAACTAGTGTTCGGGTTTTCACCGGAAGGCAGACGAAGGGAGGAGGCATTCTATCGGTCTTCAGATGGCAATGCGAAGTATGAGGAGTTGTTGGAGCGTGACCGCCTTGCGGAGGAGCAGCGTATCGCTGATTTGCGCCGCCAATGGGACATGGACCAGCAGTGCACCAACGTTCTGAGTCGCGAGCAGAGTGCCCGCAACTGGGCCTACTACATGGAGGCCGGCGCCCGGCAAATAGCCGTGGAGGCTGTCGGGCACACACGCGTTCACGACGCCAAATTTTACTACCAGCTCGTCAAGTGGGTTTCCCGCTTAGAAGCCGAAGCTTCGGTGGACCACGCCGGCATGGAAAGGGCCAACGCGCGCGAGCAACCTGCCCTATCGCACCTCTGGCAAGTCCGAGGCGAGGCAGAGGACACCGGTGCCGGCGTTTAGCGTGTACTGCAGATGGCGGCTGGCAACGTCTAGTTAGCTAAGAGTAAGTTAGTACTTGTACACTACTAGAGTATTAATGGGAGTAGATAGTTAACTTGGCTATGATGGTTGTCAACGTGGAAGTTCAGTACTCTATGTCTGGATCAGACCGGTTACTTTGCTCTGAATGTTGAACTTTCCGTTTGAACGTATGGAATGGGCTGTTATTTTTTAAATGGGTTGTATTTGTCCGCCACGGGTTTAGAGGCTGACTTGTGGGCCTACTAGGTTGATGCGTACACAATCAGGAGATGATTGTACGTGGAGAGGATGATAGCAGGGACCCACCAAGGTCATGGCAGTACGCAAGCAAGTGCCTCCTTATTTCAAGCCAATAAAAAATGGCTCCTCCTAATGGATTTCTAACATCTGGGTCCCATGCCATTGTCAACATAGTCAATAAACGAGAGAATTGCACAACGAGCGGCTGACACCAGGGACCCAACAGCTCGCCTAGTTTTTTTTGTTTTGGGTTAATTTGATAAATGCCACTCCAAATCTGGTAATTCCAAGAAATGCCACTGCAATGTCCAAACTTTGAAAAATGCCATTTCATGCCATTTCCAGTGGCATTTTCCAAGCCTGGAGTGGTGTTTTTCAAAGTTTGCAAAAATTGCAGTGGGGTTTTTAAAAGTTTGCAAAAATTGCAGTGGCATTTTTCAAAGTTTGGAAATTGCAGTGGCATTTTTATGAATCACCATAATTGGAGTGGCATTTATCTAATTTGTTTTTGAGGCGGAAGCAGGGTGTCAACTGGGCTGTGCGGGGCACTCTGGCCTGTCTAGACAGGCTTTTCTTTTATGTTTACCACATACCAGCCCAGTAGTTTTTTTTTCTGACAATGGCTAGCCCACTTTTTTTGTGATTTGTTAAGTAAGTCGCTTTGTCAGGCCTATTGAGCTGCAAATCTTTTAAGGCGAGGAGAGCTTCATTCAGCTGGCTGAGAAAATGGCCTATCAGTAATGAGAAATGGGCTGTACATTTTGAAAACACATCAAACCGGCAATTAGTTTCACTTTTTTTCATTTCAAGATTTTAAATTGCATTGATTTTTATGCGTGGACAATTTGTTGGATTTTATATTGATATATATTTATTTTTAAAATCATTTGAGTGTGACTCAAAATTTCGGGATTAAAAACAGTTCGGACCGCACCGAAATATGCAAAATTTCGTATATTTTTTTAACGGTGGCTACAATATGGGCTGCAATGCTAACAAAAGGAATATGGGCTCCAAAAAAACTTTAAGAATTAGCAAATGGGATGTAAATTATTAGAAACAATGGCAGATGGGTTGTATGCTATTTTCCACAGATTTAGGGCTTGTCTAAAAAAAGGTTGACGCACAAGCAGTGACTGTTGGATGTCCATCCAATGGTCATCGTGCTTCTTCAATTTCTGCTCTTCATGCTCCAGCCGCTCAAACAAGCGCCGGCGGGACTGCCTGCTTCCTCCTCCCGCGGCCCGCTGTGCTATCGCGCAAGCCTCACCGCCCCACCGTACTCCCATCGTTGGCCTAGCCATCCCTCTACTCACCCACACCTGCTGTTATTCTCCGACAACAGCAGACGAACCAATAAATCCTCGTACTCCCCTCCGCGTGGGAAACAACTGCCGAGTCTTCCCTGGCTCCGTGTCGTTCCGTTCCTAGGCCTCGCCGTCGTCCACCGCCCAGGTGCTCTCGACGCGGCGTGGCCAATGAACGACATGCATTGGAAGTGGACTGTACGTGGAGAGGCTGACAGCTTGGTCCACGGCCGCATGCAAGGAAATGCCTCCTTATTATGCGCAAAATAATGATTCCTCCACCTGACGGCTGGGACCCACCGGAAGGGCCTCTGTATTTCACGAAGAAAACGTTCCCCCATTGACAGGTCGGACCCACCAGCTATATCTTCGCACGCAAGGAAGTGCCTCCTTATTATGCACAAAAAATGAACTCCCCCTACTAGCTGGGACCCACCATACTGGGAGGCTGACTCGTGGGCCTACTAAGATGACGGGGACAGAGGGCTTTGTCAACTTAGTCAATATGACAATTCTAGCTCTAGTGACCGTACGATGTCCATCCAACGACCGTAGTGCTTCTTCAACCTCTCGTTTTCTTGCTCCAGCCGCCCAAACAAGCGTCGGTCGTGCTGCCGGCTCCTGCCTCCCATTGGCTACGCTGTCACCGCTGGCCATGCCATTCCTCTATACTCACCCACACCTCCTGTTATTCTCCGGCAACTGCAGCCTCACACCGCAGCTGAAGCGGTCAACGCACGCACTCCCCTTTGCGTGGGCAGCCATTGGCGCGTCTTCCCCGGCTCCGCATCATCCCCTTCCTAGGCCTTGCCGTCGTCCACCACCCTAGTGCTCTCGGCCCAGCATGGTCAACGTGGTCAAGGAACGATTTCCATCGGAAGAGTACTGTACGTGGAGAGGCTGACAGCTGGGTCCACGGCCGCAGCAAGGAAGTGCCTCCTTATTATGCGGAAAATAATGATTTCACAAAAAAACGTTTCCCCCCTAACTGTTGGGACCCACCATCTACATCTTTGCACGCAAGGAAGTGCTTGACAGTCGGGACCCACCTGGTCGAAGCATACGTAGCGTTGTCATTCTGGTCGCAAACTTGTATGTACATACTGGTCGATGTAGCGGCGCGCACGTGTCGTAGTAGAGGCACACACTTCTCGTAGTAGAGGCGCGCATGTAGCATGTACACGTACGTACAACGGCCAGGGTGCAAGAAAGAAAATACGGCCACGTACGTACATACAGGCGGGGTCTCGAATGCCTACTCGCACATACGTTCGGCCAGGGCTTGTGTACATGGCTGGGTCGGAAAGGAGAAGCTGTGCCGCCGTCGTGATCATGGGGAGGCAACCGGCTGGGTCAGAACGGAATGCGTCATCGTGTTCATCGGGAGCCAACCGGCTTGGACGAAACAACCGATGGAAACGAGGCCTGGCGTACCGCAGAACGGAGAAAACTACCTTGTGTTTGACCAGCCACAGTGGAAACAGGATCTTGTTCATCGGGAGGGGTCTGGCGTACCGCAAAACGGAGGAAACGGACCTCCTACGGTCGAAACGGGGTCCTGTTGATCAGGAGCGGTGTGGCATACCGCAAAACAGAGAAAACATACTTGTGTTGGAGCGCTACGGTTGAAACGTGGGTCATGTTCATCGGGAGGGGTGTGGCGTACCGCAAAACGGGACTCCACGGGATATTGTTATCTCCACCCTGAACGTCCTCCAGCGTCCACGGGCTCCTGTTTATCCACCGTTGACCTTCTCCAGCCTCCACCAGTGACTGTTCATCCACGAGCTCCTGTTCATCCAGCCTCCACCGCGCGCTCCTCCACTGGCTACTATTCAACCAGCCCTCTCCACGAGGTCCTGTTCAACCGCCCCTCCACGGGCTACTATTCATCCAGCCCTCCACCGGCTACTATTCAACCAGCCCTCCACCGGCTACTATTCATCCAGCCCTCCATGGGGTCCTGTTCATCCACCGGCTCGATCAATCGGGGTATTGTTCATCCAGCGGAAATGGCCTCTACTACCACGGGGTCCTGTTCATCCAACCCCCCACTAGGAACTATTCATCCAAAGCCCCCAACAACGCTCAATGTTCATCCAGAGGCAGCATCGATCGGCTTCAGTTAGCACCAGTAACGAAGAAATCACTTGGGTTCAGTTAACAGCAAGGGATCGATCGATCGCTCGGGTTCAGTAATGCGTAGTCTACAGTGCAATCGCTCAGATTCAGTTAGAGCCCAACGCCTCGCTCGGGTTTAGTTAGATCCCAATGCCTCACACACACGCGCGTACATATAAGAGAAACGCGCATCGCTCGGCCCCCAACCACCCACCGTAACCGGGAGCTCCCCGATATTTTCCTCGCCCTCGCTTCTACCATTGTTTTTTTCGTCATGGACGGCCCAAAGAATGTCATGCAATTGTGTCTTCAGCCCACCCTGGACGAAAAGCCCATTTCCTGTCATGATTTTTTGTCATAGAAGTAGGACCCCACCACATCTAAGATGATACCGGGTTTTGTCACAATTATCGTCATAGAAGTGTCATAAGCATGACAGGAAAAAAATTCGTTCGGCCCAAAATGTCATGGATGTGTCTTTTTTTTTGTAGTGATGGAAGATACCGACCGCCCTCTGTCGCTCCATGAGTGGTATGGGCACACAAAACAGATGCTTATTTGAATGATTAGAGGTGGCACATGCAAATTTACTTGGAACGGCAAAGTAATACCGCATATAGGTAGATATGGTGGACTCATCTAGAACAACTTTGGGTTTAAGGATTTGGAAGCACAAGCAATATTCCCGCTTAGTACATGTGAAGGCTAGCAAATAGATTGAGAAGCGGCCAACTAGAGAGCAAAAACAGTCATAATCATGCATTGAGAATAATTAACATTAAATACGAGCATGAGTAGGATATAAGTACCATGAAAATAAATATCGTGGAGGCTTTGTTGGTTTTGAATCAACCACATGTGTGTACATGTGCCAAGTGAAGTCACTTGAACCATTCAGAAGAGGATACCATACTATCATACTACATCATAACCATTTTAATGCATGTTGACACTCAAGATAAATCATTATCCACTCCTAGCTGTTTAAGCATGGCATGAGTAACTATAATGTCTAATTGTCATCACAAACATGTTACACATAATATGTTGGATCAAGAACAACTGAGTTAAACATATTTAATAAATAAAAGCAGCAAGAGTGCATGCCAACTTTCCTTCACCGCAATCACATCATCAAATCATCGTCTTTATTGCCTTTCACTTGCATGACCGAATGATGTGAAAATAATAATAATAATAATATCAATAATAATATTAATAATAATAGTGCAAGCGTGTCTTGGACTAAGTTGTAATCTGCAAACATTTTATTCAAAGGAGAACACAAGGTAATATTGACTCTTCGTTAGATCAACAATAGAGCATATGAGAGCCAGTCAATATTTTCATCGTGGTCTTCTCCTTATGATGACTCAAAGAAAAGAAAAGAAAAGAATTTCAAATAAACACACTGAAATATTTTGGAGTTTTTGGTTTTTCTGAAGAAAGCAAACTGACGAAGGAAAACAAAAACGAGAAAAAAGTATTTACACAGGAAAGCTCCCAACAAACAAAAAGAAGAAATGAGAAATCTTTTTGGGTTTTCTCTTACTGCTATGAACTAACTAAACAAGAAAGAAAAAATGAAAATAAGGAAGAAGTATTTTTGGGTTTTTCAAGTTTTTCAAACACACAAGAAGAAAGCGAGAATAAAACTAACATGGATATACAATGAAAAAGAAAGATGAACACCGACAACTGGAATGAATGTGTGGTACATGAATGTAATGTCGGTGAGAACTGCTGCCCTCATTTGGAATCATGCAAAACCTCACAAAATCCCCCAAGTGTCATCTCTTTAGGAATATCATAGAGGTGGAATGGCACAGTGGGTATATCTCTCCTAGCATGAAAATGAAAGTTTTGCACGAATGTATTAGTGAGGAGGAGGTATTGGTCACACTTATCTTCAAGGAAAGGACTGAGGCCGACACTGTTCGCCAAATAATAGAAATCATCAAAAATTCCACACCCCTCAAGAACATGTTGCATGGCCACTCGCACAGTCGCACCTCGGTAGCACCAGAAGATTGTACTTGGGCTTCGGGGTTTCCTTAGGACCCCATCTCGAGGAAACTCTCAACCTCCACTTAAGCATTTTCCTTTTCTTTGAAAATTTCTGAAATTTCTGGTACCTCAAAATTAAAGTGGACAATACTTAACAAGATTGATAGCAACTACTCCCACAAGTGTCTAGAGGCTATATCATGCATCAAAACTACTTTGGATCATACAAATTCAACATGCAAGCTCATACACATGGTCACCACAATAGCAAAAATTTGCAAAATATAAAGCACTAGAACAAAAACTAATTGGACCATTGGAGGAATCACATACCAAGGAGTAATCCCCCAAAATAGTTTCGAAAATGGAGCTCCAAGCAAGGAGATCGAAAATCACATGGGAATGAGCAAGAACACGGGTCTGAAAGCAATGGCGATTTTTTCTGGAGGTAGAAGAAGGCAATGGGTGGATAGAATTAGTGAGGGGGCCCCTGTGGGACCCACAAGCTCACTAGGCGCGCCCTGTGAGCTTATGGCTCACAGGTGCACTCCCATGGGGTTTATTCAGTGCTAAAAGTTCTTAAATATTTGATACGTCCATTTTGCATCATGTTTCCTTACTGTTATTTACAATGTTTTTATCCATAATAATGCCTTTTGGAGTAATTCTAATGCCTTTTCTCTCAGAATTTGCAAGCTACACACCAAGAGGGAGAATTCTGGCAGCTGGAAATCTGGACCCGGAAAAGCTATGTCAGGCCACCTATTCTGCACAACTCCAAACAAGCTGAAACTTCACGGAGATTTTTTATGGATTATTTAAGAATTATTGGAGCAAATAACTACCAGTGGGGGCCCACGAGGTGGGCACAACCCACCTGGGCACGCCAGGGAGCCTAGGCGCGCCCTGGTGGGTTAGGGTTTAAACCCCTAAACATCGAATCATACGACGGCACGACAGATCCCGCGGTATGGATTGAAGACTTCCTCCTCCATATCCACATGGCCGGCGGTAATGATCTCCATGCCATCAAATATCTCCCCTTAAAGCTGAAAGGACCAGCACGACACTGGCTAAATAGCCTCCTAGAGAACTCTATTGGTAGGTGGGAAGATTTGGAAGATGCCTTCAGAGACAACTTCCAAGGTACCTATGTCCGGCGTCCGGACGCCAATGACCTCAGTCACATAGTCCAGCAACCCGGAGAGTCATCCCGAAAAGTCTGGACCAGGATCTTAATTAAAAAGAACCAAATTGTCGATCGCCCGGACGCCGAAGCCCTCGCGGCCTTTAAACACAACATCCGTGATGAGTGGCTTGCCCGACACCTCGGCCAAGAAAAACCGAAGTCCATGGCAGCTCTTACCGTACTCATGACCCGCTTTTGCGCGGGAGAAGATAGCTAGTTAGCTCGTAGAAGCAACAACACCAACGACCCTGGCACCTCCGAAGCCAGAGATGGCAATGGTAGGCCACAACGCAACAAACACAAGCATCGAAGTAACAATGAAGATACTAAAGACACTACGGTCAACGCCGGATTCAGTGGCTCTAAACCCGGTCAGCGGAAGAAGCCATTCAAAGGAAACGAAGATGGTCCATCCAGTTTGGACATAATACTTGATCGACCTTGGCAGATCCATGGCACACCGACAAGCCTGCCAATCATACCAACATAAATCGTTGGGTCTTTAAACAGGCCGATAAGCTAAAACACCGAACATAAGGGGAAAGGGCCGCCTAGCGAGGATGATGATGAGCCTCGCCCAACAAACACAGGTGGGCCAAAGAAATTCCCCCCGAGGTAAAAACAGTGAATATGATCTACTCCACTCATATCCCTAAGCGGGAGCGCAAGCGCGCACTAAGGGACGTTGATACGTCTCCAACCTATCTATAATTTATGAAGTATTCATGCTATTATATTATCTGTTTTGGATGTTTATGGGCTTTATTATACACTTTTATATTATTTTGGGACTAACCTATTAACTCAGAGCCCAGTGCCAGTTTCTGTTTTTTTCCTTGTTTTAGAGTATCGCAGAAAAGGAAATTCAAAAGGAGTCCAATTGACCTGAAACTTCACGGAACTTATTTTTGGACCAGAAGAAGTCCACGGAGTATCGGAGATGGACCAGGAGAGTCCCGGGCTGCCCACGAGGGTGGGGGCCGCGCCCACCCCTCTGGGCGTGCCCCCCTGCCTCGTGGACAGCCCGGAGATCCACCAACGTACTTCTTCCTCCCATATATACCCATATACCCTAAAAACATCAAAGAGCAGAATAGATCGGGAGTTCCGCCGCTAGAAGCCTCCGTAGCCACCGAAAACCAATCTAGACCCGTTCCGGCACCCTGCCGGAGGGGGAACCCCTCACTGGTGGCCATCTTCATCATCCCGGCGCTCTCCATGACGAGGAGGGAGTAGTCACCCTCGGGGCTGAGGGTATGTACCAGTAGCTATGTGTTTGATCTCTCTCTCTCTCTCTCGTGTTCTTGAGGTGGTACGATCTTGATGTATCGCGAGCTTTGCTATTATAGTTGGATCTTATGATGTTTCTCCCCCTCTACTCTCTTGTAATGGGTTGAGTTTTGCCTTTGAAGTTATCTTATCGGATTGAGTCTTTAAGGATTTGAGAACACTTGATGTATGTCTTGCTTGGGATACCCGTGGTGATAATGGGGTATTTTATTGATCCAATTGATGTATGTTTTGGTGATCAACTTGTGGGTTCCGCCCATGAACCTATGCATAGGGGTTGGCACACGTTTTCTTCTTGACTCTCTGGTAGAATCTTTGGGGCACTCTTTGAAGTACTTTGTGTTGGTTCGAATTGATGAATCTGAGATTGTGTGATGCATATTGTATAATCACACCCACGGATACTTGAGGTGACATTGGAGTATCTAGGTGACATTAGGGTTTTGGTTGATTTGTGTCTCAAGGTGTTATTCTAGTACGAACTCTATGATAGATTGAACGGAAAGAATAGCTTCATGTTATTTTACTACGGACTCTTGAATAGATCGATCAGAAAGGAACTTTGAGGTGGTTTCGTACCCTACCATAATTCTTTGTTTGTTCTCTGCTATTAGTGACTTTGGAGTGACTCTTTGTTGCATGTTGAGGGATAGTTATATGATCCAATTATGTTATTATTGTTGAGAGAACTTGCACTAGTAAAAGTATGAACCCTAGGCCTTGTTTCAACGCATTGAAACACCGTTTGTTCTCACTTTTATCATTAGTTACCTTGTTGTTTTTATATTTTTCAGATTACAAAAACCTTTATCGACCATCCATATACCACTTGTATCACCATCTCTTCGCCGAACTAGTGCACCTATACAATTTACCATTGTATTGGGTGTGTTGGGGACACAAGAGACTCTTTGTTATTTGGTTGCAGGGTTGCTTGAGAGGAGACCATCTTCATCCTACGCCTCCTACGGATTGATAAACCTTAGGTCATCCACTTGAGGGAAATTTGCTACTGTCCTACAAACCTCTGCACTTGGAGGCCCAACAACGTCTACAAGAAGAAGGTTCTGTAGTAGACATGAGACGTCGACGCCATAGAGCCAGCCGCCCCAAAATTCAACCCATGGTCGGCCTATCCGATCACTTTTGACTGCAGAGACCATCCAACCAGTATCCGTCACGGAGGTTCGACAGCATTGGTCCTCGATCCAATCATCGACGAATTCCATCTCACGTGAGTCCTCATGGACGGGCGGCAGCAGTCTTAACCTGCTTTATCAGGACACTGTCCATAAAATGGGTATTGATCCGTCAAGGATCAAGCCCACTAAAACCACCTTTAAAGGAGTAATACCCGGCATAGAGGCCTGCTGCATAGGGTCAATAACACTGGAGGTAGTCTTCGGCTCACCGGATAACTTCTAAAGCGAAGATTTGATCCTCGACATCGTCCCCTTCCGCAGTGGTTATCATACACTGCTCGGACAAACCGCTTTCGCCCGTTTCAATGCAGTCCCGCACTATGCCTATCTAAAGCTTAAGATGCCCAGGACACACGACGTTATAGCAGTCAATGGAAACATGGAGTGCTCCCTCCGTACTAAGGAGCATACCGCGGTCCTCGCAGCTGAGTACAGGGTGGCCTTATCAAGCCGAATACTTCATCGGCCATCAAGCCCCTCGACACTGTCAAAAGAGTTCGGTCTACCTTGCAGAATGATAGTTCAGTTCATCCAGAACTTGATTAGCAATTCGGCCTCCGTCAAAACCCCCACCTAATCATGGCATACGTACTGCGCGTACATAATTAGGCACTAAAAATACCATGGGCAAGGACGGAGGCACACTAAAGACAAAGTCCACAATACGGCTCGACCCTATTCGGACCTTAATATTTTTCCTTTTTTCTCCTTTTTCTCTTTTTTATTTTGCAGGTTCTTAAAAACCCAAATCACTTTTCGGTGGTACAAAGGGCCCTTTCCCAGGCCCCTTTTGTATACTCAATCGTTGATCCTCTCAAAGGATCCTACACTAAGGTGAAAAGCGGCACAAACGTGCGGCAAGGTGTCCAAAGGATCTTCAAGACCACCTTTGTTAGGACCTATATACATCTTTCCCTTGTTCTCAAATTCTTGGCATGTAAAATAGCCTTGATGATTATGGCATTCTCTGTAAGAACACGTTCGACGTATCAATCAGACTATAGCGGAAACAGTTTTGTCCAACCTTATTCGGTATTGGTTTATTTCATAATCTGTATTCTGTCTTCACGAGAGATTGACATATACACCTCGGCATAAATTGCCAGGGGCTCTATTTATCCACATATATTTGTCAAAAACAAAAAGTCCGAACACTTTTATAGTATACTTCGGTGTCCTGAATACTGCATTATATGCATCGGCTCCGAATCATGTCTTTGTTCAATAGTTGGGTTGCCCGGCTCCTATGGTTACCACCTTACGTTCCGCTTGTTCGGCTAAGGTAGTAAATGGAGAACTACTGCGATTGTGTTTTTGGTTCGTCCGGTCAAACACCTTAGTAAAGAAAGCCGAAAACTAACTGTCATGATATAGCGAGAGCTGGTCAGCGGTTCGGCGACTTACTAAATCTTTTGCAATTTCTTCCGTATTATAAGAAGGACTGGCCTCCACCCAGTCACGCGCCTAAGGCATCCAAGTTCAGATAGCCGAACAATCACCAGGGGCTAGCCTATAGTCCCATTGTCAAACTCCTATGGCTAGGTGAGAGTGATAAAGCCGCATAGTATTATTGCCTGGTTCGCTGAACTGACACCTCCTTTATGGACCAAGACGTTGGGGCAAGTGTGGTCATGTGCTATTCCGAACACCCCCGTAGTATCTACGTGGGGGCTGAAGCCGACGGCTGGCAAACTTTCAGATATAAAAACAGCCTCACAGGAGGAAAATAATTTCAGGTAAAGGAACAAATATATTATACAAGCCTTGTTTTCATAACACAAAGTGTGGGCAGCCCAAAGACATTCATTCAAATATAATATCCTTCAAGCATTGACCCTCTATCGAACGAGCACCCTCTAGGACGTCTTCGAAATATCGCTCCGGCTTGCGATAGTCCTTGCCTTCAGGTGGGCCCTCAACTGCCACGACGACGGCTTTCATCTTCGCCCAGTGCATCTTGACACGGGCAAAGGCCATCCGAGCACCCTCAATGCACGAAGAGCGCTTCACAACTTCAATTCGAGGAAGGGCGTCGGCGAGCCGCTTGACCAGGCCAAAGTAGCTGCCAGGAATGGGTTCGGCTGGCCATAGCTGGACTATGATGTCCTTCATGGCCAGGCCGGACATCCTATACAGCTCTGGTAGCTGCATAATCTGGTCGTTCAACAACGCTGGACACTCCGGCGCTAGATATTGCGACCAGAAGAGTTTCTCCATCGTATTCCCCTCTTGGGCCCAGAAAAACTTCGCAGCATCGGTGGCGCTCTTCAGAAGATCCGCAAACGCGTCTGGAGAACTCCATAATCGAGTAAGCAGGGCATATTGACTGCCGAATTTACTCTACAAAAGAAAGGGCTTACCAACTGCAATCTGTTCGGCCTGCTTGATCTCCTCGCGAGCCGCCCGGGACTCCGTCCGCGCCTCCCTGGCCTCCTAGAGAGCCTTGGAGAGTTCAACTGCTTGGGCCTTATTTTTCTCCTCCAAGGCCTCACACTTACGAACAGCGTCCTTGAGCTCCTACTTGACTTCGGTAACCCTCTCCTCATACTGGCGGCGGGTGGCCTGCTCGGTCTTTAAGTCCGCAGCCGCTTTATCAGCAGCCGCTCTACTCACCCTCGCCTGCTCTTCGGCTTGCGACAAGGAGCCCTTGAGGGTCTCAACCTCAGCCGCACAACCTGCAATCATTTACATGAGAACGTGTGTAAGCTTAAACTCCGCACTCGCATATAATTTCAGTCATACAAAACATACCTTGCACCTCATCGAACCACTTGTTATTGCGATCGAGGTCATCATCGGCCAGCTTTAGCTTCCGCTTGAGTTCGGAAACTTCAGCGGCCTGGGCGGTCGCCGCCAACAGGGAAGCATGCTCATTCAATAGATATGGATGTTACCTTCTGCGATAATCATTTGATCCTTTGTTCGCCTTTTTTTTCCAAAACCGAACAGAGTCTCAGGGGCTACTATCTATATAACAGCACATTTCCTTCATATAAAACGGGCGTCTTACGTCGCATACCTCAAAGCCCGTCAATAGGCTGGTGAAGGCTTCGTTCAGCCCGCTCTTAATAGACTAAATCTTCTCGACCACCGTATCCATCAGGGTACGGTGCTTGTCCATGATGGAAGCACGTCGAAGTGCTTCCACCAAAGTGTTCGGCGCCTCTGAATTGAGGGAGGTCGCCCGTGGAGTCGATGCTTCCCCCTCCTTTAAAGGGAGTTGTTTGCTCAATTCCAGAGCCATTTGGGTCTCCAGAATGGTGTTCGGCTGGGGGCCGGATTGGTCATGGCCCCTGTCACCAGTCTCCATAGGGGCTGGTTCCCCCATGTTCTCGGCAGCCGAGGTGTTACCCTCTAGCGCTGTCTTGGCGGCCTCCCGCACCTCTCCATGGCTTGGAGAGGTTCTTCGGGACAACACTTCGGTGTCATCCATAACATTTGGCGGGGAGGCTCGCGCAGGCGTCTCACTCTCCACCATCTGCCGCTCCAGCGAGTTCCCCGAAGATGATGATAATTGGGGTAGATCGCGGGCCTGACTGAGACACACAATACAAATGTGTTAGAATTACAATCTTAAAAACCGGATATATGTACAATATCCTTGAATACTTACGATGCGGCCAGGGGCTTCGATCTAGGGCGCCACTCGGGGATGGCTTCGGCGTCCTAATCTGAGCCGTCCGAAAGGGATATCTTCCCCCTTTTTGACGCCTCTGCCTCTGGGTCTATAGAGGCCGCCCTTTTCTTCTTTCTCCCCTTAAGGGGATAATTGCTCTCTTCTTCCTCCTCCTCTTCGTCTTCATATCCCTCGTGGGAGGAGAGAGCTTCGGTATCTCCGGACACAATGTCCGAAGTGCCCTTACGGCGGAGGCCACCTTTGCCTCCCTGCCCTTCTTCTTGGCCTTATTCTCTGGTGCCTTATAAGGTGCCGGGACCAGCATCCTCGTTAACAAAGGAGTGGCTGGGTTTTCGGGTAGCGGCACCGGACACCTAATCCGCTCCGCCTTCACTGTCCAGCCCTGAATAAGGAATGGGCATCTCAGTATACCCTTTGACTTATGGACCTAAATTATGTTTGGAAGTAAGAAGCTTACCTCGATAGCCGGATTCGTGCTATCGAGACCGATATCTACGGTCTTCTCCGGCTACGACTTCTGGGCCTTAAAAAGCAGTTTCCAGATCTCTTCGTGCATTGTGCTGAAGAAACGCTGCAGGGTTCGGGGGCCATCCTGATTAAACTCCCACATGCGGCGAGGTCGGCGTTGGCATGGGAGGATCCGGCGGAAGAGCATCACTTGAATCACGTCAGTGAGACTGGTGTGCTTATTTATCATACTCTTGATGCACTTTTGGAGTGTCCTCACTTCATCGGTCGACCCCCAGTCTAGACCCTTGTTGGTCCAAGACGTGAGCCGCATAGGGGGCCTAGATTTAAATTCAGGAGCGTCCGCCCAATTGGTACCTGGGGCTCAGTGATTTAGAACCACTCCTGCTGCCACCCTTCACGGTTTCCACGAAGGCTCCTTTGGTCCAAGTGGCATTGGGGAGTTTGCTTACCATGGCACTGCCGCAGTCGGCGTGCTGCCCATCAACCACCTTCGGCTTCACGTTGAAGACTTTGAGCCATAGGCCGAAGTGGGGTGGAATGCAGAGGAGCGCCTCGCACACAGCGATAAAACGCCGAGATGTGGAGAAAGGAGTTTGGGGCTAGATCGTGGAAATCTAGCCCGTAATAAAACATGAGGCCACGGACAAAAGGGTGAAGTGGAAACCCTAGGACACAGAGAAAGTGAGGGATGAACACAACCCTCTCGTCAGGCTTTGGAGTGGGGATGACTTGCTCTTTGGCCGGGAGCCTGTGTGCGATTTCCGCGGTCAAATACTTCGCCACCCGAAGTTCCTTGATGTCCTTCTCCGTGACGGAGGAGGCCATCCACTTGCCCTCTGAGCCGGATTCGGACATGGCTGGAAAGATTAGGCAGTGGGAAAGATTGAAGCTTGGGCGCTGGAGCTCGAGGGCGGGAAAGCTGAGGAAGGAAGAAGGCGTGGGGTAAAAAGATGGATCTTTATCCGCTGATATAGGCAGTGAATATCAAGCGCCCCCACAAGCCTTAAAACTCGCTTGTTTCCAAGGGGTCGTGTGAATGGCACGGTTGGATTACCCAATCATGTATTGATGAAAATCCCGTAATAAGGGGACACGATCTCTGCTTTGACAAAATGCGTCAATGGAGGCTGCGCCTCGAAACACAAAGCCGGAGGCCAAAAACAGTTCGAAATAATAAAAAGGCCAGACGTTACGTGATAACCCACAAGTATAGGGGATCGTTTGTAGCCTTTTTTGATAAATAAGAGTGTCGAAACCAACGAGGAGCTAAAGGTAGAACAAATATTCCCTCAAGTTCTATCGACCACCGATACAACTCTACGCACGCTTGACGTTTGCTTTACCGGAAACAAGTATGAAACCAGAAGTACTTTATAGGTGTGATAAGATAGGTTTGCAAGATAATAAAGAGCACGTAAATAAAATCTAGGGGCTGTTTAAATAAATACACAGCTAAGTTAGTTTTAGTAGAGAGTTTTTGTCAACAAGAAAGTTATTTGTCCCTAGGCAATCGATAACAAGTATCGGTAATCATTCTTGTAATTTTATATGAGGCAGAGGCATGAGCTAACATACTTGCTCTACTTGGATCATATACACTTATTATTGGAACTCTAGAAAGCATCCGCAACTACTAAAGATCATTAAGGTCGTGAAACCCAACCATAGCATTAAGTATCAAGTCCTCTTTATTCCCATACGTCATACCCCGCCTACTCGGGTTTAAGTTTCTGTCACTCTTGCAGCCCACCGTAAGCGAACCATGAACATATTGCAACACCCTACAGCGAGGGCCCCTCACGTTTGCGCGAGACGGAGGGCGCCGTAGGACAACACCATAAAAAATATACAATCATACCAACCAAGATCACGATTAACCCATAGGACAAAATGGATCTACTCAAACATCATAGGATAACCATAGATCATTGGGAAATAATATATGGAGTTTAGCACCATGTTTAAGTAGAGATTATAGTGGGAGAAGGGGTTTTACACCGCTGCAATGAGGGGGAGAAAGTTGGTATTGACGGTAGCAAGATTGTTGATGTAGATCGCCGTCTCGATTGTTGCCCCGGTGGCACTCGGGCGCCACCGGAAGCGAGGGGGAGAGAGCCCCCCTCCTTCTTCTTCCTTGGCCTCCCCCCTAGATGGGAGGAGAGTTCCCCCTTAGTACTTGGTATCCATGGTGGTGGAGGGGCGGGAGCCCCTCTGAGATTGGATCTCCCTCTTTGTTCTCTTCTGTTTCGCGTTCCCAGATCTGGCCGAAAACCGTTTCTTATATTCCCGGAGATCCGTAACTCCGCTTGTGCTGAGATTTTAACATGATTTTCTTCCGGATATAAGCTTCCTTGCACCCGAATTAGAGGTCCAACTGATGTACGAGGTGAGAACAACCCACCATGGCATGCCTGGCTCCTCTGGTGCGCCCTGGTGGGTTGTGCCCACCACGGGCGTCCGTTTGCGGTGATTCAAACTTCCAAAAATCACATATATTCCAAAATAATTCTCCGTGAAATTCTATTGCATTTGGACTTTATTTGATATGGATACTCTACGATACAAAAAACATGCAGAAAACAGGAACTAGCACTTGGCACTCGATCAATAGGTTAGTCCAATAAATCATATAAAAAGTTGTCAAAAGTATGTAAAACTTGTATAATATTGGCATGAAACAATCAAAAATTATAGATACGATGGAGACGTATCAGCATCCCCAAGCTTAATTCCTACTCGTCCTCGAGCAGGTAAATGATAAAAAAGATAAATTTTGATGTGGAATGCTACCTAGCATAAACTTGATCATATATCTAATCATGGCATGAATGTTAAGACAAATGTGATTCAAAGCAATAGTCTATAATTTGACATAAAGACATCAATACTTAGGCATCCCAACAAACAATCATGTCTTTCAAAATATCAACGCTAAAGAAAGCTATCCCTACAAAATCATATAGTCTTGTCATGCTCTATCTTCTAAACACAAAGTATTTATCATGCGCAACCCCGATGACAAGTCGAGCAATTGGTTCATACTTTTTAACGCGCTTCAGCTTTTTCAACCCTCACGCAATACATGAGTGCAAGCCATGGATATAGCACTACATGTGGAATAGAGTATGATGATAGGGGTAAATATAAAAAAGACAAAAATGTAAGAAAGTCTCACATCGACGCGGCTAACCAACGGGCTATGGAGATGCCCATCAATTGATATCAATGTGAGGAGTAGGGATTGCCAGGCAACGAATGCACTAAGAGCGGTAAGTGTATGAAAGCTCAATATGAAAACTAAGTGGGGGTGCATCTAATCCTATAATGAAAAATTCCCACTAGTATATGAAAGTGACAACATAGGAGAATCTACATATGAAAAACATGGTGCTACTTTGAAGCACAAGTGTGGTAAAGGATGCTAACTATGCCCCTTTTCTCTTTGTTTATTTTTTCTTTTGTTTTCTTTCTTCTTTTTGTTCTTTCTTTTCTTTCTCTTTCTCTTTTTCTTTTTTACTCTTATTGTCCGGAGTCTCGTCCCGACTTGTGGGGGAATCATAGTCTCCATCATCCTTTCCTCACAGGGGCACTACTCCAAAAATGATTAATGATGATTATCACACTTCTATTTACTTATAACTCAAAAGAAATAAAAAATACAAACTCGATACCTATGACAAAATATGACTCTATATGAATGCCTCTGGCATGTACCAGGATGTGCAATGATATAGTGTAACATGTATGAAAAATGATGAACAATGGCTGAGCCACAACTACTATGTCAGCTATATGATCACGCAAAGCAATATGACAATGAATGCTCAAGTCATCAAACGGAAGTGGTGGAAGTTGCATGGCAATATATCTCGGAATGACCATGGAAGAGCCATAATAGGTAGGTGTGGTGGCTTTTTTGAGGAAGATATAATAAGGCTTATGTGTGACACAGTGTATCGTATCACGGGGTTTGGATGCACCTGTGAAGTTTGCACCACGCCTCGTGGTGAGAAAGGGCAATGCACGGTACCGTAGAGGCTAGAAAATTGCGGAAAGGTAAGAGTGCGTATAATCCATGGACTCACATTAGTCATAAAGAACTCATATACTTATTGCAAAAGTTTATTAGTCCTCTAAGAAAAGTACTACTACACATGCCCCTAGGGGGTAGATTGGTATGAAAAGACCATCGCTCGTCCTCGACCGCCACTCATAAGGAAGACAATCAATAATAAATCATGCTCCAACTTCATAGCATAACGAGAGACTATACGTGCATGCTTCGGGAATCACAAACCTTAACACCAATATTCTTACTAACCACAACCATTTACTAGTACCTCCCACATATTCCATCTCTATATCGCAAAACTATTGCAAGGAATCAAACATATCATATTCAGGGATCCATAAGTTTTATGTAGGATTTTATGACTAACCATGCAATTGACCAATTCCTTTTGACTCTCTAAAAAGATCTAAGTGAAGCATGAGAGTTTAATTCTTTCTAAAAAGACCATGCTCTAATAAATATAAGTGTAGCAGAAGAGCATTCTTCAAATAACGGTTTTCTATGTGAAGAGAAACAGGCAATCCAAACTTCAAATGATATAAGTGAAGCACATGAAGCATTATATAAAGCCATACTCAAAAGATATAAGTGAAGTGCAATGAGCATTCTATAAATCAACCATGGACTATCTCATACCAGCATGGTGCATAAAACAAAAATGAAAACTAAAAGCAAAAGACGCTCCAAGATTTGCACATATCACGTGAACGAAACGAAGACGAAAACATACCGATACTTGTTGAAGAAAGATGGGATGCCTTTCGGGGAATCCCTAAGCTTAGACGCTTGAGTCTCCTTGAATATTTACTTGGGGTGCCTTGGGCATCCCCAAGCTTGAGATCTTGCCTCTCCTGCTTCTGCTCATATCGAAACCTCCTCGACCTTTGATCACTTCATCCACACAAAACTCAACAGAAAGCTCGGTAAGATCCATTAGTATACTAAAGAAAATCACTACTCTAAGTACTATTGCAAAACAATTCATTTTTTGCATTGTAGCTACTGTAATATAACTTTATCATGGCTTATACCATCGATAAAAATCGATAGTTTCATCAAAACGAACAAAACAATGCATCAAAAACATAATCTGTCTTAAACAGGACAGTCTGTAGTAATCTAAACATTCACCATACTTTTGGTACTCCAAAAATTATGAAACAATTATTAAAAATAAACATTTTGTATAGCAAGATAGTGAAAAAGGTTTCAGAACCATTTGACGTTCCAGTAAACAATGTAAAATTGAGCACTACAGCCAAAGTTTCTGTTTTGCACCGCACAAACCAGCAAGCAATCAAATCATCCTAAAGGCAAATCTTGGAACATTATTTTTATAATAAAATGGAATTGTACAAGGGGATAATTATTTTTGTGAGAATCTTCATGCAAAATTCTACATTTTTTCCATGAGCATGAACACAAGTGTTCAAGGTCGACCCTCACTTCTCCAATTCATAACTTCCAATCGCTTCTCTTTTATGAAAAGTTTTTTAAGTTCCCCTCTATATTTTTTTGTTTTTAAACTTTATAAAAGCACTCAACAGAAATAAATAAATCTCTAAAACTTCCGGGTTGTCTCCCCGGCAGCGCTTTCTTTAAAGCCGTTAAGCTAGGCATAAGGTGCTCAAGTAATGGATCCACCCGGATCCCAAGGTATATCAAAGCCAATTTTAATTAACAATGATTTGGCATTTAGTAGTGAGCACAAAGCAACATATATCAAGCAATGATGAATTCTAACTCTCTTCCTATGCATCAGCATGTCATACAAGAACAATTCATGCACATCAAGTAAAGGCCAATATATAGCCTAAGCAGTTTCTTGCAATTTTATCGTGTTGGAAACGTGGAGAGGCGGAGATGTAGTTCCTCTCTCATAATAATTGCAAGTAGGAGCAGCAAGCGCATGCATATTATACTTATCAAAATCGTCATGTGTAATGGTAGAATGCAACCCATCAATGTAATCCTTAATAAGTGCAAACTTCTCTGATATAGTGTAGTTGGGAGAATTCAAAAAGATAATAGGACTATCATGTGTGGGTGCAATAGCAACAATGTTATTCTTAACATAAGGAACTATAGCAAGTTCAGCTCCATATACATAATTCATATTGACATCTTGGCCACAAGCATAGCAAGCAACAAGCTCATCAAAAAAGGGATATTTCAAAAGAATCCATAGGATCATAGCAATTATCATGACATTCATCCTTCAGTAAGAACGAAGGAAAATTAAACAATGTATGAGTTGAAGAGTTACTCTAACTAGAAGGTGGGCACGGGTGATCAATCCAGTCTTCCTCCATTTGTTCTTTGCTCTCCTCCTCATATTTCTCATCCAATGAGCTCGCAGATTCATCAATTTCTTCTTCCATAAACTCATGCAAAATATTAGTCTTTTCTTGGACAACGGAGTTATTCTCAATAAATACATCAATATCATAATTGTATTTATAATTATCATAGCAATATTTAAGGATAGCAAGATTTTCAGGTCCATAAACTGAATCATCAAAATCTTCAAACTTTTCAAACAAAGATTCAATTGCATATGCACCCTTAAAAGCAACAAATTCTTCTGTTCGTTTCACATCATAATAATCATATATACCTCTACCATAAGAAGCATGAATAGGGAAGGCATGGAACCTCAATCTTAGATCAACAAGCATAATCATATCTCAAGCATAGATTCCAAGCATACCATTGCAACATTTCAATTTGACCCCATAAAACTTTTCCCTTTTGAGTCAAGTGATAATCCCTAAAGTATTCACGTTGATCCAACATTACTCCCATTATCAATTTGAATGGGGTTTTCTCAGGATTATCAAAGTAGTGCATAATATTTTTCACATAACGAGCATCGAGGGTTTCAGGAGATTCCTCATCTCCATGAGTAGCAAGTACCACTAATTTTTTGGTGTTTCGTGTTCCATATCCATAACTAAATATAGAGAACAACTTAGAACAGGAAATAAAATCTACTTAGTGATAAAGCAAATAAGCACACACGGGAATATTCACCCCGCGCTATTGCTCCCCGACAACGGTGCCAGAAAAAGGTCTCGATAACCCACAAGAATAGGGGCTCATTTGTAGATATTTTTGATAAATAAGAGTGTCGAACCTAATGATGAGATAAAGGTAGAACAAATATTCCCTCAAGTTCTATCGACCACCGATACAACTCTACGCACGCTTGATGTTCGCTTTACCGGGAACAAGTATGAAACTAGAAGTACTTTGTAGGTCTGATAGGATAGGTTTGTAGGATAATAAAGAGCACATAAAGAAAATCTGGGGGCTGTTTAAATAAAGACACAACTAAGTTAGTTTTAGTAGAGAGTTTTTGTCAACAAGAAAGTTATTTGTCCCTAGGCAATCAATAACTAGTACTGGTAATCATTCTTGTAATTTTATATGAGGGAGAGGCATGAGCTAACATACTTTATCTACTTGGATAATATGCACTTATGATTGGAACTCTAGCAAGCATCCACAACTACTAAAGATCATTAAGGTCGTGAAACCCAACCATAGCATTAAGTATCAAGTCTTCTTTATTCCCATACATAATACCCCACCTACTCGGGTTTAAGTTTCTGTCACTCTCGCGACCCACCATAAGCGAACCATGAATATATTGCAACACCCTACATCAAGGGCCCCTCGTGTTTGCGTGAGAAGGAGGGCACCATAGGACAGCACCATAAATAAAATATACAATCATACCAACCAAGATCACAATTAACCCAGAGGACAAAACGGGTCTACTCAAACATCATAGGATAACCATAGATCATTGGGAAATAATATATGGAGTTGAGCACCATGTTTAAGTAGATATTACAGCGGGGAGAAGGGGTGTTACACCGCTGCAATGAGTGGGAGAGAGTTGGTGTTGATGGTAGCAAGATTGTTGATGTAGATCGTTGCCCCGGTGGCACTCCGGCACCACCGGAAGCGAGGGGGGAGAGACCCCCTCCTTATTCTTCTTACTTGGCCTCCCCCTAGATGGGAGGATAGTTCACCCTCTGGTCCTTGGTCTCCATGGCGGCGGAGGGGTGGGAGCCCCTCTGAGATTGGATCTCCGTCTCTGTTCTCTTCTGTTTCGCGTTCCTAGATCTGGCCAAAAACCGTTTCTTATATTTCCGGAGATCCGTAACTCCGATTGCGTTGAGATTTTAACACATTTTTTTCCAGATATAAGCTTCCTTGCACCCAAAGTAGAGGTCCAACCGACGTACGAGGTGAGCACAACCCACCACGGCACACCTGGCTCCTCTGGCGCCCCTTGGTGGGTTGAGCACACCACGGGCGTCCGTTTGTGGTGATTCCTACTCCCAAAAATCACATATATTCCAAAATAATTTTCGATGAAATTTTATTGCATTTGTACTTCATTTGATATGGATACTCTGTGATACAAAAAACATGCAGAAAATAGGAACTGGCACTTGGACTGGATCAATAGGTTAGTCCAATAGATCATATAAAAAGTTGCCAAAAGTATGTAAAACTTGTATAATATTGGCATGAAACAATAAAAAAAATTATAGATACAACGGAGACGTATCATGACATTTCGCCGAAAAAGCTGTCAGTAGAAATACCTTATTAAGTATTGAACCCTTATGGTTGAGGGTTGTAACTATTATACAGAGCTGGATACAGTTCTCTTGTTTAGAAGACTACTTTTTATGCGGAGAAGGATCCCGCCTTGCAATGCCGAAGACAATCTGTGAGCCGAACACATCATCATTGAAGACTGGTTCAGCGGCTACTGAGGGAGTCCTGGACTAAGGGGTCCTCGAGAGTTCGGCCCATGTGTTGTGAAACCGGACTGATGGGCCAAGAAGATACAAGTTAGAAGGTCTTCCCCGTTGTCCAGATGGGACTCTCCTTTGCATGGATGGCAAGCCTAGCGTCCGGATGTATAATTTCCTTTCTCTGTAAACCGACTCTGTACAACTCTAGGCCCCTCCAGTGTCTATATAAACCGGAGGGTTTAGTCCGTAGAGGCTAATACAAATCACATAGGCTAGACATCTAGGGTTTAGCCATTACGATCTCAAGATAGATCAACTCTTATAACCCCTATACTCATCAAATACAATCAAGCAGGACGTAGGGTTTTACCTCCATTAAGAGGGCCCAAACTTGGGTAAACATCATGTCCCCCTTGTCTCCTGTTACCTTCGATCCACAGATGCACAGTTCGGGACCCCCTACCTGACATCGGTCGGTTTTGACACCGACAGGCGGTTGTTTTGCCGGATCTTTACATTTTCATTTTTGAACACCGGATATTTACATCGTCTGATGATTTTTTTGAACTTTTTGGAATTTAAATGCCATGGCACTCCATGCATGTGTCCAAGCCGTGAAACTAATATGTTTGAAAAAACGTTCCAATTTATTGCACATGGAATTAACTCGCACACAAGTACACAATTGTTTTCAAACTGTTATGGTTAGCCGATGGATGTAGATGTAGTTCAAATTTGGATTACGGTCATTAAATGGCTAGAAAATCACTTAAATGTCTTAAAAGGGTCAAATGACCCCTGAAATTTTCCAAATTTTGACATGACAGTTGTACTAGTGCACGTTAACTGTAGAAATTTTTTGAAGCCCTTAAGAGGAAGCTATCGCCCGTTCATCATCAAACATGCATTGTTCCCTCTCGAAACCACGAGCCTTGTAGCGAGTTGCTCCAATTTGTGAGGGGTGTCCAAACTTTCGTAAAACAAGCCAATTATTTTACCACATCATCTTGGTGGCATGACATTATGTGAAGCAAAGTTTCATGTGTTTTTGATCATTATTTTATTGTTTGGAAATTGAATGGCATGGCGCTCCATGCATGTGTGTCTAGCCATGACACCAATATGTTTGAAAATTCCATCAAATTTACAGCACATGGAATTAACTCGCACACAAGTACACAAAATATGATTTTTCAAACCGTTATGGTTAGTCGTTGCATGTAGATGTAGTTCAAATTTGAATTACGGTCATTAAATGGCTATAAAATCACTTAAATGTCCTTAAAAGGTCAAATGACCCCTAGAATTTTCCAAATTTTAACATGACAGGTGTATTAGTGCACGTTAAATGTAGAAAAAAATTGAAGGCCATAAGAGGAAGCTATCTCATGTTCGCCATCAAACATGCATTGTTCCCTCTCGGAAACACGAGCTTGTAGTGAATTGCTACGGTTTGTGAGGGGTGTGTGTCCAAACTTTCATCAAACAGGCCAATTTGTTTTACCACATCAGATTGGTGGCATGACATTACATCAAGAAAGGTTTCATGTTTTTCTGATCATTTTTTAATTTTTTGGAATTAAAATGCCATGGCACTCCATGCATGTGTCCATGCCATGACACCAATATGTTTGAAAATTCCTTCTAATTTACTGCACATGGAATTAACTCACACACAAGTACACAAATATGATTTTTCAAACCGTTATGGTTACCCGTTGCATGTAGAAGTAGTTCAAATTTGAATTGTGGTCATTAAATGGCTAGAAAAGCACTTATATGTCTTTAAAAGGTCAAATGACCCCTAGAATTTTCCAAATTTTCACATGACAGTTGTATTAGTGCAAGTTAAATGTAGAGAAATACAATGAACACCATAAGGGGAAGCTATCTCCCGTTCGTCATCAAACATGCATTGTTCCATCTCGGAACCACGAGCCTTCTAGTGAGTTGCTCCGGTTTGTAAGGTGTGTGTGTCCAAACTTTCGTCAAAGAGACCAATTTGTTTACCACATCAGCTTGGTGGCATGACATTACATCGAGCAAGGTTTCATGTTTTCTAATCATTTTAATTCTTTTGAAATTAAAATGCCATGGCACTCCATGCATGTGTCCATGCCGTGACACCAATATGTTTGAAAATTCCTTATAATTTACTGCACATGGAATTAACTCGCACACAAGTACACAAATATGATTTTTCAAACTGTTATGGTTAGCTGTTGCATGTAGATGTACTTCAAATTTGAATTACGGTCATTAAATGGCTAGAAAATCACTTAAATGTCTTTAAAAGGTCAAATGACCCCTAGAATTTTCCAATTTTTCACATGAAAGTTGTATTAATGCACGTTAAATGTAAAAAAAATTTGAAGGCCATAAGAGGAAGCTATCTCACGTTCGTCAGCAAACATGCATTTTCCCTCTCGGAACCACGAGCCGTCTAGTGAGTTGCTCCAGTTTGTGAGGGGTGTGTGTCCAAACTTTCGTCAAACATGCCATTTTTTACCACATCATCTTGGTGGCATGACAATACATCAAGCAAGGTTTCATGTGTTTCTGATCTTTTTTTATTTTTTTGGAATTTAAATGCGATGGCACTCCATGCATGTGTCTAGGGCGTGAGACTAATATGTTTGAAAATTCCTCCCAATTTACTGCACATGGAATTAACTCACACACAAGTACACAAATATGATTTTTCAAACCGTTATAGTTAGCCGTTGCATGTAGATGTAGTTCAAATTTGGATTACGGTCATTAAATGGCTAGAAAATCACTTAAATGTCTTAAAAGGGTCAAATGACCCTTGAAATTTTCCAAATTTTGACATGACAGTTGTACTAGCGCACGTTAACTTTAGAAATTTTTTGAAGCCCTTAAGAGGAAGCTATCGCCCGTTCATCATCAAACATGCATTGTTTCCTCTCGAAACCACGAGCCTTCTAGCGAGTTGCTCCAGTTTGTGAGGGGTGTACAAACTTTCGTAAACAAGCCAATTATTTTACCACATCATCTTGCTGGCATGACATTATGTGAAGCAAAGTTTCATGTGTTTGTGATCATTTTTTTATTGTTTGGAAATTGAATGGCATGGCGCTCCATGCATGTGTGTCCAGCCATGACACCAATATGTTTGAAAATTCCTTCCAATTTACTGCACATGGAATTAACTCACACACAAGTACACAAAATATGATTTTTCAAACCGTTATGGTTAGCCGTTGCATGTAGATGTAGTTCAAATTTGAATTACGGTCATTAAATGGCTAGAAAATCACTTAAATGTCCTTAAAAGGTCAAATGACCCCTAGAATTTTCCAAATTTTAACATGACAGTTGTATTAGTGCATGTTAAATGTAGAAAAAAATTGAAGGCCATAAGAGGAAGCTATCTCATGTTCGTCATCAAAGATGCATTGTTCCCTCTCGGAAAGACGAGCTTGTAGTGAATTGCTACGGTTTGTGAGGGGTGTGTGTCCAAACTTTCATCAAACAGGCCAATTTTTTTACCACATCATCTTGGTGGCATGACATTACATCAAGAAAGGTTTCATGTTTTTCTAATCATTTGTAAATTTTTTGGAATTAAAATGCCATGGCACTCCATGCATGTGTCCATGCCATGACACCAATATGTTTGAAAATTCCTTCTAATTTACTGCACATGGAATTAACTCACACACAAGTGCACAAATATGATTTTTCAAACTGTTATGGTTACCCGTTGCATGTAGAAGTAGTTAAAATTTGAATTGTGGTCATTAAATGGCTAGAAAAGCACTTATATGTCTTTAAAAGGTCAAATGACCCCTAGAATTTTCCAAATTTTCACATGACAGTTGTATTAGTGCAAGTTAAATGTAGAAAAATACAATGAAGACCATAAGGGGAAGCTATCTCCCGTTCGTCATCAAACATGCAATGTTCCATCTCGGAACCACGAGCCTTCTAGTGAGTTGCTCCTGTTTGTAAGGTGTGTGTGTCCAAACTTTCGTCAAACAGACCAATTTTTTTACCACATCAGCTTGGTGGCATGACATTACATCAAGCAAGGTTTCATGTTTTCTAATCATTTTTAATTCTTTTGAAATTAAAATGCCATGGCACTCCATGCATGTGTCCATGCCGTGACACCAATATGTTTGAAAATTCCTTATAATTTACTGCACATGGAATTAACTCGCACACAAGTACACAAATATGATTTTTCAAACTGTTATGGTTAGCTGTTGCATGTAGATGTACTTCAAATTTGAATTACGGTCATTAAATGGCTAGAAAATCACTTAAATGTCTTTAAAAGGTCAAATGACCCCTAGAATTTTCCAGTTTTCACATGAAAGTTGTATTAATGCACGTTAAATGTAGAAAAAATTTGAAGGCCATAAGAGGAAGCTATCTCACGTTCGTCAGCAAACATGCATTTTCCCTCTCGGAACCACGAGCCGTCTAGTGAGTTGCTCCAGTTTGTGAGGGGTGTGTGTCCAAACTTTCGTCAAACATGCCATTCTTTACCACACCATCTTGGTGGCATGACAATACATCAAGCAAGGTTTCATGTGTTTCTGATCTTTTTTTATTTTTTTGGAATTTAAATGCGATGGCACTCCATGCATGTGTCTAGGGCGTGAGACTAATATGTTTGAAAATTCCTCCATATTTACTGCACATGGAATTAACTCACACACAAGTACACAAATATGATTTTTCAAACCGTTATGGTTAGCCGTTGCATGTAGATGTAGTTCAAATTTGGATTACGGTCATTAAATGGCTAGAAAATCACTTAAATGTCTTAAAAGGGTCAAATGACCCCTGAAATTTTCCAAAATTTGACATGACAGTTGTACTAGTGCACGTTAACTTTAGAATTTTTTTGAAGCCCTTAAGAGGAAGCTATCGCCCGTTCATCATCAAACATGCATTGTTCCCTCTCGAAACCACGAGCCTTCTAGCGAGTTGCTCCAGTTTGTGTGGAGTGTACAAACTTTCGTAAACAAGCCAATTATTTTACCACATCATCTTGGTGGCATGACATTATGTGAAGCAAAGTTTCATGTGTTTGTGATCATTTTTTTATTGTTTGGAAATTGAATGGCATGGCGCTCCATGCATGTGTGTCCAGCCATGACACCAATATGTTTGAAAATTCCTTCCAATTTACTGCACATGGAATTAACTCGCACACAAGTACACAAAATATGATTTTTCAAACCGTTATGGTTAGCCGTTGCATGTAGATGTAGTTCAAATTTGAATTACGGTCATTAAATGGCTAGAAAATCACTTAAATGTCCTTAAAAGGTCAAATGACCCCTAGAATTTTCCAAATTTTAACATGACAGTTGTATTAGTGCATGTTAAATGTAGAAAAAAAAATTGAAGGCCTTAAGAGGAAGCTATCTCATGTTCGTCATCAAACATGCATTGTTCCCTCTCGGAAACACGAGCTTGTAGTGAATTGCTACGGTTTGTGAGGGGTGTGTGTCCAAACTTTCATCAAACAGGCCAATTTTTTTACCACATCATCTTGGTGGCATGACATTACATCAAGAAAGGTTTCATGTTTTTCTGATCATTTTTTAATTTTTTGGAATTAAAATGCCATGGCACTCCATGCATGTGTCCATGCCATGACACCAATATGTTTGAAAATTCCTTCTAATTTACTGCACATGGAATTAACTCACACACAAGTACACAAATATGATTTTTCAAACCGTTATGGTTACCCGTTGCATGTAGAAGTAGTTCAAATTTGAATTGTGGTCATTAAATGGCTAGAAAAGCACTTATATGTCTTTAAAAGGTCAAATGACCCCTAGAATTTTCCAAATTTTCACATGACAGTTGTATTAGTGCAAGTTAAATGTAGAAAAATACAATGAAGACCATAAGGGGAAGCTATCTCCCGTTCGTCATCAAGCATGCATTGTTCCATCTCGGAACCACGAGCCTTCTAGTGAGTTGCTCCGGTTTGTAAGGTGTGTGTGTCCAAACTTTCGTCAAACAGACCAATTTTTTTACCACATCAGCTTGGTGGCATGACATTACATCAAGCAAGGTTTCATGTTTTCTAATCATTTTTAATTCTTTTGAAATTAAAATGCCATGGCACTCCATGCATGTGTCCATGCCGTGACACCAATATGTTTGAAAATTCCTTATAATTTACTGCACATGGAATTAACTCGCACACAAGTACACAAATATGATTTTTGAAACTGTTATGGTTAGCTGTTGCATGTAGATGTACTTCAAATTTGAATTACGGTCATTGAATGGCTAGAAAATCACTTAAATGTCTTTAAAAGGTCAAATGACCCCTAGAATTTTCCAATTTTTCACATGAAAGTTGTATTAATGCACGTTAAATGTAGAAAAATTTTGAAGGCCATAAGAGGAAGCTATCTCACGTTCGTCAGCAAACATGCATTTTCCCTCTCGGAACCACGAGCCGTCTAGTGAGTTGCTCCAGTTTGTGAGGGGTGTGTGTCCAAACTTTCGTCAAACATGCCATTTTTTACCACATCATCTTGGTGGCATGACAATACATCAAGCAAGGTTTCATGTGTTTCTGATCTTTTTTTATTTTTTTGGAATTTAAATGCGATGGCACTCCATGCATGTGTCTAGGGCGTGACAATAATATGTTTGAAAATTCCTCCCAATTTACTGCACATGGAATTAACTCACACACAAGTACACAAATATGATTTTTCAAACCGTTATGGTTAGCCGTTGCATGTAGATGTAGTTCAAATTTGGATTACGGTCATTAAATGGCTAGAAAACCACTTAAATGTCTTAAAAGGGTCAAATGACCCCTGAAATTTTCCAAATTTTGACATGAAAGTTGTACTAGTGCATGTTAACTTTAGAATTTTTTTGAAGCCCTGAAGAGGAAGCTATCGCCCGTTCATCATCAAACATGCATTGTTCCCTCTCGAAACCACGAGCCTTCTAGCGAGTTGCTCCAGTTTGTGAGGGGTGTACAAACTTTCGTAAACAAGCCAATTATTTTACCACATCATCTGGGTGGCATGACATTATGTGAAGCAAAGTTTCATGTGTTTGTGATCATTTTTTTATTGTTTGGAAATTGAATGCATGGCGCTCCATGCATGTGTGTCCAGCCATGACACCAATATGTTTGAAAATTCCTTCCAATTTACTGCACATGGAATTAACTCGCACACAAGTACACAAAATATGATTTTTCAAACCGTTATGTTTAGCCGTTGCATGTAGATGTAGTTCAAATTTGAATTACGGTCATTAAATGGCTAGAAAATCACTTAAATGTCCTTAAAAGGTCAAATGACCCCTAGAATTTTCCAAATTTTAACATGACAGTTGTATTAGTGCATGTTAAATGTAGAAAAAAAAAATTGAAGGCCTTAAGAGGAAGCTATCTCATGTTCGTCATCAAACATGCATTGTTCCCTCTCGGAAACATGAGCTTGTAGTGAATTGCTATGGTTTGTGAGGGGTGTGTGTCCAAACTTTCATCAAATAGGCCAATTTTTTTACCACATCATCTTGTTGGCATGACATTACATCAAGAAAGGTTTCATGTTTTTCTGATCATTTTTTAATTTTTTGGAATTAAAATGCCATGGCACTCCATGCATGTGTCCATGCCATGACACCAATATGTTTGAAAATTCCTTCTAATTTACTGCACATGGAATTAACTCACACACAAGTACACAAATATGATTTTTCAAACCGTTATGGTTACCCGTTGCATGTAGAAGTAGTTCAAATTTGAATTGTGGTCATTAAATGGCTAGAAAAGCACTTATATGTCTTTAAAAGGTCAAATGACCCCTAGAATTTTCCAAATTTTCACATGACAGTTGTATTAGTGCAAGTTAAATGTAGAAAAATACAATGAAGACCATAAGGGGAAGCTATCTCCCGTTCGTCATCAAACATGCATTGTTCCATCTCGGAACCACGAGCCTTCTAGTGAGTTGCTCTGGTTTGTAAGGTGTGTGTGTGTCCAAACTTTCGTCAAACAGACCAATTTGTTTACCACATCAGCTTGGTGGCATGACATTACATCAAGCAAGGTTTCATGTTTTCTAATCATTTTAATTCTTTTGAAATTAAAATGCCATGGCACTCCTTGCATGTGTCCATGCCGTGACACCAATATGTTTGAAAATTCCTTATAATTTACTGCACATGGAATTAACTCGCACACAAGTACACAAATATGATTTTTCAAACTGTTATGGTTAGCTGTTGCATGTAGATGTACTTCAAATTTGAATTACGGTCATTAAATGGCTAGAAAATCACTTAAATGTCTTTAAAAGGTCAAATGACCCCTAGAATTTTCCAGTTTTCACATGAAAGTTGTATTAATGCACGTTAAATGTAGAAAATTTTTGAAGGTCATAAGAGGAAGCTATCTCACGTTCGTCAGCAAACATGCATTTTCCCTCTCGGAACCACGAGCCGTCTAGTGAGTTGCTCCAGTTTGTGAGGGGTGTGTGTCCAAACTTTCGTCAAACATGCCATTTTTTACCACATCATCTTGGTGGCATGACAATACATCAAGCAAGGTTTCACGTGTTTCTGATCTTTTTTTATTTTTTGGAATTTAAATGCGATGGAACTCCATGCATGTGTCTAGGGCGTGAGACTAATATGTTTGAAAATTCCTCCCAATTTACTGCACATGGAATTAACTCACACACAAGTACACAAATATGTTTTTTCAAACCGTTATGGTTAGCCGTTGCATGTAGATGTAGTTCAAATTTGGATTACGGTCATTAAATGGCTAGAAAATCACTTAAATGTCTTAAAAGGGTCAAATGACCCCTGAAATTTTCCAAAATTTGACATGACAGTTGTACTAGTGCACGTTAACTTTAGAATTTTTTTGAAGCCCTTAAGAGGAAGCTATCGCCCGTTCATCATCAAACATGCATTGTTCCCTCTCGAAACCACGAGCCTTCTAGCGAGTTGCTCCAGTTTGTGTGGAGTGTACAAACTTTCGTAAACAAGCCAATTATTTTACCACATCATCTTGGTGGCATGACATTATGTGAAGCAAAGTTTCATGTGTTTGTGATCATTTTTTTATTGTTTGGAAATTGAATGGCATGGCGCTCCATGCATGTGTGTCCAGCCATGACACCAATATGTTTGAAAATTCCTTCCAATTTACTGCACATGGAATTAACTCGCACAGAAGTACACAAAATATGATTTTTCAAACCGTTATGGTTAGCCGTTGCATGTAGATGTAGTTCAAATTTGAATTACGGTCATTAAATGGCTAGAAAATCACTTAAATGTCCTTAAAAGGTCAAATGACCCCTAGAATTTTCCAAATTTTAACATGACAGTTGTATTAGTGCATGTTAAATTTAGAAAATAATTGAAGGCCATAAGAGGAAGCTATCTCATGTTCGTCATCAAATATGCATTGCTCCCTCTCGGAAACACGAGCTTGTAGTGAATTGCTATGGTTTGTGAGGGGTGTGTGTCCAAACTTTCATCAAACAGGCCAATTTTTTTACCACATCATCTTGTTGGCATGACATTACATCAAGAAAGGTTTCATGTTTTTCTGATCATTTTTTAATTTTTTGGAATTAAAATGCCATGGCACTCCATGCATGTGTCCATGCCATGACACCAATATGTTTGAAAATTCCTTCTAATTTACTGCACATGGAATTAACTCACACACAAGTACACAAATATGATTTTTCAAACCGTTATGGTTACCCGTTGCATGTAGAAGTAGTTCAAATTTGAATTGTGGTCATTAAATGGCTAGAAAAGCACTTATATGTCTTTAAAAGGTCAAATGACCCCTAGAATTTTCCAAATTTTCACATGACAGTTGTATTAGTGCAAGTTAAATGTAGAAAAATACAATGAAGACCATAAGGGGAAGCTATCTCCCGTTCGTCATCAAACATGCATTGTTCCATCTCGGAACCACGAGCCTTCTAGTGAGTTGCTCTGGTTTGTAAGGTGTGTGTGTGTCCAAACTTTCGTCAAACAGACGAATTTGTTTACCACATCAGCTTGGTGGCATGACATTACATCAAGCAAGGTTTCATGTTTTCTAATCATTTTAATTCTTTTGAAATTAAAATGCCATGGCACTCCTTGCATGTGTCCATGCCGTGACACCAATATGTTTGAAAATTCCTTATAATTTACTGCACATGGAATTAACTCGCACACAAGTACACAAATATGATTTTTCAAACTGTTATGGTTAGCTGTTGCATGTAGATGTACTTCAAATTTGAATTACGGTCATTAAATGGCTAGAAAATCACTTAAATGTCTTTAAAAGGTCAAATGACCCCTAGAATTTTCCAGTTTTCACATGAAAGTTGTATTAATGCACGTTAAATGTAGAAAAATTTTGAAGGCCATAAGAGGAAGCTATCTCACGTTCGTCAGCAAACATGCATTTTCCCTCTCGGAACCACGAGCCGTCTAGTGAGTTGCTCCAGTTTGTGAGGGGTGTGTGTCCAAACTTTCGTCAAACATGCCATTTTTTACCCCATCATCTTGGTGGCATGACAATACATCAAGCAAGGTTTCACGTGTTTCTGATCTTTTTTTTATTTTTTGGAATTTAAATGCGATGGCACTCCATGCATGTGTCTAGGGCGTGAGACTAATATGTTTGAAAATTCCTCCCAATTTACTGCACATGGAATTAACTCACACACAAGTACACAAATTTGATTTTTCAAACCGTTATGGTTAGCCGTTGCATGTAGATGTAGTTCAAATTTGGATTACGGTCATTAAATGGCTAGAAAATCACTTAAATGTCTTAAAAGGGTCAAATGACCCCTGAAATTTTCCAAATTTTGACATGACAGTTGTACTAGCGCACGTTAACTTTAGAAATTTTTTGAAGCCCTTAAGAGGAAGCTATCGCCCGTTCATCATCAAACATGCATTGTTTCCTCTCGAAACCACGAGCCTTCTAGCGAGTTGCTCCAGTTTGTGAGGGGTGTACAAACTTTCGTAAACAAGCCAATTATTTTACCACATCATCTTGCTGGCATGACATTATGTGAAGCAAAGTTTCATGTGTTTGTGATCATTTTTTTATTGTTTGGAAATTGAATGGCATGGCGCTCCATGCATGTGTGTCCAGCCATGACACCAATATGTTTGAAAATTCCTTCCAATTTACTGCACATGGAATTAACTCACACACAAGTACACAAAATATGATTTTTCAAACCGTTATGGTTAGCTGTTGCATGTAGATGTAGTTCAAATTTGAATTACGGTCATTAAATGGCTAGAAAATCACTTAAATGTCCTTAAAAGGTCAAATGACCCCTAGAATTTTCCAAATTTTAACATGACAGTTGTATTAGTGCATGTTAAATGTAGAAAAAAATTGAAGGCCATAAGAGGAAGCTATCTCATGTTCGTCATCAAAGATGCATTGTTCCCTCTCGGAAAGACGAGCTTGTAGTGAATTGCTACGGTTTGTGAGGGGTGTGTGTCCAAACTTTCATCAAACAGGCCATTTTTTTACCACATCATCTTGGTGGCATGACATTACATCAAGAAAGGTTTCATGTTTTTCTAATCATTTGTAAATTTTTTGGAATTAAAATGCCATGGCACTCCATGCATGTGTCCATGCCATGACACCAATATGTTTGAAAATTCCTTCTAATTTACTGCACATGGAATTAACTCACACACAAGTGCACAAATATGATTTTTCAAACTGTTATGGTTACCCGTTGCATGTAGAAGTAGTTCAAATTTGAATTGTGGTCATTAAATGGCTAGAAAAGCACTTATATGTCTTTAAAAGGTCAAATGACCCCTAGAATTTTCCAAATTTTCACATGACAGTTGTATTAGTGCAAGTTAAATGTAGAAAAATACAATGAAGCCCATAAGGGGAAGCTATCTCCCGTTCGTCATCAAACATGCAATGTTCCATCTCGGAACCACGAGCCTTCTAGTGAGTTGCTCCTGTTTGTAAGGTGTGTGTGTCCAAACTTTCGTCAAACAGACCAATTTTTTTACCACATCAGCTTGGTGGCATGACATTACATCAAGCAAGGTTTCATGTTTTCTAATCATTTTTAATTCTTTTGAAATTAAAATGCCATGGCACTCCATGCATGTGTCCATGCTGTGACACCAATATGTTTGAAAATTCCTTATAATTTACTGCACATGGAATTAACTCGCACACAAGTACACAAATATGATTTTTCAAACTGTTATGGTTAGCTGTTGCATGTAGATGTACTTCAAATTTGAATTACGGTCATTAAATGGCTAGAAAATCACTTAAATGTCTTTAAAAGGTCAAATGACCCCTAGAATTTTCCAGTTTTCACATGAAAGTTGTATTAATGCACGTTAAATGTAGAAAAAATTTGAAGGCCATAAGAGGAAGCTATCTCACGTTCGTCAGCAAACATGCATTTTCCCTCTCGGAACCACGAGCCGTCTAGTGAGTTGCTCCAGTTTGTGAGGGGTGTGTGTCCAAACTTTCGTCAAACATGCCATTCTTTACCACACCATCTTGGTGGCATGACAATACATCAAGCAAGGTTTCATGTGTTTCTGATCTTTTTTTATTTTTTTGGAATTTAAATGCGATGGCACTCCATGCATGTGTCTAGGGCGTGAGACTAATATGTTTGAAAATTCCTCCATATTTACTGCACATGGAATTAACTCACACACAAGTACACAAATATGATTTTTCAAACCGTTATGGTTAGCCGTTGCATGTAGATGTAGTTCAAATTTGGATTACGGTCATTAAATGGCTAGAAAATCACTTAAATGTCTTAAAAGGGTCAAATGACCCCTGAAATTTTCCAAAATTTGACATGACAGTTGTACTAGTGCACGTTAACTTTAGAATTTTTTTGAAGCCCTTAAGAGGAAGCTATCGCCCGTTCATCATCAAACATGCATTGTTCCCTCTCGAAACCACGAGCCTTCTAGCGAGTTGCTCCAGTTTGTGTGGAGTGTACAAACTTTCGTAAACAAGCCAATTATTTTACCACATCATCTTGGTGGCATGACATTATGTGAAGCAAAGTTTCATGTGTTTGTGATCATTTTTTTATTGTTTGGAAATTGAATGCATGGCGCTCCATGCATGTGTGTCTAGCCATGACACCAATATGTTTGAAAATTCCTTCCAATTTACTGCACATGGAATTAACTCGCACAGAAGTACACAAAATATGATTTTTCAAACCATTATGGTTAGCCGTTGCATGTAGATGTAGTTCAAATTTGAATTACGGTCATTAAATGGCTAGAAAATCACTTAAATGTCCTTAAAAGGTCAAATGACCCCTAGAATTTTCCAAATTTTAACATGACAGTTGTATTAGTGCATGTTAAATTTAGAAAATAATTGAAGGCCATAAGAGGAAGCTATCTCATGTTCGTCATCAAATATGCATTGCTCCCTCTCGGAAACACGAGCTTGTAGTGAATTGCTACGGTTTGTGAGGGGTGTGTGTCCAAACTTTCATCAAACAGGCCAATTTTTTTACCACATCATCTTGTTGGCATGACATTACATCAAGAAAGGTTTCATGTTTTTCTGATCATTTTTTAATTTTTTGGAATTAAAATGCCATGGCACTCCATGCATGTGTCCATGCCATGACACCAATATGTTTGAAAATTCCTTCTAATTTACTGCACATGGAATTAACTCACACACAAGTACACAAATATGATTTTTCAAACCGTTATGGTTACCCGTTGCATGTAGAAGTAGTTCAAATTTGAATTGTGGTCATTAAATGGCTAGAAAAGCACTTATATGTCTTTAAAAGGTCAAATGACCCCTAGAATTTTCCAAATTTTCACATGACAGTTGTATTAGTGCAAGTTAAATGTAGAAAAATACAATGAAGACCATAAGGGGAAGCTATCTCCCGTTCGTCATCAAGCATGCATTGTTCCATCTCGGAACCACGAGCCTTCTAGTGAGTTGCTCCGGTTTGTAAGGTGTGTGTGTCCAAACTTTCGTCAAACAGACCAATTTTTTTACCACATCAGCTTGGTGGCATGACATTACATCAAGCAAGGTTTCATGTTTTCTAATCATTTTTAATTCTTTTGAAATTAAAATGCCATGGCACTCCATGCATGTGTCCATGCCGTGACACCAATATGTTTGAAAATTCCTTATAATTTACTGCACATGGAATTAACTCGCACACAAGTACACAAATATGATTTTTGAAACTGTTATGGTTAGCTGTTGCATGTAGATGTACTTCAAATTTGAATTACGGTCATTGAATGGCTAGAAAATCACTTAAATGTCTTTAAAAGGTCAAATGACCCCTAGAATTTTCCAATTTTTCACATGAAAGTTGTATTAATGCACGTTAAATGTAGAAAAAATTTGAAGGCCATAAGAGGAAGCTATCTCACGTTCGTCAGCAAACATGCATTTTCCCTCTCGGAACCACGAGCCGTCTAGTGAGTTGCTCCAGTTTGTGAGGGGTGTGTGTCCAAACTTTCGTCAAACATGCCATTTTTTACCACATCATCTTGGTGGCATGACAATACATCAAGCAAGGTTTCATGTGTTTCTGATCTTTTTTTATTTTTTTGGAATTTAAATGCGATGGCACTCCATGCATGTGTCTAGGGCGTGACAATAATATGTTTGAAAATTCCTCCCAATTTACTGCACATGGAATTAACTCACACACAAGTACACAAATATGATTTTTCAAACCGTTATGGTTAGCCGTTGCATGTAGATGTAGTTCAAATTTGGATTACGGTCATTAAATGGCTAGAAAACCACTTAAATGTCTTAAAAGGGTCAAATGACCCCTGAAATTTTCCAAATTTTGACATGACAGTTGTACTAGTGCACGTTAACTTTAGAATTTTTTTGAAGCCCTGAAGAGGAAGCTATCGCCCGTTCATCATCAAACATGCATTGTTCCCTCTCGAAACCACGACCCTTCTAGCGAGTTGCTCCAGTTTGTGAGGGGTGTACAAACTTTCGTAAACAAGCCAATTATTTTACCACATCATCTTGGTGGCATGACATTATGTGAAGCAAAGTTTCATGTGTTTGTGATCATTTTTTTATTGTTTGGAAATTGAATGCATGGCGCTCCATGCATGTGTGTCTAGCCATGACACCAATATGTTTGAAAATTCCTTCCAATTTACTGCACATGGAATTAACTCGCACAGAAGTACACAAAATATGATTTTTCAAACCATTATGGTTAGCCGTTGCATGTAGATGTAGTTCAAATTTGAATTACGGTCATTAAATGGCTAGAAAATCACTTAAATGTCCTTAAAAGGTCAAATGACCCCTAGAATTTTCCAAATTTTAACATGACAGTTGTATTAGTGCATGTTAAATTTAGAAAATAATTGAAGGCCATAAGAGGAAGCTATCTCATGTTCGTCATCAAATATGCATTGCTCCCTCTCGGAAACACGAGCTTGTAGTGAATTGCTACGGTTTGTGAGGGGTGTGTGTCCAAACTTTCATCAAACAGGCCAATTTTTTTACCACATCATCTTGTTGGCATGACATTACATCAAGAAAGGTTTCATGTTTTTCTGATCATTTTTTAATTTTTTGGAATTAAAATGCCATGGCACTCCATGCATGTGTCCATGCCATGACACCAATATGTTTGAAAATTCCTTCTAATTTACTGCACATGGAATTAACTCACACACAAGTACACAAATATGATTTTTCAAACCGTTATGGTTACCCGTTGCATGTAGAAGTAGTTCAAATTTGAATTGTGGTCATTAAATGGCTAGAAAAGCACTTATATGTCTTTAAAAGGTCAAATGACCCCTAGAATTTTCCAAATTTTCACATGACAGTTGTATTAGTGCAAGTTAAATGTAGAAAAATACAATGAAGACCATAAGGGGAAGCTATCTCCCGTTCGTCATCAAGCATGCATTGTTCCATCTCGGAACCACGAGCCTTCTAGTGAGTTGCTCCGGTTTGTAAGGTGTGTGTGTCCAAACTTTCGTCAAACAGACCAATTTTTTTACCACATCAGCTTGGTGGCATGACATTACATCAAGCAAGGTTTCATGTTTTCTAATCATTTTTAATTCTTTTGAAATTAAAATGCCATGGCACTCCATGCATGTGTCCATGCCGTGACACCAATATGTTTGAAAATTCCTTATAATTTACTGCACATGGAATTAACTCGCACACAAGTACACAAATATGATTTTTCAAACTGTTATGGTTAGCTGTTGCATGTAGATGTACTTCAAATTTGAATTACGGTCATTGAATGGCTAGAAAATCACTTAAATGTCTTTAAAAGGTCAAATAACCCCTAGAATTTTCCAATTTTTCACATGAAAGTTGTATTAATGCACGTTAAATGTAGAAAAATTTTGAAGGCCATAAGAGGAAGCTATCTCACGTTCGTCAGCAAACATGCATTTTCCCTCTCGGAACCACGAGCCGTCTAGTGAGTTGCTCCAGTTTGTGAGGGGTGTGTGTCCAAACTTTCGTCAAACATGCCATTTTTTACCACATCATCTTGGTGGCATGACAATACATCAAGCAAGGTTTCATGTGTTTCTGATCTTTTTTTATTTTTTTGGAATTTAAATGCGATGGCACTCCATGCATGTGTCTAGGGCGTGACAATAATATGTTTGAAAATTCCTCCCAATTTACTGCACATGGAATTAACTCACACACAAGTACACAAATATGATTTTTCAAACCGTTATGGTTAGCCGTTGCATGTAGATGTAGTTCAAATTTGGATTACGGTCATTAAATGGCTAGAAAACCACTTAAATGTCTTAAAAGGGTCAAATGACCCCTGAAATTTTCCAAATTTTGACATGACAGTTGTACTAGTGCACGTTAACTTTAGAATTTTTTTGAAGCCCTGAAGAGGAAGCTATCGCCCGTTCATCATCAAACATGCATTGTTCCCTCTCGAAACCGCGACCCTTCTAGCGAGTTGCTCCAGTTTGTGAGGGGTGTACAAACTTTCGTAAACAAGCCAATTATTTTACCACATCATCTTGGTGGCATGACATTATGTGAAGCAAAGTTTCATGTGTTTGTGATCATTTTTTTATTGTTTGGAAATTGAATGCATGGCGCTCCATGCATGTGTGTCCAGCCATGACACCAATATGTTTGAAAATTCCTTACAATTTACTGCACATGGAATTAACTCGCACAGAAGTACACAAAATATGATTTTTCAAACCGTTATGGTTAGCCGTTGCATGTAGATGTAGTTCAAATTTGAATTACGGTCATTAAATGGCTAGAAAATCACTTAAATGTCCTTAAAAGGTCAAATGACCCCTAGAATTTTCCAAATTTTAACATGACAGTTGTATTAGTGCATGTTAAATTTAGAAAATAATTGAAGGCCATAAGAGGAAGCTATCTCATGTTCGTCATCAAATATGCATTGCTCCCTCTCGGAAACACGAGCTTGTAGTGAATTGCTACGGTTTGTGAGGGGTGTGTGTCCAAACTTTCATCAAACAGGCCAATTTTTTTACCACATCATCTTGTTGGCATGACATTACATCAAGAAAGGTTTCATGTTTTTCTGATCATTTTTTAATTTTTTGGAATTAAAATGCCATGGCACTCCATGCATGTGTCCATGCCATGACACCAATATGTTTGAAAATTCCTTCTAATTTACTGCACATGGAATTAACTCACACACAAGTACACAAATATGATTTTTCAAACTGTTATGGTTACCCGTTGCATGTAGAAGTAGTTCAAATTTGAATTGTGGTCATTAAATGGCTAGAAAAGCACTTATATGTCTTTAAAAGGTCAAATGGCCCCTAGAATTTTCCAAATTTTCACATGACAGTTGTATTAGTGCAAGTTAAATGTAGAAAAATACAATGAAGACCATAAGGGGAAGCTATCTCCCGTTCGTCATCAAACATGCATTGTTCCATCTCGGAACCACGAGCCTTCTAGTGACTTGCTCTGGTTTGTAAGGTGTGTGTGCCCAAACTTTCGTCAAACAGACCAATTTGTTTACCACATCAGCTTGGTGGCATGGCATTACATCAAGCAAGGTTTCATGTTTTCTAATCATTTTAATTCTTTTGAAATTAAAATGCCATGACACTCCATGCATGTGTCCATGCCGTGACACCAATATGTTTGAAAATTCCTTATAATTTACTGCACATGGAATTAACTCGCACACAAGTACACAAATATGATTTTTCAAACTGTTATGGTTAGCTGTTGCATGTAGATGTACTTCAAATTTGAATTACAGTCATTAAATGGCTAGAAAATCACTTAAATGTCTTTAAAAGGTCAAATGACCCCTAGAATTTTCCAGTTTTCACATGAAAGTTGTATTAATGCACGTTAAATGTAGAAAAATTTTGAAGGCCATAAGAGGAAGCTATCTCACGTTCGTCAGCAAACATGCATTTTCCCTCTCGGAACCACGAGCCGTCTAGTGAGTTGCTCCAGTTTGTGAGGGGTGTGTGTCCAAACTTTCGTCAAACATGCCATTTTTTACCACATCATCTTGATGGCATGACAATACATCAAGCAAGGTTTCACGTGTTTCTGATCTTTTTTTATTTTTTGGAATTTAAATGCGATGGCACTCCATGCATGTGTCTAGGGCGTGAGACTAATATGTTTGAAAATTCCTCCCAATTTACTGCACATGGAATTAACTCACACACAAGTACACAAATTTGATTTTTCAAACCGTTATGGTTAGCCGTTGCATGTAGATGTAGTTCAAATTTGGATTACGGTCATTAAATGGCTAGAAAATCACTTAAATGTCTTAAAAGGGTCAAATGACCCCTGAAATTTTCCAAATTTTGACATGACAGTTGTACTAGTGCACGTTAACTTTAGAATTTTTTTGAAGCCCTTAAGAGGAAGCTATCGCCCGTTCATCATCAAACATGCATTGTTCCCTCTCGAAACCACGAGCCTTCTAGCGAGTTGCTCCAGTTTGTGAGGGGTGTACAAACTTTCGTAAACAAGCCAATTATTTTACCACATCATCTTGGTGGCATGACATTATGTGAAGCAAAGTTTCATGTGTTTGTGATCATTTTTTTATTGTTTGGAAATTGAATGGCATGGCGCTCCATGCATGTGTGTCCAGCCATGACACCAATATGTTTGAAAATTCCTTCCAATTTACTGCACATGGAATTAACTCGCAGACAAGTACACAAAATATGATTTTTCAAACCGTTATGGTTAGCCGTTGCATGTAGATGTAGTTCAAATTTGAATTACGGTCATTAAATGGCTAGAAAATCACTTAAATGTCCTTAAAAGGTCAAATGACCCCTAGAATTTTCCAAATTTTAACATGACAGTTGTATTAGTGCATGTTAAATGTAGAAAAAATTGAAGGCCATAAGAGGAAGCTATCTCATGTTCGTCATCAAACATGCATTGTTCCCTCTCGGAAACACGAGCTTGTAGTGAATTGCTACGGTTTGTGAGGGGTGTGTGTCCAAACTTTCATCAAACAGGCCAATTTTTTTACCACATCATCTTGATGGCATGACATTACATCAAGAAAGGTTTCATGTTTTTCTGATCATTTTTTAATTTTTTGGAATTAAAATGCCATGGCACTCCATGCATGTGTCCATGCCATGACACCAATATGTTTGAAAATTCCTTCTAATTTACTGCACATGGAATTAACTCACACACAAGTACACAAATATGATTTTTCAAACTGTTATGGTTACCCGTTGCATGTAGAAGTAGTTCAAATTTGAATTGTGGTCATTAAATGGCTAGAAAAGCACTTATATGTCTTTAAAAGGTCAAATGGCCCCTAGAATTTTCCAAATTTTCACATGACAGTTGTATTAGTGCAAGTTAAATGTAGAAAAATACAATGAAGACCATAAGGGGAAGCTATCTCCCATTCGTCATCAAACATGCATTGTTCCATCTCGGAACCACGAGCCTTCTAGTGAGTTGCTCTGGTTTGTAAGGTGTGTGTGTCCAAACTTTCGTCAAACAGACCAATTTGTTTACCACATCAGCTTGGTGGCATGGCATTACATCAAGCAAGGTTTCATGTTTTCTAATCATTTTAATTCTTTTGAAATTAAAATGCCATGGCACTCCATGCATGTGTCCATGCCGTGACACCAATATGTTTGAAAATTCCTTATAATTTACTGCACATGGAATTAACTCGCACACAAGTACACAAATATGATTTTTCAAACTATTATGGTTAGCTGTTGCATGTAGATGTACTTCAAATTTGAATTACGGTCATTAAATGGCTAGAAAATCACTTAAATGTCTTTAAAAGGTCAAATGACCCCTAGAATTTTCCAATTTTTCACATGAAAGTTGTATTAATGCACGTTAAATGTAGAAAAATTTTGAAGGCCATAATAGGAAGCTATCTCACGTTCGTCAGCAAACATGCATTTTCCCTCTCGGAACCACGAGCCGTCTAGTGAGTTGCTCCAGTTTGTGAGGGGTGTGTGTCTAAACTTTCGTCGAACATGCCATTTTTTACCACATCATCTTGGTGGCATGACAATACATCAAGCAAGGTTTCACGTGTTTCTGATCTTTTTTTATTTTTTGGAATTTAAATGCGATGGCACTCCATGCATGTGTCTAGGGCGTGAGACTAATATGTTTGAAAATTCCTCCCAATTTACTGCACATGGAATTAACTCACACACAAGTACACAAATTTGATTTTTCAAACCGTTATGGTTAGCCGTTGCATGTAGATGTAGTTCAAATTTGGATTACGGTCATTAAATGGCTAGAAAATCACTTAAATGTCTTAAAAGGGTCAAATGACCCCTGAAATTTTCCAAATTTTGACATGACAGTTGTACTAGTGCACGTTAACTTTAGAATTTTTTTGAAGCCCTTAAGAGGAAGCTATCGCCCGTTCATCATCAAACATGCATTGTTCCCTCTCGAAACCACGAGCCTTCTAGCGAGTTGCTCCAGTTTGTGAGGGGTGTACAAACTTTCGTAAACAAGCCAATTATTTTACCACATCATCTTGGTGGCATGACATTATGTGAAGCAAAGTTTCATGTGTTTGTGATCATTTTTTTATTGTTTGGAAATTGAATGGCATGGCACTCCATGCATGTGTGTCCAGCCATGACACCAATATGTTTGAAAATTCCTTCCAATTTACTGCACATGGAATTAACTCGCAGACAAGTACACAAAATATGATTTTTCAAACCGTTATGGTTAGCCGTTGCATGTAGATGTAGTTCAAATTTGAATTACGGTCATTAAATGGCTAGAAAATCACTTAAATGTCCTTAAAAGGTCAAATGACCCCTAGAATTTTCCAAATTTTAACATGACAGTTGTATTAGTGCATGTTAAATGTAGAAAAAAATTGAAGGCCATAAGAGGAAGCTATCTCATGTTCGTCATCAAACATGCATTGTTCCCTCTCGGAAACACGAGCTTGTAGTGAATTGCTACGGTTTGTGAGGGGTGTGTGTCCAAACTTTCATCAAACAGGCCAATTTTTTTACCACATCATCTTGATGGCATGACATTACATCAAGAAAGGTTTCATGTTTTTCTGATCATTTTTTAATTTTTTGGAATTAAAATGCCATGGCACTCCATGCATGTGTCCATGCCATGACACCAATATGTTTGAAAATTCCTTCTAATTTACTGCACATGGAATTAACTCACACACAAGTACACAAATATGATTTTTCAAACTGTTATGGTTACCCGTTGCATGTAGAAGTAGTTCAAATTTGAATTGTGGTCATTAAATGGCTAGAAAAGCACTTATATGTCTTTAAAAGGTCAAATGGCCCCTAGAATTTTCCAAATTTTCACATGACAGTTGTATTAGTGCAAGTTAAATGTAGAAAAATACAATGAAGACCATAAGGGGAAGCTATCTCCCGTTCGTCATCAAACATGCATTGTTCCATCTCGGAACCACGAGCCTTCTAGTGAGTTGCTCTGGTTTGTAAGGTGTGTGTGTCCAAACTTTCGTCAAACAGACCAATTTGTTTACCACATCAGCTTGGTGGCATGGCATTACATCAAGCAAGGTTTCATGTTTTCTAATCATTTTAATTCTTTTGAAATTAAAATGCCATGGCACTCCATGCATGTGTCCATGCCGTGACACCAATATGTTTGAAAATTCCTTATAATTTACTGCACATGGAATTAACTCGCACACAAGTACACAAATATGATTTTTCAAACTATTATGGTTAGCTGTTGCATGTAGATGTACTTCAAATTTGAATTACGGTCATTAAATGGCTAGAAAATCACTTAAATGTCTTTAAAAGGTCAAATGACCCCTAGAATTTTCCAATTTTTCACATGAAAGTTGTATTAATGCACGTTAAATGTAGAAAAATTTTGAAGGCCATAATAGGAAGCTATCTCACGTTCGTCAGCAAACATGCATTTTCCCTCTCGGAACCACGAGCCGTCTAGTGAGTTGCTCCAGTTTGTGAGGGGTGTGTGTCCAAACTTTCGTCAAACATGCCATTTTTTACCACATCATCTTGGTGGCATGACAATACATCAAGCAAGGTTTCATGTGTTTCTGATCTTTTTTTATTTTTTTGGAATTTAAATGCGATGGCACTCCATGCATGTGTCTAGGGCGTGAGACTAATATGTTTGAAAATTCCTCCCAATTTACTGCACATGGAATTAACTCACACACAAGTACACAAATATGATTTTTCAAACCGTTATGGTTAGCCGTTGCATGTAGATGTAGTTCAAATTTGGATTACGGTCATTAAATGGCTAGAAAATCACTTAAATGTCTTAAAAGGGTCAAATGACCCCTGAAATTTTCCAAATTTTGACATGACAGTTGTACTAGTGCACGTTAACTTTAGAATTTTTTTGAAGCCCTTAAGAGGAAGCTATCGCCCGTTCATCATCAAACATGCATTGTTCCCTCTCGAAACCACGAGCTTTCTAGCGAGTTGCTCCAGTTTGTGAGGGGTGTACAAACTTTCGTAAACAAGCCAATTATTTTACCACATCATCTTGGTGGCATGACATTATGTGAAGCAAAGTTTCATGTGTTTGTGATCATTTTTTTATTGTTTGGAAATTGAATGGCATGGCACTCCATGCTTAATTGTGTCATAGCCGTGAGACCAATATGTTTGAAAATTCCTTCCAATTTACTGCACATGGAATTAACTCACACACAAGTACACAAAATATGACTTTTAAAACCGTTATGGTTAGCTGTTGCATGTAGTGTAGTTCAAATTTGAATTACGGTCATTAAATGGCTACAAAATCACTTAAATGTCTTAAAAGGCCAAATGACCCCTAAAATTTTCCAAAATTTGACATGACAGTTGTATTAGTACTACAAATTTTCTTGTACATTTAAAACACCATCCGTTGCCACTTTACTCCAAATTTGTCTTTCACACCTAATAAAAAACATCAACATCACACACAGTTTTTTGTAGGAACCGTTTGCGATGAAAATACCGGCTCGTCTGCTCTAGTGCCGGCAACCCCCTGAATCCACAAATCCCGATCCCCATTCCCGCAACCCCTTCTTGCAAAGATGACGATGTGGAATCGCTTCCTGAAGGCCCGTACGGTGGTCGCGAACTCCCCGAGCGCCACCGCCTACACCCAGAATGTCGCCGCATCCGCATTGAGCGCAGCTGCATCCGCTGAGAGGGCAGCTGCAGTAGTCGAGCCAGCTGCAGCTGCGATGGCGGTCGCAAATGCCTAGAGAGCTCGAGTTGTCGTGCGTGCCACCGATGTCACCCTAGCCCGGGTTGAGGCCATCCACGCCAAGATCGAGGATGCACACACCAAGATATTCCAGGCCACCTCGGAATCCAGCATGCAACCCACGTCCAAAAAGGCGGCGGTGGCCATGGAGCACCTTCTTCCGCATGAGATCACCGAGCGGGAGCTGGAGATGCAGGAGGCGGCGGAGATCGAGGAGCGCTGGGTGGAGGAGTTGCTGTTGGCAAACGTTGCATGGAAAAAATTCTACGCACACGCAATGATCTATCCATGGAGATGCATAGCAATGAGAGGGGGAGTGAGTCTATGTACCCTCGTAGACCGTAAGCGGAAGCGTTCGACAACGCGGTTGATGTAGTCGAACTTCTCCTAGCTCCGACCGATCAAGTACCGAACGTACGACACCTCCGAGTTCTGCACATGTTCAGCTCGGTGACATCCCTCGCCTTCTTGATCTAGCAAGACGTCGAGATAGTAGATGAGTTCCGTCAGAACACGGCGTGGTGACGGTGATGGTGAAGTGATCCTAAAAGGGCTTCGCCTAAGCACTACGAAGATATGACCGCGGGAGTAAACGATTATATATATATATATATATATATATATATGTGTGTGTGTGGGAGGGAGATGGGAGGTAGCCAGGGTGCGCCACAAGTAGGATCCGAATCTTACTTGGGGTTTCCCCAAGTGGCGCCCCCTGCCTTATTTCACTAGAGAAGAAAGGGAAGGGGAAGAGAGAGAGAGAGAGAGAGAGAGAGAGAGAGAGAGGAAAGGGGGCCGAACCCCCGTTTTCCTTCTCCCAATTTGGCCTCCTGTCATAGGGGGGCGCACCACCCCTTGTGGGCTGCTGTGCTCCCCACTCATGGCCCATATGGACCATATGTTCCCCCCAGGGGTTCTGGTAACCCCTCAAGTACTCCGATAAATACCCGATACACTACGGAACACTTCCGGTGTCCGAATAATATCGTCCTATATATCAATCTTTACCCATCGACCATTTATAGACTCCTCATCATGTCCGTGATCTCATCTGGGACTCCGAACAACATTCAGTAACAAAATCACATAACTCATATAATACAATATCATCATCGAACGTTAAGCGTGCAGACCCTAGGGTTCGAGAACTATGTAGACATGACCGAGACACCTCTTCGGTCAATAAACAATAGTGGAACCTGGATGCTCGTATTGGCTCCTACATATTCTACAAAGACCTTTGCTACCTCTTGAGCACTGCGTTGGTTTTCCCTTGAAGAGGAAAGGGTGATGCAACAAAGTAGCGTAAGTATTTCCCTCTATTTTTGAGAACCAAGGTATCAATCCAATAGGAGATCAAGCTCAAGTCCCACGCACATACACAAACAAATAAGAACCACACAACCAACGCGATAAAGGGGTTGTCAATCCCTTCACGGTCACTTACGAGAGTGAGATCTGATAGATATGATAAGATAATATTTTTGGTATTTTTATGATAAAGAGAAATAAAGATGCAAAGTAAAATAAACGGCAATAGAAATAATGAAGTGTTGGAAGGTTAATATGATGGAAGATAGACCCGGGGGCCATAGGTTTCACTAGTGGCTTCTCTGAAGAGCATAAGTATTACGGTGGGTAAACGAATTACTGTCGAGCAATTGATAGAATTGAGCATAGTTATGAGAATATCTAGGTATGATCATGTATATAGGCATCACGTCCGAGACAAGTAGATCGAAATGATTCTGCATCTACTACTATTACTCCACACATGGACCGCTATCCAGCATGCATCTAGAGTATTAAGTTCATAAGAACAGAGTAATGCTTTAAGTAAGATGACATGATGTAGAGGGATAAACTCATGCAATATGATATAAACCCCCATCTTTTTATCCTCGATGGAAACAATACAATACGTGTCAGTTCCCTTTCTGTCACTGGGATTGAGCACCACAAGATTGAACCCAAAGCTAAGCACTTCTCCCATTGCAAGAAAGTTCAATCTAGTAGGGCAAACCAAACTGATAATTCGAAGAGACTTGCAAAGATAAACCAGCCATACATAAAAGAATTCAGAGGAGAATCAAATATTGGTCATAGATAATCTGGATCATAAACCCACAATTCATCGGATCTCGACAAACACACCGCAAAATAAGATTACAGCGAATAGATCTCCAAGAAGATCGAGGAGAACTTTGTATTGAGATCCAAAGAGAGAGAAGAAGCCATGTAGCTAATAACTATGGACCCGAAGGTCTGAAGTAAACTACTCACACATCACCGGAGAGGCCATGGAGTTGATGTAGAGGCCCTCCGTGATCAATGCCCCCTCTGGCGGAGCTCCGAAAATGGCCCCAAGATGGGATCTCTCGGGTACAGAAGGTTGCGGCGGTGTAATTAGGTTTTCGTGGTGCTCCTGGATATTTGTGGGGTACGTGGATATATATAGGAGGAAGAAGTACGTCGGTGGAGCAACGAGGGGCCCACAAGGGTGGAGGGCGCGGCCGGGGGGGGGGGGGGGGGTAGGCGCGCCCCCCTGCCTCGTGCCCTCCTCGATCGTTTCTTGACACACACACCAAGTCTCCTGGATCACGTTTGTCCAGAAAATCACGTTCCTGAAGGTTTCATTCCGTTTGGACTCCGTTTGATATTCCTTTTCAGCGAAACTCTAAAATAGGCAAAAAACAACAATTTGAGCTGGGCCTCCAGTTAGTAGGTTAGTCCCAAAAATGATATAAAAAATTTAAAATAAAGCCCATTAACATCCAAAATAGATAATATGATAGCATGGAGCAATCAAAAATTATAGATACGTTGGAGACGTATCAAGCATCCCCAAGCTTAATTCATGCTTGTCCTCGAGTAGGTAAATGATAAAAAGAATTATTGATGTGGAATGCTTTCTAACATATTTCTCAATGTAATTTTTCTTTATTGTGGCATGAATGTTCAGATCCATAAGATTCAAGGAAAAGTTTAATATTGACATAAAAATAATAATACTTCAAGCATACTAACTAAGCAATCATGTCGGCCAAAGAAAGTTATCCCTACAAAATCATAAAGTCTGCCTATGCTCTATCTTCACCACACAAAATATTTAAATCATGCACAACCCCGATGACAAGGTAAGCAATTGTTTCATACTTTTGATGTTCTCAAACTTTTTAAATCTTCACGCAATATATGAGCATGAGCCATGGGTATATCACTATAGGTGGAATAGAATGGTTGTTGTGGAGAAGACAAAAAGGAGAAGATAGTCTCACATGAACTAGGCATATCAACGGGCTATGGAGATGGCCATTAATAGATATCAATGTGAGTGAGTAGGGATTTCCATCCAACGGATGCACTAGAGCTATAAGTGTATGAAAGCTCAACAAAAGAAACTAAGTGGGTATGCATCCAACTTGCTTGCTCATGAAGACCTAGGGCAATTTGAGGAAGCCCATCATTGGGATATACAAGCCAAGTTCTAAAATTAAAAATTCCCACTAGTATATGAAAGTGATATCATAGGAGACTCTCTATCATGAAGATCATGGTGCTACTTTGAAGCACAAGTGTGGAAAAAGGATAGTAGCATTGTCCGTTCACTCTTTTTCTCTCTTTTTATTTTTTTATTTTTTCTTCTTTGGGCCTTCTTTCTTTCTTTTTTTGGGTCTCTTTTTATTTTATTTTTTTTTTGTCCGGAGTCTCATCCCGACTTGTGGGGGAATCATAGTCTCCATCATCCTTTCCTCACTGGGACAATGCTATAATAATGATGATCATCACACTTTATTTACTTACAACTCAAAAATTACAACTCAATACTTAGAACAAAATATGACTCTATGTGAATGCCTCCGGTGGTGTACCGGGATGTGCAATGATGCATGAGTGACATGTATGAAAATTATGAACGGTGGCTTTGCCACAAATACGATGTCAACTACATGACCATGCAAGCAATATGACAATGATGAAGCGTGTCATAATAACGGAACGGTAAAAAGTTGCATGGCAATATATCTCGGAATGGCTATGGAAATGCCATAATAGGTAGGTACGGTGGCTGTTTTGAGGAAGGTATATGGTGGGTTTAAGGTACCGGCGAAAGTTGCGCAATACTAGAGAGGCTAGCAATGGTGGAAGGGTGAGAGTGCGTATAATCCATGGACTCAACATTAGTCATAAATAACTCACATACATATTGCAAAAATCCATTAGTTATCGAAACAAAGTATTACGCGCATGCTCCTAGGGGGGTAGATTGGTAGGAAAAGACCATCGCTCATCCCCGGCCGCCACTCATAAGGAAGACAATCAATAAATAAATCATGCTCCGACTTCATCACATAACGGTTCACCATACGTGCATGCTACAGGAATCAGAAACTTCAACATAAGTATTTCTCAAATTCACAACTACTCAACTAGCATGACTCTAATATCATCATCTCCATATCTCAAAACAATTATCAAGTATCAAACTTCTCATAGTATTCAATGCACTTCTATGAAAGTTTTTATTATTGCCATGTTGTTCTAAAGGACTCTCGAAATAATATAAGTGAAGCATGAGAGATCAATTATTTCTATAAAATAAAACCACCGCCGTGCTCTAAAAGATATGAGTGAAGAACTAGAGCAAAACTATATAGCTCAAAAGATATAAGTGAAGCACATAGAGTATCCTTATAAATTTCAAATCATGTGAGTCTCTCTCAAAAGGTGTCTACATCAAGGATGATTGTGGTAAACTAAAAAGCAAAGACTCAAATCATACAAGACACTTGAAGCAAAACACATATCATGTGATGAATAAAAATATAGCTCCAAGTAAAGTTACCGATAGACGAAGACGAAAGAGGAGATGTCTTCCAGGGCATCCCCAAGCTTAGGCTTTTTGGTGTCCTTGAATTTTACCTTGGGGTGCCATGGGCATCCCCATGCTTAGGCTCTTGCCACTTCTTGTTCCATGATCCATCAAATCTTTACCAAAAACTTGAAAACTTCACAACACAAAACTTAAAATAGAAAATCTCATGAGCTCCGTTAGCGTAAGAAAAAAAACACCACTTCAAGGTACTCTAATGAACTCATTATTGAATTATATTGGTGTTAAACCTACTGTATTCCAACTTCTCTATGGTTTATAAAATCTTTTACTAGCCATAGATTCATCAAAATAAGTAAACAACACACGAAAAACAGAATCTGTCAAAAACATAACTGTCTGTAGTAATCTGTAGCTAACGCAACTTATGGAAACCCAAAAATTCTAAAATAAATTTCTGGACGTGAGGAATTTATCTATTAATCATCTTCAAAAAGAATTAACTAAATAGCACTTTCCAAATAAAAATGGCAGAAATTCTCGTGAGCGCTAAAGTTTCTGTTTTTTTACAGCAAGATCAAAAAGACTTCTCCCAAGTCTTCCCAACGGTTCTACTTTGCACAAACACTAATTAAACACAAAAAACACAACCAAAACGGAGGCTAGATAAATTATTTATTACTAAACAGGGGCAAAAGGCAAGTAATAAAAATAAAATTGGGTTGCCGCCGAACAAGCGCTATCGTTTAACGCCCCTAGCTAGGCAGAAAAGCGAAGATAGAACTAGGTATTGCCTTCTTTGGTAGGTAATTCTTCAATAAGACACCTATAACCCTTAGGAGTTTCTTTCTATTATCAAACTCCTAGGTATGAAATCAAGAAAATCTTTTGTAGAAAAAGGTTCCTTAAGGATAGTGAGAAAGTTGGGGTGAAGACTTATGGATTTGAGGTCCGCATTTTCCTTACTAGACCCAAGGTTGGTAATAATATCCTTAATTTTATCAATTCTGTGGAATCTTGATCTATCTTTTCATTAACCATAGGTCCCTTTTCTTTAAAACTTTTAAGAGAAACTCCTACCTTATATCCGTATTGGGTAATTTGGTTATGGATCTTTCTATCCAAATTTTCAACTAACTCCACGGTGGCAACTTTATTTTCAATAATTTCAAGCCGTTGCATCACATGTTCCAAAGTTAAAATAGTTCCATTAACCAAAAGAGGCGGTGGGCCAAACAGATCTATCATAGCATTATAAGAGTCAAAAGTATGGCTACCCAAGAAATTCCCTCCGGTAATGGTCTCAAGAATATATCTATTCCAAGGAGTGATGCCTACATAAAAATCGCGAAGAAGAACGGAAGTAGATTGCTTCCTAGTAGATCTATTTTGCGCATTGCAAATTCTATACCAAGCATCTTTTAGATTTTCTCCCTCCCTTTGTTTAAAATTAAGAACTCCATTCTCGGGAGAAAAAGGAGTAGATAAAGGACTAGCCATAATGACAAAGCAAGCGGAAAAGAGGCGAACGGAAAAAGAGAGGGCGAATAAAACGACAAGGGTGAAGTGGGGGAGAGGAAAACGAGAGGCAAATGGCAAATAATGTAATGCGAGGGATAAGAGTTTGTGATGGGTACTTGGTATGTCTTTACTTGTGCGTAGACTCTGGCAACGGTGCCAGTAATGGCTCGTTGTTGGGAGTTAAATCTTGACTTGACTTGGCGCAAATCTCCCCGGCAACGGCGCCATAAATCCTTCTTGCTACCTCTTGAGCACTGCGTTGATTTTCCATTGAAGAGGAAAGGGTGATGCAGCAAAGTAGCGTAAGTATTTCCCTCAATTTTTGAGAACCAAGGTATCAATCCAGTAGGAGATCACGCTCAAGTCCCACGCACCTACACAAACAAATAAGAACCTCGCAACCAACGCGATAAAGGGGTTGTCAATCCCTTCATGGTCACTTACGAGAGTGAGATCTGATAGATATGATAAGATAATATTTTTGGTATTTTTATGATAAAGAGAAATAAAGATGCAAAGTAAAATAAATGGCAATAGAAATAACTAATTGTTGGAAGATTAATATGATGGAAGATAGACCCGGGGGCCATATGTTTCACTAGTGGCTTCTCTCAAGAGCATAAGTATTACAGTGGGTAAACGAATTACTGACGAGCAATTGATAGAATTGAGCATAGTTATGAGAATATGTAGGTATGATCATGTATATAGGCATCACGTCCGAGACAAGTAGACCGAAGCGATTCTGCATCTACTACTATTACTCCACACATCGACCGCTATCCAGCATGCATCTAGAGTATGAAGTTCTTAAGAACAGAGTAATGATTTAAGTAAGATGACATGATGTAGAGGGATAAACTCTTGCAATATGATATAAACCCCATCTTTTTATCCTCGATGGCAACAATACAATACATGTCGGTTCCCTTTCTGTCACAGGGATCGAGCACCACAAGATTGAACCCAAAGCTAAGCACTTATCCCTTTGCAAGAAAGATCAATCTAGTAGGCCAAACCAAAATGATAATTCAAAGAGACTTGCAAAGATAAACCAATCATACACAAAAGAATTCAGAGGAGAATCAAATACTGTTCATAGATAATCTGGATCATAAACCCACAGTTCATCGGATCTCGGCAAACACACCGCAAAAGAAGAAGCCATCTAGCTAATAACTATGGAACCGAACGTCTGAAGTAAACTACTCACACATCACCGGAGAGGCCATGGAGTTGATGTAGAGGCCCTCCGTGATCAGTGCCCCATCCGACGGAGCTCCAGAAAAGGCCCCAAGATGGGATCTCTCGGGTACAGAAGGTTGCGGCGGTGGAATTAGGTTTTTGTGGTGCTCTTAGATGTTTGAGGGTACGTGGATATATATAGGAGTAAGAAGTATGTCGGTGGAGCAACGAGGGGCCCACAAGGGTGGAGGGCGCGCCCAGGGTGGTAGGCGCCTCCCTGCCTCGTGCCCTCCTCGATCGTTTCTTGACGCACACTCCAAGTCTCCTGGGTCACGTTTGTTCAGAAAATCACGTTCCTGAAGGTTTCATTCTGTCTAGACTCCGTTTGATATTCCTTTTCGGCGAAACTCTAAAATAGGCAAAAAAAATAGCAATTTGGGTTGGGCCTCCGGTTAGTAGGTTAGTCTCAAAAATGATATAAAAGTGTAAAATAAAGCCCATTAACATCCAAAATAGATAATATAATAGCATGGAGCAATCAAAAATTATAGATATGTTGGAGACGTATCAATCTTTATCGGTCGAACCGTTATGACAACATACGCAATTCCCTTTGTCCGTCAGTATGTTACTTGCCTGAGATTCGATCGTCGGTATCTTCATTCCTAGTTCAATCTCGTTACCGACAAGTCTCTTTAGTCGTTCCGTAATACATCATCTCATGACTAACGCCTTAGTCGTTTGCTTGCAAGCTTATGATGTGTATTACCGAGAGGACCTAGAGTTACCTCTCTGATACTCGGAGTGACAAATCCTCATCTCGATCTATGCCAACTCAACAAACACCTTCGGAGATACTTGTATAGAATCTTTATAATCACCAAGTTACATTGTGAAGTTTCATAGCACACAAAGCATTCCTCCGATATCTGGGAGTTGTATAATCTTGTAGTCAAAGAATATGTATTTGACATGAAGAAAGCAATGGCAATAAAACTGAACGATCAATATGCTAAGCTAACGGATGGGTCTTGTCCATCACATCATTCTCCTAATGATGTGATCCCATTATCAAATGACAACTCATGTCCATGATAAGGAAACCTTAACCATCTTTGATCAACGAGCTAGTCAAGTATAGGCTCACTAGGGACACATTGTTTAGCTATGTATTCACACATGTATTTAGGTTTCTGATCAATAAAATTCTAGCATGAATAATAAACATTTATCATGAATAAGGAAATATAAAATAACAACTTTGTTATTGCCTCTAGGGCATATTTCCTTCAGTCTCCCATTTGCACTAGAGTCAATAATCTAGGTTACATTGTAATGATTCTAACACCCATGGAGTCCTGGTGCTGATCATGTTTTGGTCGTGGAAGAGGCATAGTCAACAGGTCTACTACATTCAGATCCGTATGTATTTTGCAAATTTCTATGTCTCCCTCCTTGACTTGATCACGGATGGAGTTGAAGCGTCTCTTGATGTGTTTGGTTCTTTTGTGAAATCTGGATTCCTTCGCTAAGGCAATTGCTCCAGTATTGTCACAAAAGATTTTCATAGGACATGATGCACTAGGTATTACACCTAGATCGGATATGAACTCCTACATCCAGACTCCTTCATTTGCTGCTTCTGAAGAAGCTATGTACTCCACTTCACACGTAGATCCTGCCACGACGCTCTGCTTGGAACTGCACCAACTGACAGCTCCACCATTAAAAATAAATACGTATCCGCTTTGTGACTTAGAGTCATCCAGATCAATGTCAAAACTAGCATCGACGTAACCATTTACGACGAGCTCTTTGTCACCTCCATAAATGAGAAACATATCCTTGGTACTTTTCAGGTACTTTAGGATGTTCTTGTCCGCTGTCCAGTGATCCACTCCTGGATTACTTTGGTACCTCCCTGTCAGACTTATGGCAAGGCACACATCAGGTCTAGTACACAACATAGCATACATGATAGAAACTATGGCTGATGTAGAGGGAATGACTTTCATTTTCTCTTTATCTTCTAAAGTGGTCGGGCATTGAGGTTCACAAAGGCAAATCTTGGCACATTATTTTTATGATACAATGGATTTGTACAAGGGGATAATTATTTTTGTTGAAAAGTTCTTGTAATCAAGGGTCACAAAGTTTCCATGGGCATGAACAAAGTTCATGGCTAGCTCCCACTTTAACAATGCTCGTCTTTCTCACTTTCGCTTTTCTTTTTGAAAAAGATTTAGGTTCCCCTCTTTGGCTTTTTTGTTTTTAAACTTTATAAAAGCAAACAACAAAAATAAATGACTCTCTAGAACTTCTAGGTTGTCTCCCTGGCAACGCTTTCTTTAAAGCCATTAAGCTAGGCATATAGTGCTCAAGTAATGGATGCACCCGGATCACAAGGTATATCAATGCCAATTTTAATTAACAATGATTTTTGATTTAGTAGTGAGCACAAAGTAACATATATCATGCAACAACGAAGTCTAACTCTCTTCCTATGCATCGACATGTCATAAAAGAACAATTCATGCACACATAGTAAAGGCCAATGCATAGTATAAACAGTTTCTTGTAATTTTATCATATTGGAAACATGGAGAGGCGGAGATGTAGTTCCTCTCTCATGATAATCACAAGTAGGAGCAGCAAGCACATGCATATTATATCTATCAAAATCATCATGTGTAGTAGTAAAACGCAACCCATCAATATAATCCTTAATAAGGGCAAATTTCTCCGATATAGTGTAGTCGGGAGAATTCAAAAAGATAATAGGACTATCATGTGTAGGTGCAATGGCAACAATTTCATGTTTAACATAAGGAACTATAGCAAGTTCACCTCCATAAACATAATTCATATTGGCATCTTGGCCACAAGCATAGCAAGCATCATCAAAAAGGGATACTTCAAAAGAATCAACGGGATCATAACAATCATCATAGCATTCATCCTTCGGTAAATTCAAAGGGAAATTAAATAATGTATGAGTTGAAGAGTTACTTTCATTAGAAGGTGGGCACGGGTAGTGTCGTGGTTTTGTCACAGCAGATGTCCTCGTGAAAGGACTTAGTCATGGAGCCATCGCAATGGGTTAGCTTAAAGGGGTTAAAGCGGACACAGGGACGCAAGAGAGTTTATACTAGTTCGGCCCCTTCGGTGAAGGTAAAAGCCTATGTCTAGTTGTGATTGAGTTGATGGGGTTTCGATGACTAGGGAGCAAATAAGCTTCGCCTGAGTCTCGAGTTGTTGTCTGTCCTCCTTGAACCGCCACCGGGTCGTCCCCTTATATACACAGGTGACGCCCGTCGGTTCACAGAGTCCCAATACCGGCTCATAGATGTGTCCGGTTTGGTCTCTACTTATTCCTAACTTACAATACAAGTTACATACCAACGTCGGTTTACGGCTACAGGCCTTGAACCGACTATGGGCCTTGAGCCCTCATCTGTCTTCTTGGGCTTTAACATAGCTAACTACTGATGAAGTAACCCGGCCCACATAGGCCGGTTTACGCCCAGTAGTAATATCCCCAACATTAGGCCCCAGATTGATTTGAATAGGTTCATGTCAATCCTTAGCAAAAATCTTCATCTTCAACATCTTCTTGTAGTTTGTTGAACCGCCGTGATGTCATCTTCTCCGGTTGTTGTAAACCGGCGTGGCATCACCTGTTATAAAGAAACTTATCCATGATGCTTTTTCTGTTTAATAGGTTTGCGACAATTGAGGCGATAGCTTCGTTTCCAAACCCAAGGTCCCTTGATTTTCGCGCCTGACATATGTACCTTGCCTTATAAATAGGACCGAAGGGTCATTTCTTTTCCCCTTTGTGCCCTTCTGCTTCGTCTTCCCCGCGTCGTCCAGCTTCGGAGCTCTGCCGCCGTCGACGACCTCTGCTCCAACCTTGGCCGCTGCATCACCCTGATTGTACCAGAGCATCGCGACGACCTTCTGTTTCCTCCTCGGCTCCGGTGAGTTCTTCACCTTTTCCACCGTAGATCCATTCTAGGGTTTCCAAGTTCTTCAGTGTTCATCGTCTGCTTCGTACTCATATGATAGATCTTAGATGAACCTGTGAACCTTTGCTCTGTGTAGCGGTAGTTTTTAGCATCCGCCTTCACTTACATGCCTCCAGATCATAGATCTACCTGTACCTCTGCCCATTGATTCGGTACTGCTCTTTTTTGAACCTTGAATATTTTCCTTCTTTTCTGAACTTGCTTCAGATCCGTCGCCGTAGAGAAAACTTGTGAAATCTGTTTCTATACACTTACCCATCAGCAATCTCAAGTGTTTCAATGCCTAGATCCAGCGGTTTAACTTTGTAGAAAAATTGCCAAACTGGTATATATCATTAGTCCCCTTGTTGAACCGCCAGATGCTGTTTGCTTCATAAAACTCCGGTATAGATAGAGTTGTCTCCGGTTTGACATTATACATACCAGTGTATTTTAATCAATTCCTTCTTGAACCGGAATCACCTATTTTGTAGATTCCATCATGGCCAAGCAAGTATATGAGTGCAACTGGGTTCCTTCTCGCATCATAGAGACTGAACTGAACAATTTAGTCCTGATCGGTGCTTTAGGCAGCAAAAACACCATCCATTGGAGGGTCCCTGGCGAAGAATGCCCTCCCACACCTCGAAAAGGAGAGGTCGTCGTTTTCGTAGATCACTTAGCCCAGGGCTTTAAGCCGCCCGGTTCTAAATTTTACCGGGACGTTTTAGCCAATTTTCAACTCCACCCACAAGACATTGGCCCCAACTCTATTACGAACATGTGTCACTTCCAAGTACTCTGTGAGGCGTTCTTTCAAGAGGAGCCCACCGTTGAGCTGTTCAGAGATTGCTTCCATCTAAACCGCCGCACTGAGTTTACTGATGGCTCCAATACAGAACTGGGTGGTGTGGCGATTCACAAAAGGAAAGAGGTCACATACCCTCACGCCAAACTGCACAGCCACCCCAAAGAGTGGAATCAAACAAGGTTCTATTGCAAAGACACCTCCCCTGCTGGTGAAAACCCTTGGCCTGGCTTTCGTCCGGAGCGGCTTAGCAATACACACTCCTTTCCACAAAGGTTGACTGCCAAGGAGAGAAGCAAATACGCTCCTCAATTGTCCAAGCTCAGAGCCTTTATGGCCAATGGTTTAACATGAGTTGATCTTGCTCGCTGTTGGATATCGTGGAGCATACTGCCCCTTAGTCAGCGCTCCGGTTTGATGTGCGAGTTTACTGGCAGTGTTGATGACCCACTGCGACATGCTAGCATCCAGCTCACTGACGAAGAAATCACAGAGGCTGTGAACAAAATGTTGAATGAACCGGAACACGTCTGTGCTCGAACCGGCCTGCTTCCCTTCTGTGCCACCAACAAACCGCCAGCTGTAAGAGTTTGATCTTTCTTTTTACTGAACATGTTATTGATATATCTGGTCATTGTTTAATATCAATGTCTGTTTAAATAGGGTAATGATCCGTTTTGGAGCAAGAAACTTCCACAGGAGAAGCCAAAAAAAAACAGATAAACCGGAACGACCAACCCGGCCAAAGACTAAAGTCGTGAAATGGCCTGCTCATAAGAAGAGAACCACTTCATCTTCTGATCCGGCCCCTGATGATGATGTGGGTAATCCGGACCTTGACTCACTTGGCTTATTTTTCATGCGCCTTATTGATGATGATATTTGTCAGGATGATGCCGAAGCCAGCCATGCTGATGCCGCAGAGGTAATTATTCTCTCTTCCGATTCAGACCCTTTGCCTTCACTAAAAATCCGTCAGGCAAACTGGAAGGTTAAATTTTCTCATCCTCTTGCTTACTTGGATCCCAAATTTCTTATGAAGACCCAACAGCACGAAGCTCGTCGCACAACCCGGCACAGCGACCAGGTAGTTACCTCCGCCGGTTTACCGAACAGTCCGGTTCGGAAACGCCGTTCAGAGGTCTCTAATTTGCTTGTCAGTGCTTGTCCTAAAGCGGGCTGTTTTTGTCAACCTCTTAATCCATCCGACTCTGATTATCAGGTTACTTCCCACTCATCCTCTGGCGAGTCATCGGCTACACAACTGCCACCGCTCAAAACGGTGCTCGGGTAAGCTATACTTATCATAATATTTCCGGTACATCACCTTGTAGCACATGTTGTATTTGACTTTGTTATTCCTTTCAGGGCCAAGCCTAGGCCAAGCAAGAGGGCTCGCCTGGATAAAGCGGCCGAGGAGGACACCGTTCCTGAACCGGGTAAAACACCGGATCTTGAAGCGACCATTCATGAAGATATACCCAATGATCCACCACAGCAAGATGATGACTTTATTGCTGAAGAAAGGCCCACTGACACCTCAGGCCCTGTCAATCAGCCCACAAGCTCTATCCGGATTGAGAAGTTCACCAGTCCATCAAAGCCTACTGACAAACCGATAGCGCCAGTGCAAACCGGTGATGCTAAGGATGATGAAGTTGTAATTACTGGTGTTGGCCGTACAGAGCCTAGCAATCCTGTTGCTTTATCCAAACATACCGCCAAAGAAGAATTTGTTGCCATGGGCAAAGGCAAGTGGAATGTTGACTTGGCGACCTATGCAGCTCTGAACGCCCAAGATCTCCATTTCGGCTATCTGAACCGGCTATACACCAGCCGTGACTATGAAGCTGGCCTGGTTAACATGATGAAAGAGAAATATGAGGTAACTTCCCTATGCTTATCTGCGTATGTACTTTAATCTGTCAACTTCTCCTAGCCCCCAAGGGCCGGTTTAGAATCCCTGTTCAAACCGGGACTTGTCAACGCAGACTTCAATGTTATCTGAATTTGCTGATATAGCCCCCAAGGGCCGGTTCAACTTAGTGTAGTTGAACCGGGACTTTAGGTAATCAAGATGGTAGCAGCAGTATTAACTGAACAAATAGCCATTAGCCCCCAAGTGCTAAGTTGAATACTTGTATTGAGCTTGGGACTTTCCTGAATAGTTGAAGAGCAAATATTCATTAGCCCCCAAGTACCAAGGGCATAACGTGTTATGTGGTTGGTACTTCAATTCTTGTACCGTTATCTGAATCGTATGACTGTCTATATGCAGGCTGAGCTGACAACAAAAGGAAACCAAATCGCCGATCTCCAAGAAAATCTGAAGTCCCAACAGACTGAAACCTCAAAAGAAAAAGAGGAGTTGATCAGCGCTTTAAGCGCCATGGAACAACTTAAGAAAGGTTTCAAGAAGGAGCGGGCGGATTGGGCCACTGAAAAATCTGCTTTAACCAAGCGAGCGGAAGATGTCGAGGCTGCACTGAAACCGGTGGTGGATGAACTGAACAGCATAAAGCGGCAAGTGCATGCCATGACCGCTGCTATCTTTGGTAAGCTGGTTTGATTTCTGGATTGATTCGGCCGTCTTATAGAGCTGTCGGTTTGTTAACCCCTTGTAATATTTCAGGGACACACATTCGTCACTAGGGATCAGATGTGCAGAAGAAATTGAAAGCCGCCTACACATTGATCGAACAACTATACACTGGTGCACAACGGATCATCTCTATTGCATCCCACAACAATCCGGCACCCATTTTGATTCAGGACACTCTGAAGAGACTGTCGATGCTTCCTGCCCGGGTTGAAGAGCTGAAGAAATCTACTGCTCGAACCGGCGCGATCAATGCCTTAATCCGGGCAAAAGCTTGGGTGCCGGATTTTGATCCTGTTGAAGCGACTCAGGGCTATCCCAGCTTGAAGGAAGACGGGTCAGAATTTAGTGAAGCGGATCTACGAGCAATAATCGGGAGGTGCGTCCGCTAGCTTGTCAATTGGTTGAAGAAGCAGACTTGTCTCATTATCAAGCCCAATATGATGACCAGAACAAACGAGTGGCTGCACCAATTCTTGAAGCGGAGAATCTGATCCCTCCAATCCGTAAGCATACTTACGCTCTTGATATTGAACCATCGTTGCTGATCCATGATGAAGCTGTCTTTCAAGCCTTAATTGGAATCGACTGGACAACTGTTGATTTCCAGCCACTTGGTAGGGAAGCAGAAGCTGAAGCGGCGCAAGATGATCCACAACCAACAGACCAGGTCGGCGATGAAGCTTGAGCCGGAGGCCGGTTTAAATTCCTTGTCTTTTACATTCCGTCGAAAGGAAACAATGATCTTATTTGGGCACCATGTTGCCTTGTAATAGGATAGCCAACACTTGTCGGCGTTCTGGGAACGGGGGTCCCCAGACTTGCCTGCCTGCGGCCTGCGGCGTGGCTCAAAGGGGGGCCAGCACGGCCCACCTTCATCAACACAAGACTCAAGACCCTCGCGAGGGGCCAAGCCTCGCGGGGCAGACGACACGGAGCTTCCTCAGGCACGGCCTCGTCAAGCTGGCTCGCGAGGAGGCAGAGAGATCAAGGCGGGGTACCTCGCGAGGTGCCCGTGACGCAAGCCATGACGACTCAGGGTGCCAGGCGGGCGCCAGCCCGCGCAGCGTCCTCCTTTCCTCTTTGGTGCAAAGGGGGCAAGCGCAGCCGCGGAGTACCGAGGCATCAGGCAAAGGTTGCCATTTCGGTGCAACGAGACCAAGACCAGGAGGACTATGAGACGGAGGTCACCGTGGAGCCCAAGACGGCGTCATCACCAGAGCTTTGCGCAGGCGAAGACTGCTTTTGTCAGGATAGCTGATACTTGTTGTCCCCCTTCAAATTAGCCCGCCATTGTTGGCTCCCCTCTCGCTCGATATTTGGGAAGAGGACCAGGGCCTCTATAAATAGGACCAGCCACCCTCATACCAAGGGGGCGGGTAAGAGTAAGGCAGTGAGTGAGTGAGAGAGAGAGAGAGAGAGGAAGAGAAAGGTGGCCGAACTCCTCCCAGCAGTTCATCACCCCAGCCAAGGTGGCTGACCCTCGCGAGGCTGTTCTTCGTTGTATCGTTCATCATCATCAGCCCCAAGAGGCAATCCACCCACCACACACTGGAGTAGGGTATTACACCACAACGGTGGCCCGAACCAGTGTAAACCTTGTGTCTCTTGTGCAGTTCTTTCAGTAGTCTAGATCTTTGCGAGACGGAGAGGTAGAAGGCGTAATCTCCGCGCGCACCCCAGTGTTCGAACCTTAAGGGTCTGCCGGAACCCGAAATCCGACATTTGGCGTGCTAGGTAGGGGTGCGCCGAAATTCATCTTCCACCGCCCCGTTCTCCTCCGACCGTCGTATCCATGTCCGACGCTCGTCGGGCCCGCGCTGAGCGCCGGGCCACCATCGCTTCCCACGTTGCCCAGACGGCGCCCGTCGGCGGACGTCCTCGTCGTTCCCTGTCGCCTGCCATCAACGCCACCACCGGCCCGGCGGGGGGGGGCGAGCAGCAAGCGTCGTCTCTGCATCCATCCGTGCGGCAAGACGGTCGCACCGCTACTCCATCGCTCACACCAGCTGGTTCTTCGTCCCGCGCACTGCGCGCACCCTTGGAGGCTCGAGCTGCGCTCATCGCGGCAAACGAGCTCCTGCGCTACCGTCCTGTCGACGACATCTATGAAGAGTGGCTCGACCGCGTCGCCGAGCTTGTCCGCGCCGCAGGGGGCTCTCCCGCGCCGTCCGTTCCGCTGCGGCACACCCCGCCCCGCGTGGGCAACGAAGGTCCGGGGGCGTACCAGCCGCCTCCTCTGCAAGAAGACGCCATGGCTCCAAGGCGTGTGGTCCCTGGGCGGAACCTGCTCCGTCAGGTGCCAGCGCACCAAGAACGGAGCTGCCAAGAAGTCCCTCGCCCGCAAGGAGCTGCCCGGGCGCTCCCTGCTCCAGCACGCCGCGACCCTGCTCCAGCTCCGGCACGCCAAGACCCCGCGCTGCTCCTAGCTGCAGCGCATGGGGACCCTCAAGACCGAGCTCTCCATCAGCCGAAGCCTTTCGTGGCCACCGCAGGCTGCCGTGCCTACACCACCGAGCTGCGTAGCGTCGCGTGGCCCGGCATGTTCAAGCCAGACCTGCCTCCTCGTTACGATGGCACGAATGACCCTGCAGAGTTCCTCCAGCTCTATGAGCTGGGCATCAAAGCTGCCAGCAGGGACGAGAAGGTCATGGCGAACTGGTTCCCCATGGCGCTCAAGGAAGGAGCTCGCACCTGGCTCCTGAATCTGGCTCCAGGCACAATCTCTTCCTGGGACCAGATGCGCACCCGCTTCATCGCCAACTTCCAAGGTACTCGCGATCGGCCACCCGCCGTGAGCGACATGCGCCGCATCAAGCAACAACCTGGAGAGACCCTGCAAAAGTACATCCAGCACTTCAATAGCGCGTGCCTCAAGATCCCCAAGGTGTCCGAGGAGGCCATCATCTCGGCCTTCTCCGATGGTGTGCGCGACATCAAGATGAAGTAGGAGCTGGCGATGCATGAAGACCTGTGCACCTCCCTGGAGCTGTTCAACTTGGCGACCAAGTGCGCCAGGGCTGAGGAGGGACGCCTCTCCCTCCTCGAGCTGCCTGTCGCAGACCCAGAGGAGAAGAAGCCCAAGGCCAAGGACGTGAAGTGCAAGGGGGCTGCCGTGCTCGCGGCAGAACCAGACACCAAGCGGGGCAAAGATCTGCCTGAGTCCTCCAGGGGCAGCCGGTACTGTGTGTACCACGACCTCCACACCCACAACACCAATGAATGCCAAGAACTCCGCGTCGTGCGAGAAGGAAGGATCGGCCGTTGTCCCGACCGCGCCGATCGGGGCTACGGCCGAGGAGGAGGAAGAAATGCAGGACGCTGGGAAGACCGCGGCCCGCGCCAAGGGTGGCGCGATCAACCTCGTGAGGATCGCTGGCGAGACCTGCCTCACGAGGGGTACTGGAAGGATCAGCCTCATGAGTATCGCCCACAGGGCAACGCAGACCTCCCTCCACTGCCGCCTCAGCCAAGGAGGAATGAGGACCGCCATCAAGATGAAGGGGCTGGGGGCTTCCAGGAGCCACGCGCAATCACCTGCATCCTGGGCGAAGCTCAAGCCCCAGCCTCCCAACGCATCTTCAAGCAGTTTGCCCGCAAAGTAAACGCAGTCCTCCCCAGGCTTGAAGCAACGCGCCCTCTCAGGTGGTCGGCATGCGCCATCACATTCAGCTCAGTGGATCAACTCAAGTGTGCGGCCACAGCCGGAGTCCTCCCGATGATTTGCTCCCCAGTCATCAGCAATGTACTGGTCACCAGGACCCTCATCGATGGCGGGGCAGGGCTCAACGTCCTGTCCGTGGAAACGTTCAACAATCTCCAAGTGCCCTACAACCAGCTTCAGCCAACCAAGCCCTTCTCCGGAGTCACCGACGGCTCCACGGTCCCGATTGGGCAAGTCCGCCTCCCTGTCACCTTCGGGGCACGCGACAACTACCGCACCAAGCTCATCGACTTCGACGTCGCCCACATCCGCCTGCCGTACAATGCCATCCTCGGGTACCCAGCGCTGGCCAAGTTCATGTCCGTAACTCACCATTGCTACAACGTCCTCAAGATGCCAGGAAGTGGCGGAGTCATCACGGTGCCCTGTGAAGAGAAGGATGCAGTGTGTTCCTTGGAGCGAGCCTTTCAGGCCGCGTCACTGGAAGACCCGGATCGCGGAAGCAGGAGGCTTCCCGAGACCACCCCCAAGAAGAAGAAGACATCTTCCGGACCGGCCCCTCGGGAGGCGGGCCCCTCAGGGCCTGCATCTGCCCAGGGGGAACCTCCTTCCATCGCATAGGAAAGCGCGCCCGGCGCCCTCCTCAGGCAGGGCTTGAGGGCTCTCCCCTGGAGGGCCACCGACCTGGCCAGGGTCATGAGGGAGGCGCTTGGGCACCACATGGAGGCGTGTTTCGAAGCACGTTTCCCTCAGGAAGGGGCAAGGCAAGGAAGGTCGGACCCGCAGGAGTTCGTCGACAAGGCCATTCAAGAACTACAGGAACAAAGAATCATGAGAGGTTGCTGCCGTCTACCGGCTGTGGCTCCCCATCCAGGCGAGGATGGTGGGCTGCGTGTCTGCATCGATGTACCAGGGCTCAACCAAGTCGCTACGATGCAGCGCCTCTGGCCCTCGCGAGTGGGGCGCTGCGAGGATCCGCCCCACAGCTACGTTCGCATGCCTTACGGCTTGCCGAGCGCGGTTGCTACGTGCCAGCGCCTCATGAGGGGCATCATGGAGGCTCGAGAAGATAGGCATTCCGCAGCCTTGGCGGAGATGGAGATGATTCGCGAAGAGGTACCAGTGCCTACGGAGCCTCCCGAGGCCCCTGGGCCTGGGGGCTCGTGAAGATCGACTTCCGCGGCCCACCGAGTCTGCTGCACCAACACCCCTTCGCCCTCGACACCCTCAGGTGACATCTTACAAGTTTCATTTCCAGCTGGGAGCGCCCTCCCAGGGCTGCATCATTCCCAGGCCGCGTGGGTCCATCCCTGCGGTATGTATCCCTTTTATTTCATGTCGTTAGCTTGCCTTGTTGGGGGCGCCCCTCGGGCTGCATCATCCCCAAGTCACTCGGGCCAGGCCCAGCGGCATGTATCTCCCTTGCGTTTATTTCCGGCTATGCATTCGTCCATCATGCTTGATTACTTGATGCCTGTCCACGGCACCTCTTCTTCTCCATGTCGACCACTTGCACGTTAAAGGGGGGTACCTGAGCATCGCGACTCAGGGATCTTACTGGCTCTCCAGCCCTCACCCTCTGGCCATGTCCACGGCATCGTGACCTGGCATACCAGCGACGGCTGAGACAAGCTCGAGGGCCGGGACCCGAGGACATAGCGTGCCGGCATCTAACCAAATTTACTGGAACACATCACAAGATAAGGCCTAGTGCCAGGCGCAACCCGCCTAGAGGTAGGGCCCCGTGAGTCCCGCGCTGGCTCACGGGTGCCCAGATACACCTCACCTAGCCCTACCGTGCCGGCAACGTGTCAGGGCGGGGCTGTACATGCCCCGGGGGCTCCTCCCGGAGGGGAGCCCCCTCCCACGTACCAGTGGAAGCACCATGCTCCGCGCTGGCTGGCGACACTGCCGAGGAGCGGCTATGCCCGTACACATACGGAAGCGCTATGCTCTGCGCTGGTGATAAACAACTGAGGGTGCCCCCCGGGCCGCATCAACCTCAGGGATCCCAGAGCTCAGTGTCTAGCCTCATCGCAACGCCTCCCCTCGGGAGCGCCGCGTGAGGGGGCTGGGCACGGGGGTTGCGCCTGGGTCACGCCCAGACGTACGCCACCTAGCCAGGCCCCTCGGGCCTGGTTTGTCGCGCGTCTCTCCCCAAGCGGAGCCAAGGTATGAAGGTCGTTTGAGCGTCAAGGGGGACCCCTGAGCATCGCAACTCAGGGGCCTAACTGGTCCCGTAGCCCCTCAATCCTTAGTTCTGAAAGGCTAATGCTGGGTGAGGCACGCGCGGGGCCGGGCTCTGCAGACGTAGAACGGTGGTCCCACTCGCATCTCACCTCATCACTTGCTATTTGCATGTCAAAGGAGACTCCTGAGCATCACGACTCAGGAGCCTAACTGGCTCCGTAGCCCCTCACTCCTTTGGTCCCGTCCTGGTTTCCGGTCGGGGCTAATGCTGGGTGAGGTACGCGCGGAGTCGGGCTCTGCAGACGTAAAATGGAAGATCCACCTACATCACACCTCCCTACTTGTTGTTCATGCACCAAGGGGGACTCCTGAGCATCGCGACTCAGGGGCCTAACTGGCTCTATAGCCCCTCACTCCTTTGGTCCCGTCCTGGTTTCCGGTCGGGGCTAATGCTGGGTGAGGTACGCGCGGGGCCGGGCTCTGCCGGCATAGAACACAAGCAAGTAGGGAAGAAAAGCATAAAATTCAAGGAACTTAAAAGCAAATATTACAGTCCATACTGTCGTCTCAATACCAAACGCGAGTTTAAACGCCTCCTCGAGGCATGATGCATGCGCAGGAATTAAAAGCAGGACAGGAGCAGTAGCGGAGTCACTTGGCGGCGATGGAGAGGCGCGGGTGGCCCCGCCTCATGGAGCAGCAAGACCAGAAGCATCCTGCTTCGACTTGGCACTGAAGGCCCGGAACTTCCCCAGCAGAGCCTCCGCGCGACCCTTCACGGCCTCGGCAGCGGCGGCATCACCCTCGCCGCTTACTGGCTCCAACAGGCTGTCGAGGTCGGCGCTGGGGTCGCGAAGGTAGATGTGGGTGAAGACCCGCGTCAGCGCAGTAGAAGACAGGACACGCGCCTCGGCCTCGGACGTGGGGCCAAGGCCAAGGGTGACATCCTCAAGAGCACGAACCAGGAAGGGAAGCAGCTTGGCGGGGCCATCCTCGGCGCCGGCCAGCGGGCTCTCCAGGCCACTGGCGTAGAGCATCTTCAGCGAAGCACGAGCCTTCTTCTCATGTCTGCGAAGGCCACGCGATCCTCGGCAAGAACCCGGGCCTTGCTGTCCAGCTCGACCTTCGTCGCCTCCAACTCCTTCCCCAGCGCACCTAGGCGGTCGCGGCGCTTCTTGAGCTTGGCCTCCCGGCCCTCGATGGCCACCTCGCGAGCCTTCATGCCTTCTTCTTGCTCCTGGCGAAGACGAACCTCCTTCGCGAGCTGGTCCCGCAGGCCTCGCAGCTCGTCCTCCAGCGCCTTGCAACGATCGCGGACTTCAACCACCTCCCCTAGGGCTGCGTCACGAGCAGCCTTCGTCTCAAGGATGGCCTGCCTATCCTCATCGCAGGCCATCGAGGCTTGAGCCAGCGCTGCCCGGATCGAGGCGTCGGAGCGAATCCATCCTGAAGCCAGCTCCAAGCGCCCGGCCACCAGGCGAGGGTCGGCGCTAAGAAGATCCTGCCGCAGCCGGTCCAGTCCAGCAACAGCATGCTCCAGGACGGCAGGAGGAGTTGGAGAAACAACAGTCGGCGGAACGGGGGAAGAAGTCGGCGATGGCAAGACCACAGCGTCTTGAGGTGGAGCCTGCTGCGCCCCAGCGGCTGTGGTGGCGGCAGTGGGCAAAGGCACCACAGGAGTCACTTGGGCCATGGGGGTTGAGCTCACCCCAGCCAGCTCGGCCAGGCCTCGCGAGGACGACCGGGCAGGAGAAGCCCGCGCGCCGCGGTCACCCTCCTCCACAGGTGGAGGCGCTGCCGCGGATGGAGCCTCAGGAGCCCCCTTCGGCTTCTTCGCCGCGGGCTCCAGCCTATTCAAGAGATGCGAACGTCAAGCCTCGGCAGCGGAACAAGAAATAAAGACAAGGGTCAAGAACTTACGGGTCATCGCCGGTGAGCTCGGGCAGCCTCCAGCCAAACTTGAAGCCTGACAGCCGGCTGGAAGGGTCAACCTCGGAAGCAGAAGGCGCGTCTGCAGACTACCTCGGGGCAAGGGCAGACCCGCGGGAGATCAGCCCGGTCCTGTCCTTCTTCGGGATCAGGGGCAAGCTCCCGCCGACCTGCTCGTCTCCATCCTCGTCATCATCGCTTGAAGAAAGGCGGAGATTGCGGGGCCTGCATCGGGGGAGGGGAGCCCTCGACTCTCTGTCGGTCGCCTAAGAGTCGGGCCCCTTTTCCCGCTCCTCTTCGTCCTCCTCCTTGCTGGAGTTGCCGGAGGGCACGTCCACCAGTCCCTCGGAAGCCGCCACAGGCATGAGCCCGTCCCCGTTAAAAACAGGCATGGACTCCACCACCTGCTCCCAGTCGTCGCAAAGGAACAAGGGCTTGGGAGCGCCCTCCAACCTTGCCACCTCGCCCCCGACCAGAGATTGGAGGACCGCGGCCAAATCTTCGCCACTCAAGGCCGCAGGGCTCGGATGAGGCCTCCACATCGGAGGTGAGTACTGCCGGAGTGGAGCCAGCTGGTGCTCCAGGAACTCCCTCAGCAGCAACGCACCGGTCAACTTCGCCGCCGCCGTGCTCACCGGCCTCAGGTCCGCGTCCATCTTCTCCAACACCAGTTTTGCGCGGGGGTCCATGAGCTCCGCTCGGCACCAGTTGCTGGAGCTCGCGGGCTGCTCCGCGGGCAAGATCAGCCTAGGGTGGATGCGCCCGGCATCTACCAAGACCCACTTGCTCCTGAAGCCCTCAATCCTCTTCCCGGGATTCGAGATGGCAATGGTGCCGCCATACGCGACGAAGCTCGCGCACGCGGAAGGAGAACCGCGAGAGACCCGGAGGGAGAAGTAGTGGCGCAGCAAGGCCACTGAAGGCTGCACCCCTACGTGGGCCTCGCAGTAATAAGCGAAGATCGCCAGGAGAAGGACAGAGTTGGGGTGGAGATGCAGAGCCTGCAAGTTGTAATGGCGGAGGACAGAGAAGAAAAACTCGGAGAAGGGAGGCACCAGGCCCGCGGCAATGGAGCTTACAAAGAGAGGATAAAAGGTGCTCCCTCGGCCCTCAGGGGTGGCAGAGCCAGCCTTGAACACCTGCGCCCCATTGATGCCCTGCGCCGCTGCCATCCGGCGCAGCCGGGCAAGGCCCGCCTTGGACACGTTCGGCAAGTCCAGAGCAGGTGAGTACAAAGCTTCGGCCGGAGACTGACGAGGAGCCATGGCTTCCTAGGTCACGTAGCCGGAGTAGATCTGGAAATTTGGAGGAAGAAAGGGGAGGCGCAGGAAAGGGGATCTGAGCAGCAACCGGAGTAAGCAAAAGGCAAAGTCTGGGCAGATGCCGCTCCTTTATCAACCTGCGCGGTTGCTGAAGCACTTGCTTCCAATCAACCGCCACGTGACGCCCAAGGCCGCAGGCTGTTAGGGCCCGCGGCGCTTCGACCTTGCCCTTTCGCCTCTCGGCACGGCCATGTTCGGGCGTGCCTTGGGCCGGGGTGCTACTGTCAGCGTTCTGTGAACGGGGGTCCCCAGACTTGCCTGCCTGCGGCCTGCGACGTGGCTCAAAGGGGGCCCAACACGGCCCATCTTCATCAACACAAGACTCAAGACCCTCGCGAGGGGCCAAGCCTCGCGGGGCGGACGACGTGGAGCTTCCTCAGGCACGGCCTCGTCAGGCTGGCTCGCGAGGAGGCAGAGAGATCAAGGCGGGGTACCTCGCGAGGTGCCCGTGACGCAAGCCATGACGACTCAGGGCACCAGGCGGGCGCCAACCCGCACAGCGTCCTCCTTTCCTCTTTGGTGCAAAGGGGGCAAGCGCAGCCGCGGAGTACCGAGGCATCAGGCAAAGGTTTCCATGTCGGTGCAACGAGACCAAGACCAGGAGGACTACGAGACAGAGGTCACCGTGGAGCCCAAGACGGCGTCATCACCAGAGCTTTGCGCAGGCGAAGACTGCTTTTGTCGGGATAGCTGATACTTGCTGTCCCCCCTTCAAATTAGCCCGCCATTGTTGGCTCCCTTCCCGCTCAATATTTGGGAAGAGGACCAGGGCCTCTATAAATAGGACCAGCCACCCACATAGCAAGGGGGGCGGGTAAGAGTAAGGCAATGAGTGAGAGAGAGAGAGAGAAAGAGAAAGGTGGCTGAACTCCTCCCAGCAGTTCATCACCCCAGCCAAGAACAGACCCTCGGGAGGCTGTTCTTCCTTGTATCGTTCATCATCATCAGCCCCAAGAGGCAATCCACCCACCACACACTGGAGTAGGGTATTACACCACAACAGTTGCCCAAACCAGTATAAACCTTGTGTCTCTTGTGCAGTTCTTTCAGTAGTCTAGATCTTTGCGAGACGGAGAGGTAGAAGGCGTAATCTCCGCGCGCACCCCAGTGTTCGAACCTTAAGGGTCTGCCGGAACCCAAAATCCGACAATACTCTTGCTTTTGATATGCCTTCGTGCATAATTACTGCAACTTGTTCGTCATGTGGGTGATGAACTTTCCAAAGTGTTTTCTGCAATACAAAAAATCTTAAAGTGCCACCGCGGTTGTACCGACAGGCGGAGTATGATGACTGCATATTGCGAAATCAAAATATCTGAAATGTAAGCATATGATCAAATCTTTGTGATACATAATACCTACCATCATTGGGCGTGAAGTTGGCTTGGCCAATCTTGAAGCGGAGGTTTATAAACCCACACTGTTGGAGGAGATAGCAGCTCCTGTATATATATAATTCCGGTTTACCATGTAAACCGTGCCGGGTTATAATAAAACACCGTGTTACTCCGTAATAGGATGTTAAAAACTCAAACCGGGCAAATAGTCCCTGGATCAAAAATGGACGGTGTTCCATCAATTGACAGTTTGAACCGGCTTAAAACTTTGTCGGTTTAAAAACACAACAAAAGAAATACCTATCAATGAAAAATGTGAAGCAAAGGCAATGATAAAACCGTTTGCAAAAAGAGGCTTTATTTGAGCCGATCAGATGGCGTTACCATGGTCGGACATGACCAAGCTCCCGATAGGTGTAGCTGTGGTTCAAGTCAGCCAGGTCCCCAAATGAAACCATGGCATTTATGCCGATCAAGAGGCGTGGCAATGGTTCGGGTTCGACCAAGCCCCCAAGTGATTCTGTGGCCTTAGGCCGATCAAGAGGCATGACTGGTTCAGATGTGACCTAGTCCCCAAGTGATCTGGTGGCTCTCGCCTATCCAGAGGTGTTGCATTGGTTCGGACACGACCAAGCCCCCAAGTGATATAACATGATGCTTTGAAAAGCTAACTCAAGGGGTAAACCGGAGACCGCTTTAGAACAACTCCGTGTAACCACACATGATGTAAAAGAACAGATACCCCGCTTTAGCTGAGGTTCAGGTTTATTATATTTAATCATATATATACATCGTTGTAATATATACACAAGTAGAGCCAATGGATCAGGTATAGTAAGGCCGAAGATGAACTATGTTCCACGGCCTGTTGGTCTCCTCCTCTGATGTACGTGAGTCTTTATGCTCTCGAATATCGATCAGATAGTATGACCCGTTGTGCAGATTCTTGCTGACCACGAAAGGTCCCTCCCAAGGTGGGGATAGCTTATGCATATTAGTCTGATCTTGGATGAGCCGAAGCACCAAATCTCCATCCTGAAAGGTTCTGGTTCTGACTCGGTGACTGTGATAACGACGAAGATCCTGTTGGTAAATCGCCGAACGGGCAGCTGCTATGTCACGTTCTTCATCCAACAGGTCCGAAGCGTCTTGCCGTGCTGTCTCGTTGTTCGCTTCAACATAAGCCGCCACACGAGGTGAGCCATGACGGATATCACTGGGAGAACCGCCTCCGCTCCATAGACCATGAAGGACGGTATGTATCCTGTTGATCTGTTGGGTGTAGTATTGATGCTCCATAACACAGATGGTAACTCTTCTACCCAACAACCTGGTGTTCTCTGCAAAGGAACCATAAGCCGGGGCTTGATGCCTCTCAAGATCTCTTGATTAGCCCTTTTTGCTTGACCATTGGACTGTGGGTGTGCCACCGATGAAACGTCAAGCCGGATGTGCTCCCGTTCGCAGAACTCCTTCATGGCACCTTTGGACAAATTGGTACCATTATATGTGATGATACTGTGTGGGAAGCCAAACCGGAAAATCACTTTTTTGATGAACTGAACCGCCGTGGCCACATCACACTTGCTAACAGGTTCTGCCTCCACCCACTTTGTAAACTTGTCAACCGCCTCCAGGAGGTGGGTCTTCTTATCTTTGGACCTTTTGAAAGGCCCAACCATATCCAGCCCCCAAGTCGCAAATGGCCAAGTAATTGGAATCATTCTCAATTCTTGAGCCGGCACATGAGCACGTCTTGAAAACTTTTGGCAACCATCACATCGTCTGACCAGATCCTCCGCATCAGCATGAGCAGTTAACCAATAGAAGCCATGGCGGAACGCTTTAGCCACCAAAGATTTTGAACCAGCGTGGTGACCACAATCTCCTTCGTGGATCTCACACAAAATTTCATAGCCTTCTTCAGGAGACACACAGCGTTGAAGCGCCCCTGATACACTATAATGATGCAACTCGCCATTGACAATAGTCATGGACTTGGACCGCTGGATTATCTATCGGGCCAGAGTCTCATCCTCTGGTAAGTCGCCCTAGTTCATGTACGCCAGGTAAGGAAGTGTCCAATCCGGAATGATATGAAGAGCTGCCACCAATTGAGCCTCCGGATCAGGAATAGCCAAATACGCTTCACCAGCGAGCTTGACCGATGGGTTGTGCAGCACATCCAGAAAAACATTAGGCGGGACTGGTTTACGCTGAGAGCCCAGCCGGCTTAAAGCGTCCGCCGCTTCATTCTTCCGTCGGTCCATGTGGTCCACCTGATAGCCTTTAAAGTGACCTGCAACAATATCCACCTCACGACGATATGCTGCCATGAGTGGGTGCTTGGAATCCCAAGTGCCAGATACTTGTTGAGCCATGAGGTCCAAGTCACCGAAGCACTTAACTCGACTTAGATTCATCTCCTTAGCCATCCGGAGACCATGGAGCAAGGCTTCATACTCAGCTGCATTGTTAGTACAAGGGAACATTAAGCGGAGAACGTAACAAAACTTATCACCTCGTGGGGAAGTTAATACGACTCCAGCCCCCGAGCCTTCCAATTGCCTGGACCCGTCGAAATGGATGGTCCAATATGCGTGATCCAGTTTTTCTTCAGGAGCTTGCAGTTCCGTCCAATCATTGATGAAATCAACAAGTGCTTGAGACTTAACCGCCGTCCGAGGCACATACTTCAACCCGTGCAGCCCAAGCTCTATAGCCCACTTGGCAATCCGGCCAGTCGCTTCCCGGTTCTGTATGATGTCCCCCAAGGGAGCAGAACTGACCACCATAATGGGGTGCCCTTGGAAGTATTGCTTGAGCTTCCGGCTTGCCATAAAAACTCCATATACCAGCTTCTGCCAATGCGGATACCTTTGCTTGGACTCAATGAGTACCTCGCTGATATAATAGACCGGACATTGAACCGGATGCTCCTTGCCTGCCTCTTTTTGTTCCACCACAATAGCCACACTGACCGCACGAGCATTAGCAGCAACATATAGCAGCAACGGTTCTTTGTCCATGGGAGCGGCGAGCACAGGCGGATTGGCCAATTGCCTCTTTAAGTCCTCAAACGCTTTATCAACAGCAGAACTCCAGATGAATTGATCCGTCTTCTTCAACATTTGATAGAAAGGGATTGCCTTCTCACCAAGGCGGCTGATAAACCGGCTTAACGCGGCAATCCGTCCTGCCAGGCGTTGAACATCATTGATACACTTCGGTTTAGCTAGGGAGGTGATGGCTGTGATCTTCTCCAGATTAGCCTCGATTCCCCTATTGGACACCAGAAAACCCAATAACTTGCCTGCCGGTACACCAAAGACACACTTGGCCGGATTGAGCATCATCTTGTACGTCCTCAGGTTATCAAAAGTTTCCTTTAAGTCATCAACCAGAGTCTCCTTCTCTCTTGACTTAACCACAATATCATCTACGTAAGCATGTACATTGCGGCCAATCTGCTTGTGAAGACAATTTTGTACACACCGTTGATAAGTTGCCTGGGCACTCTTGAGCCCAAAGGGCATAGACACATAGCAGAAGGCTCCAAAGGGAGTTATGAATGCCGTCTTCTCCTGGTCCTTAACTGCCATTTTGATCTGATGATAGCCATAATATGCATCCAAAATACTCAAAAGCTCACAACCCGCCGTAGCATCAATAATTTGATCAATACGGGGGAGGGCAAAAGGATCTGCTGGACAAGCTTTATTAAGATCTGTGTAATCCACACACATGCGCCAGGTGCCATTTTTCTTAAGGACCAGCACCGGATTAGCAAGCCACTCAGGGTGGAAAACCTCAATAATAAAGCCAGCCGCTAAGAGCCTGGCCACCTCTTCTCCAATCGCCTTGCGTCTTTCTTCGTTAAACCGGTGGAGGAACTGTTTTACCGGTTTGTATTTAGGATCCACATTAAGGGTGTGCTCAGCGAGTTGCCTCGGTACACCTGGCATGTCAAAGGGCTTCCATGCAAAAATGTCCCGATTCTCACGGATGAACTCGATGAGCGCGCTTTGTTATTTCGGATCCAAGTTGGCACTGATGCTGAACTGCTTCGATGAATCGCCAGGCACGAAGTCAACAAGCTTAGTTTCAGCTGCCGATTTGAACTTCAGGGTCGGATCATCCTCCGTAGTTGGCTTCTTTAATGGAGTCATGTCCGCCGGATCAACATTGTCCTTATAATACTTCAGCTCCTCGGTGGCACAGACCGACTCTGCGTAGGCCGCATCTCCTTCCTCGCACTCCAAAGCGATTTTACGGCTTCCGTGAACCGTTATTGTACCCTTGTGAACCGGCATCTTGAGCTGCAAATACACATAACAGGGCCGTGCCATAAACTTGGCGTAGGTTGGTCGCCCAAAAAGGGCGTGATATGGACTTTGGATTTTCACCACTTCAAACGTCAATGTTTCTGACCTGGAATCATGATCATCTCCAAAGGCCACTTCCAGAGCTATCTTACCAACAGGATATGCTGACTTGCCAGGTACCACACCATGGAACACCATATTGGACGGTTTGAGATTCTTATCTGTTAGTCCCATACGACGGAAGGTCTCATAGTACAAGATATTAATGCTGCTCCCTCCATCCATGAGTACCTTGGTGAACTTATAACCTCCCACCTGAGGCGCCACCACTAATGCTAGCTGACCCGGATTATCAACCTGAGGAGGGTGATCCTCTCTGCTCCATATGATTGGCTGTTCAGACCAGCGTAGATAACGGGGCACGGCCGGTTCAACAGAGTTGACTGCCCGCCTCTGAACCTTCCGGTCTCGCTTGTCTAGGCTAGTGGTGAAGACATGGTACTGCCCACTATTCAACTGCTTTGGGTTGCTCTGGTAACCCGACTGTTGCTGCTGCTGGTTGTAACCACCCTGGTTGTTCTGATTATTTTGATTGTTATGTCCGCCCGGATTACCATTAAATCCTGAACCGGAATTTCCCCCACCGTATCCCGGCCCGGATCCTAAGCCACCACCGGAGCCGTGATCATACCAGAAAGCATTAGAATTCTTGAACTCCTGCATAATGAAGCAGTCCTTCCAAAGGTGGTTTGCTGGCACCTCCTTCGTCCCATGCTTTGGACAGGGCTGGTTCAATAGATAATTTAAGCGGTTCGGGTTAGGGTTAGGCGCTCCACTGCGATTCGGCGGTTTACCCTTGCGTCGCTGACCCTTGTCCTGCGCGTTGGTAGTAGCCACGAAGTCCATGTTGCCATCCGCTTTACGCTTGCCTCCGCTACTGTTACCTGCCGAGTGATGCTGCTGACCTTTGGAGTTGTTGTTCTTCTTCCCCTTTCCTATCTTGTCATCATCAGACTCGGGATCCTTGGTACTATCGGAATCAGCATACTTTACCAAGGCAGCCATGAGGGTCCCCATGTCAGTGCAATGGCGCTTCATCCGTCCCAACTTCAGCTTTAGGGGCACAAACCGGCAGTTGCCTTCTAGGGTTATGACTGCAGTGTCAGCATTGATGCGGTCTTATGAATGCAACATTTGTCAGACCCGGCGCACCCAATGAGTCGTCGATTCTGCTTCCTCCTGGATGCAAGCCACTAAGTCCACTATCGACATAGGCTGTTTGCATGTATCCTTGAAATTGCTGATAAACCGGGCTCGTAACTGGGCCCATGAACTGATAGAATTGGCCGGCAAGCTTTTTAGCCAAGTACGGGCCGTTCCTTCAAGCATCATGGTGAAGTATTTTGCACACGCCGCATCATCCGCATCTAGCATCTCCACGGCCATCTCGTAGCTCTCCACCCATGTCTTTGGAGGTTGATCCGCCGTGTAATTTGGTACTTTGCACAGGCCATTGAAATCCTTGGGAAGGCGCACATTGCGTAAAGCAGGGACAAGGCAAGGCACCCCCAAAGAACTAGAAGTAACACCAGGTTCGATCGAGATAGTTGGAAGAACCGACGTAAGCTGTCGAGCCTGATACTGTGCGGCTAACTCGGCCTCCCTGCACGCTCGGGCCCGGTCCACCACTTCTTGAGCGTTATCCGCACCACCCGCCGGGTTGTTGCCGTGGGGTGCCCCACGTCGTTCATTACTTGACATTGCCAGTTCATCCATATGCCTGCTATAGCTCCGGCTTGGACGAGGGGTTGAGTGGATCCAGTCGCGGCTATATGAGTATGCTTCCTGTTGGACCAAAGCTGTCCTAAGAAGCTCCTTGACCCGTCGCGTCTCTACTACCTGCGGCGAGTCACCTTCAATTAGATTGGCCTCCAGTCGTGCAGCAGCGGCAACGAGATTGTCCATCGGGTTGGAGTAGTGACCTGGAGATGTTAAAACAGCCTGAGGTATAACAGTGTTTTGACGAGGCAGATCCATCAGACGGGCTGAACCGGCATGCCAGTCGCAGGAGCTTCCGCCCGGTTTATCTCCACCAGATTACTGGTTCCTGCTCCTGGGGTGTTGAAAAGGTCTCTAGCCTCGAAAACCAAAGGCAAACGGGATCGGTACTTCCTCTTCATGACTTCATGCGACGCGTTCTGATCCAACATGAGCCTGTAGGCTTGTGCGTCTAAAGCGGCCCGCTCTGCGGTCATCCTGGCATTCTCAGCTGCTAGGTCCGCCTTGGCCTGGGTGATCTGTTCCTTCACCTTTGCTATCTCCGCGTTGTGGATGTCCTGATCCGCTGGGTTAGCTTCTGCCATAAGCACAGCCAATGCATCAAATAGATCTGATAGGACTTGAGCCGGCGGGCGTACAGAGCCTCCCGCCCCGGTAGCCATCGCCGCTACTGAACCGGAGGTTATTGGCGCAGCGGTCGAAGAATGAAGCGATGCTTGTGTGCCGGCCATGAATATTCCAACTCGGTTGGGTAGATCAGAGGGGTCCAGAATACTGTCGCCATCGGAACAGCCCCCAATCCGGCCATCTTGTAGCTGATATAGAGATTTGATTTCTCCGGTTGATGACTCGTCGTCGGAACAAACGACGGTCTCGCCGCGAGATTCCGATCCATCCTCATAACTTCCTCCATGGATGACTCCCACGAAGGCACGCTTCACGGCCGGTTTAACCCGGGCGGATCGCGCACGCTGAGCCGTTTCGACGAGGTCAGTGCAGATGTCCGGCTCAGGGCCCGGTTCACCGATCTTGCCGATGAAAACGTGTATGCCACCAAAGGGGGCCCAGTACCCGTACTCAACTGAGCCGGCCTTGGGGCCCCAGCCTGCTTCGTCGATGTAGAGCTTGCCGCGACGACTCTTAGTCATCCGGCCTACAGCGTAGCCCTTGAGTCCTTCAAAGCAGCCCTCCAAGAACTTGAAACCATCATGCAATAGCCCCACGGTGGACACCAACTGTTGTGGTTTTGTCACGGCAGATGTCCTCGTGAAAGGACTTAGTCGTGGAGCCATCGCAACGGGTTAGCTTAAAGGGGTTAAAGCGGACACAGGGACGCAAGAGAGTTTATACTAGTTCGGCCCCTTCGGTGAAGGTAAAAGCCTACGTCTAGTTGTGATTGAATTGATGGGGTTTCGATGACTAGGGAGCAAATAAGCTTCGCCTGAGTCTCGAGTTGTTGTCTGTCCTCCTTGAACCACCACCGGGTCGTCCCCTTATATACACGGGTGACGCCTGTCGGTTCACGGAGTCCCAATACCGGCTCATAGATGTGTCCGGTTTGGTCTCTACTTATTCCTAACTTACAATACAAGTTACATACCAACGCCGGTTTACGGCTACAGGCCTTGAACCGACTATGGGCCTTGAGCCCTCATCTGTCTTCTTGGGCTTTAACATAGCTAACTACTGATGAAGTAACCCGGCCCAGATAGGCCGGTTTACGCCCAGTAGTAATATCCCCAACAGGTAGCTAATCCGCTCTTCCTCCTTTTGTTCTTCGCTCTCCTCATCATCTTTTTCATCCAATGAGCCCCTAGTTTCATCAATTCCTTCTTCCATAGACTCCTGCAAAACATTAGTCTCTTCTTGGACAACGGAGGAGTCCTCAATATATGGTTTAACATAGGCATTAGAAGCATAATTATCATAACAATATTTAAGTATGGCAAAAAAATTAGATTTGTAAAGAGTAGCATCATACTTTCCAATCAAAGAAGCAATTTCATAAGCACCCTTAAAAGCAACAAATTCTTCAATTTGTTGAACATCATAGTAATTATAAACACCCTTAGCATAAGAAGATACGATTCCATTATCACTAAACTCACATTGGTAGGGAAGGTGTTTCTTAGGGTCTTCAGAACAACAAGTAAAATCATATATGTCACATAAATTCCAAGCATAGCATTGCAAACCATGAATTTGATCCATTAAAAGTTTCCCTTTTTTAGATAAGCGGTGTCGCACATAACAAGCATGTTCATCTAAACATTTTCCCTCAACTAAGCTAGTTGGAGTTTCAGCACAAGCACATAGGGATAGAAGATGATCCAAGTAAAAAGCTTCAGAAGTGTGATAGATTTTGAGTGGTTCTTCAACCATTGGTTCAGCAGGTACCACTAATTTTTTTGGTATTTTGCGTTTCCTACCCATAATTAAAGATAGAAAACAAGAGCACAAAATAAAAACAAATTAGTGATAAAGCAAACAAGCACAGACAAGAATATTCACCCCACGCTATAACTCTCTGGCAACGGCGCCAAAAAAAGGTCTTGATAACACACAAGTATAGGGGATCAATTGTAGCCTCGTTCGATAAGTAAGAGTGTCGAACCCAACAAGGAGCTAAAGGTAGAACAAATATTCCCTCAAGTTTTATCGACCACCGATACAACTCGACGCACGCTTGACGTTCGCTTTACCTAGAACAAGTATAAAACTAGAAGTACTTTGTAGGTGTAACGGGATAGGTTTGCAATAATATAAAGAGCACGTAAATAAAAACTAGGGGCTGTTTTAGGTAAAGAAGCAATAAAGTTAGTATAGCGAGTGTGGAAAAGTGGTGGTAGGAGTTGCGGAATTGTCCCTAAGAAATTGCCTCCTTTACTAGACCAATTGCAAGTTTTATGTGGGAGAGGCCACTTCTAGCATGTCATCCCTGACTTGGAATTCTATGCACTTATGATTGGAACTATTAGCAAGCATCCGCAACTACTAACGTTCATTAAGGTAAAACCCAACCATAGAATTAAGATATATTGGTCCCCCTTTAATCCCGTATGCATCAATTTCTATGCTAGGTTGAAGCTTCTGTCACTCTTGCCCTCCAATACATAGTCCTATCAACATACAACTAACCCTATGGTGTGATCCACGGGCGTGCTCATATGATGGGCACCAAAGGACAGCAACATAACCACAAGCAAATTAAACCAATCATAGCAATTCACCAATTACCGATAGGACAACGAAAATCTACTCAGACATCATAGGATGGCAACACATCATTGGATAATAATATGAAGCATAAAGCACCATGTTCAAGTAGAGGGTACAGCGGGTTGCGGGAGAGCGGACCGCTGTAGATAGATGGGGGAAGGTGATGAAGATGTTGGTGCAAATGACGGAGGTGTTGGTGTAGATTGATACGTCTCCAACGTATCTATAATTTTTGATTGCTCCATGCTATATTATCTACTGTTTTACACATTATTGGGCTTTATTTTCCACTTTTATATTATTTTTGGGACTAACCTATTAACCGGAGGCCCAGCCCAGAATTGCTGTTTTTGCCTGTTTTAGGGTTTCGAAGAAAAGGAATATCAAACGGAGTCCAAACAGAATGAAACCTTCGGAAACGTGATTTTATCATCAGATAAGATCCAGGAGACTTCGACCCTCCATCAAGAAAGCCACGAGGTGGTCACGAGGGTAGGGGCGCCCCCCCCCTAAGGCGCGCCCCGTGCCTCATGGGCCCCTCGAAGCTCCACCGACGTACTTCTTCCTCCTATATATATGCACGTACCCCCAAACAATCGGGGACGGAGCTAAAAACCTAATTCCACCGCCGTAACTTTCTGTATCCACGAGATCCCATCTTGGGGCCTGTTCCGGAGCTCCGCCGGAGGGGGCATCGGTCAGAGAGGGCTTCTACATCATCATCCAAGCCCCTCCGATGAAGTGTGAGTAGTTTACTTCAGACCTACGGGTCCATAGCTAGTAGCTAAATGGCTTCTTCTCTCTTTTTGGATCTCAATACAATGTTCTCCCCCTCTCTTGTGGAGATCTATTCGATGTAATCTTCTTTTTGCGGTGTGTTTGTTGAGACCGATGAATTGTGGGCTTATGATCCAGTCTATCTATGAATAATATTTGAATATTCTCTGAATTCTTTTAGGTATGATTGGTTATCTTTGCAAGTCTCTTCAAATTATCAGTTTGGTTTGGCCTACTAGATTGGTTGTTCTTGCCATGGGAGAAGTGCTTAGCTTTGGGTTCAATCTTGCGGTGTCCTTTCGTAGTGACAGAAGGGGCAGCAAGGCACGTATTGTATTGTTGCCATCGAGGATAACAAGATGGGGTTTTTATCATATTGCATGAAACTATCCCTCTACATCATGTCATCTTGCTTAAGGCGTTACTCTATTTTTAACTTAATACTCTAGATGCATGCTGGATAGTGGTCGATGAGTGGAGTAATAGTAGTAGATGCAGAATCATTTTGGTCTACTTGTCTCGGACGTGATGCCTATATACATGATCATACCTATATATTCTCATAACTATGCTCAATTCTGTCAATTGCTCAACAGTAATTTGTTCACCCACCGTAGAATACTTATGCTCTTGAGAGAAGCCACTAGTGAAACCTATGGCCCCCGGGTCTCTTTCTCATCATATCAATCTTCATCACTTTATTATTGCTTTGCTTTTACTTTGCTTTTACTTTATTTACTTTGCATCTTTATACCAAAAATACCAAAAATATTATTTATCATCTCTATCAGATCTCACTTTCGTAAGTGACCGTGAAGGGATTGACAACCCCTAAGCGCGTTGGTTGCGTTGAGCTATTGTTTTTATGTAGGTACTAGGGACTCAAGCGTAGCCTCCTACTGGATTGATACCTTGGTTCTCAAAAACTGAGGGAAATACTTACGCTACTTTGTTGCATCATCCCTTCCTCTTCGGGGAAATCCAATGCAGTGCTCAAGAGGTAGCAAGAAGAATTTTTGGCGCCGTTGCCGGGGATTCTGCGTAAAAGTCAACATACCAAGTACCCATCACAATCCCTATCTCCCGCATTGCATTATTTGCCATTTGCCTCTCGTTTTCCTCTCCCCCACTTCACCCTTGCCGTTTTATTCGCCCTCTCTCTCTCTATCCTCCCTCTCTTTCTCCGTTTTCCTTTTTGCCCGTTTGCTTTTTGTTTGCTCGTGTGTTGGATTGCTTGTTTGCCGCGATGGCTCAAGATAATACTAAATTGTGTGACTTCACCAATACCAACAATAATGATTTCCTTAGCACTCCGATTGCTCCTCTTACCGATGCTGAATCTTGTGAAATTAATACTGCCTTGTTGAATCTTGTCATGAAAGATCGGTTCTCCGGCCTTCCTAGTGAAGATGCCGCTACCCATCTTAATAGCTTCGTTGATTGGTGTGACATGCAAAAGAAGAAAGACGTCGATAATGATATTGTTAAATTGAAGCTATTTCCTTTTTCGCTTAGAGATCGTGCTAAAGCTTGGTTTTCGTCTTTGCCTAAAAATAGTATTGATTCATGGAACAAGTGCAAAGATGCTTTTATCTCTAAATATTTTCCTCCCACTAAGATCATCTCTCTTAGAAACGATATTATGAATTTTAAACAACTTGATCATGAACATGTTGCACAATCTTGGTAGAGAATGAAATTAATGATACGTAATTGCCCTACTCATGGTTTAAATTTGTGGATGGTTGTTCAGAATTTTTATGCCGGATTGAATTTTGCTTCTAGAAATCTTTTAAATTCAGCTGCGGGAGGCACTTTTATGGAAATCACTTTAGGAGAAGCTACTAAACTCCTAGATAATATTATGGTTAATTATTCTTAATGGCATACTGAAAGATCTACTAAAAAGGTGCATGCGATAGAAGAAATTAATGTTTTGAGTGGAAAGATGGATGAACTTATGAAATTATTTGCTAATAAGAGTGTTTATTCTGATCCTAATGATGTGCCCTTGTCTACTTTGATTGAGAATAATAATGAATCTATGGACGTGAATTTTGTTGGTAGGAACAATTTTGGTAACAACGCGTTTAGAGGAAATTTTCAATCCTAGGCCTTATCCTAGTAATCCCTCTAATAATTATGGTAATTCCTACAACAATTCTTACGGAAATTATAATAATATGCCCTCTGATTTTGAATCTAATATTAAAGAATTTATTTCTTCACAAAAGAATTTTAATGCTATGATTGAAGAAAAATTGCTTAAGATTGATGATTTGGCTAGGAATGTTGATAGAATTGCTCTTGATGTTGATTCTTTGAAACTTAGATCTATTCCACCTAAGAATAATATCAATGAGTCTCTCAAAGCCATGAGAATTTCCATTGACGAGTGCAAAGAAAGAACCGCTAGGATGCGTGCTAAGAAAGATGCCTTTATAAAAGCGTGTTCTTCTAGTTCCTATGAAAATAATGATGAAGATCTAAAAGTTATTGATGTGTCCCCTATTAAATCTTTGTTTTGCAATATTAATCTTGATAGTGATGGGACTGAATATGATCCACCTTTACCTAGAAGGCGTTCTAAGAATTCGGAATTTGTTGATCTTGATGCTAAATTTGATAAAAGTGGGATTGAAGAACATAAAACCCTAGATGTTGCTAAACCCACTATTATGGATTTCAAGGAATTTAACTATGAAAATTTCTCTTTGATTGATTGTATTTCCTTGTTGAAATCCGTGCAAAAATCTCCTCACGCTTATAGTCAAAATAAAGTGTTTACTAAACATATCTATGATGCCTTGATGCAATCTTATGAAGAAAAACTTGAATTGGAAGTTTCTATCCCTAGAAAACTTTATGATGAGTGGGAACTAACTATTAAGATTATAATTAAAAATCATGAGTTTTATGCTTTGTGTGATTTGGGTGCTAGTGTCTCTACTATTCCCAAAACTTTGTGTGATATACTAGATTTCTGTGATTTTGATGATTGCTCCCTAAACTTGCATCTTGCGGATTCCATTATTAAGAAACCTATGGGAAGAATTAATGATGTTCTTATTGTTGAAAATAGGAATTATGTGCCCGTAGATTTTATCGTTCTTGATATAGATTGCAATTCTTCTTGCCCTATTATTCTTGGTAGACCTTTCCTTAGAATGGTTGGTGCAATTATTCATATGAAGGAAGGGAATATTACATTTCAATTTACATTAAAAACGGGCATGGAACACTTTCCTAGAAAGAAAATAAAATTACCATATGAATCTATCATGAGATCCACTTATGGATTGCCTACCAAAGATAGCAATACCTAGATCTATTCCTGCTTGTTATGCCTAGCTAGGGGCGTTAAACGATAGCGCTTGTTGGGAGGCAACCCAATTTTATTTTTATTCCTTTCTTTTTGCTCCTGTTTAGTAATAAATAAATTATTTAGCCTCTGTTTTGGTTGTGTTTTTGTGTTTAATTAGTGTTTGTGCCAAGTACAACCGTTGGGAAGACTTGGGGAAAGTCTTGTTGAACTTGTTGTAAAAAAACAGAAACTTTAGCGCTCACGAGAACCGCTGTCATTTTTATTTGGAAAGTGATATTTAGTTAATTATTTTTGAATATGATTAATGCATAAATTCCTCACGTCCAGCAATTTATTTTAGAATTTTTGGGGTTCCAGATCTTGCGCTAGCTACAGATTACTACAGACTGTTCTGTTTTTGACAGATTCTATTTTTCGTGTGTTGTTTGCTTATTTTGATGAATCTATGGCTACTAAAATAGTTTATAATCCATAGAGAAGTTGGAATACAATAGGTATAACACCAGTATGAATAAAGAATGAGTTCATTACAGTACCTTGAAGTGGTCTTTTGTTTTCTTTCGCTAACGGAGCTCATGAGTTTTCTACTTTAAGTTTTGTGTTGTGAAGTTTTCAAGTTTTCGGTAAAGATTTGATGGATTATGGAACAAGGAGTGGCAAGATCCTAAGCTTGGGGATGCCCATGGCAACCCCAAGATAATCTAAGGACACCAAAAAGCCAAAGCTTGGGGATGCCCCGGAAGGCATCCCCTTTTTCGACTACTTCTATCGGTAACTTTACTTGGAGCTATATTTGTATTCACCACATGATATGTGTTTTGCTTGGAGCGTCTTTTATGATTTGAGTCTTTGCTTGTTAGTCTACCACAATCATCCTTGATGTACACACCTTTTTATAGAGCCATACATAGTTTGGAATTTGATAGAATACTCTATGTGCTTCACTTATATCTTTTGAGCTTTATAGTTTTGCTTTAGTGCTTCACTTATATATTTTAGAGCACGGTAGTGGATTTGTTTTATAGAAACTATTGATCTCTCATGCTTCACTTAGATTATTTTGAGAGTCTTAATAGCATGGTAATTTTCTGAAAATCCTAATATGCTTGGTATGCTAGATTAATAATAAAAGTTTCTTATGAGTGTGCTGAATACTAAGAAAAATTTGATGCTTGATGATTGTTTTGAGATATGGAGGTAATAATACTTGTGTTAATGTTTGCAAGTCCTGTAGCATGCACGTATGGTAAACGTTATGCAACAAATTTGAAACATGAGGTGTTATTTGATTGTCTTCCTTATGAGTGGCGGTCGGGGACGAGCGATGGTCTTTTCCTACCAATCTATCCCCCTAGGAGCATGCGCGTAGTGCCGAGGTTTTTGATGACTTGTAGATTTTTGCAAAAAGTATGTGAGTTCTTTATGACTAATGTTGAGTCCATGGATTATACGCACTCTCACCCTTCCATCCTTGCTAGCCTCTTCGGTACCGTGCATTGCTCTTTCTCACATTGAGAGTTGGCACAAACTTCGCCGGTGCATCCAAACCCCGTGATATGATATGCTCTTTCACAAATAAACCTCCTTATATTTTCCTCAAAACAGCCACCATACCTACCTATTATGGCATTTCCATAGCCATTCCGAGATATATTGCCATGCAACTTTCCATCATTCCATTCATCATGACACATTCATCATTATCATATTGCTTAGCATGATCATGTAGTTGACATAGTATTTGTGGCAAAGCCACCATTCATAATTCTTTCATACATGTCACTCTTGGTTCATTGCATATCCCGGTACACCGCCGGAGGCATTCATATAGAGTCATATCTTTGTTCTAGTATCGAGTTGTAATCATTGAGTTGTAAATAAATAGAAGTGTGATGATCATTATTATTAGAGCATTGTCCCAAGTGAGGAATAAATAAAAAGAAAGGCCATAAAAAAGAGAAGGCCCAAAAAGAGAAAGGCCATAAAAACAAGAGAAGGCCCAAAAAAAGAAAAAAAATTGAAAAAAAGAGAAAAAGAGAGAAGGGACAATGTTACTATCCTTTTACCACACTTGTGCTTCAAAGTAGCACCATGATCTTCCTAGTAGAGGGTCTCTCATGTTATCACTTTCATATACTAGCGGGAATTTTTCATTATAGAACTTGGCTTGTATATTCCAACAATGGGCCTCCTCAAGTGCCCTAGGTCTTCGTGAGCAAGCAGGTTGGATGCACACCCACTAGTTTGTTTTGTTGAGCTTTCATACATTTATAGCTCTAGTGCATCCGTTGCATGGCAATCCCTACTCCTTGCATTAACATCAATCGGTGGGCATCTCCATAGCCCATTGATTAGCCTCGTTGATGTGAGACTTTCTCCTTTTTTGTCTTCTCCACATAACCCCCTCATTATATTCTATTCCACCCATAGTGCTATGTCCATGGCTCGCGCTCATATATTGCATGAAAGTTTATAGGTTTGAGATTACTAAAGTATGAAACAATTGCTTGGCTTGTCATCGGGGTTGTGCATGGTGATAGCATTCTTGTGTGACGAAAATGAAACATGACTAAACTATATGATTTTGTAGGGATGAACTTTCTTTGGCCATGTTATTTTGAGAAGACATAATTGCTTAGTTAGTATGCTTGAAGTATTATCATTTTTATGTCAATATGAACTTTTGAATTGAATCTTTCGGATCTGAATATTCATACCAGAATTAAGAAGAATTACATTAAAATTATGCCAAGTAGCACTCCGCATCAAAAATTCTGTTTCTATCATTTACCAACTCGAGGACGAGCAGGAATTAAGCTTGGGGATGCTTGATACGTCTCCAACGTATCTATAATTTTTGATTGCTCCATATTATATTATCTACTGTTTTAGACATTATTGGGCTTTATTTTCCACTTTTATATTATTTTTGGGACTAACCTATTAACCGGAGGCCAACCCAGAATTGTTGTTTTTTGCCTGTTTTAGGGTTTCGAAGAAAAGGAATATCAAACGGAGTCCAAACAGAATGAAACCTTCGGAAACGTGATTTTCCCATCAGATAAGATCCAGGAGACTTGGACCCTCCGTCAAGAAAGCCACGAGGTGGTCAAGAGGGTAGGGGCGCCCCCCCCCCCCAGGGCGCGCCCCCTGCCTCGTGGGCCCCTCGAAGCTCCACCGACATACTTCTTCCTCCTATATATATCCACATACCCCCAAACGATCGAGGACGGAGCCAAAAACCTAATTCCACCGCCATAACTTTCTGTATCCACGAGATCCCATCTTGGGGCCTGTTTCGGAGCTCTGTCGAAGGGGGCATCGGTCATGGAGGGCTTCTACATCATCGTCCAAGCCCTTCGATGAAGTGTGAGTAGTTTACTTCAGACCTACGGGTCCATAGCTAGTAGCTAAATGGCTTATTCTCTCTTTTTGGATCTCAATATGATGTTCTCCCCTTCTCTTGTGGAGATCTATTCGATGTAATCTTCTTTTTGTGGTGTGTTTGTTGAGACCGATGAATTGTGGGTTTATGATCCAGTCTATCTATGAATAATATTTGAATCTTCTCTGAATTCTTTTATGTATGATTGGTTATCTTTGCAAGTCTCTTCGAATTACCAGTTTGGTTTGGCCTACTAGATTGGTTGTTCTTGCCAGGGGAGAAGTGCTTAGCTTTGGGTTCAATCTTGCGGTGTCCTTTCCCAATGACAGAAGGGGCAGCATGGCACGTATTGTATTGTTGCCATCGAGGATAACAAGATGGGGTTTTTATCATATTGCATGAAACTATCCCTCTACATCATGTCATCTTGCTTAAGGCGTTACTCTGTTTTTAACTTAATACTCTAGATGCATGCTGGATAGCGGTCGATGAGTGGAGTAATAGTAGTAGATGCAGAATTGTTTCGGTCTACTTGTCTCGCACGTGATGCCTATATACATGATCATACCTAGATATTCTCATAACTATACTCAATTCTGTCAATTGCTCAATAGTAATTTGTTCACCCACCGTAGAATACTTACGCTCTTGAGAGAAGCCACTAGTGAAACCTATGGCCCCCGGGTCTCTTTCTCATCATATCAATCTTCATCACTTTATTATTTCTTTTCTTTTACTTTATTTACTTTACATCTTTATACCAAAAATATTATTTATCATCTCTATCAGATCTCACTTTTGTAAGTGACCGTGAAGGGATTGACAACCCCTAAGCGCGTTGGTTGCGTTGAGCTATTGTTTTTGTGTAGGTACGAGGGACTCGAGCGTAGCCTCCTACTGGATTGATACCTTGGTTCTCAAAAACTGAGTGAAATACTTACGCTACTTTGCTGCATCATCCCTTCCTCTTCTGGTAAATCCAACGAAGTGCTCAAGACGTAGCATAGATCACCGTCACACGATGATGGCCCCGACGGTGTTCCGGCGCCACCGGGAGAGAAGTGGAGAGGGCCCCCTTCTTATTCTTCTTCCTTGACCTTCTCCCTAGATGGGAGAAGGTTTTCCCCTCTGGTCCATGGCCTCCATGGCGGCGGAGGGGCGAGAGCCCCTCCGAGATTGGATCTGTCTCTCTGTCTCTCTCTGTTTTTGCTTTCCAGATTCTGGCCTTTCACCGTTTCTTATATTCCGAGAGATCCGTAACTCCAATTGGGCTGAAATTTTAACACGATTTTTATCCGGATATTATCTTTCTTGCTGCGAAAGAAGGGAGCCAACCGCCTTACCGGGTGGCCACAAGGGTCAGGGGCGTGCCCATCCCCCTGGGGAAAGCCCCCCCCCCCCCCCCCCGCCTCGTGGACCCCTCGGGCATCGTTTCACGTTGATTCTTCTTCCCAAAAATCACATATATTCCAAAAAAAATCTCCATCAGTTTTTATCCCGTTTGGACTCCATTTGATATGGATTTTCTGCAAAACAACAAACAGGAACTGGCACTGGCACTGGGCACTCGATCAATATGTTAGTCCCCAAAAATAGTATAAAAAGTTGCCAAAAGTATATGAAAGTTGTATAATATTGGCATGGAACAATCAAAAATTATAGATACGATGGAGACGTATCAATAAGTGTCGCAACCCCAAACTTTAAGAAATAATAGCTTGGGTTTCTTGCCAAACCATAGTTCATACGGTGTCATCTCAACGGATTTAGAAAGTGCCCTATTTAACGTGAATGCAGCTGTCTCTAATGCATAACCCCAAAACAATAGTGCTAAAATCGGTAAGAGACATCATAGATAACACCATATCTAATAAAGTATGATTACGACGTTCGGACATACCATTACGTTGTGGTGTTCAAGGTGGCGTGAGTTGTGAAACTATTGCACATTGTTTTAAATGAAGGCTAAACTCGTAACTCAAATATTCGCCTCCGTGATCAGATTGTAGACTTTATTTTCTTGTTACGATGATTCTCCACTCCACTCTGAAATTCTTTGAACTTTTCAAATGTTTCAAACTTGTGTTTCATTAAGTAGATATACCCATATCTGCTCAAATCATCTGTGAAGGTCAAAAAATAACAATACCCTCCGCGTGCCTCAACACTCATTGGGCCGCATATATCTGTATTTATTATTTCCAATAAGTCACTGGCTCGCTCCATTGTTCCAGAGAACAAAGTTTTAGTCATCTTGCCCATGAGGCATGGTTCACAAGTATTAAATGATTCATAATCAAGTGATTCCAAAAGTCCATCTGCATGGAGTTTCTGCATGCGCTTTACACCAATATGACCTAAACAGAAGTGCCACAAATATGCTGCACTATCATTATCAACTTTGCATCTTTTGGCATCAATATTATGAATATGTGTATCACCACAATCGAGATTCAACATAAATAGAACACTCTTCAAGGGTGCATGGCCGTAAAAGATATTACTCATATAAATAGAACAACCATTATTCTCTGATTTAAATGAATAACCGTCTCGCACTAAACAAGATCCAGATATAATGTTCATGCTCAACACTGGCACCAAATAACAATTATTCAGGTCTAAAACTAATCCCGAAGGTAGATGTATAGAGGTAGCATCCTGACGGCAATCACATCGACCTTGGAACCATTCCTGGCGCGCATCGTCACCTCGTCCTTAGCCAATCTTTGTTTAATTCGTAGCTCCTATTTCGAGTTACAAATATGATGAGAAACCAAACCAGTATCAAATACCCAGGAGCTACTACGAGCATTATTAAGGTACACGTCAATAACATGTATATCAAATATACCTTTGTTCACTTTGCCATCCTTCTTATCCGCCAAATACTTGCGGCAGTTCTGCTTCCAGTGACCAGTCCCTTTGCAGTAGAAGCACTCAGTTTTAGGCTTGGGTCCAGCTTTGGGTTTCTTCCCGGGAGTGGCAACTTGCTTTCCATTCTTCTTGAAGTTCCCCTTCTTTCCCTTGCCCTTTTTCTTGAAACCAGTGATCTTGTTAACCATCAACGCTTGATGCTCCTTCTTGATTTCTACCTTCGCAGCTTTGAGCATTGCGAAGAGCTCGGGAATTGTCTTCTCCATCCCTTGCATATTACAGTTCATCACGAAGCCTTTGTAGCTTAGTGGCAGTGATTGGAGAACTCTGTCAATAACACTATCATCTAGAAGATTAACTCCCAGTTGAGTCAAGTGATTATGATATCATGACATTCTGAGTATGTGTTCACAGACAAAACTGTTCTCCTCCATCTTGCAGCTATTGAACTTCTTGGAGACTTCATATCTCTCAACTCGGGCATTCTCTTGAAATATTAACTACAACTCTTGGAACATCTCATATGCTCCATGATGTTCAAAACATCTTTGAAGTCCTGATTCTAAGACGTAAAGCATGGCACACTGAACTATCGAGTAGTCATCAGATCGAGCTTGCCGGACGTTCAAAACATCAGCATCTTCTCCTGCAGCAAGCCTTTCACCTAGTGGTGCATCAATGACATAATTCTTCTGTGCAGCAATGAGGATAATCCTGAAGTTACGGACCCAGTACGTGTATTTGCTACCATCATCTTTCAACTTAGCTTTCTCTAGGAATGCATTAAAATTCAGGGGAACGGTAGCACGGGCCATTGATCTACAACATAGATATGCAAATACTATCATGACTACGTTCATGATAAATTAAGTTCAATTAATCAAATTACTTAAGAAATCCCACTTAGATAGACATCCCTCAAGTCATCTAAATGATACGTGATCCAAATCAACTAAACCATGTCCGATCATCACGTGAGATGGAGTAGTCATCAATGGTGAACATCTCTATGTTGATCATATCTACTATATGATTCACGTTCGAACTTTTGGTCTCCAGTGTTCCGAGGCCATGTATGTACATGCTAGGCTCGTCAAGTTTAACCCGAGTATTCCGCATGTGCAAAACTGTCTTGCACCCGTTGTATGTGAACATAGTGTCTATCACACCCGATCATCATGTGGTGTCTTGATAACCCACAAGTATAGGGGATCATTTGTAGCCTTTTTCTGATAAATAAGAGTGTTGAATCCAACGAGGAGCTAAAGGTAGAACAAATATTCCCTCAAGTTCTATCGACCACCGATACAACTCTATGCATGCTTGACGTTTGCTTTACCAAAAACAAGTATGAAACACTTTGTGGGGATAAAACTATGGATAAATTGCAAGGTAATAAAAGTGGAAAGCTTTTGTCAATAAGAAAGTCATTTGTCCCTAGGCAATCGATAACAAGTACCGGTAATCATTCTTGCAATTTTATATAAGGGAGAGGCATGAGCTAACATACTTTCTCTACATGGATCATATGCACTTATGATTGGAACTCTAGCAAGCATCTCCAACTACTAAATATCATTAAGGTCGTGAAACCCAACCATAACATTAAGTATCAAGTCCTCTTTACTCCCATACGCCATAGCCACCTATCTACGTTTAAGTTTTTGTCACTCTCGCAACACTTACAATAAGCAAACCATGAACATATTGCAACACCCTACAGTGAGGGGCCCTCACATTTGCATGAGATGGAGGGTACCGTAGGACAGCACCATAAATAAAATATACAATCATACCAACCAAGATCACGATTAACCCACAGGACAAAACGGATCTACTCAAACATCGTAGGATAACCATAGATCATTGGGAAATAATATATGGAGTTGAGCACCATGTTTAAGTAGATATTACAGTGGGGAGAAGAGGTGTTACACCGCTGCAAAGAGGGGGAGAGAGTTGGTGATGACGGTAGCAAGATTGTTGATGTAGATCGTTGCCCCAGTGGCACTCCGGCGCCAACGGAAGCGAGGGGGGACAGCCCCCTCCTTCTTCTTATTCCTTGGCCTCCTCCCTGGGTGGGAGAAGGATTTCCCCTCTGGTACTTGGCTCCCATGGCATGGGAGGGGTGTCGGTGTCAAAATCGAGGGATCTCGAGTAGGGGGTCCCGAACTGTGCATCTAGGATCAATGGTAGCAGGAGACGGGGGACACAATGTTTTACCCAGGTTCGGGCCCTCTCTATGGAGGTAATACCCTACGTCCTGCTTGATTGATCTTGATAAATATGAGTATTACAAGAGTTGATCTACCACGAGATCGTAATGACTAAACCCTAAAAGTCTCATCTGGCTATGATTATGAGGATTCGGCCTATCTACGGACCTAGCCCTCCGGTTTCCATAGACACGGGAGGGATCTAGGGTTACACAAGGTCGGTTACAGAGAAAGGAATCTTCATAGTTGGTCGCCAAGCTTGCCTTCCACACCAAGGCGAGTCCTAACTGAACATGGGTAGAGTCCTCGGTCTTTGTATCCTTACGACCCATCAGTCTGGCCCATATCCAATAGATCGGACACCCGATGACCCCTTAGTCCAGGACTCCCTCAGTAGCCCCTAAACGAGGCTTCAATGACGATGTGTCCGACACGCAGATTGTCTTCGACATTGCAAGGCGGGTTCTACTTTTTGAATACTCCAGGATAGTCTTCAGATGAAATGAAGGTGTCCAGATCTGCAACACAAGTACCACACACAACCGCAAGGAATATAGTATTTCACGAGTCCCATCTGCTGACAACTTTTTGCAAGATGACATCACATCTGTTCGGTCACTATATCGAACCATTTTTGTCCGCTGTTCCACGCTTCGAGATGCGGTTTCCATTTGGTACGTCTTGTGAAAGCAGAGATCGTGTCCCCTTATTGCGGGATTCTCATCAATGCGGGCGTGGGTAACCCAACCGTGTCATTTACACATACCTTGGGAATAGGCGAGTTTTAGGGCGAGTGGGGAGGCGTTTGATATTCACTGCCTTTATAAGGGGATAAGGATCCCCCTTCCTCTCCCACGCCTTCTCTCTTCCTCTGCCCTTCCACTCCTGAGCTCCAGCGCCCAAGTTCTCATCTTCTTCCCACTCAAGCTAGCCTCAACCATGTCCGGATCCGAAGGTCAAGGCAAGTGGATGGTCTATTCCATCAAGGAGAAGGACATTACTGAGTTTCGGGCGGCCGTGTACTTGGTGAAGGAAATCACCCACCGTCTTCCAGCCCAGGGGCAAGTCATCCCCACACCAAAGCCCAATGAGAGGGTGGTATTCATCCCTCATTTCCTCCGCGGGCTAGGGTTTCCACTCCACCCTTTCGTCCGCAAGCTGATGTATTATTATGGGATAAACTTTGATGATCTATCCCCAAACTCTTTCCTCAACATCTCGGCATTCATCGTCATGCGTGAGGCCTTCCTCCGCATCCAACCCCACTTCGGGCAGTGGCTCGAGGTCTTCAACATGAAGCCAAAGGTGGTGGATGGCCAGCACGCGGAGTGCGGAGGCGCCATGGTGAGTAAGCTGGCCAATGTCTCCTGGCCGAAAGGCACTTTCGTGGAGACTGTAAAGGAATGGCAGAAACAATGGATCTACATCACAAAACCCCGCGGCGCCACCTGGGCCGCTGATGTCTACTACACAACCTTCTTCTTGTAGACGTTGTTGGGCCTCCAAGTGCAGAGGTTTGTAGGACAGTAGCAAATTTCCCTCAAGTGGATGACCTAAGGTTTATCAATCTGTAGGAGGCGTAGGATGAAGATGGTCTCTCTCAAGCAACCCTGCAACCAAATAACATAGAGTCTCTTGTGTCCCCAACACACCCAATACAATGGTAAATTGTATAGGTGCACTAGTTCGGCGAAGAGATGGAGATACAAGTGGTATATGGATGATAGATAAAGGTTTTTGTAATCTAAAAATATAAAAACAGCAAGGTAACTAATGATAAAAGTGAGCACAAACGGTATTGCAATGCTAGGAAACAAGGCCTAGGGTTCATACTTTCACTAGTGCAAGTTCTCTCAACAATAATAACATAATTGGATCACATAACTATCCCTCAACATGCAACAAAGAGTCACTCCAAAGTCACTAATAGCATAGAACAAACGAAGAGATTATGGTAGGGTATGAAACCACCTCATAGTTATTCTTTCCAATCAATCCGTTGGGCTATTCCTATAAGTGTCACAAACAGCCCTAGACTTCGTACTAGAATAACACCTTAAGACACAAATCAACCAATACCCTAATGTCACCTAGATACTCCAATGTCACCTCAAGTATATGTGGGTATGATTATACGATATGTGTCACACAATCTTAGATTCAAGTATTCAACCAACACATAGAACCTCAAAGAGTGCCCCAAAGTTTCTACCGGAGAGTCAAGACAAAAATGTGTGCCAACCGCTATGCATAGGTTCATGGGCGGAACCCGCAAGTTGATCACCAAAACATACATCAAGTGGATCAGTAGAATACCCCATTGTCACCACGGGTATCCCACGCAAGACATACATCAAGTGTTCTCAAATCCTTAAAGACTCAATCCGATAAGATAACTTCAAATGGAAAACTCAATCCATTACAAGAGAGTAGAGGGGGAGAAACATCATAAGATCCAACTATAATAGCAAAGCTCACGATACATCAAGATCGTACCACCTCAAGAACACGAGAGAGAGAGAGAGAGAGAGATCAAACACATAGCTACTGGTACATACCCTCAGCCCAAGGGAGAACAACTCCCTCCTCGTCATGGAGAGCACCGGGATGATGAAGATGGCCACCGGAGAGGGATTGCCCCCTCCGGCATGGTGCCAGAACGGGTCTGGATTGGTTTTTGGTGTCTACAGAGGCTTCGGGCGGCGGAACTCCCGATCTATTGTGCTCCCCAAAGTTTTTAGGGTATATGGGAATATATATGGGAGGAAGAAGTATGTCGGTGGATCTCTGGGCAGTCCACGAGGCAGGGGGCGCAGCCAGGGGGGTGGGCGCGCCCCCACCCTTGTGGGAAGCCCGGGACTCACCTGGTCCATCTCCGATACTCCGTGGGCTTCTTCTGGTCCAAAAATAAGTTCCGTGAAGTTTCAGGTCAATTGGACTCCGTTTGATTTTCCTTTTTTGCGATACTCTAAAACAAGGAAAAAACAGAAACGGGCACAAGGGCTCTAGGTTAATAGGTTAGTCCAAAAAATAATATAAAAGTGTTTAATAAGGCCCATAAACATCCAAAACAGATAATATAATAGCATGGAACAATCAAAAAGTATAGATAAGTTGGAGACGTATCAGCATCCCCAAGCTTAATTCATGCCCGTCCTCGAGTAGGTAAATGATAAAAACAGAATTTTTGATGTGGAATGCTACCTAACATATTTATCCATGTAGTTCTATTTATTGTGGCAAGAATATTCAGATCCATAAGATTCAAGACAAAAGTTTAATATTGACATAAAAATAATAATACTTCAAGCATGCTAACCAAGTAATCATGTCTTCTCAAAATAACATGGCCCAAGAAAGCTATCCCTACAAAATCATATAGTCTAGCTATGCTCTATCTTCACCACACAAAATATTTAAATCATGCACAACCCCGATGACAAGCCAAGCAATTGTTTCATACTTTTGCTGTCCTCAAACTTATTCAATCTTCACGCAATACAAGAGCGTGAGACATGGATATAGCACTATAGGTGGAATAGAAGGGTGGTTGTGGAGAAGACAAAAAGGGAGAAGATAGTCTCACATCAACTAGGCATATCAACGGGCTATGGAGATGCCCATTAATAGATATCAATGTGAGTGAGTAGGGATTGCCATGCAACGGATGCACTAGAGCTATAAATGCATGAAAGCTCAACAAAAGAAACTAAGTGGGTGTGCATCCAACTTGCTTGCTCACGAAGACCTAGGGCATTTGAGGAAGCCCATTGTTGGAATATACAAGCCAAGTTCTATAATGAAAGATTCCCACTAGTATATGAAAGTGACAACATAGGAGACTCTCTATCATGAAGATCATGGTGCTACTTTGAAGCACAAGTGTGGTAAAAGGATAGTAGCATTGCCCCTTCTCTCTTTTTCTCTTATTTTTTTTATTTTATTTTTTTCTTTGGGCCTTTTCTCTTTTTTATGGCCTCTTTTTTTCTCTTTTTTTTTATTTTTCGTCCGGAGTCTCATCCCGACTTATGGGGGAATCATAGTCTCCATCATCCTTTCCTCAGTGGGACAATGCTCTAATAATGATGATCATCACACTTTTATTTACTTACAACTCAAGAATTACAACTCGATACTTAGAACAAAATATGACTCTATATGAATGCCTCTGGCGGTGTACCGGGATGTGCAATGACTCAAGAGTGACATGTATGGAAGAATTATGAATGGTGGCTTTGCCACGAATATGATGTCAACTACATGATCATGCAAAGCAATATGACAATGATGAAGCATGTCATAATAACAGAACGGTGGAAAGTTGCATGGCAATATATCTCGGAATGGCTATGGAAATGCCATAATAGGTAGGTATGGTGGCTGTTTTGAGGAAGGTATATGGTGGGTTTATGGTACCGGCGAAAGTTGCGCGGTACTAGAGAGGCTAGCAATGGTGGAAGGGTGAGAGTGCGTATAATCCATGGACTCAACATTAGTCAAAAAGAACTCACATACTTATTGCAAAAATCTATTAGTTATCGAAACAAAGTATTGCGCGCATGCTCCTAGGGGGATAGATTGGTAGGAAAAGACCATCGCCCGTCCCCGACCGCCACTCATAAGGAAGACAATCAATAAATAAATCATGCTCCGACTTCATCACATAACGGTTCACCATACGTGCATGCTACGAGAATCACAAATTTTAACATAAGTATTTCTCAAATTCAAAACTACTCAACTAGCATGACTCTAATATCACCATCTCCATATCTCAAAACAATTATCAAGTATCAAACTTCTCATAGTATTCAATGCAATCTATATGAAAGCTTTTATTATATCCCTCTTGGATGCCCATCATATTAGGACTAGTTTCATAACCAAAGCAAACTACCATGCTGTTCTAAAGACTCTCAACATAATATAAGTGATGCATGAGAGTTCATATATTTCTATAAAATAAAACCACCACCACTCTAAAAAGATATAAGTGAAGCACTAGAGCAAGAACAAACTACTCCGAAAGATATAAGTGAAGCTCAACGAGTAGTCGAATAATTTTGTGACTATGTGAAGACTCTCTAACATTTAATAATTTCAGATCTTGGTATTTTATTCAAACAGCAAGCAAAACTAAATAAAATAAAAAGATGCTCCAAGCAAAACACATATCATGTGATAAATAAAAATATAGCTCCAAGTAAAGTTACCGATGAATGAAGACGGAAGAGGGGATGCCTTCCGGGGCATCCCCAAGCTTAGGCTTTTGTTTATCCTTGAATTTTACCTTGGGGTGCCTTGGGCATCCCCAATCTTAGGCTCTTTCCACTCCTTATTCCATAATCCATCGAATCTTTACCCAAAACTTGAAAACTTCACAACACAAAACTTAACAGAAAACTCGTAAGCTCCGTTAGTGAAAGAAAGCAAAACACCACTTCAAGGTACTGTAATGAACTCATTATTTATTTATATTGGTGTTAAACCTACTGTATTACAACTTCTCTATGGTTTATAATCTCTTTTGCTATCCATAGATTCATTAAAATAAGCAAACGACACACGAAAAACAGAATCTGTCAAAAACAGAACAGTCTGTAGTAATCTGTAACTAACGCAAACTTCTGGAACCCCAAAAATTCTAAAATAAATTGCTGGACGTGAGGAATTTATCTATTTATTATCTGCAAAAATAATTAACTAAATACCACTCTCCAATAAAAAATGGCAGCAATTCTCGTGAGCGCTAAAGCTTCTGTTTTTTACAGCAAGATCAACAAGACTTTCCCCAAGTCTTCCCAACGGTTCTACTTGGCACAAACACTAATTAAAACATAAAAAACTAAATCATAACAGAGGCTAGATAAATTATTTATTACGAAACAGGAGCAAAAAGCAATGAACAAAAATAAAGTTGGGTTGCCTCCCAACAAGCGCTATCGTTTGACGCCCCTAGCTAGGCATGATGATTTCAATGATGTTCACATAAAATATAAGAATTGAAACATAAATAGAGCATCATGAAGAATATTACTAGCACATTTAAGTCCAACCCACTTCCTATGCATAGGGATTTTGTGAGCAAACAACTTGTGGGAACAATAATCAACTTGCATAGGAAGGTAAAACAAGCATAACTCCAAAATTTTAAGCACATAGAGGGGAAACTTGATATTATTGCAATTCCTACAAGTATATGTTCCTCCCTCATAATAATTTTCAGTAGCATCATGAATGAATTCAACAATATAACCAGCACATAAAGAATTCTTTTCATGATCTACAAGCATAGAAATTTTATTACTCTCCACACAAGCAAATTTCTTCTCATGAATAATAATGGGAGCAAACTCAACAAAATAATTATCATGTGAGGCATAATCCAATTGAAAACTAAAATCATGATGACAAGTTTCATGGATATCATTATTTTTTATAGCATACAAGTCATCACAATAATCATCATAGATATCAACTTTGTTCTCATAATCAATTGAAACCTCTTCCGGAATAGTGGATTCATCACAAAATAAAGTCATGACCTCTCCAAATCCACTTTCATCAATATAATCATCATAAATAGGAGGCATGCTTTCATCATAATAAATTTGATCATCAAAACTTGGGGGACAAAAAATATCCTATTCATCAAACATAGCTTCCCCAAGCTTGTGGCTTTGCATATCATTAGCATCATGGATATTCAAGGAATTCATACTAACAACATTGCAGTCATGCTCATCATTCAAATATTTAGTGCCAAACATTCTAATGCATTCTTCTTCTAACACTCTGGCACAATTTTCCTTTCCATCATACTCACAAAAGATATTAAAAAGATGAAGCGTATGAGGCAAACTCAATTCCATATTGTTTTTATAGTTTTCGTTTATAAACTAAACTAGTGATAAAACAAGAAACAAAAAGATTCGATTGCAAGATCTAAAGATATACCTTCAAGTGCTAACCTCCCCGGAAACGGCGCCAGAAAAGAGCTTGATGTCTACTACACAACCTTCTTCTTGTAGACATTGTTGGGCCTCCAAGTGCAGAGGTTTCTAGGACAGTAGCAAATTTCCCTCAAGTGGATGACCTAAGGTTTATCAATCCGTAGTAGGCATAGGATGAAGATGGTCTCTCTCAAGCAAACCTGCAACCAAATAACAAAGAGTCTCTTGTGTCCCCAACACACCCAATACAATGGTAAATTGTATAGGTGCACTAGTTCGGCGAAGAGATGGAGATACAAGTGGTATATGGATGGTAGATAAAGGTTTTTGTAATCTGAAAATATAAAAACAGCAAGGTAACTAATGATAAAAGTGAGCACAAACGGTATTGCAATGCTAGGAAACAAGGCCTAGGGTTCATACTTTCACTAGTGCAAGTTCTCTCAACGATAAAAGCATAATTGGATCACATAACTATCCCTCAACATGCAACAAAGAGTCACTCCAAAGTCACTAATAGCAGAGAACAAACGAAGAGATTATGGTAGGGTACGAAACCACCTCAAAGTTTTCTTTCCAATCAATCTGTTGGGCTATTCCTATAAGTGTCACAAACATCCCTAGAATTCGTACTAGAATAACACCTTAAGACACAAATCAACCAATACCCTAATGTCACCTAGATACTCCAATGTCACCTCAAGTATCTGTCGGTATGACTATACGATATGCGTCACACAATCTCAGATTCATCTATTCAACCAACACATAGAACCTCAAAGAGTGCCCCAAAGTTTCTACCAGAGAGTCAAGACGAAAACGTGTGCGAACCCCAATGCATAGGTTCATGGGCGGAACCCGCAAGTTGATCACCAAAACATACATCAAGTGGATCAGTAGAATACCCCATTGTCACCACAGGTATCCCACGCAAGACATACATCCAGTGTTCTCAAATACTTAAAGACTCAATCCAATAAGATAACTTCAAAGGGAAAACTCAATCCATTAAAAGGGAGTAGAGGGGGATAAACATCATAAGATCCAACTATAATAGCAAAGCTCGCGATACATCAAGATCGTACCACCTCAAGAACACGACAGAGAGAGAGAGGGAGATCAAACACATAGCTACTGGTACATACCCTCAGCCCGAGGGAGAACTACTCCCTCCTCGTCATGGAGAGCACCAGGATGATGAAGATGGCCACCGGAGAGGGATTGCCCCCTCCGGCAAGGTGCTGGAACGGGTCTAGATTGGTTTTCGGTGGCTACGGAGGCTTCTGGCGGTGGAACTCCCGATCTATTGTGATCCCCGAAGTTTTTAGGGTATATGGGAATATATATGGGAGGAAGAAGTATGTCGGTGGATCTTACGGCAGTCCATGAGGCAGGGGGGCATGCCCAGGGGGTGGGCGCACCCCCCACCCTCGTGGGCAGCCTGGGACTCTCCTGGTCCATCTCCGATACTCCGTGGGCTTCTTCTGGTCCAAAAATAAGTTCCGTGAAGTTTCAGGTCAAATGGACTCCGTTTGATTTTCCTTTTCTGTGATACTCTAAAACACGGAAAAAACAGAAACTGGCACAAGGGCTCTGGGTTAATAGGTTAGTCCCAAAAATAATATAAAAGTGTTTAATAAGGCCCATAAACATCCAAAACAGATAATATAATAGCATGGAACAATCAAAATTATAGATACGTTGGAGACATATTAGCCGTAGCTGCCGAATTCAACTCTGGCGCTCCCATGCGACTCGCCTCCTGGGTCGAGAAGAGCCCGAACTGGTGTTCGCTAGATGAGATGATAGCACTGCAGACGCGCGTTCAAAGCATGGTGGAGAAGTGTCAAACTTGTCGATATAATCCAGGTGATGCTAGTTCGCCGGATTCTCCCGTGCCAAAGCCGAAGCTTCCCTCTATGGGAGTGCAATCCGAAGAAGCACCATACCCTGAAGAGGCTCTTTGAAACCACTCACGAAGACGCCTGGAAGTTGCTCTTCAAGGGCAACGAGACGCCGCCGGCCACAGATTCGGACCACGGGCACGACATTAACCACCTCGCCAATGAGGTATGTTATTTTTGACGCATCCCCTAGTTACTTGTTTCAAGGATGATATCTAAGCTTTTATTATCATTGCTTCTTCAGGACTGGATGGAGAGGGCGAAGCGGATCTAGTGTCCGGCTCCGCTGCCTGAAGAACCAGTCATCCCATGTTTAGCGAAGATGCTGGTGCTGGCGCCCTATACGGCACCGGCGAAGAAGGCCACGGGGAAGGCCAAGGGGGTCCGGAGTGGCCCCCGCCGCAAGGGCGCTTCGGACGCGACGTCCGAAGACAAGACTCGTTCCTCCGCCGCCGAAGACGACGATGAGGAGGAGGAAAGTGATTCTCCCCCTGATGGCGGGGGAAGAAGAGGGGGGCCTCCACAATTCTGGAGGCGGAGGCGCCCAACAAGGGGAAAGGCACTCTCGAGGGAAGCTCCACGTGGGTCGACAGCAGTCCGGAGCAGTGCCCCCGGAACAAGCTCCTGGTCGCGTCGTGACTGCTAAGAACCCGTACACGTCCATTTATCCGGATTTTCCGCCTTATGGGTTTTTATATGATTTAATCATGTTATTGCAGTCCGGCCCACGACAGCTTCCAGTGATCCTCATCAAGGGGCTCGTTGGACTCAAAGGAAATGGCCAGCGAGACACCACCAGCCGCTTACTCTCCCAAGGCAAAGGGAGACAATGAGGTGCTCTCCGAAAGGACCTTCCTAGGCCAGGGAGAGGTTCAGGAGCCCGTCATGGTGGCACCGGAGGGCGACACCTCGGTTGTCAGGCACATGGGGGGACAGACCCCCATGGAGACTAATGATGGGGGCCGTGCTCAATTTGGCCCCATATGAGCACGGATCCGGAGACCCATACGGCCCCGGAGTCCGACAAGAAGCTTCCTTCAAGAGAAGGAGGTGTGCCCATCCCGCCGGCGACCTCTGTCCAACCAGAGACACCGGAAAATCTATTGGAAGCGCTACGGGGCACTTCCATTGTGGAAGAACACCGTATCCTTATGGGTACGGTGATTTAGAAGGTTCAGTCCATTAAAAGCGGACTGACCGAAGCCTGCAGCAGCCTACTGACAGGTTTTGAGGTAAGCGGCATTTAACCGAGAAAATCCCCATATAGACAGTAGCCCCTGAGACACTGTCCGGTGTTCGGAAAGAAAAGCCGAACAGAGGATCAATTAAATTTCGCAGGAAACTAACCAAACTATGTCTGATGTGAATAAGCAGGCGTCGCTGCTGGCCGCGAATTCTCACACTGCCGAAGTCTCCGGACTAAAGCAGAAACTGGAGCGGGCCGAAGAAGAGCTCGGCCAGGCGAGGAAGCAACTCCAAGAAAAACAAGGTATGTGCGAACCCATTATGTATTCGAAAAAAGTGAAATGATATGCATTGACCGAAGTGTCATGATATGTATAGAAGCGACGATCGAGGTCGGGGCCCTAAGGAAGGCCCTGGCCGAAGCCGAGGGGAAAGCTGTCAAGGAGAAGGCCGCCCGTAAGAAGCTCAAGGCACGGGTCAACGAGGTCCAGCAAGAGCTCCAAGATGCTGTCAAGAAGTATGAGGCCTTGGAGGGAGATGTTTCGGGTCGAGAGGCCGAACTCTCAATGGCTCGCCAAAGTGCCGAAGCGGCCTGGGTTGAAGCCCAGGGTGCCCTCCAAGAGATCCAGGAGGCCAAGAAGATCGCAGTGGGTAAGGCATTTAGTATGCAAAGCAAGCATGTGAAGAAGAAATATCTCATACTAACCAGTGTTCAGAGTTCTCCAGGGCATTTGCAGATCTGCCGCACAGAGTGTCCGACGTCGCGGAGTTCTTCCAAGCCGAAGAAGGGAGCTCCACAGAGAAATTGTTCTGGTCACGGTATCTTGCGCCAGAGCATCCCGTGCCCTTCACCGATCAGCTAAAACAACTGGTGAAGCTGCATAGGGTGGTCAAACTAGCCATGAAGGATTTGATAATCTGGTTGTGGCCAGCTGAAGCTATGCCCGGCAGCTACTTCGGGCTTGTGAAGTGGCTGGTGAACGCCTGTCCTCGGTTGGACGCCGTCAAGCGATCAGCCTGTATTGAAGGTGCGTGCATGGCCTTCGCCTGTTGCAAGATGTGGTGGGCGAAGATGGACGCCGTCGAGCTGACAAAGGGGCCGCCAGAGGGCAAGGAGCACCGCACACCCAAGCGCTACTTTGCAGACATCCTAGAGGGGTCTCGCATTGTAGCAACACAATGTGGGCAAGACATTATTTTCGAATGAGTACATTCACGTTTTCTTTGGCTTGTATGATGAAACAAAACTTTTATGTAATATAATGATGTAAAAAATTTCTCCTCCTGTGCAGCCGTTTTATGTGAAATCTGAGAGTTAGCCAGTCGTCGGCTTCTGCCCCCACGTATGAAACACGGGGGTGTTCGGGATGCAATCTAAACACTCTTGATCCAGTTGTTTGCTCCTTGAAGGAGGTGTTTAGCGTGATGAACCAGGCAATCGGACTATGCGGCTTTAGCACTCTCACTTAGCCATAGGAGTTCGACAATAGAAATATATGTGTAGCCCCTAGTATCCGGACTAGGATGCTGCAGATACTTGATTGGGTAAGTACCAATCCCTCGCGTAATGCGGAAAAAATCTCTAAGGATTTGAGACCTTCGAAGAGCTGATCGGCTCTCGCCGCATCATGACTGTCAGTTTTCAGCTTTCTCTACTGAGGTGCTCACTTGGGTAAACCAATGCACAATCGCAGTAGTTCTCCCTTTACTACCCTAGCCAATATAGCGGAACGTAAGGTAGCAAGCACAGGAGCCGGGGAACCCAACTATTGACCAAAGACATGATTCGGAGCCAATGCATATATTGCTAAATTCGGGGTGCCGAACTGTACTATAAAAGTGTTCGGACTTTTGTTGCCATGTTGTGGGGCGCTATGAAGCCCCTGGCAAATTGAAATGCACCTGAGTGTACAGGTGTTATCTGATAAAATTACCAGAAAGGAAAAGGCAAAAAGAAAGAAAAAGGAAGAACCAGTGGTAAGCTAGAGCCATGAAAATTTAGGCCGCAAACTATTTATATTAATTTCATTGGTGTGTTAAAGCGCATTTATACAAGTAATGTAATAAGTGGAAAGGCTATTTACTATGCCTTCACCAAGAGAGAGCTGCGTGTTGGTCCTGAAGATAGGTAAAGGGATCGTTAAAGAGACCACCTAAGAGTTTCCCAGTACGTCCATGCTTCTTGTTGTCTTGGTGTTTTTTTCTTCGAAAAGAATCGATGGTCAAGCTGCCAAGAAAGGCCTAAAAAGGAAAAACAAAAGAAAAAATTAAATAGTGAAAGTATGAGTGTCCGGGACGGTCGAGCCGTATTGCGGATCACAAGCTGATTATGCCTCAATCCGGGTCCATGGTATTTTTAGTGTGTAATTATGTACGCGGGATATGATGGCCGCCACTTGGCCAGGAGAGGGACGGAGGCCAAATTGCTAGTCGAGCTCCTGACAAGCCAAGCTGTCCTTCTGCAGAATGGTTCGGACTCTCTTGACAGTGTCCGAGGGATCGGCCGCCGAATTGAGGTTCTGCTTGACAAGGCCGCCCTGTACCTCTGCCGCTAATGCAGAGGTGTGCTCCTCGGTGCGGAGGGAGCGTTCCGTATTTCCATTGACTGTTATGAAGTCGTGCGGTCCGGGCATCTTAAGCTTGAGATAAGAGTAGAGTGCTACCACATTGAATCGAGCAAATGCGGTTCGTCCGAGCAGTGCGTGGTAGCCGCTGTGAAAGGGGACGATATCGAAGATTAACTCCTCACTTCGGAAGTTGTCCGGAGACCCAAAGACAACCTCTAGTGTGATTGAGCCCGTGCAGCGGGCCTCTACGCCCGGTATGACTCCTTTAAAGGTAGTCTTTGTGGGCTTGATCCACGATGGGTTGATGCCCATTTTGCGCATTGTATCCTGATAGAGCAAACTGAGGCTACTGCCATTGTACATCGGGACTCGCGTCAGGTGGAACCCATCAATTATTGGGTCCAGGACCAGTGCGGCTGAACCGCCATGACGGATACTGGTCGGATGATCTCGGCGATCAAAAGTGATCGGGCATGATGACCATGGATTAAATTTTGGGGCGACTGGCCCTATCACGTAGACGTCCCTGAGCGCGCGCTTGCGCTCCCTCTTGGGGATGTGGGTAGCGTATATCATGTTTACCATTTTGACCTGAGGAGGGAACTTCTTTTGTCCCCCTGTGTTCGGCGTCCGGGGCTCCTCGTCGTCGTCTTCGCTTTGCGATCCCTTATCCTTGTTTTCGGCATTTAACTTGTCGTCCTGTGTAAAAACACAACAATCTCTATTGGTATGATTGGGTGGTTTGTCTGGGGTGCCATGAATCTGGCATGGAGGATCGAGTATGCGGTCCAGGCTAGATGGGCCCGAATTGTTCTTTTTGAACGGCTTCTTCCGCTGACCAGACTTAGAGCCACTGAATCCGGCATTGACTATCGTATCCTTGGTGTTGTCATTGTTATTTCGACGCTTGTACATGTTTGCGTCGAGACTTGTCGTTGCTATTTTTAGCTTCAGGGGTGCCGGCGTCTCTTGCATTGTTTTTGCTACAAGGCAGCCAACTATCCTCACCCGCGCAAAAGCGTGTCATGAGTGCCGTGAGGGCCGCCATGGACTTTGGCTTCTATTGGCCGAGGTGGAGGGTGAGCCATTCATCGCGGATGCTATGTTTAAAGGCCGCTAGGGCTTCGGCATCCGAACAGTCGACTATCTAGTTCTTTTTAGTTAGGAACCTGGTCCAGAATTTCTTGGTGGACTCTCGGGCTGTTGAACTATATGGCTTAAGTCATCGGTGTCCGGAGGTCGAACGTATGTACCTTGGAAGTTATCAAGGAAGGCTTCTTCCAAGTCCTCCCACCTGGCGATGGAGTTTTCGGGCAGGCTGCTCAACCAGTGCCGTGCTGGCCCTTTGAGTTTCAGGGGGAGGTATTTAATGGCATGAAGGTCATCGTCGTGGGCCATATGAATGTGGAGAATGAATTCTTTGATCCATATCGCGGGGTCTGTGGTGCTATCATATGATTCTATATTCACAGGTTTGAACCCTTCTGGGAATTCATGTTCCATGACTTCGTCGGTGAAGCAATGAGGGTGTGAGCGCCTCTATATCGGGCCGTATCGCGACATAGCTCTGATGGGGTCTGTCTGCGGCTTTCGGCCCGCGCATGGCTAGGTTTGTCACGTCTGAATAGATGGCCATTGTCACATGTCGGGGCACGTCCTCGCGATCCGTAGACCGATCTGGTATGTCCTACTTTATTGTTCAGGTCATGTCGAAGGTCATATGTATGACCATGAGCTGATTTACCTCTGCCTTTGCGATGAGGCAGGGCGGGCTGGTGTTTGGCTTGAGCTAACGCTTTGTTCCGGCCACGTGGTGGTCGGTCAGCTGCATTGTGCGATGGTGGTATGTGTTCCGGTGCCTCTTCATCGAACTGAGGTAGTAATTTGAGCTTCGGGTAGCTTTTGACCGGGCGCTTGAGGCCGTATTCTTCGGCTGCTAGGACGTCAGTCCATTTATTGTCGAGCAGATATTGGTCAGCTTGAAGCTGTTGCTGCTTCTTTTTCAGGCTCCTTGCAGTGGCTATTAGCTGGCCCTTGAAGCACTCCTGCTTAAGAGGTTCCTCAGGCATGATGAAATCCTCGGTGCCGAGGCTCGCCTCATCCTCGGAGAACGGAAGATAATTACTGTCCTCCGAGTCCTCGTGTGTGGCCTGTTTACCAGGGCTAACCTGCCCATCTTCCCGTTCATCCTATTTGGTAGCTGCGTCAACAGAGTCTTCGTTGTCTTTGGCACCTTCCGGGGTGTTATCTTCTCCTGTGACGGTGTTGCTATCTTTACTGCGGCATGACTTAGAGAGGCGCCGCTGATGTCGGTGTTTCGATTGTATCTCAGGAGGTTTATCCTCAACTGGATCTTCTTTGTCATCGTCGTTGTTCTCCTTTGGTGCATCCACCATGTATACATCGTATGAGGAAGTGGCTGTCCAACTCCGGTGAACGGCGGGTCCTGGGCCTCTTCTTCTCCAGCGTCGTCGTCCATACCGTCGATGTCATCGAAGCCGTAATCAAGCATGTCAGTTAAGTCTTCGACAGTGGCTATAAAGTGGATGGCGGGTGGGGAGCGAAATTTCCTATCATCAGCTTCTAGTTCGAACCGGATATAGTTCGGCTATGAATCCCCCGCTAAGGATAGATTTTTTTAATGAATTCAGCACATCGCCCAAGGGTGAGTGCCGGAAGATGTCCGCAGCACTGAATTCGGCAATCGATAACCGATCATGCTCGACCTGTGCGGACACGCGTAGTACGGAACTTATAGCCGGAAATGAGCCCGAAGTTCTGGTGACACAGACATTACCAGAGGTAGGTCTGTGTGCGGCTCCAACGCCGTGGAGTTTGTGGCTTCCGTGGCGGGGTTAAGCTTCTTGTCCTCGGATGGCGCGACCTGCTCCGGATGTAAGGCCAGAGTGGTTACAGGTGCAATTTCCTGGGTATGGTCCGATGACAGATCTAAGTCATGTTCATCGAGGTAACGGGTAGCGAATGCCGTGGTATCGAAACCGTCGAAGATCAAGTCTCCGCGGATATCCGTGACGTAGTTCAAGCTCCCGAATTTGACCTGACGGCCAGGGGCGTAGCTGTCAATCTGCTCCAGATGGCCAAGCGAGTTGGCCTGCAGTGCGAAGCCACCGAACACGAAGATCTGTCCTGGGAGGAAGACCTCCCCTTGGACAACGCCGTTGTAGATGATTGAAGGAGCCATCAAACCTTTTGAGGACGGCACAGTGGAATTCTCAATGGAAGCACCAATGTTGGTGTCAAAACCGGCGGATCTCGGGTAGGGGGTCCCGAACTGTGCGTCTAGGATCGATGGTAATAGGAGACAGGGGACACAATGTTTTATCCAGGTTCGGGCCCTCTCTATGGAGGTAATACCCAACGTCCTGCTTGATTGATCTTGATGAGTATTAGTATTACAAGAGTTGATCTACCACGAGATCGTAATGACTAAACCCTAAAAGTCTAGTGTGGCTATGATTATGAGGATTCGGCCTATCTATGGACCTAGCCCTCCGGTTTATATAGACACGGGAGGGATCTAGGGTTACACAAGGTCGGTTACAGAGAAAGGAATCTTCATAGTTGGTCGCCAAGCTTGCCTTCCACGTCATGGAGAGTCCTATCCGGACACGGGTAGAGTCTTCGGTCTTTGAACCGTTACGACCCATCAGTCCGGCCCATATCCGATAGATCGGACACCCGATGACCCCTTAGTCCAGGACTCCCTCAAGGGGCGAGAGTCCCTCCGAGATTGGATCTCCCTCTCTGTTCTCTTCTATTTTGTGTTCCCCAGATCTGGCCAAAAACCGTTTCTTATATTCCCAGAGATCCGTAACTCCGATTGCGCTGAGATTTTAACACAATTTTTTTCCGGATATAAGCTTCCTTACGCCCAAAGTAGAGGTCCAACTGATGTACGAGGTGGGCACAACCCACCACCGCGTGCCAGGGGCCTCTAGCGCGCCTTGGTGTATTGTGCCCTGTGTGGGCCTCCATTTGCGGTGCTTCCAACTCCCCAAAATCACAAATATTCCAAAATAATTCTTCGTAAAATTTCATTGCATTTGGACTTCGTTTGATATGGATACTCTGCGATACAAAAAACATGCAAAAAACAGGAACTGGCAATTGGCACTGGATCAATAGGTTAGTCCAATAAATCATATAAAAAGTTGCTAAAAGTATATAAAACTTGTATAATATTGGCATGAAACAATCAAAAATTATAGATACGACGGAGACGTACCAACATCCGCAAGCTTAATTCCAGCTCGTCCTCGAGCAGGTAAATGATAAAAAAAAGATAATTTTTGATGTGGAATGCTACCTAGCATAAACTTGATCATATATCTAATCATGGCATGAATATTAAGACATAAGTGATTCAAAGCAATAGTCTATAATTTGACATAAAGATATCAATACTCAGGCATCCCAACAAACAATCATGTATTCCAAAATATCAATGCTAAAGAAAGTTTTCCCTACAAAATCATATAGTCTTGTCATGCTCTGCCTTATTAACACAAAGTATTTATCATGCACAACCCCATTGACAAGCCGAGCAATAGGTTCATACTTTTTAACGTGCTTCGGCTTTTTCAACTCTCACGCAATACATGAGCGCAAGCCATGGATATAGCACTATGGGTGGAATAGAGTATGATGATAGAGGTAAGTATAAAGAAGAAAAAAAGTAAGAAAGTCTCACATCGATGCGGCTAACCAATGGGCTATGTAGATGCCCATCAATTGATATCAATGTGAGGAGTAATGATTGCCATGCAACGAATGCACTAAGAGCTATAAGTGTATGAAAGCTCATTATGAAAACTAAGTGGGTGTGCATCTAATCCTATAATGAAATATTCCCACTAGTATATGAAAGTGACAACATAGGAGATTCTCCAAATGAAAAACATGGTGCTACTTCGAAGCACAAGTGTGGTAAAGGATACTAACAATGCCCCTTCTCTCTTTCTTCTTTTTCTATTTCTCTTTTTCTTTTTTTCTTTTTTTCTCTCTCATTGTCCGGAGTCTCATCCCGACTTGTGGGGGAATCATAGTCTCCATCATCCTTTCCTCACTGGGGCACTGCTCCAAAAATGATTAATGATGATCGTCACACTTCTATTTACTTATAACTCAAAAGAAATAAAAATTACAACTCGATACCTATGACAAAATATGACTCTATATGAATGCCTCTGGCATGTACCAGGATGTGCAATGATATAGCGTAACATGTATGAAAAATGATGAACGGTGGCTGAGCCACAACTACTATGTCAGTTATATGATCATGCAAAGCAATAAGGCAATGAATGCTCAAGTCATCAAACGGAAGTGGTGGAAGTTGCATGGCAATATATCTTGGAATGTCCATGAAAAAGCCATAATAGGTAGGTATGGTGGATGTTTTGAGGAAGATATAATAAGGCTTATGTGTGATAGAGCGTATCATATCACGATCTTTGCATGCACCTGAGAAGTTTGCACCATGCCTCGATGTGAGAAAGGGAAATGCACGGCACCGTATAGGCTAGAAAATTGCGGAAAGGTAAGAGTGCGTATAATCCATGGACTCACATTAGTCATAAAGAACTCATATACTTATTGCAAAAGTTTATTAGCCCTCGAAGCAAAGTACTACTACGCATGCCCCTAGGGGGGTAGATTGGTAGGTAACGACCATCGCCCGTCCCCGACCGCCACTCATAAGGAAGACAATCAATAATAAATCATGCTCCAACATCATAGCATAACGACAGACTACACGTGCATGCTTCGGGAACCACAAACCTTAACACCAATATTCTTACTAAACACAATCATTTACTAGTACCTCCCACATATTATCATCTCTATATCACAAAACTATTGCAAGGAATCAAACCTATCATATTCAGTGATCCATAAGTTTTATGTAGGATTTTATGACTAACCATGCAATTGACCAATTCCTTTTGACTCTCTAAATAGATATAAGAGAAGCATGGGAGCTTAATTCTTTCTACAAAAGACCATGCTCTAACAAATATAAGTGAAAAAAAGAGTATTCTTCAAACAACGATTTTCCATGTGAAGAGAAATAGGCAATCCAAACTTCAAATGATATAAGTGAAGCACATGAAGCATTCTATAAAGCCACACTCAAAAGATATAAGTGAAGTGCAATGATCATTCTATAAATCAACCATGGACTATCTCATACCATCATGGTGCATAAAAGAAAAATGAAAACTGAAAGCAAAAGACGCTCCAAGGTTTGCACATATCACATGAACGAAACGAAGACGAAAACATACTGATACTTGTTGAAGAAAGATGGGATGTGTGGGAGTCCTGGATTAGGGGGTATCCAGATAGCCAGACATATCCTTTGGCCGGACTATTGTACTATGAAGATACAAGATTGAAGACTTCGTCTCATGTCCGGATAGGACTCTACTTGGCGTGGAAGGCAAGCTAGGCAATACGGATATGTATATCTCCTCCTTTGTAACCGACCTTGTGTAACCCTAGCCCCCTCCGGTGTCTATATAAACCGGAGGGTTTTAGTCCGTAGGACGACATACAATCATACCATAGGCTAGCTTCTAGGGTTTAGCCTCTCCGATCTCGTGGTAGATCAACTCTTGTAATACTCATATCATCAAGAATAAATCAAGCAGGGCGTAGGGTTTTACCTCCATCAAGAGGGCCCGAACCTGGGTAAAACATCGTGTCCCCTGCCTCCTGTTACTATCCGCCTTAGACGCACAGTTCGGGACCTCCTACCCGAGATCCGCCGGTTTTGACACCAACATTGGTGCTTTCATTGAGAGTTCCTCTGTGTCGTCGCCGTTAGGCTTGATGGCTCCTACTATCATCGATAGCGATGCAGTCCAGGGTGACACTTTTCTCCTCGGACAGATCTTTGTGTTCGGTGGCGTCGCACTGCGGGCCAACTCGCTTGGCCATCTGCAGCAGATCGAAAGGTACGCCCCTGGCCACCAGGTCGGGTTTGGGAGCTTAAATTACACGGCCGATATCCGCGGAGACTCGATCTTCGACGGATTCGAGCCCCTACCTTGTGTGCCATGCGGTCACGATGAGTACGATTTAGCTCTACCATCGGACCGTATTCAGGAGATCGCACCGGCAGCCGCTCCGAGCCTCAATGCGGAGCCAGTTGCGCCATCCACGAACGAGTGGATAGACCCCGTCATGGAGGCCGTATCCTTAGCGGCGATCGAACTGAATATCAACCTTACCCTTCACAAGAGCCGTGTTGCTAAACTGTTAGATCCTTCTCCGGCCACGGACTCTGAACCGCCTGCGCCCGTTCCTATCGAATCCGATTGGGCGCCGATCATGGAGTTTACCTCCGCGGATATTTTTCAGCACTCGCCCTTTGGCAACATACTAAACTCATTAAGGTCTCTCTCCTTGTCAGGAGAGTCCTGGCTGAACTACGTCCGGCAGGATTGGGATGCGGATGACGAAGAAATTCGCCGCCCATCCACCACCCACTTAGTATCCACTGTCGATGACTTAACCGACATGCTCGACTTCGACTCCGAAGGCATCGACGGTATGGAGGACGATGCGGGAGACGGAGAGGAACCACTGCCCACAGGGCACTGGACAGCCACCTCATCATACGATATATACATGGTGGACACACCCAAAGAAGGGAATGGCGATGAGACAGCGGAGGATGACCCCTCCAAGAAGCAACCCAAGCGCCGGCGTCAGTGGTGCCGCTCTAAGTCCCTCCAAGGCAAAAGTGGTGATACCATCAAAGGAGATAATAGCACTCCGGACAGTGCCGAAGACGGCAACAATCCCCTCCAGCAAGATTTAGGGCAGGAGGTGTAACGCCCCAAATATAACTTTCCCAATTTGTACTCCAACTCTTGCCGTTTCTGGCGTTAAGTTTTATTTATTTCTCGGGTTCAGGTCTTTGTCTCCGTGTGTTGTTTTCTTTTTCGTGCATCTCATATCATGTCATCACGTGCATTGCATTTGCATACATGTTCATCTCATGCATTCGAGCATTTTCCCCGTTGTCCATTTTGCATTCGGGCGCTTCATTCTCCTCCGGTGGTCATTTCTAGCTTTCTTTCGTGTGTGGGGATTAAACATTTCCGGATTGGACCAAGACTTGCCATGCGGCCTTGGTTTACTACTGGTAGACCGCCTGTCAAGTTTCGTGTCATTTGGACTTCGTTTGATACTCCAACGGTTAACCGAGGGACCGAAAAGGCCTCGTGTGTGTTGCAGCCCAACACCCCTCCCATTTGGCCCAAAATCCACCAAACTCTGCTCCATGTCCTAGAGCATTCAATCACGATCGCGTGGCCGAAAACCGCACCTCATTTGGACACTCCTAGCTCCCTCTATGCCTATATATACACCCCCCATTCCAAATCTCGGTTCTTCTCCCCCCTAACCCTAAAAAAATCCATCTCCCCGCCAGATCCGCCGCCGACGGACGTGTCCGGAGCGGACCGGACAACGTCCGCCGTGCAGCTCGTCCAACCGCCGCCTGCCACGTGGGCGTCCGGACCACTTCGCCGCACCAGGCCCGCCGGGGCCCGAGGCCGGCCCCCGCGGCCCGCACCGCGCCCGCGCCCCGCGCCTCCTCACGCCGCCGCCTCTCCCACTTCCGGCGAGCGCCGCCGCGGGCCGCATCCCCGCCACCGTGAGCCGCCCGCCTCCGTCAACCTCGGGCCAGCCGCCGTCAACCTCGCCCTCCGCCTTGCCCGAGGCGCCTCGGCGTCCGAGCCCGCCGCCGCCGCCTCCTTGTCGCCCCTCGTCGCCGGCGCCACCTCACCGCCACCGGACCCGGCCGCCTCGGCCACCACCTCGCCGGCCATCCTCAGTTCACGTGCCCGTGAACAGTAACCGGCAGATCCAGATCTGGATCCAAAACCCTAGGGGTTGACTTTCTTCCCTCTCCCCCTTATTTTTCGAGCAATCTTTGACTGTTCATATCTTCGCATTCGTAGCTCCGTTTTGGACATATGATATATCAAAATCTTCGTCTTGACATGTACATCATTTCATTCAATTGCATCATTTGCATTTGAGTTCATCTTGATGCCCAAAATGCTGTTAGAAGGAGGCATCGTGAGTTAAATTGCAGATCCGTTAGTTCATCATAGACTTTTGTCATTTTTGCCATGATTATTGTGTGCATGATATGCCTGGGAGTCTTTGGGATGAATTGTTAAGCATTTTGTCTTCTTTCCAGAGGTGCCACCCATGCATTTTTAGGATGTGTGTGGTGACTTGTGCAAGCTTGCAAAGAGGGGCACCTGAGAATTCTGTTTTCAGGGACTTAGTGATTTTCACAAAGTCTGGGATATTTTAGTTCATGATGCCATATGTTCAGCCTTGTTTCCTAGTGATCCGTGCCTCTTTTGAGGATGATCAGTAAGGGAGTTTTGATATTTATGCTATGCTCTATCCATCCATGTCTTTGTTTGCGTATGTGGAGTGCTCTAGCTTGAGTCAATCAAGCTCTACTTTTGCTTCGTGGTAAATCTGGGCAGATCGTCAACTTGTTTGCGATTTTTCCGATGCTATTGTTAGTGATCCATGCATGCTATGCCATTGTTCTTGCCATGTATAGCTAGCATTTTGTGCCTTCTTTATGAATATATGCTTGCCTTGCTATGACTTGCACCATGGTGAGTGCATCGAGCTCATTTACATGCCTTCGTGAGTTATAATTTCAGCATGTCTCAGTTTTCACTAAGTCTGAAAACTGATTGTGTTTCATCTATGTTCGTGTGCTCGTTAGAGTATTTTGTGAACCCTTTTGGCCCCAGGTCACTTTGGGTGTTTTGTTAATATTGTTGAGTAGCTCCATGCCATATTCTTACTTGCCATGTTCAGGTTAAGTATCATGTTGTTTTGCTGCTCCGAAGAGAGCATCGTGGTCTGAAATTTCAGACTAGTGTTAATTTCACCAAGTCTGAAATCTGTTTTGCATATTCATTTTTGCCATGCTTGTCTGAAGCTCATAATGGATGAATTTGGCTATGGCTCAGTGCTAGTTGTTTGTTAAGCATCTTGTGTACATCCCTGCCATGTATTTTTTCATGTTTGGTGCCTGTAGCATGTTCATTTCGTTGCATTTAGGAGCCTACTTGCTGTAAATCGCAGATCGGTTCATTTCGTAAAACGCTTGCCATTTCCAAACCGTAGCTTCGATTCCTATGATCTTCATATCGTTTTCAGGGGATTTCATCCCCTCTATCCAGTGGCACACTTGGTTTTCCAAGTTGAGGCCAGGTTCATGCATTTCCTGTCACGTATTGCATTTTGCATCCCGCATCGCATCCCGCATAGCATACCATCTTTTCATATTATTGGTTGCCCTTGCACGTGGTTGATTGTATCCTTGTTGCTTGTTTGTGTTGGTGGGTAGAGCCGGGAGACGAGTTCGCTAACAAGGAGCCCTTTGAGTTTGCTTTTGAGGATCCAGTCAACTCTGATAACTGTGCAGGCAAGATGATCATACCCTCGAAATCACTACTATCTTTGCTATGCTAGTTTGCTCGCTCTTTTGTTTTACCAATGCTACGATGCCTACCACTTGCTTGTCAGCCTCCCAATTGCCATGTTCAGCCTCTAACCCACCATTGTCCTAGCAAACCGTTGATTGGCTATGTTACCGCTTTGCTCAGCCCCCTTATAGCGTTGCTAGTTGCAGGTGAAGATTGGAGCCGTTCCTTGTTGGAACATTTATTTACTTGTTGGGATATCATTATATTGCCATGTTATTTTAATGCATCTATATACTTGGTAAAGGGTGGAAGGCTCGGCCTCTCGCCTAGTGTTTTGTTCCACTCTTGCCGCCCTAGTTTCCGTCATATCGGCGTTATGTTCCCGGATTGTTGTGTCCCTTACGCGGTTGGGCTATAATGGGAACCCCTTGATAGTTCGCCTTGATTAAAGCTTTTCCAGCAATGCCCAACATTGGTTTTACCATTTGCCACCTAGCCTCTTTTTCCCTTGGGTTTCCGGAGCCCGAGGGTCATCTTATTTTAACCCCCCCCCCCCCCCCGGGCCAGTGTTCCTCTGAGTGTTGGTCCAACTGTCAGCTGCCGGTGGCCACCAGGGGCAACTCTGGGCTGGCCTACCCGTACCTAAGACAATCTGAGTGTGCCCTGAGAAAGAGATATGTGCAGCTCCTATTGGGATTTGTCGGCACATTCGGGCGGTGTTGCTGGACTTGTTTTAACCTGTCGAATCATCTTGTTGTACCGAGATACCGAGTCTGATCGGTGTGTCTTGGGTGGAGGTCTATTCCTTCGTTGACCGTGAGAGCTTGTTATGGGCTACGTTGGGACCCCCCTGCAGGGATTGATCTTTCGAAAGCCGTGCCCGCGGTTATGGGCAGATGGGAATTTGTTAATGTCCGGTTGTAGATAACTTGAACCTTAATTAATTAAAATGAATCAACTAAATGTGTTGCCGTGATGGCCTCTTCTCGGCGGAGTCCGGGAAGCGGACACGGTGTTGGAGTTATGCATGCACAGGTTGCTCTCTAGTTTTCCGCTCGTGCTTTGCCTCCTCTTCTCGCTCTCTTTTGCGAATAAGTTAGCCACCATATATGCTAGTCGCTTGCTGCAGCTCCACTTACATTACCCCTTTTCCTACCTATTAAGCTTAAATAGTCTTGATCGCGAGGGTGCGAGATTGCTGAGTCCCTGTGGCTCACAGATTACTAGTACACCAGATGCAGGGACAGATGATACAGCTCCAGATGGCGCGCTTGAGCTCAAGTGGGAGTACGACGAGGACTCTCAGCGTTACTATGTGTCTTTTCCTGATGATCAGTAGTGGTGCCCAATCGGGGTTAGATTCAGGGCCTTGTCGCATGTTGGGGGTCTTTTCTATTTTGGCGTCGTAGTCGGGCCATGAGTGATTTGTATGATGGATGTTATTTATGTACTTTGATGTGACGTGGCGAGTGTAAGCCAACTATGTACCTCCCCTTTATATTATTTATGTACATGGGATGTGTGATGATTTCCTGACTTGCGACATTACTTTCAATGCGGTTATGCCTCTAAGTCGTGCCTCGACACGTGGGAGATATAGCCGGATCGAGGGCGTTACAGGAGGATGGAGAAGCCAGCCCTCGAGAGAGAGCGGCAGATGGAGAGGCGGAGGATGATAATTACATGCCTCCCTCCGAAGACGAGGCAAGCCTCGACGATGACAAATTCGTCGTGCCAGAGGATCCCGTCGAACAAGAGCACTTCAAGCGCAGGCTTATAGCCACGGCAAATAGCCTTAAGAAAAAGCAGCAGCAGCTTCAAGCTGATCAAGATTTGCTAGCTGACAGATGGACTGAAGTCCTGGCGGCCGAGGAATATAAACTCGAACGCCCCTCCAAGAGTTACCCAAAGTGGAGGTTGCTACCCCGACTAGAGGACGAAGCACCAATACCTACATCCCCGACATATGACGCGGCTGATCGGCCACCTCGTGGCCGCGACAGAGAAACATTCCAGTCAAAAGCTCAGCCCGCACCCCGACGCCATTCAAATAAAAAGGCATGGGGAAATACGCTAGACCTGCGAGACATATTGGAGGACAAAGCAAAACATGCAAGATCAATCTACGGATCACGAGGGCGCGCCACTATACGAGACAATAATCGTCACGCGGGATACAGTAAAAGTAAGTCCGGCCAGGCCGAACACAACGGGCAAGACTCATTTGAGCTGCGTCGCGATATAGCCCAGTACAGAGGCGCTGCACACCCCTTATGCTTCACACACGAAGTAATGGATCATCAAATCCCAGAGGGTTTCAAACCCGTAAATATAGAATCATACGACGACACAACAGATCATGTGGTATGGATCGAGGATTTCCTCTTGCACATCCACATAGCCCGCGGTGATGACCTACACGCCATCAAATACCTCCCACTCAAACTCAAAGGACCAGCTCGGCATTGGCTCAACAGCTTTCTAGCAGAGTCCATTGGCTATTGGGAAGATCTGGAAGCCGCATTCCTTGACAACTTTTAGGGCACTTATGTGCGACCACCAGATGTCGATGACTTGAGCCACGTAATTCAGCAGCCAGAGGAATCGGCCAGGCAATTTTGGACACGGTTCCTAACAAAGAAAAATCAAATCATCGACTGTCTGGATGCAGAGGCCCTAGCAGCTTTCAAGCACAACATCCACGACGAATGGCTTGCCCGGCACCTTGGCCAGGAAAAGCCGAAATCTATGGCAGCCCTCACGACACTCATGACCCGCTTTTGTGCGGGAGAAGATAGCTGGTTGGCCTGCAGCAATAACATATCAAAGAATAGTGGTACTTCGGATACCAAGGACGGCAACGATAGGTCACGTCGCAACAAACATAAGCGCCGCATTAGCAGCGACAATACCGAGGATACGGCAGTCAATGCTGGATTCAAAGGCTCTAAACCCGGTCAGTGGAAAAAGCCATTGAAAAGAAGCACTCCGGGCCCGTCCAGTTTGGACCATATACTCGATCGCTTGTGTCAAATACACGGCACCCCCGACAAGCCAGCCAACCACACCAACAGGGATTGTTGGGTGTTCAAGCAGGCCGGCAAGTTATATGCTGAAAACAAAGATAAGGGATCACATAGCGATGACGAGGAGGAGCCCCGGCAGCCGAACACCGGAGGACAGAAGAGGTTCCCCCCACAAGTGCGTACGGTGAACATGATATACGCAACCCACATCCCCAAGAGGGAGCGGAAGCATGCGCTCAGGGACGTATACACATTGGAGCCAGTCACCCCAAAGTTCAACCCATGGTCCTCCTGTCCGATCACCTTCGATCGCAGAGACCACCCCACTAGTATCCGTCATGGCGGATTCGCCGCACTAGTCCTAGAACCAATCATTGACGGATTTCACCTCACTCGAGTCCTAATGGATGGCGGTAGCAGCCTGAACCTGCTTTACCAGGACACAGTGCGCAAAATGGGTAGAGACCCCTCAAGGATCAAACCAACAAAAAAGACCTTTAAAGGCGTCATACCAGGTGTAGAAGCCCATTGCACAAGATCAGTCACACTGGAAGTGGTCTTCGGATCCCCGGATAACTTCCGAAGCGAAGAGTTAATCTTCGACATAGTCCCGTTCCGCAGTGGCTACCATGCACTGCTCGGGCGAACCGCATTTGCAAGATTCAATGCGGTACCGCATTATGCATATCTCAAGCTCAAGATGCTAGGACCTCGGGGGGTCATCACAGTCAATGGAAACACAGAGCGCTCTCTCCGCACGGAGGAGCACACTGCGGCCCTCGCAGCAAAAGCGCAAAGCAGCCTCTTAAGGCAATCCACTAGTTCGGTGATCAAGAACCCGGCCACCTTCAAGCGCGCCCGGAGTAATCGGCAACTAGACCGCCTGGCACGTTTCGAGATTGCATAGCAATGCGGCCCCCACCCCGGTCCCAGCCAAACGGCGAAATCCGTGCCACGCGTACATAATTAGGCATTAAAAATACCATGGGCACAGGTGGGGAGGGGGCACGACTACGGCACGCTCCAAGACGCGGCTTAAACCGCACTAGGGTCTTTCGGCTTTGTTATTTTTCTCTTTCAGGACTTTAATCTCTGGAAACCCTGTCCGGCAGCATGATTGTCGAACACATGATGCAGCAACCAAGGAGGCAGAAAGCTACGTCACACCACAGAACTCCCAGGTGGATTACGATAATGAGTGAAATACTTGCTTTAATACTATTCATCAGCTTGCCCTTGGAAGGGACATGTCAAATAGTCCTACTTTTTGCTTATCGCACTACTTGTATCATTCTGCTTTAACGCACCTTTTTGAATAAACAATGCATAGCATTAAGACTATTATTGCATTCTTCCTTTATATCTTGGGTCAATAGTACCCGTACACTCTGGTACGGCCAATACGCTAGGGGCTTAAGCATACCCCATAATACGGCGTGAGAAGTCCGAACACTTTCGACAGTGCGGCACCCCGAACTTATAGCATTATATGCATCAGCTCCGAATCATGTCTTGGGTCAATAGTTGGGTTTTCCCATCTCCCATGTTTTGGTACCTTACGTTCCGCTATATCGGCTAAGGTAGCACTGGGAGAACTACTGCGATTGTGCCCCGGTTCTGCTGGGCTAAGCACCTCAGTAGAGAAAGCTAAAACTGACTGTCATGATAAGGCGAGAGACTGGTCGCTGTTCGAGAGGTTTCAAGTCCCTAAAGACTTATGCCGCTTAGAGCGAGGAGTCAGCCCTGTCCGGCTTAAGGTGTGTATAGCGACCCGAATTCGGCCTTCCGAATACTAGGGGCTTCGCCGAAATTTAAAATTATAGAATTCTATGGCTAAGTGAGAGTGATAACGCATTATAGTCTGATTGCCTTGTCCATCGTGCTGAGCACCTCCCTCGAAGGACCCAAACATGTGAACAAGAGTGCTCCGGTTTATCCCGAACACCCCAGCACTCGTGGCATGGGGGCAGAAGCCGACGACTAGCCATCTCTCAGATTTGATAAACAGCCGAACAAAAGGTAATATTTTAAATTCAAACAAGCGTTGCATAGCGCATATGAACAAGTTTTAATAATACAGGATTACACGAGCAAGTTTACTCAAATATTACATCTTTCATACACTCGTCCGCTACGAGACGGGCACCCTTCAGGACACCCTCATAGTACATCTCGGGGTGGCGATGCTCCTTGCCCGCAGGCGGCCCTTCCTTCACCAGCTTCACGGCGTCCATCTTGGCCCATTGCACCTTGACACGGGCGAAAGCCCGGCGTGCGCCTTCGATGCAGACGGACCGCTTAATGACTTCCAGCCGTGGGCAGGCATCCACAAGCCACCTCACCAGGCCGAAGTAGCTGTTGGGAAGGGCGTCGCCAGGCCACATCCGAACTATAAAGCCCTTCATGGCCTGTTCGGACACCTTGTGCAGCTCGACCAGTTGCTTCAACTGGTCGCTCAGAGGCATCGGGTGTTCGGTCCCACTATACTGAGACCAGAACAGCTTCTCCGTTGAGCTTCCCTCCTCGGCCTGGTAAAACTGTGCAGCATCCGACATGCTGCCGGGCAAATCTGTGAATGCTCCTGGAGAGCTCCGGACTCGGGTAAGTAACAAGTAATTTACTTTCACATGCTTGCTTTGCATATTGAATGCCTTACCCGCCGCTATCTTCTTCATCCCATCAATCTCCTGGAGGGCCTTTTGGGCCTCAGCCTTGGCATTCTTTGCGCTCTCGAGGGCCGCGGCAAGCTCGGACTCTCGCGTCTTCAAGTCAAGCTCCAACGCCTCGTGCTTCGTCACGAGAGCGTGAAGCTCTTGCTGCACCTCGCCCACCCGTGCCTCCTGCCTTTACCGCTCGGCGTGCTCCTTGGCCGCTTTGTTTTTGGCCTCGGATAGCACTTGCTTCAGGGTCGCCACCTCGGTCGTGGCCCCTGGCAAATTTACGATGATCCTGTCATTTTGCAATCGCATCCTTTTTATATATATCCATAGACTAGGTACTACTTACCTTTGTTCTCCTCGAGCTGCCTCTTGGCAAGGCCGAGCTCTTTCTTGGACCCTTCGAGGTCCTGCTTCAGTACGGCGACCTCCGCAGTCCGTGCGGCAGAGGCCAGCAGCGAAGCCTGCATACGCATATAGACATGCTTATATTAGACTCCAGCGATATTGTTTGATCCTCTATTCGGCTTTTCTTTGTGAACACCGAACAGAGCATCAGGGGCTACTGTCTATGCGGTAATGTTCTTCCTATATTTCAAATACTTACCTCTAAGCCTGTTAGAAGGCTAGCACAGGCTTCAGTCAGTCCGCTCCTGGCGGACTGAACCTTCTGGATCACCACACTCATAATAATGCGGTGCTCTTCGTCGATGGAAGCGGCGCGAAGCGCTCCCAGCAGATTGTCCGGCGCCTCTGGATGGATGGAGGTCACCGGCACAGGCGTCTTGCCCCTTTTGGAAGGAGGCCGCCTGCCTGAGTCCGGAACCACTGGAGGTTCCGGTGCGGTGTTCGGCTGAGGGCCGAACTCGGAGCCCACAGGAGCCTTGCTCCCTCTGCTCCCGGAGTTCGGAGGGCCGCCTTGAGGAGCCTCCGGGACTGTCCCCCCTTGACCCAGTGCTTCTTGAGACAATACCTCGGCGTTGTCCGTAGGGCAAGGGGAGGTGGCGGTCGGAAGTGGATCGCTATCCATATTCGACGAGTCTAGGGAGCCGTCCGACGAGGATACGTCGATACGGGCTTGGGGCGGTCTGCATAATCATAATTTGGCGTTAGGAGAAGCAGTGCGACAAAGGTATGCTATGAGTTACTCTGGTATCCGAATACTTACGACTTCGTGATACGTCTCCAAGGTATCTATAATTTTTGGTTGCTCCATGCTATATTATCTACTATTTTGGACTATATTGGGCTTTATTTTCCACCTTATATTATTTTTGGGACTAACCTATTAACCGGAGGCCCAGCCCAGAATTGTTGTTTTTTGCCTATTTCAGTGTTTCGAAGAAATGGAATATCAAACAGAGTCCAAATGGAATAAAACCTTCGGGGACGTGATTTTCTCACCGAACGTGATCCAGGAGACTTGGACCCTACGCCAAGGCATCAGAGAGGCGGTCACGAGAGTGGGGGGCACCCCCCCTAGGGCGTGCCCCCTACCTCGTGGGCCCTTGGATGCTCCACCGACGTACTTCTTCCTCCTATATATACATACGTACCCCCAAACGACCAGATACGGAGCCAAAAACCTAATTCCACCGCCACAACTTTCTGTATCCACGAGATCCCATCTTGGGGCCTGTTCCGGAGCTCCGCCGGAAGAGGGTCGTCATCGCGGAGGGCTTCTACATCACCACAGCCTCTCCGACGAAGTGTGAGTAGTTTACCTCAGACCATCGGGTCCATAGTTAGTAGCTAGATGGCTTCTTCTCTCTTTTTGGATCTCAATACAAAGTTCTCCCCCTCTCTTGTGGAGATCTATTCGATGTAATCTTCTTTTTGTGGTGTGTTTGTTGAGACCGATGAATTGTTGGTTTATGATCAAGTCTATCTATGAATAATATTTGAATCTTCTCTGAATTCTTTTATGTATGATTGGTTATCTTTGCAAGTCTCTTCGAATTATCCGTTTGGTTTGGCCAACTAGATTGGTAGTTCTTGCCATGGGAGAAGTGCTTAGCTTTGGGTTCGATCTTGCGGTGTCCTTTCCCAGTGACAGAAGGGGCAGCAAGGCACGTATTGCATCGTTGCCATCGAGGATAACAAGATGGGGTTTATTTCATATTGTATGAATTTATCTCTCTACATCATGTCATCTTTCTTAAGGCGTTACTCTGTTTCTAACTTAATACTCTAGATGCATGTTGGATAGCGGTCGATGAGTGGAGTAATAGTAGTAGATGCAGAATCGTTTCGATCTACTTGTCACGGACATGATGCCTATATACATGATCATGCCTAGATATTCTCATAACTATGCTCAATTCTGTCAATTGCTCAACGGTAATTTGTTCACCCACCGTAGAATACTTATGCTCTTGAGAGAAGCCACTAGTGAAACCTATGGCCCCCGGGTCTATTCTCATCATATCAATCTCCATCACTTTAATCTTGCTTTGCTTTTTTACTTTGCCTTTACTTTTTACTTTGCATCTTTATACCAAAAATATTATATCTATCAGATCTCACTCTCGTAAGTGACCGTGAAGGGATTGACAACCCCTAATCGTGTTGGTTGCGAGTAGCTATCGTTTTGTGCAGATACGAGGGACTTGAGCGTGGCCTCCTACTGGATTGATACCTTGGTTCTCAAAAACTGAGGGAAATACTTACGCTACTCTGCTGCATCATCCCTTCCTCTTCGGGGAAAACCAACGCAAGCTCAAGACGTAGCAAGAAGGATTTCTGGCGCCGTTGCCGGGGAGTCTACGCAAAAAGTCAACATACCAAGTACCCATCACAATTCCTATCTCTCGCATTACATTATTTGCCATTTGCCTCTCGTTTTCCTCTCCCCCACTTCACGCTTGCCGTTTTATTCGCCCTCTCTCTCTCTCTCTCTATCCTCCCTCTCTATTTACCTCTTTTGCCCATTTGCTCTTGTTTACTCGTGTGCTAGTTTGCTTGTTTGTCGCGATGACTCAACCGAGATTTGGTGATCTTCACCTTAAAAGGTTAGAGGAGATCGAAACCAACATTAGGAAGTTTATGGTTTTGCAATTTGAGCATAATAATTTCTTTAGAAACGAGCTTAAGGAACAAAAAAGTTTTATGAGTTATATGAATAAAGAGCTTGATAATATGACTAAAGAATTTGATGGTATAAGATCCCAAATTGCTCTTCTAGAAAAGATGACTGCTGAAATTTCGGATATGCAAGCCACCTTAGTTAATAAGATGGCTGCTAAACCGGATACCTATGAAAATCAAGATGAAGATCTAAAAGTTATTGATGTGTCCCCTATTAAATCGTTGTTTTGCAATATGAATCTTGATGAAACTGAATATGATCTTCCTTTACCTAGAAGGCATTCTAAAAATTTGGAGTATTTAGATCTTTATGATGAAATTGATGAAAGTGGGATTGAAAGAAATAAAAATCTAGATGTTTCTAAACCCACTATATTCGATTTCAAGGAATTTAATTATGAAAGTTGCTCTTTAATTGATTGTATTTCCTTGTTGCAATCCATGCTAAATTCTCCACATGCTTATAGTCAACATAAAGCCTTCACCGAACATATTGTTGATGCCTTGATGCAATCTTATGAAGAAAACCTTGAGTTGAAAGTTTCTATCCCTAGAAAACTCTATGATGAGTGGGAACCAACTATTAAAAATAAAATTAAAGATCATGAGTTTTATGCTTTGTGTGATTTGGGTGCTAGTGTCTCTACTATTCCCAAGACTTTGTGTGATTTGCTAGATTTCCGTAATTTTGATGATTGCTCTCTAAACTTGCATCTTGCGGATTCCACTATTAAGAAACCTATGGGAAGGATTAATGACGTTCTTATAGTTGCAAATAGTAATTATGTGCCCGTAGATTTCATTGTTCTTGATATAGATTGCAATCCTTCTTGCCCTATTATTCTTGGTAGACCTTTCCTTAGAACGGTTGGTGCGATTATTGATATGAAGGAAGGGAATATTAGATTTCAATTTCCATTAAAAAAAGGGATTGGAACACTTTCCAAGAAAGAAAATAAAATTACCATATGAAACTATCATGAGAGTCACTTATGGATTGCCTACCAAAGATGGCAATACCTAGATCTATCCTCGCTTTTATGCCTAGCTAGGGGCGTTGAACGATAGCGCTTGTTGGGAGGCAACCCAATTTTATTTTTATTCCTTACTTTTTGCTCCTGCTTAGTAATAAATAAATTATTTAGCCTCTGTTTTGGTTGTGTTTTTTGTGTTTAATTAGTGTTTGTGCCAAGTAGAACCGTTGGGAAGACTTGGGGAAATTCTTGTTGAACTTGCTGTAAAAAACAGAAACTTTAGCGCTCACGAGAACTGCTGTCATTTTTATTTGAAGAGTGCTATTTAGTTAATTCTTTTTGAAGATGATTAATAGATAAATTTCTCACGTCCATTAATTTATTTTAGAATTTTTGGGGTTCCATATCTTGCGCTAGCTACAGATTACTACAGACTGTTCTGTTTTTGACAGATTCTGTTTTTCGTGTGTTGTTTGCTTATTTTGATGAATCTATGGTTAGTAAAATAGTTTATAATACATAGAGAAGTTGGAATACAGTAAGTTTAACACAAATATAAATAAATAATGAGTTCATTACAGTACCTTGAAGTGGTCTTTTGTTTTCTTTCGCTAACGGAGCTCACGAGTTTTCTACTTTAAGTTTTGTGTTGTGAAGTTTTCAAGTTTTGGGTGAATTCTTTTGATGGATTATGGAACAAGGAGTGGCAAGAGCCTAAGCTTGGGGATGCCCATGTAAACCCCAAGATAATCCAAGGACACCAAAAAGTCAAAGCTTGGGGATGCCCCGGAAGGCATCCCCTCTTTCATCCACTTCCATCGGTAATTTACTTGGAGCTATATTTTTATTCACCAACATGATATGTGTTTTGCTTGGAGCGTCTTGTATTATTTGTGTCTTTGTGTCTTAGTATGCCACAAGCATCCTTGCTGTACACACCTTTTGAGAGAGCCATACATGAATTAAAATTTGATAGAATACTCTATGTGCTTCACTTATATCTTTTGAGCTAAGTAGTTTTGCTCTATGTGCTTCACTTATATCTTTTGAGCGTTATAATTTTGCTCTATGTGGTTCACTTAGATCTTTTAGAGCACGATGGTGTATTTGTTTTAGAGAAACTATTGATCTCTCATGCTTCTCTTAAATTATTTTGAGAGTCCCTTAATAGCATGGTAATTTGCTAAATAATAATATGCTTGGTATTCAAGATTTGTGAAACTTTCTTTTGGGTGTGTTGAATACTAAGAAAAGATTGAAACATGATAATTGTTTTGAGATATGGAGGTGATAATATTAAAGTCATGCTAGTTGATTAGTTGTGAATTTAAAGAATACTTGTGTTAAAGTTTGTGATTCCCGTAGCATGCACGTATGGTGAACCGTTATGTGATGAAGTCGGAGCATGATTTATTTATTGATTGTCTTCCTTATGAGTGGCGGTCGGGGACGAGCGACGGTCTTTTCCTACCAATCTATCCCCCTAGGAGCATGCGCGTAATACTTTGCTTTGATAACTTCTAGATTTTTTCAATAAGTATATGAGTTCTTTATGACTAATGTTGAGGCCATGGATTATACGCACTCTCACCCTTCCACCTTTGCTAGCCTCTCTAATACCGCGCACTTTTCGCCGGTATCATACACCCACCATATACCTTCCTCAAAACAGACACCATATCTACCTATTATGGCATTTCCATAGCCATTCCGAGATATATTGCCATGCAATTTTCCACCGTTCCGTCTATCATGGCACATTCATCATTGTCATATTGCATATCCCGGTACACCGCCGGAAGCATTCCTATAGAGTCATATTTTGTTCTAAGTATTGAGTTGTAAGAAAAATAAAAGTGTGATGATCATCATTATTAGAGCATTGTCCCAAGTGAGGAAAGAATGATGGAGACTATGATTCCCCCATAAGTCGGGATGAGACTCCGGACGAAAAATAAAAAAATAAAAAAAAAGAGGCCAAAGAAGCCCAAATAAAAAAAGAGGCCATAAAAAAGAGAAAAGGCCCAAATAAAAAATAAAAAATGAGAGAAAAAGAGAGAAGGGACAATGTTACTATCCTTTTACCACACTTGTGCTTCAAAGTAGCACCATGGTCTTCATAGTAGAGAGTCTCTCATGTTATCACTTTCATATACTAGTGGGAATTTTTCATTATAGAACTTGGCTTGTATATTACAATGATGGGCTTCCTCAAATTGGCCTAGGTCTTCATGAGCAAGCAAGTTGGATGCACACCCACTTAGTTTCTTTTTGAGCTTTCATACACTTATAGCTCTAGTGCATCCGTTGCATGGCAATCCCTACTCACTCACATTGATATCCATTGATGGGCATCTCCATAGCCCGTTGATGCGCCTAGTTGATGTGAGACTATCTTCTCCTTTTTGTCTTCTCCACAACCACCATTCTATTCCACCTATAGTGCTATATCCATGGCTCACGCTCATGTATTGCGTGAAGATTGAAAAAGTTTTGAAAAAGTTAGAGTATGAAACAATTGCTTGGCTTGTCATCGAGGTTGTGCATGATTTAAATCATTTGTGTGGTGAAGATAGAGCATAGCCAGACTATATGATTTTGTAGGGATAACTTTCTTTAGCCATGTTATTTTGAGAAGACATAATTGCTTTGTTAGTATGCTTGAAGTATTATTATTTTTATGTCAATATAAACTTTTGTCTTGAATCTTTCGAATCTGAATATTCATATCACAATTAAGAAGATTTGCATTGAAATTATGCCAAGTAGCACTCCGCATCAAAAATTCTCTTTTTATCATTTACCTACTCGAGGACGAGGAGGAATTAAGCTTGGGGATGCCTGATACGTCTCCAACGTATCTATAATTTTGTATTGCTCCATGCTATATTATCTATTGTTTTGGACTATATTGGGCTTTATTTTCCACTTTTATATTATTTTTGGGACTAACCTATTAACCGGAGGCCCAGCCCAGAATTGATGTTTTTTTGCCTATTTTAGTGTTTCGAAGAAACGGAATATCAAACGGAGTCCCAACGGAATAAAACCTTCGGGAACGTGATTTCCTCACCGAACATGATCCAGGAGACTTGGACCCTACACCAAGGCATCAGAGAGGCGGTCATGAGGGTGGGGGCGCCCCCCCCCCCCCTAGGGCGCGCCCCCCTGCCTCGTGGGCCCCATGATGCTCCACCGACGTACTTCTTCCTCCTATATACATACGTACCCCCAAACGACCAGAGACGGAGCCAAAAACCTAATTCCACCGCCGCAACTTTCTGTATCCACGAGATCCCATCTTGGGGCCTGTTCCAGACCTCCGCCAGAAGAGGACCGTCATCATGGAGGGCTTCTACATCACCATCACCATAGCCTCTCCGACGAAGAGTGAGTAGTTTACCTCAGACCTTCGGGTCCATAGTTAGTAGCTAGATGGCTTCTTCTCTCTTTTTGGATCTCAATACAAAGTTCTCCCCCTCTCTTGTGGAGTCCATTTTGATGTAATCTTCTTTTTGCGGTGTGTTTGTTGAGACCGATGAATTGTTGGTTTATGATCAAGTCTATCTATGAATAATATTTGAATCTTCTCTGAATTCTTTTATGTATGATTGGTTATCTTTGCAAGTCTCTTTGAATTATCCGTTTGGTTTGGCCAACTAGATTGGTAGTTCTTGCCATGGGAGAAGTGCTTAGCTTTGGGTTCGATCTTGGGGTGTCCTTTCCCAGTGACAGAAGGGGCAGCAAGGCATGTATTGCATCGTTGCCATTGAGGATAACAAGATGGGGCTTATTTCATATTGCATGAATTTATCTATCTACATCATGTCATCTTGCTTAAGGCGTTACTCTATTTCTAACTTAATACTCTAGATGCATGCTGGATAGCGGTCGGCGAGTGGAGTAATAGTAGTAGATGCAGAATCGTTTCGGTCTACTGGTCACGGACGTGATGCCTATATACATGATCATGCCTAGATATTCTCATAACTATGCTCAATTCTGTCAATTGCTCAACAGTAATTTGTTCACCCACCATAGAATACTTATGCTCTTGAGAGAAGCCACTAGTGAAACCTATGGCCCCCGGGTCTATTCTCATCATATCAATCTCCATCACTTTAATCTTTCTTTGCCTTTTACTTTGTCTTTACTTTTTAATTTGCATCTTTATACCAAAAATATTATCTCTATCAGATCTCACTCTCGTAAGTGACCGTGAAGGGATTGACAACCACTAATCGCGTTGGTTGCGAGTAGCTATCATTTTGTGCAAATACGAGGGACTTGAGCATGGCCTCCTACTGGATTGATACCTTGGTTCTCAAAAACTAAGGGAATACTTACGCTACTCTACTGCATCATCCCTTCCTCTTCGGGGAAAACCAACGCAAGCTCAAGACCTAGCACTTCGCCAGGGGCTTGGCCCTAAGCAACCACTCGTCTTCGCCTTCGGCGGCGGTGCTAGAGTAGTCCGGAAGGAGAGTCCTTCCCTTCTTGGACCTTTTGGCCCCCTCGGTTGGGGCGGCCTTCCTTTTCTTGTCTCCCCCGACTGGAGGGGGAGCATCTTCATCTTCCTCGTCTTCGGGGGAGGAGTGCGTCGCGGAGTTATCGGACGATGAGTCCGATACCACTTGGCGTCGGGAACTCTTTCGGGTTCCCTTGTCCTTCTTGGTCTTCTCCGGTACCTTGTAAGGAGCCGGAGTCAGCATCTCCATCAAGAGAGCGTCCGTAGTGCCTTCGGGCAGAGGGGTCGGACAGTTAATCTGCCCCGACGTCTCCACCTAGTCCTGTCAAAGGCATGGAGCTCAGACCCCGCACATGGTTAAGCTAGGGGAAATAAATATCCTACCGGATGTATAGAACTCACCGAATGCGCTAGGCGCTTCGTGCTTAGCCCGCGGTCCTCGATGAGAGAGGGAGGGACCTCGGCACCCTTGAACAGCACCCTCCAGACGTCCTTGTGCATCATATCGAAGAGCTCGCTCAGAGTCTGGTGTTGGGCCGGGTCAAACTCCCACAAGTTGAAATCCCGTTGTTGACATGGGAGGATCCGGCGGAAGAGCATGACCTGGACTATGTTGACAAGCTTGAGCTTCTTGCTTGCCATATTCCGGATACATTTCTGGAGTCCATTCAGCTCCACCGATGAACCCCAGGATAGGCCCTTCTCTTTCCAGGAGGTGAGCCGCGTGGGGATTCCGGATCGAAACTCAGGGGCAGTCGCCCAGTTGGTGTCGCAAGGCTCGGTGATGTATAACCACGCCGATTGCCACCCCTTTATGGTCTCCGCAAAGGAGCCTTCAAGCCATATAACATTGGGCATCTTGCCCACCATGGCTCCGCCGCATTCTGCTTGTTGGCCTCCCACCACCTTCGGCTTGATATTGAAGGTCTTCAGCCACAGGCCGAAGTGGGGCCGGATGCGGAGGAAAGCCTCACACACGACGATGAACGCCGAAATGTTCAGGATGAAGTTTGGGGCTAGATCATGAAAGTCCGGCCCGTAGTAGAACATAAGACCACGGACGAATGGATGGAGGGGAAACCCCAGTCCGCGGAGTATGTGGTGGAGGAAGACTACCCTCTTGTGAGGTTCCGGGGTGGGGACGATCTGCCCCGCAGCGGGCAGCCGATGCGCGATATTCACGGCTAAGTATCCGGCTCCGCGCAGCTTCTTGATGTGTCCCTCCGTAATGGAGGAAGCCATCCATTTGCCTCCCGCTCCGGACATGTTTGGAGAAGGTTGAGGGGAAGGATGTAGACTTGGGCGTTGGAGCTCGAGTGCGCAAGACTAGATGAGCAAGGAGGAAGAAGGCATGGGTAGAGAAAGGTTAAACCTTATCCCCTTATAAGGACTCGCTTATCCCCCAAGCGCTGTAATTGATGGCGCGGTTGGGTTACCCACGCCTGTATTGATGAGAATCCCGTAATAAGGGGGACACGATCTCTGCTTTAACAAGACGTGTCAAGAAACTGCCTCGCATTATGTGCAGACTGGTTAAAGGAAACGGTTCGAATAATCACCGGGCCATGGCATAATGTCATATTGCCAAAACGTGTCAGCAGATTAGATTTTTGGAAATATTATTCTCTCTACGGTGGTATGTGGAACTTATTTTGCAGGGTCGGACATTATCCTTGTATTCAAATTTTTTCGTGGTGTATTCGGAGGAGGAACCAGCCTTGCGATGCCGAAGACAACACTGCGTGCCGGACTCATCGTCATTGAAGCCTGGTTCAGGGGCTACTGAGGGAGTCCTGGATTAGGGGGTATCCGGACAGCCGGACTATATCCTTTGGCCGGACTGTTGGACTATGAAGATACAAGATTGAAGACTTCGTCTCGTGTCCGGATAGGACTCTACTTGGCGTGGAAGGCAAGCTAGGCAATACAGATATGTATATCTCCTCCTTTGTAACCAACCTTGTGTAACCCTAGCCCCCTCCGGTGTCTATATAAACCGGAGGGTTTTAGTCCGTAGGACGACATACAATCATACCATAGGCTAGCTTCTAGGGTTTAGCCTCTCCGATCTCGTGGTAGATCAACTCTTGTAATACTCATATCATCAAGAATAAATCAAGCAGGACATAGGGTTTTACCTCCATCAAGAGGGCCCAAACCTGGGTAAAACATCGTGTCCCCTGCCTCCTGTTACCATCCGCCTTAGACGCATAGTTCGGGAACCCCTACCCGAGATACGCCGGTTTTGACACCGACAGGATGCCTTCCGGGGCTTCCCCAAGCTTAGACGCTTGAGTATCCTTGAATATTTACTTGGGGTGCCTTGGGAATACCCAAGCTTGAGCTCTTGCCTCTCCTCGTTCTCCTCATATCGAGACCTCCTCGATCTTTGATCACCTTATCCACACAAAACTCAACAGGAAACTCGGTAAGATCCGTTAGTATAATAAAGCAAATCACTACTCTAAGTACTGTTGCAAACCAACTCATATTTTGATTTTGCATTGTAGCTACTGTAATATAACCTTTTCATGGCTTATACCACCGATAAAAATTGATGGTTTCATCAAAACGAGCAAAACAATGCATCAAAAACAGAATCTGTCTTAAACAGGACAGTCTGTAGTAATCTGAACATTAACCATACTTCTGGTACTCCAAAAATTCTAAAAAATAAACATTTTGTATAGAAAGACAGTGCAAAAAGTTTCAGAACCGTTTGACGTTCCAGTAAAAATGTAAAATCGCGCACTACAGCCAAAGTTTCTGTTTTGCACCGCACAAACCAACAAGCAATGTAAACATCATAAAGGCAAATCTTGGCACATTATTTTTATAATACAATGGAATTGTACATGGGGATAATTATTATTTTTTAAATTTTCTATAATTAAGATTCGCAAAGTTTCCTTGAGCATGAACAAAGTTCAAGGACGTCCCCCACTTTCACAATGCTCGTCTATCTCACTTTCACTTTTCTTTTTGTGAAGTTTTAAGTTCCCCTCTATATTTTTTATTTTTAAACTATATAAAATCACTCAACAGAAATAAATGACTCTCTAAAACTTCCGGGTTGTCTCCCTGGCAGCGCTTTCTTTAAAGCCATAAAGCTAGGCATAAAGTGCTCAAGTAATGGATCCACCCGGATCCTAAGGTATATCAAAGCCAATTTGAATTAACAATGATTTGGCATTTAGTAGTGAGCACAAAGCAACATATATCAAGCAATGACGAAGTCTAACTATCTTCCTATGCATTGGCATGTCATACAGGAACAATTCATGCACATCAAGTAAAGGCCAATACATAGCATAAGCAGTTTCTTGCAATTTTATCGTGTTGGAAACATAGAGAGGTGGAGATATAGTTCCTCTCTCCTAATAATTGCAAGTAGGAGAAGAAAGCACATGCATATTATATTCATCAAAATCATCATGTGTAATGGAATGCAACCCATCAATATAATCCTTAACAAGAGCAAACTTCTCTGATATAGTGTAGTTGGGAGAATTCAAAAAGATAATAGGACTATCATGTGTGGGTGCAATAGCAACAATTTCATGTTTAACATAAGGAACAATAGCAAGTTCATCACCATAAGCGTAATTTAAATTGGCATCATGGCCACAAGCACAACAAGCATCATCAAAAAGGGATATTTCAAACGAATCAACGGGATCATAGCAATTATCATGGCATTAATCCTTTGATAAGAATGAAGGAGCATTAAACAATGTATGAGTTGGAGGGTTACTCTCATTAGAAGGCAGGCACGGGTGATCAATCCGGTCTTCCTTCGCTTGTTCTTCGCTCTCCTCATCATCTTTTTCATCCAATGAGCTCACAGTTTCATCAATTCCTTCTTCCATAGACTCCTACAAAATATTAGTCTCTTCTTGCACAGCGGAGACTTTCTCAATAAATGCATCAATATTGGAATTGTATTTATAATTATCATAGCAATATTTAAGGATAGCAAGATTTCAGGTCTATAAACTGAATCATCAAAATCTTCAAAAATTTAAACAAAGATTCAATTTCACATGCACCCTTGAAAGCAACAAATTCGTCTATTCGTTCCACATCATAGTAATCATATATACCATTAGCATAAGAAGCCAAGGTTTCATTATCATTAAATTCACATGAAAAGGGAAGATGTGGAGCATTCATCCTAGGGCAACAAGTATAATCATATCTCTGGCATAAATCCCAAGCATACCAATGCAACATATGAATTTGATCCCATAACAATTTCCCTTTATGAGTCAAGCGATAATCATTAAAGTATTCACGTTGATCCAACGTTACTCCCATTATCAAGTTGAATGGGGTTTTCTCAGGATTATCAAAGTTGTGCATAATATTTTCACATAACGAGCATCGAGGGTTTTAGGAGGTTCCCCATCTCCATGAGTAGCAAGTACCACTAATTTTTTGGTGTGTCGTGTTCCATATCCGTAACTAAAGATAGAGAACAACTTAGAACAGGAAATAAAAACTACTTAGTGATAAAGCAAACAAGCACACACAAGAATATTCACCCCACGCTATGGCTCCCTGGCAACGGCGCCAGAAAAAGGTCTTGATAACCCACAAGTATAGGGGATCATTTGTAGCCTTTTTTGATAAATAAGAGTGTCAAACCCAACGAGGAGCTAAAGGTAGAACAAATATTCCCCCAAGTTCTATCGGCCACCGATACAACTCTACACACGCTTGACGTTTGCTTTACCGGAAACAAGTATGAAACTATTTTGTAGGAATAAATCTATGAGTACTTTGCGGGAATAAAACTATAGATAAATTGTAAGGTAATAAAAGTGGAAAGCTTTTGTCAATAAGAAAGTCATTTGTCCCTAGGCAATTGATAACAAGTACCGGTAATCATTCTTGCAATTTTATATGAGGGAGAGGCATGAGCTCACATACTTTATCTACTTGGATCATATGCACTTATGATTGGAACTATAGCAAGCATCCGCAACTACTAAAGATCATTAAAGTCGTGAAACCCAACCATAGCATTAAGTATCAAGTCCTCTTTACTCCCATACGCCATAGCCCACCTATTCGCGTTTAAGTTTTTGTCACTCTCGCAACACTGACAATAAGCAAACCATGAACATATTGCAACACCCTACAGCGAGGGACCCTCACGTTTGCGCGAGACGGAGGGCACCTTAGGACAGCACCATAAATAAAATATACAATCATACCAACCGAGATCATGATTAACCCACATGACAAAACGGATCTACTCAAACATCATAGGATAACCATAGATCATTGGGAAATAATATATGGAGTTGAGCACCATGTTTAAGTAGAGATTACAACAGGGAGAAGAGATGTTACACCGCTGCAAAGAGGGGAAGAGAGAGTTGGTGATGACGGTAGCAAGATTCTTGATGTAGATCGTCGTCCCGATCGTTGCCCCGGTGGCACTCTGGTGCCACCGGAAGCGAGGGAGAGAGAGCCCCCCTACTTCTTCTTCTTCTTCTTCCTTGGCCTCCTCCCTAGGTGGGAGAAGGATTTCCCCTCTGATCCTTGGCTCCCATGGCACAAGAGGGGCGAGAGCCCCTCTGAGATTGCATCTCCCTCTCTGTTCTCTTCTGTTTTGCGTTCCCAGATCTGGTCGGAAACCATTTCTTATATTCCTGGAGATCCGTAACTCCGATTGCGCTGAGATTTTAACACGATTTTTTTTGGATATAAGCTTCCTTGTGCCCGAAGTATAGGTCCAACCGATGTACGAGGTGGACACAACCCACCACCACGCGCCAGGGGCCTCTGGCGCGCCCTGGTGTATTGTGCCCTATGTGGGCCTCCGTTTGTGGTGATTCCAACTCCCAAAAATCACAAATATTCCAAAATAATTCTCCGTAAAATTTCATTGCATTTGGACTTCGTTTGATATGGATACTCTGTGATACAAAAAACATGCAGAAAACTGGAACTGGCACTTGGGACTGGATCAATAGGTTAGTCCAATAAATCATATAAAAAGTTGCCAAAAGTATGTAAGACTTGTATAATGTTGGCATGAGACAATCAAATATTATAGATACGGCGAAGATGTATCATGTCTCAACATGATGAACTGTCGCAACGGTACATACTCAGGGAGAACACTTATACCTTGAAATTTAGTTAAGGGGTCATCTTATAGTGCTACCACCTTACTAAGCAAAATAAGATGCATAAAAGATAAACATCACATGCAATCAAAATATGTGACATGATATGGCCATCATCATCTTGTGCTTTTGATCTCCATCTCCAAAGCATCGTCATGATCTCCATTGTCACCGGCTCGACACCTTGATCTTCATCGTTGCGTCATGGTCGTCTCGCCAACTATTGCTTCTACAACTATCACTAACGCATACTGATAAAGTAAAACAATTACATGGCGTTTGCCTTTCATACAATAAAGATACAACCATAAGGCTCCTGCTGGTTGACGATAACTTTTACGAAACATGATCATCTCATACAATAACGTATATCACATCATGTATTCACCATATCACATCACAACATGCCCTGCAAAAACAAGTTAGATGTCCTCTACTTTGTTGTTGCAAGTTGTACATGGCTGGTACGGGCTTCTAGCAAGAACCGTTCTTACCTACACATCAAAACCACAACGGTGTTTCGTCAAGATTGCTGTTTTAACCTTCTTCAAGGACCGAAGTAGAAGAAACAGACACCCGCCAGCCACCTTTATGCAAAACTAGTTGCATGTCTGTCGGTGGAACCGGTCTCATGTGCGTGGACATGTAAGGTTGGTCCGGACCGCTTCAGCCCACAATACCACCTAATCAAAATAAGAGGTTGGTGGTAAGTAGTATGACTATCACCGCCCACAACTCTTTGTGTTCTACTCGTGCATATCATCTACGCATAGACATGGCTCATGATGCCACTGTTGGGAAATGTTGCATGGAAAACAAAAAAAATTATACGCACACATAATGATCTATCCATGGATATGCATAGCAACGAGGGGAAGAGTGAGTCTACGTACCCTCGTAGACCGTAAGCGGAAGTGTTTGACAACGCGGTTGATGTCGATAACTTCTTCTAGCTACGACCGATCAAGTATCGAACGTACGGCACCTCCGAGTTCTGCACACGTTCAACTCGGTGACGTCCCTCGCCTTCTTGATCCAGCAAGACGTCGAGGTAGTAGATGAGTTCCGTCAGCACAACGATGTGGTGACGGTGATGGTGAAGTGATCCTCGCAGGGCTTCGCCTAAGCACTACGAAGATATGACCGTGGGAGTAAACGATGGAGGGGGGCACCGCACACAGCTAACAATTGTCTGTGGTGTGCTAGGGGCGCCCCCCCCATATATATATATATATATATATATATATATATATATATATATATATGGGAGGGAGAGGGGAGGCAGCCGGGGTGCGCCCCAAGTAGGATCCGAATCCTACTTTGTGTTTCCCCAAGTGGCGCCCCTTGCCTTCTTTCACCGGAGAAGAAAGGGAAGGGGGAGAGAGAAAGGAAAGGGGGGGGCGAACCCCCTTTTTCCTTCTCCCAATTCGGCCTCCTGCCATAGGGGGGTGTGCCACCCCTTGTGGGCTGGTGTGCTCCCCTCTCATTGCCTATATGGCCCGTATATTCCCCCCGGGGGTTCCGGTACTCCGATAAATACCCGATACAATCCGGAACACTTTCGGTGTCCGAATACTATCGTCCTATATATCAATCATTACCTCTCGACCATTTTTAGACTCCTCATCATGTCTGTGATCTCATCTGGGATTCCGAACAACATTCGATCACCAAATCATAACTCATATAGTATAATACCGTCATCGAACGTTAAGCGTGAGGACCCTACGTGTTCGAGAACTATGTAGACATGACCGAGACACCTCTCTGGCCAATAACCAATAGTGGAACCTGGATGCTCATATTGACTCCTACATATTCTACGAAGATCTTTATCGGTTGAACCGTTATGACAACATACGCAATTCCCTTTGTCCATCGGTATGTTACTTGCCCGAGATTCGATCGTCGGTATCTTCATACCTAGTTCAATCTCGTTACCGGCAAGTCTCTTTACTCGTTATGTAATACATCACCTCATGACTAACTCCTTAGTCATTTGCTTGCAAGCTTATGATGTGTATTACCGAGAGGGCCCAGAGATACCTATCCGATACTTGGAGTGACAAATCCTAATATCGATCTATGCCAACTCAACAAACACCTTCAGAGATACCTGTAGAGCATCTTTATAATCACCCAGTTACATTGTAATGTTTGATAGCACACAAGGCATTCCTCCGGTATCCGGGAGTTGCATAATCTCATAGTAAAAGGAATATGTATTTGACATGAAGAAAGCAATAGCAATAAAACTGAACGATCAGTATACTAAGTGATACGTCTCCAACGTATCTATAATTTTTTATTGTTCCATGCTATATTATATTCTGTTTTGGACATTATTGGGCTTTATTATACACTTTTATATTATTTTTGGGACTAACCTATTAACCGAAGGCCCAACCCAGAATTGATGTTTTTTGCCTATTTCAGAGTTTTGCAGAAAAATAATATCAAACAGAGTCCATACGGAATGAAACCTTTGGGAACGTGATTTTTGGAACGAGCGTGATCCAGGGGACTTGGACCCTACGTCAAGAAAGCTACCAGGAAGGCACAAGGTAGGGGGCGCGCCTACCCCCCCCCCCCCCCCAGGCGCGCCCTCCACCCTCGTGGGGCCCATGTTGCTTCACCGACGTACTTCTTCCTCCTATATATACCTACGTACCCCCAAACTACCAGATACGGAGCAAAAAACCTAATTCCACCGCCGCAACCTTCTGTACCCGTGAGATCCCATCTTGGGGCCTTTTCCGGAGCTCCGCCGGAGGGGGCATCAATCACGGAGGGCCTCTACATCAACACCGTAGCCTCTCCGACGATGTGTGAGTAGTTTACTTCAGACCTTCGGGTCCATAGTTATTAGCTAGATGGCTTATTCTCTCTCTTTGGATCTCAATACAAAGTTCTCCATGATTTTCGTGGAGATCTATTCGATGTAATCTTCTTTTGTGGTGTGTTTGGTGAGACCGGTAAACTGTGGGTTTATGATCAAATTGATCTATGAACAATATTTGAATCTTCTCTGAATTATTTTATGTATGATTGGTTATCTTTGCAAGTCTCTTCGAATTATTAGTTTGGTTTGCCTACTAGATTGATCTTTCTTGCAATGGGAGAAGTGCTTAGCTTTGGGTTCAATCTTGCGGTGTCCTTTCCCAGTGATAGTAGGGGCAGCAAGGCACGTATTGTATTGTTGCCATCGAGGATAACAAGATGGGGTTTATATCATATTGCATGAGTTTATCCCTCTACATCATGTCATCTTACTTAAAGCGTTACTCTGTTCTTTTGAACTTAATACTCTAGATGCATGCTGGATAGCGGTCGATGTGTGGAGTAATAGTAGTAGATGCAGGCAGGAGTCGGTCTACTTGTCTTAGATGTGATGCCTACATACATGATCATACCTAGATATTCTCATAACTATGCTCAATTCTGTCAATTGCTCAACAGTAATTTGTTTACCCACTATAATACATATGCTCTCGAGAGAAGCCACTAGTGAAACCTATGGCCCCGGGGTCTATTGCCATCATATTAATCTCCCATTAACAAGCTATTTCTGGTGCCGTTTTTATTTCGCTTTATTTACTTTGCATCTTTATCATAAAAATACCAAAAATATTATCTTATCATATCTATCAGATCTCACTTTCGTAAGTGACCGTGAAGGGATTAACAACCTGTTTATTGCGTTGGTTGCGAGGATTTTATTTGTTTGTGTAGGTGCGAGGGACTCGCGCGTGGCCTCCTACTGGATTGATACCTTGGTTCTCAAAAACTGAGGGAAATACTTACACTACTTTGTTGCATCACCCTTTCCTCTTCAAGGGAAAACCAACGCAGTGCTCAAGAGGTAGAAAGAAGGATTTCTGGCGCCGTTGCCGAGGAGTCTACGCAAAAGTCAACATACCAAGTACACATCACAAACCCTTATCTCTCGCATTACATTATTTGCCATTTGCCTCTCGTTTTCCTCTCCCCCACTTCACCCTTGCCGTTTTATTCACCCTCTCTTTCCGTTCTCCTTCCTCCTTTTCGCCCCTTGCACTTTCTGCCGTTATGTCTGAAATTGGGGAAATTATTGTTGATATGGACAATAATAATATCATGGAAAATTTTGATGCTCCTGCTGAAGAACCCCCTATCTTACATACAAAAAAATTCTGAATTGGTAGTGGTAATATTATTGGAAAAGGAGTTATCCAAGATTTCTTTACTTGTACCGGTGCTTTGCCTTCTATGGGTAGTTCTATTCTTCATAGAACTAGTAGTCTTGCGGACGCTATCGCCATGCTTGTAGTTGAACTTGAAAGACAATTTATGCACATGCATCCTTGCTTACAAAGGATTTTACTAGAATTTTCTAATGTTGAGCATTCTTCTGTTAAGCGTACCGCTACTATATTTTTGGCTCATGAGTTTAGATTTATAATAAAAGAGGCCAAAGAAATCTTTACGCATTATAGGGCGGACGCTGACAGTCCTCCCATAGAGGCTATTCTCTTTGATCAAGAAGAAATAATGCGTTTTCAATCTCTAGACTATGTTGCTTTCAATGAAAATCTTAGAAAGAGGGTTCCTACCAATGTTCTAGTTGATAGAATTTCTGAACTTAATAATGATTTGGCTATTCGAAATAATGAGCTAGGATATTCTCTCAAGTATAGTCTCACAAAGTTTTGTCAAAATAATGCTTATAATTATGAATTGGTTGTGCAATACGAAGGGCCGAAGGAGGAACCTATACCTCCTAAAGTTGATCTTGGGGAGTTTTGTCCCATTAAATTTAGCACTTTTGATTACTTTTGCTTGCCTCAAAGAAAACTTTCTGCTGAATGTAGAGAATATGAAATGAGTTTTAATGATCTATCCTATTATTATGGCAATACCTAGATCTATCTTTGCTTTTATGCCTAGCTAGGGGCGTTAAACGATAGCGCTTGTAGGGAGGCAACCAAATTTTATTTTTATTCCTTTCTTTTTGCTCCTGGTTAGTAATAAATAATTTATCTAGCATCTGTTTTGGTTGTGTTTTTTGTGTTTAATTAGTGTTTGTGCCAAGTAGAACCGTTGGGAAGACTTGGGGAAAGTCTTTTTGATCTTGCTGTAAAAAACAGAAACTTTAGCGCTCACGAGAATTGCTACCATTTTTATTTGGAAAGTGATATTTAGTTAATTCTTTTTGAAAATGATTAATAGATAAATTACCCACGTCCATAAATTTATTTTAGAATTTTTGGAGTTCCAGAAGTTTGCGTTAGCTACATATTACTACAGACTGTTCTGTTTTCGACAGATTCTGTTTTTCGTGTGTTGTTTGCTTATTTTGATGAATCTATGGCTAGTAAAATAGTTTATAAACCATAGAGAAGTTGTAATACAGTAGGTTTACCACCAATATAAATAAATAATGAGTTCATTACAGTACCTTGAAGTGGTGTTTTGTTTTCTTTCGCTAACGGAGCTCACGAGATTTTCTATTTTGAGTTTTGTGTTGTGAAGTTTTCAAGTTTGGGTTAAGTTTTGATGGATTATGGAACAAGGAGTGGCAAGAGCCTAATCTTGGGGATGCCCATGTCACCCCAAGGTAAAATTCAAGGACACCCAAAAGCCTAAGCTTGGGGATGCCCCGGAAGGCATCCCCTCTTTTGTCTTCGTCTATCGGTAACTTTACTTGGAGCTATATTTTTATTCACCACATGATATGTGTTTTGCTTGGAGTGTCTTGTATGATTTGAGTCTTTATTTGTTAGTTTGCCACAATCATACTTGTTGTACACACCTTTTGAGAGAGACTCACATGATTTTAAAATTATTAGAATACTCTATGTGCTTCACTTATATCTTTTGAGTTATATAGTTTTTGCTCTAGTGCTTCACTTATATCTTTTAGAGCACGGTGGTGGATTTGTTTTATAGAAACTATTGTTATCTCATGCTTCACTTAGATTATTTTGAGAATCCTGCAAAACAGAGTGGTAATTTTCTTTAATTATGATAGGCATTCAAGATTAGTAAAAAAATCTTATTAGTGTGTTGAATACTATGAGAAGTTTGATACTTGATAATTGTTTTGAGATATGGAGATGGTGATATTAGAGTCATGCTAGTTGAGTAGTTGTGAATTTGAGGAATACTTGTGTTGAATTTTGTGATTCCCTTAGCATGCACGTATGGTGAACCGTTATGTGACGAAATCGGAGCATGATTTATTTATTGATTGTCTTCCTTATGAGTGGCGGTCGGGGACGAGCGATGGTCTTTTCCTACCAATCTATCCCCCTAGGAGCATGCGCGTAATACTTTGTTTCGATAACTAATATATTTTTGCAATAATTATGTGAGTTCTTTATGACTAATGTTGAGTCCATGGATTATATGCACTCTCACCCTTCCAACATTGCTAGCCTCTCTAATACCGCACACTTTTCGCCGGTATCATACACCCACCATATACCTTCCTCAAAACAGCCACCATACCTACCTATCATGGCATTTCCATAGCCATTTCGAGATATATAGCCATACCCCCATTTTACGGAGAATTATTTTGGAATATTTGTGATTTTACAGAGAATTTTACGGAGGAACGTGGGCCCCATGAGGGTGGAGGGCGCGCCTGGGGGGTAGGCACGCCCCCTACCTCGTGCCTTCGTGGTAGCTTTCTTGACATCTGGTCCAAGTCCTCTGGATTACGTTCATTCCAAAAATCACGTTCCCGAAGGTTTCATTCCGTTTGATATTCTTTTTATGCGAAACTCTGAAATAGGCAAAAAAAATTCTGGGTTGGGCCTCCGGTTAATAGATTAGTCCCAAAAATAATATAAAAGTGTATAATAAAGCCCAATAATGTCCAAAACAGAATATAATATAGCATGGAAAAATCAAAAATTATAGATACGTTGGAGACGTATCAAGCATCCCCAAGCTTAATTCATGCTTGTCCTCGAGTAGGTAAATGATAAAAATAGAATTTTTGATGTGGAATGCTACTTGGCATAATTTCAATGTAATTCTCTTAGTTGTGGTATGAATATTCAGATCCGAAAGATTCAAGACAAAAGTTTAATATTGACATAAAAATAATAATACTTCAAGCATACTAACTAAGCAATTATGTCTTCTCAAAATAACATGGCTAAAGAAAGTTATCCCTACAAAATCATATAGTCTGGCTATGCTCTATCTTCACCACACAAAGTATTTAAATCATGCACAACCCCGATGACAAGCCAAGCAATTGTTTCATACTTTTGGTGTTCTCAAACTTTTTCAATCTTCACGCAATACATGAGCATGAGCCATGGACATAGCACTATATGTGGAATAGAATGGTGGTTGTGGAGAAGACAAAAAAGGAGAAGATAGTCTCACATCAAATAGGCGTATCAACGGGCTATGGAGATGCCCATTAATAGATATCAATATGAGTGAGTAGGGATTGCCATGCAACGGATGCACTAGAGCTATAAGTATGTGAAAGCTCAACAAAAGGAACTAAGTGGGTGTGCATCCAACTCGCTTGCTCATGAAGACCTAGGGCATTTTGAGGAAGCCCATCATTGGAATATACAAGCCAAGTTCTATAATGAAAAATCCCCAGTAGTATATGAAAGTGATATCATAGGAGACTCTCTATCATGATCATCATGGTGCTACTTTGAAGCACAAGTGTGGTAAAAGGATAGTAGCATTGTCCCTTCTCTCTTTTTCTCTCATTTTTTATTTAGGCCTTTTCTCTTCTTCTTTTTATGGCCTCTCCATTTTTTTGTCCGGAGTCTCATCCCGACTTGTGGGGGAATCATAGTCTCCATCATCCTTTCCTCACTTGGGACAATGCTCTAAAAATGATGATCATCACACTTTTATTTACTTACAACTCAACAATTACAACTCAATACTTAGAACAAAATATGACTCTATGTGAATGCCTCCAGCGGTATACCGGGATATGCAATGAATCAAGAGTGACATGTATGAAAGAATTGTGAACGGTGGCTTTGTCACAAATACAATGTCAACTACATGATCATGCAAAGCAATATGACAATGATGGAGCGTGTCATAGTAAACGGAACGGTGGAAAGTTGCATGGCAATATATCTCAGAATGGCTATGGAAATGCCATGATAGGTAGGTATGGTGGCTGTTTTGAGGAAGGTATATGGTGGGTGTATGATACTGGCGAAAAGTGCGCGGTATTAGAGAGGCTAGCAATGTTGGAAGGGTGAGAGTGCGTATAATCCATGGACTCAACATTAGTCATAAAGAACTCACATAATTATTGCAAAAATCTATTAGTTATCGAAACAAAGTATTACGCGCATGCTCCTAGGGGGATAGATTGGTAGGAAAAGACCATCGCTTGTCCCCGACCGCCACTCATAAGGAAGACAATCAATAAATAAATCATACTCTGATTTCGTCACATAACGGTTCACCATATGTGCATGCTACGGGAATCACAAACTTCAACACAAGTATTCCTCAAATTCACAACTACTCAAATATCATGACTCTAATATCACCATCTCCATATCTCAAAACAATTATCAAGTATCAAACTTCTCATAGTATTCAACACACTCATAAGAATTTATTTTTTACTAATCTTGAATGCCTATCATAATTAAAGCAAATTACCACGCTGTTTTGTAGGACTCTCAAAATAATATAAGTGAAGCATGAGAGAACAATATTTTGTATAAAACAAATCCACCACCGTGCTCTAAAAGATATAAGTGAAGCACTAGAGCAAAAACTGTATAGCTCAAAAGATATAAGTGAAGCACATAGATTATTCTAATAATTTTCAAATCATGTGAGTCTATCTCAAAAGTTGTGTACAGCAAGGATGATTGTGGCAAATTAACAAATAAAGACTCAAATAATACAAGACGCTCCAAGCAAAACACATATCATGTGGTGAATAAAAATATAGCTCCAAGTAAAGTTACCGATAGACGAAGACGAAAGAAGGGATGCCTTCCGGGGCATCCCCAAGCATAGGGTTTTGGGTGTCCTTGAACTTTACCTTGGGGTGCCATGGGCATCCCCAAGCTTAGGCTATTTCCGCTCCTTATTCCATAATCCATCAAAACTTAACCCAAAACTTGAAAACTTCACAACACAAAACTCAAAATAGAAAATCTCGTGAGCTTCGTTAGCGAAAGAAAAGAAAACACCACTTCAAGGTACTGTAATGAACTCATTCTTTATTTATATTGGTGTTAAACCTACTTTATTCCAACTTACCTATGGTTTATAAACTATTTTGCTAGCCATAGATTCATCAAAATAAGCAAACAACACACGAAAAACAGAATCTGTCAAAAACAGAACAGTCTGTAGTAATATGTAGCTAACGCAAACTTCTGGAACCCCAAAAATTCTAAAATAAATTTATAGACGTGAGTAATTTATCTATTAATCATCTGCAAAAATAATGAACTAAATATCACTTTCCAAATAAAAATGGCAGCAATTCTTGTGAGCGCTAAAGTTTCTGTTTTTTACAGCAAGATCAAAAAGACTTTCCCCAAGTCTTCCCAATGGTTCTACTTGGCACAAACACTAATTAAACACAAAAAACACAACCAAAACAGAGGCTAGATAAATTATTTATTACTAAACAGGATCGAAAATCAAGGAATAAAAAATAAAATTGGGTTGCCTCCCAACAAGCGCTATCGTTTAACGCCCCTAGCTAGGCATAAAAGCAAATATAGATCTAGGTATTCCCATCTTTGATAGGCAATCCATAAGTGGATCTCATAATAGATTCATAAGGTAATTTTATTTTCTTTCTAGGGAAGTGTTACATGCCTTTCCTTAACGGAAATTGGAATCTAATATTCCCTTCCTTCATATCAATAATTGCACCAAGCGTTCTAAGGAAAGGTCTACCAAGAATAATAGGACATGAAGGATTGCAATCTATATCAAGAACAATAAAATTTGCAGGCACATAATTCCTATTTGCAACAATAAGAACATCATTAATTCTTCCCATAGGTTTCTTAATGGTGGAATCCGCAAGGTGCAAGTTTAAAGAGCAATCATCAAAATCACGGAAACCTAGCAAATCACACAAAGTCTTTGGAATCGTGGAAACACTAGCACCCAAATCACACAAAGCATAGCATTCATGATCTTTAATTTTAATTTTAATAGTAGGTTCCCACTCATCATAAAGTTTTCTAGGGATAGAAACTTCCAGCTCAAGTTTTTCTTCATAAAATTGCATCAAAGCATCAATGATATGTTTGGTAAAGGCTTTATTTTGACTATAAGCATGTGGAGAATTTAGCACGGATTGCAACAAGGAAATACAATCTATCAAAGAGCAATTATCATAATTAAAATACTTGAAATCCAATATAGTGGGTTCATTAATATCTAGGGTTTTGATCTCTTCAATCCCACTTTTACCAATTTTTGCATCAAGATCTAAAAACTCTGAATTTTTGGAACGCCTTCTAGGTAAAGGTGGATCATATTCAGTCCCATTATTATAAAGATTCATATTGCAAAACAGAGATTTAATAGGGGACACATCAATAACTTTTAGATCTTCATCTTTATTTTCATAGAAACGAGAAGAACACGCTTTCACAAAACAATCTTTCTTAGTACGCATCCTAGCGGTTCTTTCTTTGCACTCATCATTGGAAATTCTCATGGCCTTGAGAGACTCATTGATATCATGCTTAGGTGGAATAGATCTAAGTTTCAAAGAATCAACATCAAGAGAAATTCTATCAATGTTCCTAGCCAATTCATCAACTTTAAGCATTTTTTTCTTCAAGCAAAGCATTGAAATTCTTTTGCGGATTCATAAACTCCTTAACACTAGTCTCAAATTCAGAGGTCATCTTATTAAAATTTCCATAAGAATTGTTGTAGGAATTACCATAATTATTAGAGGAATTACTAGGATACGGCCTAGGATTAAAGTTTCCTCTATACGCGTTGTTACCAAAATTATTCCTACCAACAAAATTCACATTCATAGATTCATTATTATTCTCAATCAAAGCAGACAAAGGCATATCATTAGGATCAGAAGAAACACTTCTATTAGCCATCTTTCCACTCAAAACATTAATTTCTTCTATCGCATGCACTTTCTTATTAGTAGATCTTTCAGTGTGCCATTGAGAATAATTAACCATAATATTATCTAGGAGTTTAGTAGTGTAAGTGCATCTAGTGCCACCCCTAGTTGGTTTTGGAGTATTGACGACCAACCTAGTTGAGGGACTAATGTGTTTGTGAGAATTGCAGGATAACACAGGTTGAAGTCCCTCATTGATTCGGTTTTCCCACCAGAGATGGCCCCTAAAAATGTATGAAGACATTGATGTCAAAGGTGGTATATGAAGATATTCACATTGAAGACTATGACAAGAGAAGACGCCGTATGAAGCCTATGGAGCTCGAAGACTTAGATCTTTCGTAGTTCTTTTTCCTCTGTGTTGAGTCATAGGAACCACCGTACTGTTAAGTGGGGTCCAAGAGAACCAGTCAGAATGACTGAAGTGATGCTTAAACAAAAACCTATGTCTTCGAGTGAAGACTATGAGAGCAAATCTTGTCCAGAGTCGGACAAGTCAGCTTTGCTTGTAGCCCAAGTAAAGTTGCCGTGTGAGTTTGAAATCTGACCGTTGGAACACGTGTTAGTTCCTGAGTGACCCAGGGTCATTTCGGACAAATCAGGTCAGGTTGCCTAGTGGGTATAAATAGCCCACCCCCTACAACCATAAACGGTTGGCTACTCAGATTGAGAATACGGCTTTTGTCGTTTGAGAGCAACCCACCTCGAAGCCTTTGAGAGAGAATTCCTTGCGAGGATAAAGCCCTAACCACCCAGAGCCAAAGAGAATTAGGCATCACTTGAGTCTTCTTGTTTGAGTGATCTGAAGACTTATTACACTTGAGGACTGTGCATCCTCCAGCCGGTTAGGCGTCACGTTCTGAGCATCCAAGAGACATTGTGGATTGCCGGTGAACGAAGTCTGTGAAGGTTTGGGAGTCTACCTTGAAGACTTACCAGAGTGATTGGGCGAGGTCTGTGTGACCTTAGCTCAAGGGGAATACGGTGAGGACTGGGTGTCCTGAGCTGCGCGTTCAGGACTGGGTGTCCGGGACTGTGTGTCCTTTGGTTTAAATACCTAGCCGCCCTAACCAGGCGTACAGTTGTCACAGCAACTGGAACTGGTCCAACAAATCTTTGTCTTCAACGAGTCACTGGTTTCACCCTTCCCTTCTCTTTACTTACTGTTACTCTGTGTGAAGTCATTGTATATTTGCTCTATCTTTTGTCTTCACTGAGTGATTGTGTGATCTGTTTGGCTTCTTAATATCTTCCTGCCTGATCCTTACTACCTAGCTACTATTAGTCATTGAATACATGACTATGGTTTATCTAGTGTAGTCTAACTTCCGCTGCATGGTAATAGGTTTGTTTCTATCGTTTGTCTTCGAAACTTCCATGTTTTGAAGACTTTCATAAAATTCGCCTATTCACCCCCCCCCTCTAGTCGATATAACGCACTTTCAATTGGTATCAGAGCAAGGTGCTCCCTTGTTCTGTGTGATTCGGTTTAACCACCTGGAGTATTAGCTATGTCGACTGCAGGGATAATTAAAGTCTCCGCTGTGTGCCCCGTCTTCGATGGAACTGAATATCCCTACTGGAAGAATAAGATGCGCATGCATCTTGAAGCCATTGACGTCGATCTATGGTATGTCATCAAGAACGGCGTTCCCAAGGCTGGAGAAGGTGTCACTGCTGTTGATGTCAAGAAGTTCGTTCAACTGGACTCTACTGCCAAGAACATTATCTGTGGTCACCTGACCAAAGGACAGTATGGCCGTGTGAGCGCTTTCGAAACATCTAAGCTGGTCTGGGACTAGCTCTCCAAGGTCAACGAAGGCGTCTCAACCCGGAGAGATCGGAGAATCAGCGTTCTTCGCAACCTCTTCAACCGCTTCAAGCGAAATGACAATGAGAATGTCCAGCTCATGTTTGACCGACTCACTGACATCACAAATGAGCTTCAAGCCCTCGGCGCCACTGAGATCACCAAGCATCAAGTCGTCAAGACACTACTGAGATCACTTGACGGTTCGTTTGACACCCTAGCCCTGATGATTCAAGAACGGCCTGATTTCAAGACACTCGATCCGTCCGACATACTTGAGAGGCTCAACACACATGAGTTTCAGCTTTCTGAGAAAAGAGATATCTACGGTCCAAACTATGGGCGAACTCGTGCCCTGAAGGCAAAAGCTGTCTCCTCATCTGAAGAAGAATCTGACAGCAGTTCTGACGATCCTGAAGACATTGGAAAGGAACTTGCTATGCTTGTAAAGAAGTTCCAAAGATTCACCAAGAAGAAAGGCTTCAGAAAGTCTTCACGATCAAGCTCAAGGAATGATGAAGCTTCTGCTCATGACTACAAGAAGAAAACATGTCACAAGTGCAAGAAAACTAGCCACTTCATCTCTGAGTGTCCGCAGTGGGACAATGAGAACAGAAAGAAGAAAAAGAGCAAGGAATATGACTCTGGCGACAAGAAGAAGAAGAAATACTCAAAGTCCTCATCCAAGTCTTCCTCAAAGTCTTCATCACACAAGAAGAGCTCATCTGGAAAGGCACGTGCGTTTGTTGGCAAGGAAATGGATTCAGAGGAGGAGTCCGCTTCTGAGGAGGCGGAGGTGGAGTCTGAGGAGGAGTCCGATTCTGGTGTTGCAAGTCTGGCTACAACATACGTTGCCAAGTCCATCTTCAACACTGAAGACAATGACTTCACCACCGACGCCGATGCAAATGACAAGGACGACTCTGCTCCTACCTACTGCTTCATGGCACGCGGTGCCAAGGTAAACATACGCACTACTCACTATCAAACATCTAGTGACGATGACTCTGATTGTGATTCAAGACCCAGCTACAAAACACTTGCTAAAATTGCAACTGAACAACAGAAAGCCATGGAACATATTCAAAAACTATTAGACAAAAGTGATGATCTGTTGGGCGCTGAAATGACTCGATCTGAATCCTTAATTGAAGACATAAAAAATCTTCACGTTAAGTATGAGGAACTTGAAAGTCGTCATGAAACGCTCTCAACAACTCATGAAAAGCTTTCCTATGATTATCTTCAAAGGAAGCAAGATCTTGAGAAATTGAGAGCGGCTCATGAAGATCTTCAAAAGGAAAACGAGTCACTTCGCGCCGAACAGATCAGTTCCACTCACGAAGGATTTGAACCACCATGTCTTAAATGCATTGAGCGTGATAATGTTGCTTCGGTTGCTGAATGTTCTACTGCTGCTACTGTTGCAATATCTTCAACTGTTGATGTGGTAACTAACCCCTCTACTGAGGATACTACTGCGATTGCTGATGAGAATGCTAGGTTGAAGACATTGCTTGAAACAGGGATGTACAAAAGTCTTAAAGGGCATCAAACACTATGTGATGTCCTCAAAAGGCAGATTCTGAACCGAAACCCGAGGAAAGAGGGTGTCGGGCTCATAAGGAAAATGAATGCTGATGGCTCTTACTGGAAGCCCGAGCAGTATCCCAAAACCACATGGGTTGCTGCAAAGGAACCTTCAGCAGATCCATCCAGTCTATCTAGCTTCACTTGTGCTAACCCCATTGTCATTGATGAATCCTTTGATGCAAACTATAAACTATTTAAGAATCAGAATGGTGAAGTGTTTGCCAGGTACATTGGTACTAACTGCAGGAATGGACCGCCTATGAAGAAGATCTGGGTGCCCAAAAGGTGTTTGGAGAATCTTCCTGTGAATGTCATCATGACACCACAGATGAAGAAGACAAACCCCAGCCCACAGGCTTCATATGGCCCAAAGGCTTCATACAGACAGAGGACTCACCTGAGTCGCACTAATGCGAATGTTTTGCAGGGAAACCATACTCAGGCCTATGAATATGAGCGCGATTCATCGAACCGCCATGTTCATAAGACCAAAAACTATTCTGCTTATTCTTATGAGTATTATTGTCCACCTGCAAGACTTTTTGCTAGAGCCCCAAAGCCAAAGTTTTCAGACACTGCACTTAGACTTATCGCTTCTAACCCACCCTTGAAGATGTGGGTGGTTAAGAAGGCTTAACTCTCTTTTGCAGGGAAAGGTCTCCAGCAGAAAACCAAAATCTTCTGACGCTATCGCTGGGGACCTTAAACATCTTGTAGGGCGCAAGATCAAATGCCTGAATGGTCTTACTATGTACTTCATTCCTGAATCGCTTGCTACTCTCCCTATCAGTCCTAATCTGGATCTAAGCTTTCATAACCCACTGGTTCGTCAAATGTTTTTGCTTCACAACTCTCTTCGTGAAGCCTATCCCCCTAACTGCACTGTAGGGTACGACACCAGCGTCTACAGAATGGATTATTGATAGTGGGTGTACAAATCACATGACTGGCAAAAGAAGCCTTCTGATGGACTCAACCTTACGTCCATCCGACAAGAGCCACATCACATTTGCTGACACTGGTAAAAGTAAGGTATTTGGTCTAGGTAGAGTTGCAATCTCAAAGGATCAACACATGGATAAAGTCATGCTTGTTGAATCCCTTGGCTTCAACTTAATGTCTGTCTCAATGCTATGCGATTTGAACATGATCGTAATATTTGGAAAATATCATTGCCTTGTTCTAATGGAATCTGACAAGTCTCTAGTGTTTGAAGGGTATCGGAAAGATGATCTGTACGTGGTAAATTTTTCAGCAGGACCACAGCTTGTCGTATGTCTTCTAGCAAAAGCTTCAGAATGCTGGCTCTAGCATCAGAGGCTTGGGCATGCTGGCATGAGGAACCTCCACACCCTTGCAAAGAAGAAGCATGTCATAGGCATCGAGGGCATCAAGTTCAAAAAAGATCACTTGTGCGGTGCCTGTGAAGCAGGAAAGATGACAAGGGCCAAACATCCCTCGAAGACAATCATGACTACTACTTGACCCTTCAAACTGCTTCACATGGATCTTTTCGGTCCCACTCATTACTCAACTCTTACTACTACTGCTTGTCCCTATGGATTCATCATTGTTGATGATTATTCTAGATACACTTGGGTGCATATAATCCTTTACAAGACTGAAGTGCAGGATGTCTTCAGACGCTTCGCCAATCGAGCAATGAACAACTTTGGCGCCAAGATAAAGCACATCAGAAGTGACAATGGCACTGAATTCAAGAACACTGGCCTTGATACATATCTTGATACCTTGGGCATCACACATGAATTCTCAGCCCCATACACGCCACAGCAGAATGGCGTCGTCGAACACAAGAACAGAACACTCATTGAGATGGCCAGAACAATGCTAGATGAATACAAGACTCCAAGAATATTCTGGCCTGAAGCCATTGATACTGCATGCCATACGATCAATCATGTTTATCTTCACAAGCTTCTGAACAAGACATCTATGAGCTCCTCACTGGCAAGAAGTCAAATGTCAGTTACTTCAGAGTATTTGGCGCAAGGTGCTGGATCAAGGACCCACATCACACTTCAAAGTTTCCCCAAAAGCACATGAGGGTTTTATGCTTGGATATGGAAAGGACTCACACTCCTGCAGAGTCTTCAACCTCTTTCATTATAAAGTGGTTGAAACCGTGGATGTGCGGTTCGATGAGACTAACGGCTCACAAAGAGAGCACCTGCCAAATGTGCTAGATGAAGTTCCATCCAGTGAATCAATCAAGCTAATGGGAACTGGAGAAATCATACCTTCTGAAGCTCATCCTGAAGAGGAACTCATCATCTCCGCACCAGATCAACCTGAAGATAATGCTCAACCTAAAGACAATCCCTCCAACAACGACCATGATCAGCAAGAGCAAAGTCTTCGCCCTGTACATCCTCGTGTTGCCAATGAAGTGCAGATTGAGAGAATAATTGACAGCATCAATGCACCTGGTCCGCTCACTCGATCAAGGGCAACTCAGCTGGCAAATTTCTGTGGGCACTTCGCATTCGTCTCAATAACAGAACCCAAGAAAGTAGAAGAAGCCTTCATGGAACCTGAATGGATTCAAGCTATGCAAGAAGAGCTTCAACAGTTTGAGCTGAATAAGGTATGGAAACTGGTTAAGCGTCCTGATCCTCGGAAGCACAACATAATAGGCACAAAATGGATATACCGCAACAAGCAAGATGAGCATGGTCAAGTTGTCAGAAACAAAGCTCGTCTCGTTGCTCAAGGATATACTCAAGTGGAAGGCATTGACTTCGATGAAACATTTGCTCCTGTGCCTAGACTTGAAGCCATACGCATACTGCTGGCCTATGCAAATCATCACAACATACTTCTTTATCAAATGGATGTGAAGAGTGCCTTTCTCAATGGCAAGATTGAAGAAGAAGTGTATGTTGCACAACCACCTGGCTTTGAAGATCCAAAACATCCTGATATGGTATACAAGCTCAACAAGGCACTGTATGGCCTCAAACAAGCCCCTCGGGCCTGGTATGACACACTCAAATACTTCCTGAAGAGCAAAGGCTTCATACCTGGTTCCCTCGACCCCACTCTCTTCACGAAGACATATGATGGTGAACTGTTTGTGTGCCAAATATATGTGGATGACATTATCTTCGGCTGCACCAATCAGAAGTACAGTGAAGAGTTTGGATATATGATGCAAGAGCAATATCAGATGTCCATGATGGGAGAGCTGAAGTTTTTCCTCGGTCTTCAAATACGACAGCAACGCAACGGCATCTTCATATCTCAAGAGAAGTATCTCAAAGATTTCCTTAAGAAGTTCGGTATGCAAGACTGCAAAGGGTTCACGACGCCAATGCCAACCAAGCATCATCTGGGTCCTGACGACAATGGTAAAGAGTTCGATCAAAAGGTATACCGCTCCATGATTGGTTCTTTGCTTTATCTATGTGCATCTAGGCCAAATATTATGCTTAGTGTTTGCATGTGTGCTCGATTTCAAGCGGCACCAAAGGAGTCGCATCACTTAGCTGTGAAGCGAATTCTTCGATATTTGGCTCACACCCCAACTCTAGGATTATGGTATCCAAAGGGCTCAGAGTTTGATCTGGTTGGATTCTTGGATGCTAATTATGCTGGTGACAAGGTGGATCGCAAGTCTACATTAGGCACATGTCATTTTCTGGGACGATCACTTGTGTGTTGGTCTTCAAAGAAGCAAAACTGTGTATCTCTCTCCACTGCTGAATCTGAATACATTGTTGCTGGATCTTGCTGCGCTCAGCTTCTGTGGATGAAGCAAACCTTCAAGGACTATGGCATTCATCTGAAGCAAGTGCCACTCTACTGCGACAACGAAAGCGCCATCAAGATTTCCAACAACCCTGTTCAGCACTCGAAGACAAAGCACATTGAAATTCGTCATCACTTTCTCAGAGATCATGTTGTGAAGGAAGACATTGATATCATACACATCAACACTGAAGAGCAATTGGCAGGTATCTTCACCAAGCCCTTGGATGAGAAGAGATTTTGCAAGTTACGGTGTGAGCTAAATATCCTGGAATCCTCAAATGTCATATGATCAGGCACACATCCTAACCCTTATTCATATTGATGACTTAGATGTGCAACACACGAAGTAAAGTATATCTTCAATCAATGAAGACATACATTCTAAGTGTGAATACATTAATGTGGAATTTGACTTCGGAGCGCCACGATAATTGTGCGCCGTGTCTGGGTCTAATACTTCCTATACGGTGGGTAACGCCACCACCAAATGTTCCATTTGAAGTGTTTCACTCATGGCGTTACCTTGCTATGTCTTCACATTTGGTTTGGTTTCAATCTCAACATGTTTTCATGATTATCTTCACTATGTTGATTATATATATATACTAGTGTTCTGTCCTCTACAGCATTCACTTATAGCTATGTCTTCTTGTTGAATCTTTTGATCTAAGTGAATGTGATCGGACCCTAACCTCTCTGTGCTCTCTATCTCAAACTCTATCTCTCCAAATCATATGCATTCTATTGAAACTGTCGAATGTCTTCTCTGCGTCCTTGTCAGCAGAAGATACAGAGACAAACATTAAGTCCGTTTTCAATGCTCATTCCTCCACATGAAACCCGGAGAAGTAGGAACGACCACCCGACAATCCAGGCGTGCGTGGGACGTGGAACAAACCCCAATATCCTGCATGATGGCCACGTGTTCCTCAGATGTGAATCGCCAGGGGCACCTGTGTAATAACGCAGTGCCGCCCCTGTACCTATAAATACACCCTTCACAGCGGTCATTATCTCTTCTTCCACTCTCGCATGAACCCTAGCGCCACCGCTAGCCCTCGGCGACGCCGGCGACGAAGCGCTTCACTGCCGCAACCTCTCTGACGCCGTCTTCACGCCGACCGCGGACATTGTCCTCTCCGCCGTTGCCGTAGGTGTCCTCCGTCGCCAAGTTAGGGCACGGAAGATCGAACTGCTCGGCCTCCTCTTCCACTCCGTCTAGCAGCTCCCGGTGTGGTAAATAAAACTTCTTTTTACGGCCCCTTTTGATCCTATGGCTTTGTCACTTTCTACCATAAGAAGTTTCTATTCACACAAGTTGGATCTCTTTCATAATGCATCTCATAACATTCCTAGTATATTCACTTATGCTTCACAAGTAGTTTGATTCCTCACTTATATTGATCTCTGGATTCGTACAAATCTGGAACCAACTCCTTATCTATGAGTGAATGTCTTCGCACGATGAGGTCAATGTCTTCTAAACTGATTTATCTTCAAAATCTTCTGAGAATGCATATGACCTCTTCCCCTTCCCTCGCACCTTAATGTTGTCACAGGTACATGTCCGTGGGAGAATCCCTTGGTTCTCATAGTCTGCATTCATTTGCAGAATTCTTACAACATCATATAAATTCTCCCAAAGCCAGTTCCTGTTTGTCCAGCAAGCAAAAACCTTTGAAGCCTTTGAACGTTTTGAAGCCTTTCAGTTTGAAGTTCATGGCTGCAGAGAAATCAGTAAGGAAGGGTGGCAGACAGCGTCGTGGGGGAACATCAAGAGATTTGCCTGATGACCTCTCAGAGCTTTACAAGACAGATCCTGAAGAGGATTACAATCAGCGCAAGACCCGAATCTAATGGATTCGAAGATATTGGGCAGAACAATGGTTCAAATACCGGTTTGTGACCCAGGAATATGCTGAGAAAAATGCCATCAAGAGACCATGGGGAGATATCCTATACAAGAATCTTCAACCCAGGTCCAGAGAAGAAGCCATTGAACAAGGCTTCTATCCTTGCATGGTCCGTGGGCCACAGCCTGCAGATGCACACCCATCGTCACTACTATGGTGTCGTGACGACAATCTGTTCAAGCGCAACTTCCAGCTTGCCAAGAACTCAGCGAAGCAGAACAAGAAGTCTTTTGGGTTAGACTTCAACCCTGGTCCTTCTGCTCCAAGGGCTGACAGCACACGCGATGCAGAACCCAATGTCGTCGGTCCTTTCTACAACCTTGCAGGTCTCATCACCCATATCTTGGTTCAAGGGACAGCCGTGAATGAGCCTGCAGCTGACGCTGAATTTGATGAAGTGCCTGCAACGCCGATGCCAAAGAAGTTGAAGAAGCCCAAAGCTTCAAAGCCCAAATCTCAAGGGCGAAGCCACTGCCAACTGCACTTCCTGAAGACAGTGTGCAGTCCAAAGATTTATCACGCATCTCCAAGCCCCAGAAGGCTAAGATGCCTCTGCCACACACCGGCCAAGAGCTAACAGCTGCTGCCATTCTGCGCAATGATGACATTGATCTGTCAAGTGATGAACATCTTGCAGATGACGCTCTTGAGCAACTCATCAAGAGCAAAGAAGAAGCTGAAATCTTCAATGATCTGCCTCTCTTTGATGTAACCATCATCCACAACTTCATTGACGAGTGGTTTGACACACCAAACATCAGCTTTGATGATCTGCAGCTACCCATTGGCCTCAGTGTCGCCTTCCAAGGCGCCATTGCTTCAGAGCTAGCTGTCGCCCAGCACATTGTTGAACTGAAGCAAAAGATTGACTATGAAAAGGCTCAGTTCAAGAAGCATATGGCCAAGCTCAGTGTGCAAGAAGTGAAGAACTTCAAGATCATGATGCACGAGCTCAAGGAAGCCTTTCTGAAGAAACGTGCAGAAGCTCAGGGTTTGCGTGAGCGCATGAAGGCTCTGGCTGACAGATGTGTGCAAGCCTACAATGAGGCTGAGAAGCGCAAGGCCCTTGGGCGTCCTGGCATTGACCCCAGGATGGCCGCAAAGAAGAAGAAGAAGCCTGCTACGGCTGAACCCGACGCACCAAGGCAGGAAGCCGTTCCGATTGTCTTCCCAACTAGATTGACTGGCTCAAAGCCAAAAAGCCGGTCAACAGCTTCATAGCTCAAGAAGACGAGGACTGCTGAGGCCGAAGCCAGGAAGAGGAAATATCCTGAAGCCTCTCCTACTGCCCCCTCCAAGAAAAAGAGAAAGACCAAGAAAGATCGGGCTGCTCCCACAGAGCCCTTGGTTGTTGAACCCATTTCCATGGTTCACCCCGACGCCAATCCCCAAGAACGCCAACTGACAATCCATGTGCCTGCTTTCACAGAGGCTCATGAAGCTGAAGACTTTCCAGCAGCTGATCCCATCGCTGCTGAAGACATTGGTTAACATGACAATGTAGAAGATGGTGCAGTCCTTCCTCAGTTCGAGAACAGCGAACTCATCAGCATTGGTCGTCCTCTGACGCCAATCGCTCAGGATGCTTCATGGGCGGATCGCCCACAAGAGGAAGAAGACTTCGAGGCCCAGCCAACTCCAACTACATAGGCGTCGCCTGCATTGCGCAGGCTTCGCAAAGGTCCAAGGCCTCAAGTCTCTGCTGAAGACATTCTGGCTGCATCAGCCGCGGAAGAAGTCCCACAAGTTGTCACTCCCCTGTCCCACCATGAAGCCGTTCTCGAGGAGAACGTGCTTGTAACCGACCCTCCTGCTCGTCAAGTGGATCTTGAGGCTGCCACCAACAACACCACTGAAGCCAATGACGCTTTCATGGCTGAAGCTAATGTGGAGCCCTCACCCCCAACAGCACCAGAAGTCAACGAAGCCACTGATCCCGCTACTTCTGTTCCTGCGTCTGCTGCCGGTCCCCAATTCGACTATCATGTTGAGCACAGGCCTCAGGTCCAGAAGCCAATCCCACGATTGCCCTGGTTCCCAGGTCCTGCATCAGCACCTGGCTCCTTCAATATCAATGGCTTCAGAGTAGACAACACATTCTTCAATAGCTCCAGGAACCCCTACTCTAGGGAAAGAATATCATCTGATCGGTTCTGGAGCTATCAGCAGCGAAGCTATTACTCATGCATTCTTTAAAACCAAGGTCGCATCTTCCCACACAAGCGCCTTGACATTGAAGCTATAGCTGGTCTGCCCTGTCTGGAAGAAGCTTTGGATTGCTTCAAGGAAGTTGGACTGCTGCCGTTCGTTACTGACCAAGAGCATTGGAATGAAGAGCTGCTGCTCCAATTCTATGCCACACTTCACATCCACGGATATAACAGAGATCCGAAGACTTGGGTCCTGGAGTGGATGACTGGAAACGTTCATCACGAAGCCAAAGCCTTTGACATCATTGAGCTGACTGGCTTGCCCACTCCTGGCGATCTCTTTGAGCATGGCTGTCAGCTTCACAGTGAAGCTGTTGAGAGCATCTTTCAGAAGATTGAACCCAATATGAGTCAGATGCTCAGTATGATGAAGCCATTGCCCCAAGATGCTACTTATCCCACGGAGTTCTTTGTTGAAGACCTTGAGTATCTGCCAAGGACCATTTATCATATCATAAGGCGAACTCTCTGGCCAATCAAAGGACATTCTCCACATGCCAAGCTGGAAGGTGCAATGAAGACTTTGGTCTTCTATATTCTTCATGGAAAATGCTTCAATACACAGGATTTCTTCATTTGCCAACTTGCTGCATCTGGCTCTGATCTATTCGGGTTGAAGTTCTACGCCCCTTGGGTGATGTGGCTGATCAAACTTCACTCTGCTATCTCATATCAGCCATCTGCCCGCAATCATCGGATCTTTTTGCCTGATGTGGATATGTCTATTGAAGCTATATATCCTGAGCCTGCCAAGGAACCTCTCAGTCTTCAGAATGCAGAGCATCAAAGTTTCTCTCAGAACGTTGAAGGCGTTGAAGCAATAACTCGTGTGTATCCTTTGGCTGGCACTACACGTGCACCGCATCCTGCTCTTACTGAAGCCACTGATAGCACCATTGCTCAATGACCCAAGAAGCACACTCGTGTCCTCAATGACCGAGAGCTTCTGGTGGCCCTTCATCAGAAACAGGATAGGCATCATGACTGGCTAAAGCGTCAAATGCAAAGCCTCTTGGTGGATGTTAATCGCATTCGCAATCTTGCCACCAAGAACGCCTTTGTTGCTCATGAAACATCTCGACGCACATGGAAAGGGCTAACGCTGCTGTGTTCTGAAGATGATCTGCAAGAGGATGGCTTCACTGAGCGCTTCAAGTTTGACTCCACACCTCCTCGAAGGGTTGTGCTGCGACGAACTCCATCACTTGAAGACTCTGAGTTCTCTTCCTCTGCTGCAACCGTGAATGCCAGAGTGATCGAGGATGAAGACGACGCTACTTCTTCGCCACCATCTTCAGCATGTTTCGACTCTGCTCCAAGCTCGTCTGCACCGCCAAACACCACCAACGACCCTGCTACTTCACCTACTCTTCATGGGAACGAGTAGATGCTCTATGTCTTCAAACCTTTTTGGTCCTTACTGACAAAAGGGGGAGAAGCATATGAGGTTGATAGTCTTCAAGCGGATCCCTATGGGCGGGTGCTTTATTTTTTGCTTCGTGCTTACAACTCTCGTTTTGCTACATTTGGTTCTTTGAGTTGTAACACTTAAACTCAATGGTCGCCTGCTACTTATTTGCCACCTTGTTTTGCGATGATAAATTCCGCACTTAGATCATTCTACAGACGTCCATTTTCCATTATGCATGTCATCATCTTCACATACCTTCTCATGCATAGTGGATTGTCATCATAAGTTGAAGTGGATCTCCACAAGTACAACCTGCCATGTGCATTTGCATTCCAAAAGCAAATTACTAATATGCACATCTTCAGGGGGAGCCCTTGCAACTAATGAAGACAATTCCTTATCCATTACTATTTCACATATTATATTCCCCGTTGAAAACTTCAACTAGTTTGTCATCAATCACCAAAAAGGGGGAGATTGTAAGTGCATCTAGTGCCACCCCTAGTTGGTTTTGGAGTATTGACGACCAACCTAGTTGAGGGACTAATGTGTTTGTGAGAATTGCAGGATAACACAGGTTGAAGTCCCTCATTGATTCGGTTTTCCCACCAGAGATGACCCCTAAAAATGTATGAAGACATTGATGTCAAAGGTGGTATATGAAGATATTCACATTGAAGACTATGACAAGAGAAGACACCGTATGAAGCCTATGGAGCTCGAAGACTTAGATATTTCGTAGTTCTTTTTCCTCTGTGTTGAGTCATAGGAACCACCGTACTGTTAAGTGGGGTCCAAGAGAACCAATCAGAATGACTGAAGTGATGCTTAAACAAAAACCTATATCTTCGAGTGAAGACTATGAGAGCAAATCTTGTCCAGAGTCGAACAAGTCAGCTTTGCTTGTAGCCCAAGTAAAGTTGCCGTGTGAGTTTGAAATCTGACTGTTGGAACACGTGTCAGTTCCTGAGTGACCCAGGGTCATTTCGGACAAATCAGGTCGGGTTGCCTAGTGGGTATAAATAGCCCACCCCCTACAACCATAAACGGTTGGCTGCTCAGATTGAGAATACGGCTTTTGTCGTTTGAGAGCAACCCACCTCGAAGCCTTAGAGAGAGAATTCCTTGCGAGGATAAAGCCCTAACCACCCAGAGCCAAAGAGAATTAGGCATCACTTGAGTCTTCTTGTCTAAGTGATCTGAAGACTTATTACACTTGAGGACTGTGCATCCTCCAGCCGGTTAGGCGTCGCGTTCTGAGCATCCAAGAGACATTGTGGATTGCCGGTGAACGAAGTCTGTGAAGGTTTGGGAGTCTACCTTGAAGACTTACCAGAGTGATTGGGCGAGGTCTGTGTGACCTTAGCTCAAGGGGAATACGGTGAGAACTGGGTGTCCTGGGCTGTGCGTTCAGGACTGGGTGTCTGGGACTGTGTGTCCTTCGGTTTAAATACCTAGCCGCCCTAACCAGACGTACAATTGTCACAACAACTGGAACTGGTCCAACAAATCTTTGTCTTCAACGAGTCACTGGTTTCACCCTTCCCTTCTCTTTACTTATTGTTACTCTGTGTGAAGTCATTGTATATTTGCTCTATCTTTTGTCTTCACTGAGTGACTGTGTGATCTGTTTGGCTTCTTAATATCTTCCTGCCTGATCCTTACTACCTAGCTACTATTAGTCATTGTCCTTTCACTTCATTGAATACATGACTATGGTTTATCTAGTGTAGTCTAACTTCCGCTGCATGGTAATAGGTTTGTTTCTATCGTTTGTCTTCGAAACTTCCATGTTTTGAAGACTTTCATAAAAATCGCCTATTCACCCCCCCCCCCCTCTAGTCGATATAACGCACTTTCAAGTAGCATCTCCTAAAGTGATTTCCATAAAAGTGTCTCCCGCGGCCGAATCTAAAAGATTTCTAGAAGCATAATTCAATCCAGCATAAAAAAATTGTATAATCATCCACAAATTCAAACCATGTGTAGGGCAATTACGTATCATTAAGTTCATCCTCTCCCAAGCTTGTGCAACATGTTCATGATCAAGTTGCTTAAAATTCATGATATCGTTTCTAAGAGAGATGATCTTAGCGGGAGGAAAATACTTAGAGATAAAAGCATCTTTGCACTTATTCCAAGAATCAATACTATTTTTAGGCAAAGACGAAAACCAAGCTTTAGCACGATCTCTAAGCGAAAAAGGAAATAGCTTCAATTTAACAATATCATTGTCCACATATTTATTCTTTTGCATATCACACAAGTCAACGAATCTATTAAGATGGGTAGCGGCAGCTTCACTAGGAAGACCGGTGAATTGATCTTTCATGACAAGATTCAACAAAGCAGCATTAATTTCACAAGATTCAGTATCAGTAAGAGGAGCAATCGGAGTGCTAAGGAAATCATTGTTGTTGGTATTAGTAAAGTCACACAATTTGGTATTATCTTGAGCCATCATGACAAGCAAGCAATCCAACACACAAGAAAACAGGAAGCGAGCAAAAAAGAGGCGAACAGAAAAGAGAGAGGGTGAATAAAATGGCAAGGGTGAAGTGGGGGAGAGGAAAACGAGAGGCAAATGGCAAATAATGTAATGTGGGAGATAAGGGTTTGTGATGGGTACTTGGTATGTTGACTTTTGCGTAGACTCCCCGGCAACGGCGCCAGAAATCCTTCTTGCTACCTCTTGAGCACTGTGTTGGTTTTCCCTTGAAGAGGAAAGGGTGATGCAGCAAAGTAGCGTAAGTATTTCCCTCAATTTTTGAGAACCAAGGTATCAATCTAGTAGGAGGCCACGCACGAGTCCCTCGCACCTACACAAATAAATAAAATCCTCGCAACCAACGCAATAAAGGGGTTGTCAATCCCTTCATGGTCACTTACGAAAGTGAGATCTGATAGATATGATAAGATAATATTTTTGTATTTTTATTTTAAAGATGCAAAGTAAATAAAGTGAAATAAAAACGGCACCAGAAATAGCTTGTTAACGGGAGATTAATATGATGGAAAATAGACCCGGGGGCCATAGGTTTCACTAGTGGCTTCTCTCGAGAGCATAAGTATTACGGTGGGTAAACAAATTACTGTTGAGCAATTGACAGAACTGAGCATAGTTATGAGAATATCTAGGTATGATCATGTATATAGGCATCACGTCCAAGACAAGTAGACCGACTTCTGCCTGCATCTACTACTATTACTCCACACATCGACCGCTATCCAGCATGCATCTAGAGTATTAAGTTCAAAAGAACAGAGTAACGCTTTAAGTAAGATGACATGATGTAGAGGGATAAACTCATGCAATATGATATAAACCCCATCTTGTTATCCTCGATGGCAACAATGCAATATGTGCCTTGCTGCCCCTACTGTCACTGGGAAAGGACACCGCAAGATTGAACCCAAAGCTAAGCACTTCTCCCATTGCAAGAAAGATCAATCTAGTAGGCCAAACCAAACTGATAATTCGAAGAGACTTGCAAAGATAACCAATCATACATAAAAGAATTCAGAGAAGATTCAAATATTGTTCATAGATCAACTTGATCATAAACCCACAATTCATCGGTCTCAACAAACACACCGCAAAAGAAGATTACATCGAATAGATCTCCACGAGAATCATGGAGAACTTTGTATTGAGATCCAAAGAGAGAGAAGCAGCCATCTAGCTAATAACTATGGACCCGAAGGTCTGAGGTAAACTACTCACACATCATTGGAGAGGCTATGGTGTTGATGTAGAAGCCCTCCGTGATCGATGCCCCCTCCGGCGGAGCTCCGGAAAAGGCCCCAAGATGGGATCTCACGGGTACAGAAGGTTGCGGCGGTGGAATTAGGTTTTTGGCTCCATATCTAGTAGTTTGGGGGTACGTAGGTATATATAGGAGGAAGAAGTACGTCGGTGGAGCAATGTGGGCCCCATGAGGGTGGACGGCGCACCTGGGGGGGGATAGGCGCGCCCCCTACCTCGTGCCTTCCTCGTAGCTTTCTTGACGTATGGTCCAAGTCCTCTGGATGACGTTCGTTCCAAGAATCACGTTCCTGAAGGTTTCATTCCGTTTGGACTCCGTTTGATATTCTTTTTCTGCGAAACTCTAAAATAGGCAAAAAAACAGCAATTCTGGGCTGGGCCTCCGGTTAATAGGTTAGTCCCAAAAATAATATAAAAGTGTATAATAAAGCCCAATAATGTCCAAAACAGAATATAATATAGCATGGAACAATCAAAAATTATAGATACGTTGGAGACGTATCAATAGCACCTCGTTGTACTAGTGTAGGTAGAATGGATCAGAATAGGGAGATAGTATGAAGCCAACTATGCAATCAGAGAGAATGTCTTCACACAGTGTAGACAAACAGAGCAAACAAGCAATGACTTCAGGAAGCTAAACAGTAAGTAAGGGTGAAGTGATAGAACCAGTAGCTTGACGAAGACAGTGATTTGGTAGACCATCTCCAATTGTTGTGACAACTATACGTCTGGTTAGGGAGGCTAAGATTGAACTCAAAATACCACGTCTTCACCTTATTCCCCTTGAGCTAAGGACACTTAGTCCTCGGCCAATCACTCTGGTAAGTCTTCAAGGTAGACTTCCAAACCTTCATAGATTTCGTTCACCAGCGATCCACAATGACTCTTGGATCCTCAGAACATGACGCCTGATACATCTCCAATGTATCTACTTTTTCTCACGCTTTTCCTCTTGTTTTGGACTCTAATTTGCATGATTTGAATGAAACTAACCCTTGACTGACATTGTTTTTAGCAAAACTACCATGGTGTTGTTTTTGTGCAGAAATAAAAGTTCTCGGAATGGAACAAATCTTTTTGAGGAATTTTTATATCAGTAATAATAATTTCTGGAGCCAAGACCTACCGGAGAGGGGCCCCTGGGTGGGCACAACCCACCAGGGTGCGCCCCCCTCTCCTAGCCCCGCTGACGACCCCCCTGATACTATAAAATCACATATTTCCATAAAAAACCAGGGAGAAAGAATTATCGCGATCCACGAGATGGAGCCACCGCCAAGCCATGTTCTTCCTTGGGAGGGCAAATCTGGAGTCTGTTGGGGGCTCCAGAGAGGGGGATCTTCGTTCTTTGTCATCACCAACCCTTCTCCATCGCCAATTCCATGATGCTCCCCACCACGAGTGAGTAATTCCTTTGTAGGCTCGCTGGTCGGTGAGGAGTTGGATGAGATTCATCATGTAATTGAGTTAGTTTTGTTAGGGCCTGATCCCTAGTATCCACTATGTTCCTAGATTGATGTTGCTATGACTTTGCCATGCTTAATGCTTTCCACTTTGGGCCCGGGTGCCATGATTTTAGATCTGAACCATTTATGAATTCAACATTATATCCATGTTCTAGATCCAATCTTGCAAGTTATAGTCACCTACTACGTGTTATGTGTTGGGGAACGTAATAATTTCAAAAAAATTCCTACGCACACGCAAGATCATGGTGATGCATAGCAACGAGAGGGGAGAGTGTTGTCCACGTTCCCTCGTAGACCGAAAGCGGAAGCGTTAGCACAACACGGTTGATGTAGTCGTACGTCTTCATGATCCAACCGATTAAGTACCGAACGCACGGCACCTCCGAGTCCAGCACACGTTCAGCCCGATGACGTCCCTCGAACTCCGATCCAGCCGAGTGTTGAAGGAGAGTTTCGTCAGCACGATGACATGGTGACGATGATGATGTTCTACCGACGCAGGACTTCGCCTAAGCACCGCTACAGTATTATCGAGGTGGACTATGGTGGAGGGGGGCACCGCACACGGCTAAAAGATCAAATCAATTGTTTTGTCTATGGGGTGCCCCCCCTGCACCTGTATATAAAGGAGCAAGGGGGGAGGTGCGTCCGGCCAGGAGGAGGCGCGCCAGGAGGAGTCCTACTCCCACCGGGAGTAGGACTCCCTCCCTTCCTTGTTGGATTAGGAGAAGGGGGGGAAGGGGAGGGAGAGAGGAAGGAAAGGGGGGGCGCCGCGCCCCTCTCCTTGTCCTATTCGGACTAGAGGGGGAGGAGCGCGCGGCCCTGCCCTAGCCGCCTCTCCTCTTCTCCACGAAGGCCCACTATGGCCCATTAAGCCCTCGGGGGGTTCCGGTAACCCCTCGGTACTCCGGTAAAATCCCGATTTCACCCGAAACATTTCCGATATCCAAATATAGGCTTCCAATATATCAATCTTCATGTCTCGACCATTTCGAGACTCCTCGTCATGTTCGTGATCACATCCGGGACTCTGAACAACCTTCGGTACATCAAAACTCATAAACTCATAATATAACCGTCATCGAAACTTTAAGCGTGCGGACCCTACGGGTTCGAGAACTATGTAGACATGACCGAGACACATCTTCGGTCAATAACCAATAGCGGAACCTGGATGCTCATATTGGCTCCCACATATTCTACGAAGATCTTTATCGGTCAGACCGCATAACAACATATGGTGTTCCCTTTGTCATCGGTATGTTACTTGCCCGAGACTCGATCGTCGGTATCTCAATACCTAGTTCAATCTCGTTACCGGCAAGTCTCTTTACTCGTTCCGTAATACATCATCCCGCAACTAACTCATTAATTGCAATGCTTGCAAGGCTTAAGTGATGTGTATTACCGAGTGGGCCCAGAGATACCTCTCCGACAATCGGAGTGACAAATCCTAATCTCGAAATACGCCAACCCAACAAGTACCTTCGGAGACACCTGTAGAGCACCTTTATAATCACCCAGTTACGTTGTGGCGTTTGGTAGCACACAAAGTGTTCCTCCGGTAAACGGGAGTTGCATAATCTCATAGTCATAGGAACATGTATAAGTCATGAAGAAAGCAATTGCAACATACTAAACGATCGAGTGCTAAGCTAACGGAATGGGTCAAGTCAATCACATCATTCTCCTAATGATGTGATCCCATTAATCAAATGACAACTCATGTCTATGGCTAGGAAACATAACCATCTTTGATCAACGAGCTAGTCAAGTAGAGGCATACTAGTGACACTCTATTTGTCTATGTATTCACACAAGTATTATGTTTCCGGTTAACACAATTCTAGCATGAATAATAAACATTTATCATGATATAAGGAAACTTTATTATTGCCTCTAGGGCATATTTCCTTTAGTATGATCGGGCAACCCCGGTGTGACAATAACCGGGCCCACTCCCGGTGATGACCGTAGTTTGAGGAGTTCATGTATTCACTATGTGTTAATGCTTTGTTCCGGTTCTCTATTAAAAGGAGGCCTTAATATCCCTTAGTTTCCAATATGGACACTGCTGCCACGGGAGGGTAGGACAAAAGATGCCATGTAAGTTCTTTTAATAAAGCACGTATGACTACTTACGGAATACATTCCTACATTATATCGGTGAACTGGAGCTAGTGCCGTATCACCCTAGGTTATAACTGTGTCATGATGAATATCATCCAACAAGTCATCGATCCAATGCCTATGAACTTTTCCATATCATTTCTTCTAAGTTACTACTGCTATCATCATTGTTACACTTGCTACAAAATTACTGTTACTATTGTTGTTGTCACTACTATCAAAACTATCAAACTACTTTGCTACTGGTCACTTTCTTGCAGATAATTAATCTCCAGGTGTGGTTGAATTGACAACTCAGCTACTAATACCTTCGAATATTCTTTGGCTCCCCTTGTGTCGAATCTATAAATTTGGGTTGAATACTTTACGCTCGAAAACTGTTGCAATCCCCTATACTTGTGGGTTATCAACGCCTAACTGGCTGGAGGATGCATAGTCCTCAGATATAATAAGTCTTCAGATCACTCGGACAGAAAGACTTCAGTGATGCGAAACACTCTTTGGCTCTGGGTGTTTTGGGCATTTTCCTCGCAAGGTTTATCTCTCAAAGGCTTCAGAGGTGGGTTGCTCTCAAACGACAAAATCCGTGCACTAACTCTGAGCAGCCACCAATTTCTGGTGTATGGGGTGGGCTATTTTTAGCTAGGAGGCAAACCGACCTGATATGTCTGAAATGACCCTGGGTCACTAAGGAACCGACACGTGTCCAACGGTCGGATTTCAAACACACACGGTAGCTTGACTTGGGCTACAAGTAAAGCTGACTCATTCAACTATGGATAAGCTTTGATGTCATTGTATTCGCTCGAAAACATAGGATTTGGGTTGAGCATCATGTCAGTCTTCTGACTTTGTTCACCTGGACCCCACTTAACAGTTCAGTGGTTCCTATGACTCAACAAAAAATAAAATGAAACTACGAAAGAAATTATGTCTCGGCACTCCATAGTCTTCAAGTGAATGTATTCACACGTCATTATCTTCAATGTAAATGTCTTCATGAACCACCATTGTCTTTAATGTCTTCATACATTTTTAGGGGTCGTCACTGATAGGTAAAGTGAATCAATGAGAGACTTCTTGAGGGAGTCCTGGATTAGGGGGTGTCCGGATGGCCGGACTATACCTTCAGCCGGACTCCTGGACTATGAAGATACAAGATTGAAGACTTCGTCCCGTGTCCGGGAGGGACTTTCCTTAGCGTGGAAGGCAAGCTTGGCGATACGGATATGCAGATCTCCTACCATTGTAACCGACTTTGTGTAACCCTAACCCTCTCCGGTGCCTATATAAACCGGAGGGTTTTAGTCTGTAGGACAACATACACAACAACAATCATACCATAGGCTAGCTTCTAGGGTTTAGCCTCTCTGATCTCGTGGTAGATCTACTCTTGTACTACCCATATCATGAATATTAATCAAGCAGGACGTAGGGTTTTACCTCCATCGAGAGGGCCCGAACCTGGGTAAAACTTCATGTCCCTCGCCTCCTGTTACCATCCGGCCTAGACGCACAGTTCGGGACCCCCTACCCGAGATCCACCGGTTTTGACACCGACATTGGTGTTTTCATTGAGAGTTCATCTGTGTCGTCGCCGCCAGGCTTGATGGCTCCTACAATCATCAATGGCGATGCAGTCTAGGGTGAGACCTTCCTCCCCGGACAGATCTTCGTCTTCGGCGGCTTCGCACTACGGGCCAATTCACTTGGCCATCTGGAGCATATCGAAAGCTATACCCCTGGCCGTCAGGTCAGATTTGGAAGTTTAAACTACACGGCTGACATCCGCGGGGACTTGATCTTCGACGGATTCAAGCCACTGCCGAGCGCACCGCACTGTCACGATGGGCATGATCTAGCTCTGCCGCCGAACAGTGCCCTGGAGGCCGCACCCGCATCGGCTTCGACCCTTAATTCGGAGCCAACTGCGCCGATCGAGGATGGGTGGTTGGACGCCGCCTCGGGGGCTGTGATCCCAACGGCGATCGAGCCGAACACTGGCCCTGCACTCTGCGAGACTCGTGACTCCAAGGAGCCGGACTCCTCTCCGGACTCCGAATCCTTCGCGCCCCTGTCGATCGAATCCGATTGGGCGCCGATCATGGAGTTTACTGCCGCGGACATCTTTCAGCACTCGCCTTTCAACGATATTCTAAAGACACTGAAGTCTCTCTCTTTATCAGGAGAGCCCTGGCCGGACTACGGTCAGCAAGGTTGGGATTCGGACGATGAAGAAATTCAAAGCCCACCCACCACCCACTTTGTAGCCACTGTCGACGACTTAACCGACATGCTCGACTTCGACTCCGAAGACATCGACGGTATGGACGCCGATGAAGGAGACGATGAAGAACCAGCGCCTATCAGGCCCTGGAAAGCCACCTCGTCATATGACATATACATGGTGGACACCCCAAAAGAAGAAGATGGCGATGGAACAGCGGAGGATGACCCCTCCAAGAAACAGCCTAAGCGCCGGCGTCAGCGGCACCGCTCAAAATCTCGCCAAAACAAATACGGTGATTCCAGCACGGGAGATAATAATACTCCGGAAAGTGCCGAAGAAAACCCCCTCCAACAAGATTTAGCACAGGAGGATGGAGAAACCAGCCCTCATGAGAGAGCGGCAGACAAAGAGGTCGAGGACGATAATTATATGCCTCCCTCCGAAGACGAGGCAAGCCTCGACGACGACGAATTCGTCGTGCCAGAGGACCCCGTCGAGCAAGAGCATTTTCAACGTAGGCTTATGGCCACGGCAAGAAGCCTCAAGAAAAAACAGCAACAACTTAGAGCTGATCAAGCTTTGCTAGTCGACAAATGGACTGAAGTCCTTGCGGCCGAAGAGCATAAGCTCGAACGCCCCTCCAAGAGCTACCCAAAGCGCAGGTTGCTACCCCGATTAGAGGAGGAACCACTTGATGCGGCCGACCGGCCACCTCGTGGCCGCAACAGAGAGGCCTCTCGGCCCTCCACTCAAGTTGCACCCCGTACCAAGGCACGAGAATATGCGCCGAACTTGCGAGATATGTTGGAGGACAAAGCAAGGCAAACAAGATCGATCTACGGATCATGTGGGCGCCCCACGGCTCGAGACGGTAACCGTCATGCCGGCCACAAATTCGGCAGGGCCGAACACAGTAGACAAAGCTCATTGGAGCTACGTCGTGATATAGCCCAGTACAGAGGCGCCGCACACCCACTATGCTTCACAGACGAAATAATGGATCATCAAATCCCTGAGGGTTTCAAACCCGTAAATAGCGAATCATATGATGGCACAACAGATCCTACGGTATGGATCAAGAATTATCTCCTTCATATCCACATGGCCCGCGGCGATGATTTCCACGCCATCAAATACCTCCCACTCAAGCTTAGAGGACCAACTCGGCATTGGCTTAACAGCTTGCCAACAGGATCAATCAGTTGTTGGGAGGACCTGGAAGCCGCATTCCTCGACAATTTCCAGGGCACTTATGTGCGACCCCCAGACACCGATGACCTAACTCACGTAATTCAACAGCCAAAGGAATCGGCCAGGCAATTCTGGACACGGTTCCTAACAAAGAAAAATCAAATAGTCGATTGTCCAGACGCTGAGGCCGTAGTAGCCTTCAAGCACAATATCCGTGACAAGTGGCTTGCCCGGCACCTGGGACAGGAAAAGCCGAAGTCTATGGCAGCACTCACGACACTCATGACCCGCTTTTGCGCGGGAGAAGACAGCTGGCTTGCTCGTAGCAACAATATGACCAAGAACCCTGGTAATTCGGATACCAAGGACAGTAGTGGCAGGTCGCGTCGCAACAAGTAGAAGCGCCGCATTAACGGTGACAATGCCGAGGATACGGCAGTTAATGCCAGATTCAGAGGCTCTAAATCCGGTCAGCGGAAAAAGGCATTCAAAAGGAATCCTAGGGGCCAGGCCAGTTTGGACCGAATACTCGACCGCTTGTGCCAGATACATGGCACCCCCGAAAAGCCGGCCAATCACACCAACATGGATTGTTGGGTGTTCAAGCAGGCAGGCAAGTTAAATGCCGAAAACGAAGACAAGGGGCTGCATAGCGATGACGACAAAGAGCCCCGGCCGCCGAACAATAGTGGACAGAAGGGTTTTCCCCCACAAGTGCAGACGGTGAACATGATATACGCAACCCACATCCCCAAAAGGGAGCGGAAGCACGCGTTAAGGGACGTATACACGGTAGAGCCAGTCGCCCCAAAGTTCAACCCATGGTCCTCCTGCCCGATCACCTTTGATCGAAGGGACCATCCCACTAGCATCCATCATGGCGGATTCGCCGCATTGGTTCTAGACCCAATTATCGACGGATTTCATCTCACTAGAGTCCTTATGGACGGCGGCCGTAGCCTGAACCTGCTTTACCAGGATACAGTGCGAAAAATGGGCATAGATCCCTCGAGGATTAAGCCCACCAAAATGACCTTTAAAGGCGTAATACCATGTGTAGAGGCCAACTGTACATGCTCAGTCACTCTTGAAGTGGTCTTCGGATCTCCGGATAATTTCCAAAGCGAGGAGTTAATCTTCGACATAGTCCCATTCCGCAGTGGCTATCACGCACTGCTCGAGCGAACCGCATTCGCCAAGTTCAATGCGGTACCGCACTACGCATGCCTTAAGCTCAAGATGCCAGGCCCTCGAGGAGTAATTACGGTCAATGGAAACACCGAACGCTCCCTCCGAACGGAGGAGCACACGGCGGCCCTTGCAGCGGAAGTACAAAGCAGCCTCTCCAGGCAGTTCTCCAGTCCGGCCATTAAACGACCAGACACCGTCAAGCGCGCCCGGAGTAACCTACAACAAGACCGCCTTGGCATGATCCGAGCAGGCGTACCAATGCGGCCCCAACCCCAGCCCTCGCAAAAATGCGACACCAGTACTTCGTGTGCATAACTACGCTCTAGAAATACCATGGGTATAGGGGGAGGGGCACCATCACGGCACGCCCGAAACACGGCTTAAACTGCACCAGGGCTGCCAATTTTTTAAATTTTCTCTTACTTTCAGGACTCCACTCTTCAGAAGGCCTGTTCGGTAGTTCAATTGCCGCACAAACGATGCAAGAACCAGGGAAGCAGACAAGCCACGCCGCATTACGGAACTCCCAGGTGGTCTCTATCATGAGCAGTATACCTGTTTCGCATACTATTCCGCAGCTTGCCCCTGGAACGGACATGTTACATAGTCCAACCTTTTGCTTATCGCATTATTTGTATCGTCCTGCTTTGATCGCAGCCCTCTTTAATAAACAGTGCATAGCTTTTGTCTATTTTTGCATTACTCTTATATATATATATGTGTGTGTGTGTGTGTGTGTGTGTGTGTGTGTGTGTGTGTGTGTGTGTGTGTGTGTGTTCCTTAACGACATATTGCACCCGTACACTTTGGTACGGCCTAAATACGCCAGGGGCTTTAGTACCCCTCAATATGGTGTGAGAAGTCCGAACACTTTAACAAGTGCGGCACCCCGAACTTATAGCATTATATGCATCGGCTCCGAATCATGTCTTGGGTCAATACTTGGGTTTGCCCGGCTCCTAAGTTTTGGTGCCTTACGTTCCGCTATATCGGCTAAGGTAGCACTAGGAGAACCACTGCGATTGTGCCCCAGTTGAGCTGGGTCGAGCACCTCAGTGGAGAAAGCTAAAACTAACTGTCATGATGAAGCGAGAGCTGGTCGCTGTTCGAGAGGTTTTTCGAGTCCCTAATGACTTATGCCGCTTAGAGCGAGGAGCCAGCTCTGTCCGACCAAGGCGTGGATAGCGCCCCGAACTCGGTCTTCTGAATACCAGGGGCTTCGCCGAAATTTAAAATTATAGAATTCTATGGCTAAGTGAGAGTGTTCACGCATTATAGTCCGATCGCCTTGTTCGTTGGGCTGAGCGCCTCCCTCGAAGGACCCAAACATGGGAAAAAGAGCGCTCAGGTTTATCCCCGAACACCCCAGCACTAGCAGCACGGGCGCAGAAGCCGACGACTTGCCATCTCTCAGAATTGATAAACAGCCGCATAGAAGGTAATATTTTAAATTCCAACAACATTGCTTAGCGCATATGAACAAGTTTTCAGCGCACAGGACAAAACGAGCAAGTTTCACTCAAAAATTACATCCCTAGAACATTCATCCGCCACAAGGCAGGCACCCTTCAGAACATCCTTATAATAATTCTCGGGCTTGCGATGCTCTTTCCCCGGCGCTGGCCCGTCCTTCACAAGCTTCTCGGCATCCAGCTTGCCCCAGTGCACCTTAGCACGGGCAAGGGCCCTACGGGCACCTTCAATACAGACAGAGCGCTTGATGACTTCGAGCCTTGGACAGGCCTCCACCAGCCGCCGCACCAGCCTAAAATAGCTCCCAGGCAGAGCCCCTCCAGGCCATAGCCGAACTATGAGGCCCTTCATGGCCTATTCGGCCGCCTTGTGGAGCTCGACCAGTTGCTTCAGCTGGTCGCTCAGGGGCACGAGGTGTCCGGCCTCAGCATACTGAGACCAGAATACCTTCTCTGTCGAGCTGCCCTCCTCGGCTCGATAGAATGCGGCGGCATCGGACACACTCTGGGGAAGATCTGTGAACGCTCCTGGAGAGCTCTGGATTCGGGTAAGTAACAAATAACTCACGTTTATGTGTTTGCTTTGCATAAAGAATGCCTTACCTGCCGCTATCTTCTTCACCTCATCCAACTCCTGGAGGGTCTTCTGGGATTCGGCCTTGGCAGACTTGGCATTTTCAAATAGCCGCCGCAAGCTCGGACGCTCACGTCTTTGAGTCAAGCTCCAAACTCTCATATTTTTCCATGAGAGCCTGGAGCTCTTGCCGCACCTTGCCAACCTCGGCCTCATACTTCTCCCGCTCGGTGCGCTCCGTGGCCGCCCTCTTCTCGGCCTCGACCAGCGCTTGCTTAAGGATCGCCACCTCAGACGTGGCCCCTATAATAGCCACGATAATCCTGTCATTTTTTGCAATTGCACCTTTTTATATATATTTAAACAAGGTATTTCTTACCTTCATTGTCCTCGAGCTGCTTCTTGGCACGCCCGAGCTCTCGCTCGGACCGCTCGAGGTTCTGCTTTAGTGTGTCCACTTCCGCAGTCAGTGCGGCGGACGCAAGCAGAGAAGCCTGCATACGCATATTGACTCCTTTTTGTTAGACTCCTGCGAATATTATTTGATCCTCTATTCGGCTTTTCTTCCCGAACGCCAAACAGAGCATCAGGGGCTACTGTCTATGCGGTAATATTATTTACACATTCTTCACTTACCTCAAAGCCTGTTAAAAGGCTAGTAGAAGCTTCAGTCAGTCCGCTCTTGGCGGACTGAACCTTCTGGACCACCGCACTCATAATGGTGCGGTGCTCCTCGTCGATGGAGGCGCCTTGGAGTGCCTCCAACAGATTGTCCGGCGCCTCCGGTTGGACGGAGGTCACCGGCACGGTGGGCTTGCTCCTCCTGGAAGGAGGTCCCCCGCCGGACTCTGGAAAAGGTTCCAGAGCGGTGTCCGGCCTAGGGCCAGACTTGGAGCCCTAGGGGGTTTCATCCCCTTTACTCCTGGAGTCCGGGAGGTCGCCTCGCGGCGCCTCCAGGACCACCTCCTCCCGGCTTGGAACCTGTTGGGACAACACTTCGGCGTCGTCCGTAGGGCGGAGGGAGGAAGCCGTCGGAAGCGAGTTCACATCCGACGAGTCCAGTGAGCCGCTCGACGACGCGTCGAGCCGGTCTTTGGGTGGGCTGCATAAACATATTTGACATAAGGGAAAGATGTGCAATAAACGAATACTATGAATTACTCTGGTATCCGGATACTTACGATTTTGCCAGGGGCTTGGCCCTGGGCGGCCACTCCTCTCCGCCGTCGTCGGCGTCGGTGGAGTATCCAGAGGAAGGTTCCCCTTCTTGGACCCTCCGGCCTCCCCAGAGAGGGCGGCTTTCCTTTTCTTCTCTCCTCCCGCTGGAGGGGGTGAGGTCTCTTCTTCTTCCTCCTTGTCTTCACGGGAGGAATGCGCCTCGGAACCGTCGGATGATGGATCCGACACCTCCTGGCGCCGGGCACTCTTTTGAGTCCCCGTGGCCTTTTTCGCGGCCTTCTTCTCCGGCACCACATAGGGTGCCGGAACCAGCAGCTTCGCCAAGCGAGCATTCGCTGGGCCTTCGGGCAAAGGAGCCGGACAGTTGATCTGTCCGGACGTCACCTGCCAATCCTGTCAAAGGAAAGGGAGCTTAGATCCCGCATGAAGTCAAACTATGAAAAATTGATACCCTGTAAAAGGAAAAAACAGCTTACCGCAAGGGCGTGACGCTGCGTACTGAATCCGCGATCCTCGGTAGCGGATGCGGGGGCCTCGGCGCCCTTGAAAAGCACCTTCCAGGCATCTTCGTACGTCGTGTCGAAGAGCCTGCTCAGAGTTTGGTGCCGCGCCGGGTCGAACTCCCACAGGTTGAAAGCCTGTTGTTGGCATGGGAGGATCAGGCGGATGAGCATAACCTAGACTACGTTGACAAGTTTGAGCTTCTTGTCCACCAGGGTTTGGACGCATGATTGGAGTCCGGTCAGCTGTCCTTTTTTACCCCACGACAGGCCCGTCTCCTTCTAGGAGGTAAGCCGCGTAGGGGGTCCGGATCGAAACTCGGGGGCTGCGACCCATTCAGGGTCACGCGGCTCGGTGATGTAGAGCCACCCCGATTGCCACCCCGTCAGGGTCTCCAAAAAGGAGCCCTCGAGCCATAAGACGTTGGCCATCTTGCCCACCATGGCGCCTCCGCACTCCGCCTGGTTGCCGCGCACCACCTTCGGCTTGACATTGAAAGTCTTGAGCCATAGGCCGAAATGTGGGAGGATGCGGAGGAAAGCCTCACACACGACGATAAACGCCGAGATGTTGAGGACAAAGTTCGGGGCCAGATCATGGAAATCCAGGCCATAGTAGAACATGAGCCCCCGGACAAATGGGTGAAGAGGGAAGTCCAGTCCGCAGAGGAAATGGGGGAGGAACACCACCCTCTCATGGGGCCTAGGGGCAGGGATGAGCTGCCCTTTTCGGGAAGCCGGTATGCGATGTCGTTAGACTAGTATCCAGCCTTCCTCAGTTTTTTGATGTGTCCCTCCATGACGGAGGAGACCATCCACTTGCCTCCCGCTCCGGACATGGCTGGAGAAGGCTGAGGTGGGGAGTGCGGGCTTGGGCGCTGGAGCTCGAGTGCGCGAGAATGGATAAGCAAAGGAGGAAGAAGGCGTAGGTGAAAAGGTGGGTCCTTATCCCCTTATATGGGTGGACGCAACTACGTGTCCCCACCAGCCTGGTAAAACTAGCTTATCTCCAAGCGCCATAATCAATGGCGCGGTTGGGTTACCCACGCCCGTATTGATGAGAATCCCGGAATAAGGGGACACGATCTCTGCTTCAACAAGACGTGCCAAGGAAACCGCCTCGCATGACGCGCTGAGGTGGGATAATGAAACGACTCGGATAAAGGCTTGGCCATGGTGTGTCACACTACGGAATACGTCAGCGGATTTGATTTGTGTAAATATTATTCTCTCTATGGCAATATGTGGAAACTTATTTTGCAAAGCCGGACACTATCTTTGTGTTCAAAATCTTCTATGAAGTACTTGGAGGAGGAACCCGCCTTGCAATGCCGAAGACAATCTGCGCGCCGGACTCGTCGTCATTGAAGCCTGGTTCAGGGGCTACTGAGGGAGTCCTGGATTAGGAGGTGTCCGGATGGCCGGACTATACCTTCAGCCGGACTCCTGGACTATGAAGATACAAGATTGAAGACTTCGTCCCGTGTCCGGGAGGGACTTTCCTTGGCGTGGAAGGCAAGCTTGGCGATACGAATATGCAGATCTCCTACCATTGTAACCGACTTTGTGTAACCCTAACCCTCTCCGATGCCTATATAAACCGGAGGGTTTTAGTCCGTAGGACAACATACACAACAACAATCATACCATAGGCTAGCTTCTAGGGTTTAGCCTCTCCGATCTCGTGGTAGATCTACTCTTGTACTACCCATATCATCAATATTAATCAAGCACGACGTAGGGTTTTACCTCCATCGAGAGGGCCCGAACCTGGGTAAAACTTCGTGTCCCTCGCCTCCTGTTACCATCCGGCCTAGACGCACAGTTCGGGACCCCCTGCCCGAGATCCGCCGGTTTTGACACCGACACTTCTACATGTGTTATCCTGCAATTCTCACAAACACATTAGTCCCTCAACCACGTTTGTCGTCAATACTCCAAAACCAACTAGGGATGGTACTAGATGCACTTACACAACTCAATATGATCGTTCTTCCAACGTCATGTTCTCAAAGTTGTTTTTGGACTATCATTACACTTAACGATATCCTAAGATCCAGAAAACGTGATCACAAACAACACTTGAGCTAGTCCTAGAGGTAATACTAGGAATCAGGTTTTACCGTTTATCATTCTACACATGCATATGAGTTTTCTATTGAATCACATATTCCAGGATCATAATAGTTATAACATAGAATATAAACTCTTAATTATAACTGTGGAAATAAGTAATACAATATTATTGCCTCTAGGGCATATTTCCAACAGACGAGCATGGCAGACGACTAGGACTTGGACATTGTGGCGGACGCAGAACCCGTCTCCTTCCCCCACCCTGGTAGAAGGCATGCGTGAAGACGGTGTCGACGATAGCCATGATGAAGAAGACATCCAGGATGTGCAGCGATCTCTCATGGTGGGGCGTTGCGTAGACTATGGTAGCGACTACGGGCAGGGGAGCTCCCCTTCCTTGTGTCTGTTGGCTGATGTGGGTGATCGCGGTGGTGTGCGCCGTGACGACATTCATGCTGGCGGTGGGCGGTTGTGCGAGCGAGATGCGTGGAAAGATGTCGCACCCATCTGCTAGTGCAATTTCGGCCTAGTGTGGAGTATAGGGTCCGTGACTGCTGGAGATCCATCTTCAACATGATGATTGGAACACCACTTCATGTCCAGGGTGAAAGCTCTTATTCGGCCTTTGATTGGTTGGGATGAGTTGCGACAAACTTGCGGTGTTATCTTCTTGAAGTCATTGTCTCCTTGCTGAAGTTCTAACCTTCGTTGTTTGGTCTCGACAAAGAGGATGACATCCTTGTCTTTGACGTTTTCGTCCGGACGTGGTGACGGGGCACGAATGGCGCTTATTCCTTCTTGAACGTGTTGTCGCAAAAAAAAGTGTCATATGTGTCCATTTCATTTATCTTGTACTCCCTCTGTAAACTAATATAAGAGTGTTTAGATCACTAAAGTAGTGATCTAAACGCTCTTATATTAGTTTACGGAGGGAGTAATTGTTTAGCCGTTGTTGCCTTTGTTCTTTTTTTTGCGGTTGAAACTTTGTATTACTTAAGTGATAATGACACGGTCTGTATTACAAAGCTCAATAACTTCTGACAAGCCAGAGTTAAGCCAAACTACGGTTCTATTCTCCGATCTAGCATATTTTGCCAAATAGTCACTAACAGCATTCTGGCTGCGATGAATATGGGTAAACATAGTTGTACGGAGAGATCGAAGATGCTTGATTTCTTCCACTAGCGAGGACAGTATAGATCTATCAGTGGCCCCATCATTAATCATCCTCACGGCTTGTAAGGAATCCATCTCAACATGTATAGGTAGCTCCGTCCTCTGGATTGCTATTGATAATCCCTCCATACACGCACTGAGCTCTGCTTCCAGGGCGTTCCTGCAGGAGAAAAGCACCCTGCATGATGTAAAGATGATCTGGCCCGTGCTATCTCGAAGGACCATCCCAGCACCTACACCACCGTCGGCTGCCCAGGATCCATCAGTGTTTAATTTTGCCCAGCCTTCCACTGGCACCGTCCACAGAGCATTCGCCACTGGTTCCGCTCGTTCGCGAGGCAACAAAACATGATCATAAGGGATCACTTGTTTCCCCTTCATCCGCTCTTCCTCAGAATAATTTAGTGTTAAGAGTGAATCTAAATAGTTCACAAGGAAGCTTTTTGATACCTCCATTGGCGGGGGCTCCTTGTAGTGAGTCACCTCATTTCTGTTGTGCCATATCCGCCATAGCGTCAACATTAACATGCATCGTTCAATTTCAGGTAGTGGCTGCAGCACATGAAGTATCCACTCGGTACCTGTATTTTTCACTTCTTCCAGCTTCGGCAAACGCCATACATTGCTCATACAACTCCACATTTGCACCGCTAAAGGGCATCTGCATAAGGCATGAAAGGTGCCTTCCTCCTCTCGTCCACAGATCGGACAGTTACCTGAGAGTTCAAGCGTCCGTTTATGTTTATTCTGCCATGTTGGGAGTGAGTTGATAGCAACGCGCCAGGCAAAGTTCTTCACAGTGGGCGGAACAAGGCTCTTCCATATCATTTTCCAACATATACGGTGGCCATCTGGAGCAATGCTAGAGGATTCTTCTGTCAGTCTACACGTCTCCTTGAAGGCCAAAGTGTATGCCGATTTTACTGTAAATGTGCCACTCTCTGTTGGACCCCAAGCAAGCAAGTCATCACCAAGTCGTGGAGAGGCTCTTATTTTCAGAATCTCATGAACATCACAAGGTAGAAAAATTTGCTGTAGCAGGTTACTATTCCAGGATCCATTTTCTCTTAAGAGTTGGGAAACCCATCGGTATCGGCATGCACGTTGTGCCGAAATTGGCCTGTATGAGAAAGGCCTAGGAATCCAAGCATCCCTCCATATACGAATACTCCGGCCGTTTCCTACTCTCCATACGAGCCCTTTCTTGAGAAGCTTAAGCCCATGGCTGATAGCAGTCCAAGTAGAGGAAGCGTTACCAGAGAAAAATGTATCCTCTAAATTGCTATTAGGGTAATACTTACTCTTTAGCAGTCTTGCACATAAGCTCTCAGGCCTAGTTAGAAGCCTCCAGGCCTGCCGAGCTAGGAGGGCCTGGTTGAACAGCCGGTAATCATGGAACCCCGCCCCACCTTTGCTTTTTGGTTGTTGTAGTGTCTGCCAAGATTTCCAATGCACCTTCCGTTTCCCTTGTTCTGCACCCCAATAAAAGTTCCTGACCATCACCGTGAGATCATCACAGACCGAGTAGGGAATTTTAAAAACTCCCATGACAAACACCGGAAGGGCTTCAGCGACTGATTTGATCAGAACCTCCCTACTCGGTTGAGCTAAGTGCCCGTCTCCCCATTGCACTAGCCTCTTCATTAGCTGCATTTGTAGATTTTGAAATCTACCTTTAGACATATAATAATTAATATAATAATTAATAAATATGACTGTGTGCATCATAATGATATAAAGATAGGAGGTTAAAAAAATTTAGAAAAAAAACCATATTGCTCTTTAAAAAAATATGAGGGCTGTGTATCGTGTCAAAAATACTCTTATATGGAACAGAGAGAGTAGCTTATTATCCTTAGGTAGCTGGTGTAGAATGAAAGTCACGAAAATAAAGGGAAGACAGGGCACACACCAACCCTGCACATGTTGTGTGCAACATGGTTTCTTTATTCCGGGCTTTCTCTTCGTTTGAAGCATTGTGCTATGTGCATTTGGGAGCTCCCTAAATAACACTGTATATAAACAACACACACAGACACAGACTGAGAGACAGACAAGAGTCGCACACCAGAGAGGACGGAGGGAGAAGACCGACAGCGGCAGTGGCTAGCTAAGGGAAGGCCAGCCATGGCGAGCGGGCCGAACGGGGGAGGCAATGGCGGCGGCGGCGGCGGGCTGATGAAGAACATGAGCCTGCTGCGGCTGCAGTACTACTGCGTGCTGGGCGCGGTGGCCGGGGCCGTCCTGTTCGCCACGCTCCGCTACATGCCGGCCGCCGGCAGCGGCGCGGCCCTCTCCACCACCTCCGCGCTCGCCACCGCCGCGGCGCCCGCCGGGTCCGGGGCCGGGGCGGGCGAGCACCGGAAGATCAAGGGGACGGCGCCGGCGCCCGCGAAGGCGGCGGTCAAGGCGGTGACGAAGCCCAAGGAGGTGGTGGTGTTCAACTTCGGCGACTCCAACTCTGACACGGGCGGGGTGGCGGCGATAATGGGGATCCGCATCTCGGCGCCGGAGGGGCGCGCCTACTTCCACCACCCCACCGGGCGGCTCTCCGACGGCCGCGTCGTCCTCGACTTCATCTGTGAGTACCCCCCGCGTTCCCCTCTCCTCTCCTCTCTCACCGTCACTTCAGGCAAAGTAGAAATTGATTAGATTAACCAAGTGTTAGTAATTTAAATACTCGTACGAGTAGTACTGTTTTTTTCTCTCGAGGGAATTTACTACCAGCGCTAGTAGATCAATCCACCGAATGTCTTGTCGGATTGCGTAATCTATCTCCAATATGCTTGGCCGCATTGGGAATCGAGTGGGGAGGAAGAGGGCGCGTTTGAACTGAAAATTGCTAACAAGGTTGGTGGAAGAATTGGAAATCATGGTTAATCGCTGGCATTTGAATTGAAAATAATTTCCCTTTCATTAATATTTGATTGATTTTTCTTGACCGTCGTTGGAGCTCATAACCATGGTGTGTGACCTGCCATGAGCTGAAAAAACACGAACGCAGTCCGACGTGTACACTGTTTTCGCCTTCCCCACCATGCCGTGTGAAAGTTTTGGCGGCCAAATCGTGACCTGACCTCCATCCATCTACATCTGCCCAGCTAGCATGCCATCGCATTTCTCCCACGCCACCGAATCAACGTGGTCTGGCGTTCCGTTGGTCTTTGACGCGTTCGGCTTGACGCCAAAACCTGGGGGAGACGCGTCTCTCCGCCGCTCTTGTCCCGTTTCCATGAGAAACCAGGCGCATGGGCCACGGCCACCGCGGGGAGGTAGATCCACCCCCGAATTGATGGCCAACCAACGTTTTCGTGTGATGGCGGTTGACGCCAAAGACCAAAGTACACACGTCTGTCTGCCCGTTCGGTCTGGCAACCACAGATGATGCGCACTGACCGACCTCTCTGGCCGTGGCCGGAAAGGAAGAAAGAAAAGCGAGCCGCTTGTGTGGGAACACGGAATCTCATGCCAGGTTTTGAAGCATCCTCGTGCGGCCGTTGTCGAATGCCAACCACCCCGCACTAATCTAAATCAACTTACGTAGGTTTAGCTTTCGTTGAAAGAAAGGAAAAGAAAAGAAATAGTATAGGAGTAGATCGGTAAGCAGGAGGGTGGCACGCATATCCATCCAGTGCAGCCAGTGGTTGGTGAAGGCGCCGCGCTGGCCGCTGGATCCGATCGCACGACGCCGACAGCTCCTCTGCCTGCCCGGCTGGGTTCGTCCCGTCACGCACACACGCGCACCTGAGCTTAATTATCGTAGGCCCTAAGCATCATCATCATCATGATGCCACACTTGACACTCTCCTGAGCTGAGGAGTGAGTGGGTGACCACAGTATGCAGTAGTACTACACGTTTTCAGCGGAGTGTAATGCGACGACGACGACGGCGAGGGTGAGTCGAATTTCTCGTCGTCGATGACATGACATAGCTAGGACCTGGACGACGAGGACACGAGGTGGGTGCGGTGGAGCGAGGGATGGGTGGCACCGGCACGTAGCGACTTGCCTGGGAATGCCTAGCGAGCAACGGAGGAGCGACCTGACGTAGCTAGCCGCAGCAACTCTTCACCCACTCCTTAGTCCTGACTCCTCTTTTGTTAACAACACCCAGAAAAATCACATGCTGCGCTAGAGCTAGCATCACATGGCTCGATCGACCGAACACCGGCGGCTACCTCTCTGCCCATCTTTTTTAGCCGCCTTTTTGGTCGTCCCCTGCACATGGCAATTTCGTACGTAGTAATTTTTACTCCGTATTACACGCTTTGATCCCGTGGTGCTCAGATGGACCGACGTCTCTCCCTTTGAGTGGATGCTTGGGCCCACTCCCGCACAAGGAAGGGAAGTCGAGTTGCACCTTCTGCCGATCGAGTTTTCGAGGGAAAATCAATGTCCCGGCCGGCCGGCCGGTCCCATATGATCGTATCCCATCGGAGCGAGCGATCCCCACAAGGCCGCACAACAAGAGATCCGCACCGACGCAACAATTTCCTAGCAGTACTGTGATACGTTTGTCCTTGTGGTTGTTGGTTGGCTCGAGTCTTCCAGGCCTCCCGCATTCATGTCGCGCCATCCTCGCTCACCCACCAAAACGGATGAGAGGCCAAAAAGTTTCGGATCTGTCCGGAGGTTTCCGTTCTCTTGTTCTTTTTTTCCTTGAGGGAAACATCATGACTCTGCTACGTATTTTTATTGATTTTCAAACAATATAATACAGTACAAAAGAATAAGGTCCCATAGGCCATAGGCCCAAAGAAAAATATAAGACTATACAAAAGAGGAAAACAAGAACATAAAAAGGCCGCGAAGCGCTAGCTCTGGCTCCAGACCTACTACAGACACATATAATACAATACAAAAGAGGTGGTCTCAAATATAGCTCAAGGCAACTGTGGCAAGCATGGTCAAATCATTAGAGAGATTAATATCATGTCGTTACATTTTCAGCATGTTTCCTTCATTTTTGAGGGTAGAGTGTCAAACATAGAGGCACATGGTCTCGCTAAGCACGCGCCTACTCTTCCAGTTGGACACCATGTGTGGCTTCTTCATCCTCCTGACCTCCAATGTATTCCTCAAAACATTCTTGAGATATAAATAAAGCGTGTGGTTAGCCTAAAAAAAGGAACATAAAAGAAGGTAAAAAACCTATGCATGCTATAGTTTCCGAGTAGTTCGATCCGTTGGATTCTTCGGTTTCAGTCGCCATTGCTGTCCCCTTCCTTGAACGATTCTTCTGTTTCAATCGCCAGATGTCCCGTTAACTGAATGAAGGAAACAAAGTGCGAGTAATTTTACCGTTCATGTTGTTTCTCCTACTAACAAAATGATCAGTAAAATCAAAATAAATACTTACTAGTAAATAAATTTATTTGGCAACAAACATTGTTGGATGTTCTGTGTATCTTCAATTTCCGTGAAGAAAAAACAGTCCTAATGCTCAGGAAAAACAATTTTTAAAACTATATATTTACTTTTTTCATTTTATTTTTCATGAGCCTGCATTTGACCTCCGGACCAGAAACAAAGTGCCAAAGTGGTGATACTACATGGACTAGATAAAAATTCTGTCTTGTGTCCCTCTTCTTTTTTTGAGAACCTGCATTGTGTCTTCCTAAACAATCACTTATTTCAAGTTTTCAACTGCTACTACGAAAGAAAAAATGCGCACCCCCAGCCCAGACCAAATGGCGCGGTGGAGAAGGAGCCAACAAAGACGCGGGTTTGAGCTTCATGAGTGAAATTGCTGGTTCTATGGGTTACACCCTGGACAAGACAGCTCCACCTCCATGCACTGTTGGAAGATACTAACATCTCCTACTGGTGTAAGTGTGCAAGATCAAGACGAGGGATCTGCTTCGATGTCAACATTAGTAGCTTCTCTGTCAACTGGTGAGGCTATCTATGTCGGTTTCATGTCCTCCGGTGGGAAGAACACAAGCTAGCCACGGGAACCCCATCAAATTTTTTCTGCACATGTTAGTGTTTATTCTTCTGCTCCACTTGCTACCTGCAGCGACGGCTGGTGCTGTTCAAGTGCAACTTATTCTTGCCATAAAGCAAAAAAAGAAAAAACTATGGAAAAAAAACATTGCACCTGTAAAATGCCAAAAGCACGAAAGAATTAAGAAGGATTAAACATAAGAGTACCACTCACGGCAAAAATGCCTTGCAGTTTACTACTCCTGTACTATGCAAGTCAACACTATCGCGTGGACTCATCAAATGCCTCTCGACTTTGAGCTCAACAGCTCACCTGCATTGTTGTATATGGATGGAGAATCTTTTTCATAGAGCACGAGTAAGGAGTTTTGGATAAACAACACATGTCCTGCCCCATATGTGTGTTTTTTACTGGTACTTTTTTCCATTGGAATACGGAACATTTGTAGAAATAAACTTGAAATTCTCAGTTTTCGATGCTTGACTTGGCTGACAGTTTAACGGTTTGCTCTGCCATTTCCTCTTCTTCAGGTGAGACCTTGAACACGCACCACCTGAGCCCCTACATGAAGCCGCTGGGTTCTGACTACAGCAACGGCGTTAACTTCGCCATCGCCGGGGCGACTGCGACGCCAGGGGACACGCCGTTCTCACTGGACGTGCAGATCGATCAGTTCATCTTCTACAGGGACAGGTGCAACGACTCCATCACAAGAGGTTTGCTCCATCTCGATCCGACCAAGGTTTCCGGTTTCTTTTTACGCGCGGTCTCAACTGACAAACCCGTTGGTTATTTCCTGGTGAATGTCATTCAGATGAGCCCGCCCCGCTCAACATGCTGGATTTCGAACGAGCTTTGTACACCATGGACATTGGGCAGAACGACATCACTTCCATTCTCTACCTGCCCTACGATGAAGTGCTCGCAAAGCTTCCCCACTTCGTTGCTGAAATCAGGAAAGCCATCGAGGTACATACACATGGTTCAGAGACGGATTTCCGTAAATTCTGAAACAGTGGTTAATTACTCTGTGCAACGGCCGTTGAGTGTTCACCCCTTGCGAAACTGCAGATTCTGCATAAGAACGGGGCGAGGAAGTTCTGGATACACGGGACAGGCGCGCTGGGGTGCCTGCCGGCGAAGCTGGCGATGCCGAGGGCCAGCGACGGCGACCTCGACGAGCACGGGTGCATCGCCAAGTTCAACAACGCCGCCAAGAGGTTCAACACGTTGCTGAGCGAGGCCTGCGACGACCTGCGGTTGCTGCTGAAGAAATCGTCCATCATCTTCGTGGATATGTTCGCGATCAAGTATGATCTCGTCGCCAACCACACCAAGCATGGTAAGTCACGATGCCAATTTCCTCTTTGCCAACAAGCTGCAACGAGATCATCATTCAGTAATCGTTGTTCGTGAATATAAACTTGTGTTGGTTCTTGTCGGTTCTCAGGGATTGAGAAGCCGTTGATGACATGCTGCGGCCACGGAGGGCCCCCTTACAACTACGACCCCAAGCAGAGCTGCATGGGCGACAGCATGGACCTGTGCAAGCTTGGCGACAAATTCATCAGCTGGGACGGGGTCCACTTCACCGACGCGGCCAACAGCATCGTGGCCTCCATGGCGATCAGCGGCGAGTACTCCGTCCCCAGGATGAAGCTCACCAGCTTGGTCAAGCCTGCCAAGTCCAAGGCCTCGTAATGATGCGTCGGTCCAGTGAGCCCAATGCTTTGAGATATAGGAATGATGAAGGTGAAGGTACTAACAAAAACTAACCCCCAATGAGAGTTCATCGGAAGTCCTTAATCGCAGACTCACAGCCGCCGTGAAAGATGGGATCTTATTTTTCTTCTTTTCTTTTTCTTTTCCTTTATGTATAATCGAAGTGTGCGTATATCATATCCTAGGGGTTAAGTTAATGCATATGCAGGTTGTCCGTGGCTCTGTGCCATATATGAACTTGTCTAAGAAATTCTGAATTTTGATCAATAAATATTAAATAGAGATGAGTATTTAACATGCTTTTGTCGTTTTTTAACTTGCAAAAATGAATAATATCTTATCATTTAGTGGCACAGAAGCTAAGCTAAATATCTTTTTACTTCTGAAGATCTGAAGGAGAAGAACTCGCATCATTGAGACCGTGACACATGGAAAGCAAACACTGAGAAAAATCAAATGAGGCATGGAAATCTTTTTACATGGATACAATTAGGCCCTGTTTGTTTCATAAGTCCCAGGACTTTTTTAAGTCCCAACTTATAAGTCATAAGTCCCTACCTGTTTGTTTACAGGGACTTATAAGTCCCGAGTTCCTACCTGTTTGTTTACTGGGACTTATAAGTCCCGCTCTCCTCCCCTCCCCTCCGCTCTCCTCTCCTCTCGCCGGCCACGACCAAGCTACACATGGCGATGATGACGACCACGACGACGACGAAGACGGCGCTGCGCCACCGCGGGTGCTGCGGGCACGCGCCGGCGCCGGAGGAGGACGGCGACCTGGTGGCGCTGTCGAGCACGGCAGCGGAGGAGCTCGGGAAAGAGGCCGCCAAGTGGAGCGGCGGGCTGCCGCGGCTGAAGCGGTTCGAGGAGCTGCCGGACTACTTGCGCGACAACGAGTTCATCCGCGGCGGCTACCGCTGCGAGTGGTCCGTCCCTACCGCGGCGGCGGAAGGAGCGAAGGGGGGCAGGAGCGATGCGGGGTAGGAGCGATGCGGGGCGGGGCAGGAGCGAAGCGGTGCGGGGCAGGGGAATCGATGAATAAGTCCCAATAAGTCCCTCCTGTTTGGTTTAGATGGGACTTATAGGGACTTTTTTAAGTCCCAAAAGCAATAAGTCCCTTGAAACAAACGGGGTCTTAGTCACTAAAATTACTTTTTTTTAGTTGTGACTGTGACGGAAGAGTATTATATAATACTCCCCCGTCTCGCTATATAAGATGTTATTACATCTAATGTACTCACACATTGGATGTAATGACATCTTATATTTTGGGAGGGAGTAGTTTGTTTAGAGGGGTGTCACCATTCCTGGATCATATCATGGAGACATGCAAAAATTTCAACCGGTTTGTACAGACTACAGACTGGAAATACAGGCAGATCAGATGCGTCCAGAGTTTCAGGTCTACATGGAGCTCGGAGTCTCGGGCATGGCTACCTATTTTTCCTTTTTCTGCCCACTTTCTAGGCAAGGAAGAAGGAAGAACCCGTCTGGCTTGGTTTCGCATTGGTCAGAGAAGTCAAAGCGCAAACAAGGTTCCATCAAATTACAACTCTGCCAAGGAATACATCCCAGCTGGTTCCATCATTCCATTTCCATGTAGTGATCTACTCCCTCCGTTTCAAAATAGATGTAATTAATTAATTAATTATGCAGTTTCCCCCTTCTATTAGAAAATAATTAGGGTGCAGAACGGGGACCAAACCGAGGTGCTGTTGCGAAGGACTAGAAACCACTAGGCTTTCTTTTTTGGAACAGATCTCAACCGTAAACTTGTACATTTGCAGTCACCATTGGAAAGAAGATTCTTGTGCCAGCCAGACCCCACCCCCTCCCTCACCTCCGTTTGCGAGTTTGAAAACGTCCATGCGGCCGTCACTCGGCAGCTTCGTCAACACCTTCTCCCCACCTCTCCTCCAATAATCATGTCGTTGCCATCTACGCGAGGCCAAACCAGCAATCACTTCCTGAAATTTAACGGGTGTTTCTTTGAATTTTACAAAGATATTTAACCAAACGCTTCACTGCCACTCTAAAACACTTGCTCGGTTCACAAATTTAAGACGTTTTGGTTTCTCTGTGACTCGAATTTATATAGACACGTCTTGCTGTGCTTGTTCACTCAATTCATATGCGGTTCATGTTAAAATGTTCAAAACATCATCTATTTATGAACGGAGGGAGCATGTGCAATTGGTGGCTCCATTTCAGTTCTCTAAACTTAACAACATAAAAAAATTACAATAAAAAAATTAATTTCAGAAGATGCACTGTGAAAAAAAAGGGGAAAGAAGATCCCGCCATATATACGCGTACGCGCGTAGACACTTTGCAGCGGAAACTTTCCACCGCTCGCGTCGTGAGAGAGACCGGGGCAAGGGAGCGAGAAGCCGAGAAGGAGCTGCGAGGGGCCACCGATGGCCATGGCGGCGGGCGGGCCCAACGGCGGCGCGAAGGTGGTCAGCCTGCGCCTGCAGTACTACTGCGTGTTCGCGGCGGTGGGCGTGGCGGTCATCGTGCTCTCGCTCACCTTCCTGTCGCCGTCCGCCATGGGCGCCGTCCGCCAGAACCTCGGCACCGTCGTGGCCGTGGCCACGAATTCCACCAGCGGCGACGAAGCGGCACGGGTGGTAGGAGGCGGGGAGGCGGTGGCCTCGGCCAAGGCCAAGGCGGAGCCGGAGAAGGAGAAGCCGAAGCAGAAGGCGGAGCCGCCGGTGGTGCTTTTCAACTTCGGCGACTCCAACTCGGACACTGGCGGCGTGGCGGCGGCCGGGGGCATCCACATCATGCCGCCGGAGGGGCGCACCTACTTCCGCCGCCCCACCGGACGCCTCTCCGACGGCCGCGTCATCATCGACTTCATCTGTGAGTTGCTCAACCACCACCCATATCCTCCGGCCCGTCAATAATTACCACATCTCGCCATTTGTCAACAAACCGAGTGCTCAATTGCGAATTCCAAATCCAAATTACTTGTTTATCAGCTGCTCGTCATCAATTTGAAATTATAAACCAAAACATGGCTAAATTGCACATGATCGTCCCAAGTGAATTTCCTCCGATCCTCGCCTCGCCGGAACCGACCCGTTCCCGTGAAATCCCCGCCGATCCACGGCGCACCGAGCAACCGGAACTCTGTACGTAGCCGGCTCGGTTGGTGGGTGGATGGATGGGTCATGGGTGATCTCGAGTAATCTGGGTCAACAAGCTGGTCATGTCGCCTTCAACGTGGAAGAGATACTTAAAAAAATATCGGGTGCTGTCAAAATGGTGGTTGAAGCAGTAGTCGCGAGCATGTGCCACCTAACAATGGCTGATTTCTCTCACCTTTTTGTCCTTCTCGTCGCCAATCCGGGGAGAGAAAGAGAACTCAGACCTATGGTTTGTAAGTTTGACCTGCTAGTCGTGGTAGATGCCAACTGCTGGATTAAGAAATAGCAATCTCCTTGCGTGTTTGCATGATCCAAGTTCCTGAGAAGACCTGTTCTTGTGGCTTAGTTAGTTCTTAGTTGTTTTATTATCCCTGTGTGGAGACAGGCAAAAGGTTGGCAGGCCAAACAGGTGAAGAACAAAGGGTGAAGCTATGCAACGTAGGCCGGCTTTGTTCGGCACAAAAGGTGTAAAGCCAGCTAGCTCGCTCGGTAAAACAAATTAGGCACGGACCAACACATGGCTTTATGGTTAGTAGTAGGAGTAGTATATTGTATACATCCTGAAAGGGGGTTGGGCTAGATCTTAGGCTAGCCATAGTGGGAGTAACTTTGATAGTAACTTAACACATCCCAAGACAATTTTGCTTATGTGGCAATTATTTAATGAAGAGAGAGGTGCTTAGAGTAACATAATATGTTACTGTAACATAGCGCTTCCCGAGGTAAAATGAGTCTATAAAGCAATAAATGAAACAAACTACGTATGACACTACTACTAAGATACTTTGCACTATGGAGATAGTAACTTAGACTAGTGGCATGCATATGACACTAGTCTAAGTTACTCCCCACTATGACCAGCCTTAACCAAAGCATGCACATTACTCCCTCCGTTCCTAAATATAAGTCTTTGGAGAGATTCCACTATGGACCACATACGGAGCAAAATGAGTGAATCTATACTCTAAAATGCATCTAGATACATCCGTATGTGGTCCATAGTGAAATCTCTACAAAGACTTATATTTAGGAACGGAGGGAGTATATAGTAATAAGTTTGAAACACCGCCCCAATCACAGCCATTCTGTGGTTTCATGTTTACCCATGTGTTATCTGTTCTGTCAGTTGCTGGGTCAACACAGTGACATTGCGATTAACGCCGTGATCGGAACATGACATTGCGGTTAGGGTTTGAACCCACCAGCCACATCCCACATGGTTTTCTTGTCCCAGTTTGTCTTCTTTAATGGTTACTCTATATGCCATGACGATGCCAGCGTGCAAGAATCGTTCAATTGTGATTAATTCATGTTGCGTTATGTTTGCTCGCGCGGTCAAACTTTATCCACCTGTAGTGGAAATGGGGGTGGGATGTTTAAGAATCATTTCCGCCCACTTATAAGTTCCGATTCAGCCGCCTTAATTAGTTTATAATATTTGCTATTACGGGCAATTTGCATGCCATGATCCTCTCAAGAATGTGTCACCATGTGATGGTTCACGGCTCTCACACGGTGTGCACATGGACAGCAGTCCCATCCATGATGCTTGCTCCCTGTGATGCGTGATATGTGCATGCCCTCCAAGTTTTCAGAGAATATATATCACAATGCCATTTTTTTTCTTCTTTTTGAGCGTTTGTTCCAGTAAAAATAATACTTTCAGAATAAAATGTATTTACCGGCGACATTAAATCAGAATAGAAAGCATATGTACTTTCACTATGTTTGCCATGAAAGCTTCAACATCCAATTGAGGATATCAAGTACAATCATAGGAGATATCACATAGCCTGGATTAGATGGTTGAGAGAGATGCACATGGTGGGGGGCACTTGTGAATGCCTTGTAGAAGAGCTGAATTACTGTAGCATATGGATGCGACAGATACATTCGGTTGTGTGTAGGGACAAGGTTTGATTAACAAGCTGCCCAACATATTTTCACGTGATGTGAGTGATAGAACGTTAAAACACAGAATTTACTACTGACTGTGTTCGGAAGTTGAAATGAAGTGATTGATGGACTTGTACTCAATCCTTGGTATTATCATCTTTCCAGGCGCGAGTCTGAAGACGCATGAGCTGAACCCGTACCTGAAGGCAGTGGGCTCCGACTACAGCAACGGCGTCAACTTCGCCATGGCCGGCTCCACGGTGTCCCACGGCGTCTCCCCCTACTCCCTCAACGTCCAGGTCGACCAGTTCGTCTACTTCAAGCGCAGATCCCTGGAGCTCATCGAGCTAGGTTCGCCCCCCGTTCTTGTTGTTGTGTCATGAGCTCTATGCCATCACATCGCACGGTTGCAAGCAGCAAGAGAATGAAGGGCATGTGTCTGAACTCTGAAGATGACCAACGTCGTTGCGTTCTTGCAGGACTGAAGGGCCCGGTGAACAAGGAGGGGTTCGAGAACGCGCTGTACATGATGGACATCGGCCACAACGACGTCGCCGGCGTGATGCACACGCCGTCCGATCAGTGGGACAAGAAGTTCAGGCAGATCGTCGGCGAGATCGGCGACGCGATCCGGGTAAGTAAATTGCGACCCGCCGTCTGAAGATGCTGCTCTGTCTCGAGCGTGGTGAGTGGTAACGCTGACGGAGGCTTTTGTTGGTTTTCCAGATCCTGTATGACAATGGCGCGAGGAAGTTCTGGATCCATGGCACGGGCGCCCTGGGCTGCTTGCCGGCGCTGGTGGTGCAGGAGAAGGGGGGCGAGCACGACGCGCACGGCTGCCTCGCCAGCCACAACCGGGCGGCGCAGGCCTTCAACAAGAAGCTCAGCGACCTCTGCGACGAGGTGCGGCTGCGCCTCAAGGACGCCACCGTCGTCTACACCGACATGTTGGCCATCAAGTACGGCTTCGTCGCCAACCACACCAAATACGGTATGAACAATTCAATTAAAAAAAATGCCAATGGTAAGAAGTTGAGTCTCTGGCAATTTTGCTCATCATCTTCTTGTTCGTTTCCAGGGATCGAGTGGCCATTGATGGTGTGCTGCGGAAACGGCGGCCCGCCTTACAACTTCATGCCGGGGAAGTTCGGCTGCGGCGATCTCTGCGGGCCGGAGGAGAAGGTGCTGAGCTGGGACGGCGTGCACTTCACCGATTTCGGCAGCGGCCTCGCCGCCAAGCATGCCATGAGCGGCGAGTACTCCAAGCCCAGGGTAAAGCTGGCGAGCTTGCTCAATGGTAGCTCCAAGAAACCATCATCGGTGTCTTGATGCTCATTGATCAGTGATTGAACCACGAACTTACTTCGGCCGGATCTTACTTTAAAAAGAAAAGAAAAAGCTTCGGATGGATATGGATGAGTGGATAATGGTGAAGATAAATCCATACAATGACCACGATGGATGATGTGAATGCTGTGAAAGTTGCAGCTGATTGTTGGCTCCTTGTACACAATAGGCAATAGCTCCCTCGGCTACTAGTAAAAAGTTGTTGAATTTTTTTTTCACTTTTGGAGTATAATGATTTTGCGTTGTTGATGTATAGACAATGTATGTGGCGGCTGCGAATTCACAGGGCTCATGAAAAACGGTGAATCATAGATTTATTTGATCTGTAAAAGAAGGTAATACAAAAACTTCCAAGCATAGGCACTTTTTTATACGGAATATTGTATTTCTAGCACAAAATTTTCGTTTTGGATTGTTTGATTTGTAAAATAGCAACCCATATGAAATTTGTTGTATCTGTTGTTTCCTAACTTTCATAGGATGATCTCGACTCCGAGATTCGTATATTTTCATGCTGTAATCAGACACACTTTGGTGCAAGCGTAATCTCATAGGGCTCAAGAAGACATAGCAGTGCAATTTTTTATTTATACTAACACAATAGAATCGCACACACAAACACTATTTCTATGAGCACCTTCAAGATACTGAGCTGGCCCACCATCTTAAGATTGACGAAGTCATCACAAACGTACCGTAGTCGACATCTTCTCTCACTAAACAAACATCGACGGATAGCCTAAAATTAATCAAAGAAAATGCAAGCCCTGATAGGCTGGTTTCATAACAAAAATCTAACATGTACTTTATACAATTCTTACAATGTTTAGAATCCTGTGAATTGAAGAGGTCCTTTGAATCTTCAATCCACCATCACTCATTGTTTTTTCCTTGATGTTTTATTGTTTGTTATCACTTTTTTTTGCTTAAGTTAATCACTCTTTTTTTGTGTATTGTTTGTTGTCACATTCAATCGTGTACACCACTGCTGTTCTGGATTGGGCATACAATCAAGGAGAAAAACATTGCATGGCATTAACAAAGTGCAACAACAAAACAATCATTTCGTATTCCTTCTTTTCCCCTCCCGCAAAGGCAACTAGGGTAAAGTCTTCTATCCTTCAATCTTTGCCAGTGAGCCCGCGAATTCGCCTTCTCTCTGTCTGCCACTTCGACGGTCAATGGCAGGGAGGGTAATCACTGTGCCTCAGCTACAGTTTAGTACATAGGTTAGGGTGTTAGTATCATAGGTGCTACGTTAGGCAGATGGCAACGCTTCCTCTTCAAGTTGGTCTTTAAGGCTGCGATCCAATCTGTACGTCAGAATGTATTAGACAAAGCTCTCATCAAGGTGACAATTCAAGTTGGTCTTTAAGGCTGCGATCCAATCTGTACGTCAGAATGTATTAGACAAAGCTCTCATCAAGGTGACAAGGTTAGGGTTTCTCACCATGAGTACAAGATGGTGAAATTTGGTGCGAGATTGATTCAAGGTTCAACAATAGACAACTGCCCCTCCAGGGCACTAGTCCTTAAGGGCACATGCAAGAACTCAGGCAGGTCCAGCATGTGAGGAATCATAACAGAACCATGTCCTTTTCACAAACAAAAAAGGCCTTCTGTATTGGAAGACATGCTTCGGACCTCTAGGCCACACCAGGGTACAAGAGAAGAAGAAAGTATGCAGTACAGGAGAAAGTGTAAATTTACCTAGGGCTAATTAGTACGCTGTATTCCATCATAGTGTCACTCCAATCAAAATCGACCTACTTGGTATATAAGCCAAAATCACATGAAAACGGGATATCACAAGCTGATCTTCTTTGACAGATGGTACACAGTTGTATGTAATTTTGGGCCTCTGTAATCTGGACTTCAGATACCGAATGCTGACTGCAGGGATGATGTGATGCGGGATGTGATGGCGTTTTGAGCAGCATTTTCAGCAAAAGCTCGGATGTTCTTCTTGGCATCTGTAATATAAATGCCCACGATGAAGTGTGTAAGATTTGATAGGTATATCACAACAAGCTTCAACAAAGAACACATAACTTTTGTATCTAAAAAGATAAATGGATAATAAAACAAAAGCAGAGCTCATAAAGTAAACAAAAGCAAAGTGGAATGCAACAGGCTAAATGAAGGTTGAAAGAACAAAAATAGTAATTTCATGTTATTCTGTTACTGCACATATGCAAAGTAACTATCTGGCTGTAAATCCAAGAAGCTGAACTGACAAGTTCAATGTTCCAAAAAAGAGAAAGACCAACAAATAATATCATAGGTATGTAATGAAGTTATGCAGAACTGGAATTACAACATTTTATCAGTGAATCTTACTTCGAATAGATAATGTTGCTTATTCGCTTATCAGAATAAATAAGCAGTTCGTGAGGGCAATGCACAATACAGTACAAAACAACTTCCCCCCATCTGATAAATGTTGACAAGAATGTAAGTATGCCATACCTTTGTTGCATTTGGTGAATCCCACGATGTTCGCAAGGCTTAGAGTCAAGCAAACTCCAACAACAAGAAGGTAATCAGCTTCAAGTCTAATGAGTGAAAATATCCCAAGAATGATCCATGCAGCAGCCTGAAACATGGAGGTGCTGTTATATATTCTCTATCGTTCAAACAAAGCTACAGAAGTCTAATATAATTACTTACTACATTAATTAGTAAGACAGTAAAGTGTATCAAAGGGATTAGAGAACACTTCCATAGATTATGGTAGTGTTGGCACACAGGCTCAGTTATCTACATCTTAAGATTTTTATGCATCAGCTGCATTAGGTGAAAATTCTTCTAGAGAAATACAGCAGCCAAAGTTAGTGCTGCGTACTATGGTCTAGCAGTAACACTGGGGAAAAGAACATAAAGACAGGTATAGAGAAAAAGAACACAAACACATAATATTTACATTTAATAGATGCTAGTAGTAAAGGGATTGCTGAGTTAGTATGAAGATAGAATCTCATTGTGAGCATATTTTTTTTAGAAGAATAGGGACTCGCCCAGTTCCATTAACCATGAAACCAAAATGTCAGGATACATCGAGTTACAAGGCCAAGGATAATAGCCATAATGCTACCTCGGCATCTAGAACAAAAGGCTGATTATCTATGTAACCATGATCGAGGTTTGTTTATGCAATACGTATTATGATCCCACAGTCCACCCAAGATACAACTGAAACCAAATATATATTTTTATGTAAAAGCAAAAGGCACAACGCATCATCTATGCATTTAACCATTACCAAAGATGTCTATGTTGACTTATCCTAATGGATCTTAACCACTGCTCTAGCACTCTTAACTATAAACATTGTGTTTCTCCTGTTTAAAACAAGATCCTGTAGTTTGATGAAAATCAATGTAACATTGACCTTATAAATACATACCAACTGGTACATAGATATAGATATAGCTAAAGCAAAAGGAGAACTAAAACAAGTAAGATGTAGTAGGAAAATGTTACTGGTAAACTATGATGGCCTTCTATCTGAGCCTAGGACTAAATGATTGGTTCATGTTATTAACTGCAAACATTATCTAATGTCAAAATATGCTTGATCTCAATAGATGTCTTAGCTTGTAGATATGCCAAATCACTAAATATGTTGAAACTCATGCATGCACTGCATTAAACCCTCAATGAAAGATAATATATCACTTACGTTCAAGTAAAGAGTCCACCAGAACAGCCACGAGTCCTTTTTGTTCATCCGAGCAAGAGACTGCAAGGAAACACTTCGGTCATCAATTCACCATTCAAACAGCAGAAGAGACGTCAAACACGAAACAAGCACGAACCTCCCCGTCAAGGCACTCGAACTTCCACACACTGTTGCCATCATCGTCAATCTCATTCCACCACCGCAGCCCGACGAGTATCCTTCCGCTGACATTCTTCACCACCCAGAAGTCAAGCGCAGCGAGGAGCACAGTGATGACAAAGATGATGACAAAGCTCTTCACGAAGAGCGAGAAGAGGATGTAGAACGCCAGTGCCGACGCCTTTTGCCGAGACACACAAGAATGAATAAGCATCCAATGCAAGCAACAATCCTAAGCAGCGCATGCGGGTTCCGTGGAGGAAGAATCAGGTAGGTACCTTGAAGAGCACATGGAAGAGGCATGTTATAGGATTGGCATAGTTCTCGCTGACCACCTGCAACAACGTTCATGCCATCATTCATTCAGTCAGTCACATTGCAACAGATCTAAAACTGGCCAGAAGATATTAGACTCCCAGCCACAGGATTTAACAGTGGGCCAATTAAGCCCAAGAAACCAGCTCAATTGCATCCACCTATTATTATCCTACTACTAGACGAAACCAAATCTTGATCTAATTTAGCCTAGATCTCATGCGACCGAGTAGGTATGTATCTCTTGCGACCAATCGAGATTCAGACACAGTTCCAAGAAACCCCCTGACTGGATCCGACGCCGGACTCAAGAACCCTAATCCAAGAAAATACTAGATCTTGGGCAAGTCTTTCCTCCTACTCGAGGTAGAGGCGAAGCGAAGAGCTCGGATCCGAACTTCCGTGCGGAGCCGAAGAAGACGACGAGGAGGTGGGGGGAATGGGATTAGGGGGTAATCACCTGGGGCCGATCCATGGATCCTCTTGGCTCTGCCTCCGGGACGCCTCGCTCTCTCGCCTCTTTCTTCTTCCCTTGGGTGCTAAGGATGCGCCAGCTTTGGGCTTTCGTTGCTTCCTTCGCGCGGTCGCGCCCTGGCTCTACCGAGGGGAGAAAGAGGATCGGGGAGGGGAGGGGAGGGGAGGTACAGTCAAGTAAACCGCGGGTTATTTTCCACTTATTTTCCGAACTTTTTATATTGGCACTTGGTATTATAGATAAAAAGGGGTACAACTGTAATTCGTTCATCTGGTTTACTATATCGAAGAAAAATGGCAGTACTTTCTTTTAATCTTTTATTTAAAAGAAGAGAAGAAAACAGGGGTAGACCCCTAATGCTTTGAAACTCCATTAATTTAGCGAAAACTTTTAAAGCATCTTTAGCACACCTCATATAAGTGATCAAACCCATAAAATAACCGTTTTTTACAGTTCCGTTGAAAAAACAGACCTAAACATCTTTAAAATCATCCGACCTTTATTTTTTTTACAGGGCCTTGTGAACACATGCTCGAGACCCGTGTATCTTCAGTTTCAGAGGCAATTTTGCCAGGACCTCAAATACCAGTCAACGCTAGCAGTTAGGGAATTTCAGCTCCCGCCAACACCTTGAAGCTCGCCGCCTGCAGTGACTGCACCGCCGCCACCGCCCAGCCGCCGCCCATCGATGCGAGAAGCTGGCCAGCTAGCTGCGGCCGCGCTAGCTGAATCGATGCGAGCAAGCTAGCTAGCTGAGTCCGGTCGTGCGCGCTCAGCTGCCGCCCGCGCCCCCTGGCCTCTGCCCGCATGTCGTGGCCGTTCCTCGTCTCGCTCGTCCGTCCGTCTGCTGGCCTCCGCTCTGGCCGTGTTTTCCTCGTCTGCATGTCAGTCGGTGGTCGATTTCAAATTGGCGTGAGAAAGACGTATATTTAGATAATGTTCTTTTTTACGGGTTGATTATACAGAGTCTATTTGACCACGGCCCGTATCAGTCTGTAAAAGTGATTTTTCATAAATTGTAAAAACAATATAAAAGATCTGCTAAAGATGCTCTTAGATTCAACCGGCTAATCCAATGAAAAAAATCAGTCGGCCGCACGGCCGTTCAATTAGAGTTAATAGACGCCACATGTTATTGGCCCTATCTTGAGCATCACCAACAGTTCCTATAAAGAAAAGGCGAATTCCGGTTTTGACTCCCTGACAATTCTGATACTGATTATCTCATTTAACAAAATTTCATCCGTTTTACTTTATTTGAAAAAAGTGTTACCATAATTTATCTTATTTAAAATATTGTGTGTGTTCTGACCGGCGGATCATAATTATTAGGTCCAGCTGGCATACGGCGTGGACATTTTTTCCTGCCTATTTCCTCCTTACTGAACTCGTTTTCAGTTTGAAGTATTCTGATGAGACGATAGTACTCGATTAGCATCACATGTTACCATTGAATTAATTATAGAAGAAATTGTTACTAATATAATCTAAAATCATGTATGTTTTTTAGTATTATCATATACTCCGTCCCGTGAAGAGTATACGTTTGGGTTTAAAATTTATTCATAAAATAGTGTACATCTATCTTTTCAATACATTTTAAAATAAAAAAAATGCTTTTCTCTCATCACACAGTAATCAAGACCAATAATATTCTACATATGTCTCTTTAATTTTTACATGCACTTAGCTCATTGACAGTTGGATAATTAAAGACAAAAGAGATGATGGCTTGCACATTTTCAATGCATTTTTTACTTTACTCCATAATTTATCAAAAAATTATATGTACACTTTTCACCAGACAAAAGGAGCATAGCCTTAAGTATGCTTGATTGTGTGCATCAGATTAAAGTGGTGTAAATATACTACTTTACTAACTCTAATGCACCACATATCTGAATATCTAGGTAGGAATTATGTTAACCAGTACAGAGTTAATACATGTACAGTCTGCCTTTAGAGCAATTCCAATTGGGCGACTCATTTCATCCGCCTGCGTCCGTTTGGGTCGGCGTGGACAAAAGTGGAGGTCCAACGCGTCGATCCAAACACAGATCGCGTCCGCCTGGCGTCCACGCCAACCCATTTCTGGCCCAAAATTGCGCCTGGAATGCGTCGACGCGGACGCGAAGCGGATGCGCCGCGCGCCTCCTCGGCGTCCGCCGCGTCCCCACCTGTAGGCCACCCAACCGCCCCCCGTCGTCTTATTTATGACGACCACCGACAGCGGGGCCACTAGTCAGCCAGTGGAAGCATCCTTTTTAAGCACGCGTGCGGCGGGGGCCGGCCTCATCCACTTCTCCCGTCCACATCTAGCCCCCCACCACTCCCTTTGCTTCCTCGCCGGCGACAACAAACCCTAGCGCGCCATGGGCCTCTTCGGCAACAGCAAGGGCAAGGGCACCCCCGGCGCCTCGTCCTCCCGTACTCCCCCTCCCCCTCTTCCTCCTACCCCGGCGCGTTTCGGCGGCAGCAAGAGCAAGGGCAAGGGCACCCCCGGTGGCGCTGGGAGTACAGGCAGCCAATGTCGTACCCCGATGTCACGTTGCCGCACCATTGGCTGGATCCGTGGCGGATCCCGGTGCCGGCAGTTCCGCGGAACCAGCGGGCGCACGACGAGGACATGCGCAGGCGCCGCGCGCAGCTCACGCTGGAGCAGTGTCGGCTGCTTGAGTACGTTGCCGACTCTCCCAACTGGGAGGCTTGGTTCGCCCTCGAACATGAGGAGCAATGGTGTTCAGGTGTTGACACCGTTCCGCCGCCGTTCCCACCGCCACCCCCGCAAGTAGAGCCGGAGGACATGGAGGCGAAGGCGGAGTACCAAGCCGCCCTCGAGGAGGCCCTACAGCACACGCTGGAGGCTAGCTGCCTCGAGGAGGATGCGCACTAGGATGGGTTGGAGCAAGCCCTTGCCCTGTCGGCGGTGGGGGACTCCATCCACACCCCGTTGTTCGTGCCGCCACCGCCATCGTCGCCGCCCGTCCAGCCCAAGCCGGAGCTGACGCGGAAGCGCTCCCTGCCTCCACCCACTTGGCCAGAGGAGGCCTACTCGTGGATGGGCCAGTACCGCGAGTGGGTGAGCGCGCTTCCCATCCACTTCGCCGTGACGCCGGCGCAGGAGGCGGGCCATCGTGAGCGCTGGAAGGCGCACTGACTCCGCCAGGAGCAGGCCAATGGCAAGGAGCGGATGCGCTATGAGGCCATGCTCCAATGCGACACGGAGGCGCTCCGACTCGAGCAGGAGGAGGAGCGCGCGTGGCTAGCCGCAATGCCGCCGCCCCAGCAGACGCCAGAGGAGGCTACCCTGGCAGCGTGCCAGGCGGTGTTCGGGTGGGTTGGCCCTGCTCCCGTCTTCATCGACCTCACCGATGATGGCGACGACGGCGTTAACGCTAAGGGCAAGGGCAAGGCCGACGACGTCTAGGGCAGCGTGCGAGGCGGCAGCAGGCGGGCGCAGACTTTTTTATGTTTTAGTTAATGTTTAATTAGCTTTAAGTGGACTTTGGCCGACGTTGAAGGAAATATGCCCTAGAGGCAATAATAAAGTTATTATTTATTTCCTTATATCATGATAAATGTTTATTTTTCATGCTAGAATTGTATTAATCGGAAACTTAGCACATGTGTGAATACATAAACAAACAGAGTGTCCCTAGTATGCCTCTACTTGACTAGCTCGTTGATCAAAGATGGTTAAGTTTCATGGACATGTGTTGACATTTGATGAACGGGATCACATCATTAGAGAATGATGTAATGGACTAGACCCATCCGTTAGCTTAGCACTATGATCGTTTAGTTTACTGTTGTTGCTTTCTCCATAACCTATACATGTTCCTATGACTATGAGATTATACAACCCCCGAATACCGAAGAAACACTTAGTGTTCTATCAAACGTCACAACGTAACTGAGTGACTATAAAGATGCTCTACAGGTGTCTCCGATGGTGTTTGTTGAGTTGGCATAGATCGAGATTAGGATTTGTCACTCTATGTATCGGAGAGGTATCTTTGGGCCCTCTCGGTAATGCACATCACTATAAGCCTTGCAAGCAATGTGACTAATGAGTTAGTTGCGGGATGATGCATTACGGAACGAGTAAAGAGACTTGTCGGTAATGAGATTGAACTAGGTATGAGGATACCGACGATCGAATCTCGGGCAAGTAACATACCGATGACAAAGGGAACAACGTATGTTGTTGTGCGGTTTGACTGATAAAGATCTTCGTAGAATATGTAGGAGCCAATATGAGCATCCAAGTTCCGCTATTGGTTACTGACTGAAGATGTGTCTCAGTCATGTCTACATAGTTCTCGAACCCGTAGGGTCCGCACACTTAATGTTCGATGACGATTTGTATTATGAGTTATGTGATTTGATGTACCGAAGGTTGTTCGGAGTCCTGGATGAGATCACGGACATGACGAGGAGTCTCAAAATGGTCGAGACGTAAAGATCGATATATTGGAAGGCTATATTCAGACATCGGAAAGGACCCGAGTGATTCGGGTATTTTTTGGAGTACCGGAGAGTTGCGGGAATTCGCCGGAGGAAGTAGTGGGCCTTAATGGGCCATACGGGAAAGGAGAAGAGCCTCAAGGGGTGGCCCCCCCATGGGCTGGTCCGAATTGGACTAGGGAGGGGGCGGCGCCCCCCTCTTTCCTTCTCCCTCCCCTCTCCTTCCTTCTTCTCCTAATTGGACTAGGAAAGGGGGAAACCTACTCCTACTAGGAGTAGGAATCCCCCCTTTGGGCGCGCCCCTTGTGGCCAGCCCTTCTCATCCTCCCCTCCTTTATATACGGGGGAGGGGGCACCCCTTAGACACACAAATTGATTTCTTAGTTGTGTGCGGTGCCCCCCTTCCACAGATTTCAACCTCGGTCATATTGTCGTAGTGCTTAGACGAAGCCCTGCGTCGGTGACTTCATCATCACCGTCAACATGCCGTCGTGCTGACGAAACTCTCCCTCGGCCTCAGCTGGATCTAGAGTTCAAGGGACGTCACCGAGATGAACGTGTGCAGATCGCGGAGGTGTCGTGCGTTTGGTACTTGATCGATTGGATCGCGAAGACGTTCGACTACATCAACCGCGTTACTCAACGCTTCCACTTTCGGTCTATGATGGTACGTAGACACACTCTCCCCTCTCGTTGCTATGCATCTCCTAGATAGATCCTGCGTGATCGTAGGAAATTTGTTTAAAATACTGCGTTACCCAACAGTGGCATCCGAGCCAGGTCTATGCGTAGATGTTATATGCACGAGTAGAGCACAAAGGAGTTGTGGGCGTGGGTATATACATATTGCTTGCCGTCACTAGATGTTTCTTGATTCGGCAGTATTACATGACCGCATTCATGAGACTGGTTCTACCGACGTGCTTTTGCACACAGGTGTCTGGCGGGTGTCAGTTTCTCCAACTTTAGTTGAATCGGATTCAATGAACAGGGTTCTTTTTAAAGATCGAAAAGCAATTACTATACCGCATTGTGGTTTTTGATGCGTAGGTAAGAATGGTTCTTGCTAAGTCCGTAGCAACCACGTAAAACTTGCAATAACAAAGTAGAGGACGTCTAACTTGTTTTTGCAGGGCATGTTTGTGATGTGATATGGTCAAGACGTGATTATATAAATTATTGTATGAGATGATCATGTTTTGTAACACAGTTATCGACAACTGGCAGGAGCCATATGGTTGTCGCTTTATTGTATGAAATGCAATCGCCATGTAATTGCTTTACTTTATCACTAAGCGGTAGCGATAGTCGTAGAAGCAATAGTTGGCGAGACGACAATGATGCTACGATGGAGATCAAGGTATCAAGCCGGTGACGATGGTGATCATGACGGTGCTTTGGAGATTGAGACCAAAGGCACAAGATGATGATGGCCATATCATATCACTTATATTGATTGCATGTGATGTTTATCGTTTATGCATCTTATTTTGCTTAGTATGGCGGTAGCATTATAAGATGATCTCTCACTAAATTTCAAGGTACAAGTGTTCTCCCTGAGTATGCACCGTTGCTACAGTTCGTCGTGCCGAGACACCACATGATGATCGGGTGTGATAAGATCTACGTTCACATACAATGGGTGCAAGCCAGTTTTGCACAAGCAGAATACTCAGGTTAAACTTGACGAGCCTAGCATATACAGATATGGCCTCGGAACACTGAGACCGAAAGGTCGAGCGTGAATCATATAGTAGATATGATCAACATAGTGATGTTCACCATTGAAAACTACTCCATCTCACGTGATGATCGGACATGGTTTAATTGATATGGATCACATGATCATTTAGATGACTAGAGGGATGTCTATCTAAGTGTAAGTTCTTAAGTAATATGATTAATTGAACTTAAATTTATCATGAACTTAGTCCTGATAGTATTTGTATATCTATGTTGTAGATCAATTGCTCGCGTATAGCTTCCCCGTTTTATTTATGATATTTTCCTAGAGAAAACTATGTTGAAAGATGTTAGTAGCAATGATGCGGACTAGCTCTGTGATCTAAGGATTATCCTCATTGCTGCACAGAAGAATTATGTCCTTGATGCACCGCTAGGTGACAGACCTTTTGCAGGAGCAGATGCAGACGTTATGAATGTTTGACAAGCTCGGTATGATGACTACTTGATAGTTTAGTGCGCCATACTTTACGGCTTAGAACCAGGACTTCAAAAACGTTTTGAACTCCACGGAGCATATGAGATGTTCCAAGAGCTGAAATTGGTATTTCAGACTCATGCCCGTGTTAAGAGGTATGAGACCTCTGACAAGTACTTTGCCTATAAGATGGAGGAGAATAGCTCAGCTAGTGAGCATGTGCTCAGAATGTCTGAGTACTACAATCACTTGAATCAAGTGGGAGTTAATCTTCCAGATAAGATAGTGATTGACAGAGTTCTCTAGTCACTATCACCAAGTTACTAGAACTTCATGATGAACTATAATATGCAATGGATAACAGAAACGATTCCCAAGCTCTTCGCAATGCTGAAATTGGCGAAGGTAGAAATCAAGAAAAAGCATCAAGTGTTGATGGTTGACAAGACCACTAGTTTCAAGTAAAAGGCAAGGGAAAGAAAGGGAACTTCAAGAAGAATGGCAAGCAAGTTGCCACTCCCGTGAAGAAGCCCAAAACTAGACCCAAGCCTGAAACTGAGTACTTCTACTGCAAAGGGAATGGTCACTGGAAGCAGAACTACCCCAAATACTTGGCGGATAAGAAGGATGGCAAAGTGAACAAAAGTATATTTGATATACATGTTATTGATGTGTACTTTACTAGTGTTCATAGTAACCCCAGGGCATTTGATACCGGTTCAGTTGCTAAGATTAGTGAAAGTGCATTAAGTCGACTAGAGGGGGGGGGGGGTGAATAGGCGATTTTTATGAATTCTTCACTGAGGAATTTCAGGGTGAGGAAATTCCTAGGAGAAGAACTACTTGCGATGGAATAAGTACTCAGATGTAAACATAACAGAACATAAGCATGGTCTTCATGATGAAATGAAAACAAGCACAGAAAGCGTAAACACATGATAAAACAGGATGAAGACAAACAGACTAAAGAAATTGAACTGAGGAAATTGAGAAAGTCTTCAGTCAAAGTGTTCAAACAGATATGAACAAGCCCACAACACGGTAATGAGGAAATGGAAGGGTTGAGGAAATAGAACCAGTAAGCTTGGTGAAGACAATGATTTGGTAGACTAGTTCCAACTGCTGTGACAGTTGTACGTCTGGTTAGGGCGGCTAGGTTTTCAAACCTGAGGACACACAGTCCCGGACACCCAGTCCTGAACACGTAGTTCAGGACACTTAGTCCTCACTGTTTTCCCCTTGATCTAAGGTCATATAGACCTTGCCCAATCACTCGTGGTAAGTCTTCAGGTGACTTCCAAACCTTCACAGACTCGGTCACTCGGTGATCCACAATTTCCTATTGGATGCTCTAGACCATGACGCCTAACCGTCTGGAAGATGCACAATCTTCAAAGGCAACAAGCGTCGGATCCATGCAGGATCAATCTCTTTAGTGATGCTCAATCACGTTGGGTTTGTAGGTGTTTGGGTTTGGGTTTTCCTCACTTGATGATTTTCGCTCAAAGTCCTCGGAGGATGGGATGCTCTCAAATGACAAGTGTCAGTTTCTCTCAAAGCAGCCAACCAGCTAGTGGTTGTAGGGGGCGGCTATTTATAGCCTAGGGAGCAGCCCGACATGATAGGACATAAATGCCCTTCAATGATATGACCGTTAGGTGGGGAGGTATTTTGGGACAACTGGCGCGTAGCACAGCAACAGTTGGAAATTTGACTATCAAATTCCTCAGGGCTATCATGTTCCTCACTTGTAGGAAATCCACACTGGCGAATTCCTAACTCCTCAGTTAGAACAAATTCTTTAGAGACCAGAAGAACTTTGTCTCTGTCATTGAAGAAATTGACTGAACTACCTGAGATTTCCAATGGCTTCACTCGAAGGGATTGGTAGGTGTAGGATTTTGAGTTGAGCATCACTTGGAAACTTTTCCTTAATATTTCCTCGACCCCCTTTAACAGCACGGTGTTTCCTATGCCTCAAGAAAGAGAAAATGAAACTATGAAAACAAAAGTCTTCATGCTTCATGTTCCTCGAATGAATACCAAGTCTTCACGGTCACACCAATTGCTTCACTTTCAAAGTCTTCAGAAATCCAAAGTCTTCAGTCAAAGAACTTCATTTTTAGGGGTCGGCTTTCTCTGTAAATATAAAACTCCTCATAGACTTATAGACCTGTGTACACTCACAAACACATCAGTCCCTTAACATATAAGTCTTCAATACACCAAAATCACTAAGGGGCACTAGATGCACTTACAATATCCCCCCATTTTGGTGATTGATGACAATATAGGTTAAGTTTTAAACGGGGATAAACATATGAAGTGTAAATACTGATATTGAGGAATTTGATTGCAAGATATAGAAGAACTCCCCTGAAGATGTGCATAGTGAGGAATTTGCTTTTGAAGCAATGCACACTTGAAGAGTAGAATCATGGAGATCTCCCCCTATATCTTGTAATTCATACATGCATTTGACATATAATATGAAGAATTTGAAATGCATGATGAAATATGGTGACTAATGTAATTCAACATGTGTGCATTAACATATATGAGGAATAAGCATGCAGAAGAACACAACAAAAGTATCAGACCACCGTAGGGTTTTAAGTTTACAACTCGATCCACCAAAATCTTCAAAAGAACGAGAGTTCTAACTTAGAAAAAAATGCCCATATAAGTAGACCCGCTTGAAGACTAACTCAAATTTCTCCCCCTTTGTCATCGAATGACCAAAAGGGACGAAAAATGAGGACTAACGCCCCTGAAGAATATCATCACGGAGTCGATGAAGGAGCGCTAGCATTGTTGGGGTCGATTGTTGAGGTAGGGCCTGCCGCAGTGTCGTCCAAGTCTTCATGTTCATCAGTCGCGCGCGATGAAGAATATGAGCTGGCTACTAAGGAAGGAACTTTGGTCTTCTTGAATTTCTTCGCCGGTGGCTGAGACCAGTCAAAGTCCTGCTTGAAACCCATTTGTTTCAGATCATCTTCACCATATAGATGTGACAAAACAGCCCAAGTGCGACCGAAGATTTCATGGAGGTAGTAATGATTTTTCTTCACTGCATTGTGGGTAGCAGTCATGTTGTGAAGAATAGAACCAAACTGACGCTGAACCCATTTGTGGTTGTGATCGACCTTCTGGTGAAGACTGAGGAGAAGCTCATGATCAGTCATCACCCTTGGAGCTGTGCCTTGAGGATTTTGCTTTGAAGCATTTGCGGCAGAGTCATGAGTGGCAGAGTCATAATTGGTGGAGTAGGATGCAGCTTTGCGGAATAGATCATCCAATGGACGAATGCCTTCATCAATAATTGCAGTAGCCTTGCCCTTTTCATCAGATGAGGAAAATGTCCGCTTGAGGACTTCTATTGGGGGCAGGTAACTGACATGATTCTAAAAATCAGCCTTGTAGTTGAGTGAAGACCTTGTTCTGAGGAATCTCATAATCCAAGGAGCATAAGGCTTCAACTCAAATGGAGAGAGTGCAACATTCGCCAGAGTCCTCATGAAGAAATCATGATAGTTGATAGGAATGCCATGTATGATATTGAATAGCAGATTCTTCATGTTGCCAACAACTTCTTCGTCATTCGAGTCGTGGCCTTTAATTGGACTCAATGTCTTCGTCAGAATGCGATAGACAGTTCTAGGCACAAACAACAATTCCGTCACGAGGAACTTGGTCCTTGGGCTTGACCTTCAGCAGCTTCATCAACACTTGCATGTAGTGAGCGGTAAGTTAAGGTTCATGATATATGCAACGAGCGCCTTCAAGGGGAGGACTGACAGGTAGGGCATGAAGCAATTCAAAGGCCGGCGCTTTGAAGTGAGTATTCTCTCTCATCCAATCCAATACCCAAGAGTTCACATCTTCAGCATCTCCTCTGATGTACATCGTTGCATAGAACTGAAGAATTAGCTCTTCATTCCAATCAACAATATCAGTGCAAAAGTTGAGCAGTCTAGCGTCATGAAGAACACTGAGGACTGGCGCGAAGCAAGGTAGTGATTCCATGTCCACGTGAGGAATATGCTCATGGTCGAAGACTTTGTCTTTGTTGAATAGCAGCGAAGAATAGAAGTTTGCTTGGCTGGCAGTCCAGAAACACTTCCTTCTAAGACGAGCAGAGTCATAGGGGTTGTAGTCCGTGAAGAATACATGCACATGGAAGAAGTCAATAGCCTTGAATTTTTGCTTCTTTGAGAAAGGATCCTTTGGCTTGGGCTGAGGAGTGTCAGTCAATTGCTTCACAACCTCAGGAATCGCAATCTCAGGATCCGCAAGCTGAGGAATTTCAGTTTCTTCTTCAGTGGCAGCCCGGGTCTTCAATTCTTCAGCAGCAATTTCATCATCACTAGTGGCTGAAATCTCTTCAGGGATAGACGAAGTGGGGCGTGGTTCTTCAGATCCCATTGGAACTCCAGTAGTCACTGGGGACTGAGGAATTTGTTGTAGAGGAGTGAACAAAGGAGAATTGGGGTGCTGACTTTCCTAAAAGTCATCATTCATCACTAGCGTTGTGCACTGATACGTCTCCAACGTATCTATAATTTTTGATTGTTCCATGCTATTATATTATCTGTTTTGGATGTTAATGGGCTTTATTTTACACTTCTATATTATTTTTGGGACTAACCTATTAACCGGAGGCCCAACCCAAATTGCTGTTTTTTTTGCCTATTTCAGTGTTTCATAGAAAAGGAATATCAAACGGAGTCCAAACGGAATGAAACCTTCGGGAACGTGATTTTGGAACAAATGTGATTCAGAGGACTTGGAGTGGACGTCAAGAAACGAGCGAGGCGGCCACGAGGCAGGGGGCGCGCCTACCCCCCTCGTGGGCCCCTCGTTGCTCCACCGACCTACTTCTTCCTCCTATATATATTGACGTACCCCGAAAACATCCAAGAGCACCATGAAACCCTATTTCCACCGCCGCAACCTTCTGTACCCAAGAGATCCCATCTTGGGGCCTTTTCCGGAGCTCCGCCGGAGGGGGCATTGATCACGGAGGGCCTCTACATCAACTCCATGGCCCCTTTGATGATGTGTGAGTAGTTTACCTCAGACCTTCGGGTCCATAGCTAGTAGCTAGATGGCTTCTTCTCTCTCTTTGGATCTCAATACAAAGTTCTCCTCGATTCTCTTGGAGATCTATTCGATGTAATCTTCTTTTGCGGTGTGTTTGTCGAGATCCGATGAATTGTGGGTTTATGATCAAGTCTATCTATGAACAATATTTGAATCTTCTATGAATTAGTTTATGTATGATCGGTTTATCTTTGCAAGTCTCTTCGAATTATCAGTTTGGTTTGGCCTGCTAGATTGATCTTTCTTGCAATGGGAGAAGTGCTTAGCTTTGGGTTCAATCTTGCGGTGCTCGATCCCAGTGACAGAAAGGGAAACAACACGTATTTTATTGTTGCCATCGAGGATAAAAAGATGAGGTTTACATCATATTGCATGAGTTTATCCCTCTACATCATGTCATCTCTCTTAAGGCGTTACTCTGTTCTTATGAACTTAATACTCTAGATGCATGCTGGATAGCAGTCGATGTGTGGAGTAATAGTAGTAGATGCAGAATCATTTCGGTCTACTTGTCACGGACGTGATGCCTATATACATGATCATACCTAGATATTATCACAATTATTCGCTTTTCTACCAATTGCTCGACAGCAATTTGTTCACCCACCGTGATACTTATGATATCTTGAGAGAAGCCACTAGTGAAACCTATGGCCCCCGGGTCTATTTTCCATCATACAAGTTTACAATATATTTTATTTTGCAATCTTTACTTTCAATCTATATCATAAAAATACCAAAAATATTTATCTTATTATCATTATCTCTATCAGATCTCACTCTTGCAAGTGGCCGTGAAGGGATTGACAACCCCTTTATCGCATTGGTTGCAAGGTTCTTATTTGTTTGTGTAGGTACGAGGTGACTCGCGCGTGGTTTCCTACTGGATTGATACCTTGGTTCTAAAAAACTGAGGGAAATACTGACGCTGCTTTACTGCATCACCCTTTCCTCTTCAAGGGAAAACCAACGCAGTGCTCAAGAGGTAGCAAGAAGGATTTCTGACGCCGTTGCCGGGGAGATCTACGCCAAGTCAAGACATACCAAGTACCCATCACAACTCTTATCCTTCGCATTACATTATTTGCCATTTGCCTCTCTTTTTCCTCTCCCCCACTTCACCCTTGCCGTTTTATTCGCCCTATTTTTTCGTTCCCCTTCTCTTTTCCAGCTTGCCTCTTTTGCCTGTTTCTTGTTTGCTTGTGTGTTGGATTGCTTGCTTGTCACGATGGCTCAAGACAATACTAAATTGTGTGACTTTGCCAATACCAACAATAATTATTTTATTAGCACTCCGATTGCTCCTCTTACCGATGCTGAATCTTGTGAAATTAATACTGCTTTGCTGAATCTTTTCATGAAAGATCCGTTTTCTGGCCTTCCTAGTGAAGATGCCGCTACCCATCTAAACAAATTTGTTGATTTGTGTGATATGCAAAAGAAGAAATATGTGGATAATGATATTGTTAAGCTTAAGCTATTTCCGTTTTCGCTTAGAGATCGTGCTAAAGCTTGGTTTTCGTCTTTGCCTAAAAATAGTATCGATTCATGGAATAAGTGCAAAGATGCTTTTATCTCTAAGTATTTTCCTCCCGCTAAGATCATCTCTCTTAGAAACGATATTATGAATTTTAAGCGACTTGATCATGAGCATGTTGCATAATCTTGGGAGAGGATAAAATTAATGATACGTAATTGCCCTACACATGGATTGAATTTATGGATGATTATACAAAAAATTTATGTTGGATTGAATTTTGCTTCTAGAAATCTTTTAGATTCGGCTACGGGAGGCACTTTTATGGAAATCACTTTAGGAGAAGCTACCAAACTCCTAGATAATATCATGGTTAATTATTCTCAATGGCACACGGAAAGATCTACTAGTAAAAAGGTGCATGCAATTGAAGAGATTAATGTTTTGAGTGAAAAGATGGATGAACTTATGAAATTGTTTGCTAATAAGAGTGCTCCTACTGATCCTAATGATATGCCTTTGTCTACTTTGATTGAGAATAATAATGAATCTATGGATGTGAATTTTGTTGGTAGGAACAATTTTGGTAACAACGCGTATAGAGGTAATTTTAATTCTAGGCAGTTTCCTAGTAATTCCTCTAAAAATTATGGTAATTCCTACAACAATTATTATGGAAATTATAGTAATATGCCCTCTGATTTTGAATCTAGTATTAAAGAATTTATTAGTTCGCAAAAGAGTTTCAATGCTTTGATTGAAGAAAAATTGCTTAAGATTGATGAGTTGGCTAGGAACGTGGATAGAATTTCTCTTGATGTTGATTTTTTGAAACTTAGATCTATTACACCTAAGCATGATATCAATGAGTCTCTCAAAGCCATGAGAATTTCCATTGATGAGTGCAAAGAAAGAACCGCTAGGATGCGTGCAAAAAGAGATTGCTTTGTGAAAGCGTGTTCTTCTAGTTTTCATGATAATAAAGATGAAGATATAAAATTAATTGATGTGTCCCCTATTAAATACTTTTTTTGCAGTATGAATCTTGATAATTATGGGACTAGATATGAGTTAACTTTAGTTAGAAGGCGTCCCAATGATTCAGAGTTTTTAGATCTTGATGCAAAAATTGATTAAAGTGGGATTGGAGAGGTCAAAACTTTAGATAGCAATGAACCCACTATCTTGGATTTCAAGGAATTTAATTATGATAATTCCTCTTTGATAGATTGTATTTCCTTGTTGCAATCTATGCTAAATTCTCCTCATGCTTATAGTCAAAATTAAGCTTTTACTAAACATATCGTTGATGCTTTGATGCAATCTTATGAAGAAAAACTTGAGTTGGAAGTCTCTATCCATAGAAAACTTTATGATGAGTGGGAACCTACTATTAAAATAAAAATTAAAGATCTTGAATGCTATGCTTTATGTGATTTGGGTGCTAGTGTTTCCACGATCCCAAAGACTTTGTGTGATTTGCTAGGTTTCCGTGAATTTGATGATTGTTCTTTAAACTTGCACCTTGCGGGTTCCACTATTAAGAAACCTATGGGAAAGATTAATTATGTTCTTATTGTTGCAAATAGGAATTATGTGCCCATAGATTTCATTGTTCTTGATATAGATTGCAATCCTTCATGTCCTATTATTCTTGGTAGACCTTTCCTTAGAACGGTTCTTGCAATTATTGATATGAAGGAAGGGAATATTAGATTCCAATTTCCGTTAAGGAAGGGAATGGAACACTTCCCTAGAAAGAAAATTAAATTACCATATGAATCTATTATGGGAGCCACTTATGGATTGCCTACCAAAGATGGCAATACCTAGATCTATCTTCGCTTTTATGCCTAGCTAGGGGCGTTAAACGATAGCGCTTGTTGGGAGGCAACCCAATTTTATTTTTATTCCTCGATTTTTGATCCTGTTTAGTAATAAATAATTTATCTATCCTCTGTTTTGGTTGTGTTTTTTGTGTTTAATTAGTGTTTGTTCCAAGTAGAACCGTTGGGAAGACTTGGGGAAAGTCTTTTTGATCTTGCTGTAAAAAATAGAAACTTTAGCGCTCACGAGAATTGCTGCCATTTTTTACTAGAGATTGTTATTTAGTTAATTCATTTTGCATATGATTAATAGATAAATTAGTCACGTCTAAAAATTTATTTTAGAATTTTTGGGGTTACAGAAGTATTCGAAACCTATAGATTACTACAGACTGTTCTGTTTTTGACAGATTCTGTTTTTCGTGCGTTGTTTGCTTATTTTGATGAATCTATGGCTAGTAATAGAGTTTATGAACCATATAAAAGTTCGAATACAGTAGGTTTAACACCAATATAAATAAAGAATAAGTTCATTACAGTACCTTTAAGTGGTGGTTTGTTTTCTTTTACTAACGGAGCTCACGAAGATTTTCTTTTAAGTTTTGTGTTGTGAAGTTTTCAAGTTTTGGGTAAGGATTTGATGGATTATGGAACAAGGAGAGGAAAGAGCCTAATTTTGGGGATGCCCATGGCACCCCAAGGTAAAATCCAAGGACACCAAAAAGCCTAAGTTTGGGTATGCCCCAGAAGGCATCCCCTCTTTCGTCTTCGTCTATCGGTAACTTTACTTGGAGCTATATTTTTATTCGCCACATGCTATGTGTTTTGCTTGGAGTGTCTTGTATGATTTGAGTCTTTGCTTTTTTGTTTACCACAATCATCCTTGCTGTACACACCTTTTGGGAGAGACTCACATGAATTGGAATTTATTAGAATACTCTATGTGCTTCACTTATATATTTTGAGCTATATAGTTTTTGCTCTAGTGCTTCGCTTATATCTTTTAGAGCACGGTGGTGGTTCTATTTTATAGAAATAATTGATCTCTCATGCTTCACTTATATCATTTTGAGAGTCCTTTAGAACAACATGGTAATTCACTTTGGTTATAAATTTTAAATGCTAGGAAAAGTTGGATGCTTGATAGATGGTTTTGAGATATAAAGGTGGCAATATTAGAAGTGTGCTAGTTGAGTAATTGTCAAATTGATGAATACTTGTGTTGAAGTTGGCAACTCCCATAGCATGCACGTATGGTAAACGTTATGTGACAAATTTGAAGCATGGGTGTTCTTTGATTGCTTTCCTTATGAGTGGCGGTTGGGGACGAGCGATGGTCTTTTCCTACCAATCTATCCCCCTAGGAGCATGCACGTAGTGCTTGGTTTTGATGACTTATAGATTTTTTCAATAAGTATGTGAGTTCTTTATGGCTAATGTTGAGTCCATGGATTATACGTACTCTCACCCTTCCATCATTGCTAGCCTCTTCGGTACCGTGGATTGCCCTTTCTCACCTTGAGAGTTGGTGCAAACTTCGCCGGTGCATCCAAACCCCGTGATATGATACGCTCTATCACACATAAGCCTCCTTATATCTTCCTCAAAACAGCCACCATACCTACCTATTATGGCATTTCCATAGCCATTCCGAGATATATTGCCATGCAACTTTCCACCGTTTCATTTATTATGACACGCATCATCATTGCCATATTGCTTTGCATGATCATGTAGTTGACATCGTATTTGTGGCAAAGCCACCATTCATAATTTTTTCATACATGTCACTCTTGATTCATCGCAATCCCGGTACACCGCCGGAGGCATTCACATAGAGTCATATTTCGCTCTAAGTATCGGGTTGTAATTCATGAGTTGTAAGAAAATAAAAGTGTGATGATCATCATTAGAGCATTGTCCCATGTGAGGAAAGGATGACTGAGACTATGATTCCCCCACAAGTCGGGATGAGACTCCGGACGAAAAATAAAAAAAGGAGAAAAGAGGCCAAAATAAAAAAGAAAGAAGGCCCCAAAAAAATATAAATGAGATAAAAAGAAAGAACGGACAATGTTACTATCCTTTTTCCACACTTATGCTTCAAAGTAGCACCATGATCTTCATGATAGAGAGTCTCTTATTTTGTCACTTTCATATACTAGTGGGAATTTTTCATTATAGAACTTGGCTTGTATATTCCAATGATGGGCTTCCTATAATGCCCTAGGTCTTCGTGAGCAAGCGAGTTGGATGCACACGCACCTAGTTTCTTTGATGAGCTTTCACATATTTATAGCTCTAGTGCATCCGTTGCATGGCAATCCCTACTCCTTGCATTGACATCAATCGGTGGGCATCTCCATAGCCCATTGATTTGCCGCGTCAATGTGAGACTTTTCCCTTTTTTTCTTCTCACACAACCTCAATCATCATATTCTATTCCACCCATAGTGCTATGTCCATGGCTCGCGCTCATATATTGCGTGAAAGTTGAAAGAGTTTGAAAAGGCTAAGTATGAAACAATTGCTTGGCTTGTCATCGGGGTTGTGCATGATGAGAGCATTTTGTGTGACGGAAGTGAAGCATGGCCAAACTATATGATTTTGTAGGGATAAGTTTTCTTTGGCTATGGTATTCTGATAAGACATAATTGCTTGATTAACATACTTGGAGCATTACTATTTTTATGTCAACAATAAACTTTTATCTTGAATATTTTGGATCTGAACATTCATGCCACAATAGAGTGAAATACATTGAAGAATATTCTACAAAGCATTCCACATCAAAAATTCTGTTTTTATCATTTACCTACTCGAGGACAAGCAGGAATTAAGCCTGGGGATGCTTGATACGTCTCCAACGTATCTATAATTTTTGATTGTTCCATGCTATTATATTATCTGTTTTGGATGTTAATGGGCTTTATTTTACACTTTTATATTATTTTTGGGACTAACCTATTAACCGGAGGCCCAACCCAAATTGCTATTTTTTTTGCTTATTTCAGTGTTTCGTAGAAAAGGAATATCAAACGGAGTCCAAACGGAATGAAACCTTTGGGAATGTGATTTTTGGAACAAACGTGATCCAGAGGACTTGGAGTGGACGTCAAGAAATGAACGAGGCGGCCACGAGGCAGGGGGCGCGCCTACCCCCCTCGTGGGCCCCTCGTTGCTCCACCGACCTACTTCTTCCTCCTATATATATTGACATACCACGAAAACATCCAGGAGCACCACGAAACCCTATTTCCACCGCCGCAACCTTCTGTACCCATGAGATCCCATCTTGGGGCCTTTTCCGGAGCTCCGCTGAAGGGGGCATTGATCACGGAGGGCCTCTACATCAACTCGATGCCCCTCCGTGATGTGTGAGTAGTTTACCTCAGACCTTCGGGTCCATAGCTAGTAGCTAGATGGATTCTTCTCTCTCTCTTTGGGTCTCAATACAAAGTTCTTCCCGATTCTCTTGGAGATCTATTCGATGTAATCTTCTTTTGCGGTGTGTTTGTCGAGATCCGATGAATTGTGGGTTTATGATCAAGTCTATCTATGAAGAATATTTGAATCTTCTCTAAATTCTTTTATGTATGATTGGTTTATCTTTGCAAGTCTCTTCGAATTATCAGTTTGGTTTGGCCTACTAGATTGATCTTTCTTGCAATGGGAGAAGTGCTTAGCTTTGGGTTCAATCGTGCGGTGCTCGATCCCAGTGACAGAAAGGGAAACGACTCGTATTGTATTGTTGCCATCGAGGATAAAAATATAGGGTTTACATCATATTGCATGAGTTTATCCCTCTACATCATGTCATCTTGCTTAAGGCGTTACTCTGTTATTATGAACTTAATACTCTAGATGCATGCTGGATAGCGGTCGATGTGTGGAGTAATAGTAGTAGATGCAGAATCATTTCGGTCTACTTGTCACGGACGTGATGCCTATATACATGATCATACCTAGATATTCTCATAATTATTCGCTTTTCTATCAATTGCTCGACAATAATTTGTTCACGCACCGTAATACTTATGCTCTCTTGAGAGAAGTGACTAGTGAAACCTATGGCCCCCGGGTCTATTTTCCATTATACAAGTTTCCAATCTATTTTATTTTGCAATCTTTACTTTCAATCTATATCATAAAAATACCAAAAATATTTATCTTATTATCATTATCTCTATCACATCTCACTCTTCCAAGTGGCCGTGAAGGGATTGACAACCCCTTTATCGCGTTGGTTGTGAGGTTCTTATTTGTTTGTGTAGGTACAAGGTGACTCGCGCGTGGTCTCCTACTGGATTGATACCTTGGTTCTCAAAAACTGAGGGAAATACTTACGCTGCTTTACCGCATCACCCTTTCCTCTTCAAGGGAAAACCAATGTAGTGCTCAAGAGGTAGCATGCACCCAATGTCCACATCCTCATCTTCATTTATTTCTTCAACGCCGGCCTCTTCAGTAGTAAACTGAGGCATCGGCGATGAGACAACTGGTGTTGAAGGGATTGCACCCACTTCAATTTCTTCATCCAACTGCTCTGAAGAAGCAGGAGAAGGAATGTCTTCATCGGATCCGCTTGGGATCACGTATTCTTCATCAAAAGGAACGGGTTCCTTTGATGGCATGCTCGAGACTGGAACAACATCAATCGGATTTTCAAACGAGCTGGTCAATTTCTTCATCTTCTTCGTAGCTGATGATTCTGATGAAGTTGATGCTTTCCGTTTCTTCATAGCTGCACGCTCCGCAGCCTTGGTCTTCTTTGCTTCTGATGCAGGAGGAAGAATTGGACTTGGTGTAGGTGCAGGAGGAGCAAAGGAAATTGGTTCCGTTTCTTCAGGCACAACTGATGCAGTTGCCCTAGCATGATCAGTTTCTTCAGGCATAGTGGTTGAAGCTTCAGCTGTCCTGACAGTTTCTTCAGGCGCAACACTAGTGGTTGCCCTAGCAGTTTCATCAGCGGCTGGAATGCAGTCATTAGCCTTGGTAGTAGCATTTTCTTCAGCAGCCTGATTGTCATGAGTGGTGCTGGCATTTTCTTTAGTGGGCTGAGCAGATACTTCAGCCTGAGGAATTTCTTGTTGCGTTGGAGCTGCAACATTGGTAGTGAATTTTTCAGCTAACTTCACAAATCTGACCTTGGCTCCAAGCCAGTCTGTGCGGTAGACGTTGAATTCATCACTGAGTCCTTTGATCTCAGTTTGAATAGACAGAAGTTCATCAGATGTCATATTGACAACATTTTTCTTCAGGTAGCGCTCTTTCTTGTATTGCGCCTTCTTCAGCTGCCTGGCCTTCTCAAACTTACATTTCTCTTCATCAATGAAGGTAATCAACACATGACTTTGACCAGGAGTGGGGTTCATCTCAGGCAGAGGTGTGTTGGGGTCCTTGTGCCACAAGTCGATGAAGTCGAGGATCAACTTTGGATCCAGTATCAATGGCACGTTACTGCCTTTGGCTGTAGCGGCCCTGTGTTGTCTGTCTTTGATGATTTCTTCAAGTTCTTCATCATCAGCTTCGTCCTCAGAGGACGGGACCTAAAAGGTGACCTCCTTATTTTGAGGACTTGGTCTAGTGCCTCATCCAGCAGTGGCCTTGGTCTTCATCAAAGTGGGTCCAGTTGAAGAATGCAGAGGAGCTGATGAACTTGCAGAGGCTCCTGAGGTAATAGATATGCCTGTTGTCCTTCGGCACGAGGCGAGATGCGCAGGTGCTGAGGACTTTGAAGGATGAGCTGAGGATTTTGCAACTTGAGGAACTGGGGCGGCTTGAGGAATTGGTCGTGAGGGCTTAGCAGAAGTTGGTCGTGAGGGCATTGCAGAGGAGCTTGGCCGTGAGGGCATTGAAGAAGAAGAGGCACTGGGCATGTGTGCGGGCTTCCTAGGCATGGCCTTCTTCGGCTTGCTAGCAGAGGCCTCAGCAGTGGTAGCAGCAATAGCAGAGTCTTCATTGAATTTCCTCACTACCTCTTTTGCTACTCTGGCCAACTTAGCTTGACGCTTTGCCCATTCATCAGGATAGTCCTCACAGCGCTTGAGGCTAGTGGGATCAGCTTCTTGGCTAGGTGCCAATGGAGGTCTTGGGCAAGGAGGGTGAAGAGCGAATTTCTTCATATATTTTGGAGTGACATATCTGTACTCTCTCCATTCCCATGCCCATCTCCTCTCTATCCTTTGTATGCGCACCTTGCACTGATTTTTGTCCTCCTTTCCATGTGTGGCCTCATCAGGAGTGCAATAATCCTTGTAAATGTCATCAGGGATCTCAAAGGCCGTGTTGACTTCTAGCTTCTTTCCTCCCTTCCGAGGTTTCTTTCCGTCAGCCATTTTCTTCAGCTGAGGGTTTTTAACTATTGAGTTTTCTGAAGAGGTATGCAACTTTTCTTCGAGGAACGCTGCAAATGAGTTAAGTTGATGAGAACCTAGAGATTCAACAGCGGACATGTGTACATGTGAACAGAGTATAGGTGTGAAGAATTTGGAGAGGTCATATGCGTTCTCAGAAGTTTTTGCAAAAAGAACAAGTTTGAGGAATTTGACAAGATGAGTCTTGAGGAATTTCACTAAGCGTTCTTTGACTTAGGTTCCAGAGTTGTACAGATTTGAAAAATCCACACAATTGAGTAATCTTGAAGAGAAATGTTTCTTAGAGAAACAGATCAAGAACAGATGATATGCGAGGTGTTTAGTGTGTGAAGATTTGAGGAATAAACACCTTTTGAAGATTTGAAGAAAACATCAGAATCAACAAGGGCAGTAAAAGTAACTTTTAATTACCCTTGACAAAGAACATGACGAACTGTGTAGAGTAGATTTAGAAGCTCGTCAGTTCAGATCTTCCACGCCCTAACTTGGCTGAGGAAGACAACTACGGTGGTGGCGGAGTGAAGAAATCCGTAGCCGGCGTGAGTACGATGGTGACGAGGTCGAGGCAGTGAAGCTCTTCCTCACCGGCGACGATGGAAGTAGCGGCGACACTAGGGTTTGAGAGCTCGAGCGAGGGAGTGAGGTCGAGCGGAGTAAGGAAGGGAGTGGGGTATTTATAGCCGAAGTGAAAAACTGCTTGCCCGAGGAAATTGGACGAACGTGCCCCTGACCCTTCTCATTCGCGTGACATGTGTCACCCACGTACAGAGAGGTGACGATCGTGTGCGATCGTGGGTGAATAGGATAATATATCGCGAAAAGGTGGAACAGTTTGAGCGGCAAAAGCCGAAAATTCTTATAAGATAAGTTCAAAGTTCCGTTCGCAAATTCTTCAGCTGACAAGGACACAGTGAAGATTTTGAACGAGTTTTCAAATAGAACGCACATGAATAATTTGTGAATAGACTGGGTTGAGTTTTAGAATAGAGAGGGAAGGGTCCGATCACATTCACTTAGCAGAACAAGCAACTTGAAGAAATAGCAATAAGTGAATGTTGTAGAGGACATAAACTCACATATATATATATATATATATATATATATATATATATATATTGCCAATGAAGAACAACAACGGAAAGAGTGAAGATATTGCAAAGATGAAGAAAATGAACAACTGAGGAATTCAATTAAAAAACTCAAACTGAGGATTTTCAACTTTTGGTGGTGGCGTGACCCACCGTATAAGTATGATGATTTCAGACACCACATACAATTGTCGTAGGGTTCTGAGAATCACATTCTTCGTTAATTTCTTCACACTTAGAGGGTTAGTCTTCATTGATTGAAGAAAAATGTTACTTCGTGTGTTGCACATATAAGTCATCAATTTTGCATAAGTGTTAGGATGTGTGTCCTTTTCAAAGGACATTTGAAGATTCTAAGATATTTAGCTTACACCTCAACTTGCTAAATCTCTTCTCATCCAAGGGCTTTGTGAAGATATCGGCTAGTTGTTCTTCAGTCTTCACATGCTCAATAGTGATGTCACCCTTCAACACATGATCACGAAGAAAATGATGACGAATCTGAATGTGCTTTGTCTTTGAGTGCTGAACAGGGTTATGAGCAATCTTGATGGCACTCTTATTGTCACAATAGAGAGGCACATTCTTCATGTTGATGCCGTAGTCCTTGAGGGTTTGCTTCATCCACAACAATTGAGCACAGCAAGAACCAGCAGCAATGTACTCAGCTTCAGCAGTAGAGAGTGATACATAGTTCTGTTTCTTTGAGGACCACAGACCAAGGATCGTCTGAGGAAATGGCATGTGCCTGATGTTGACTTGCGGTCCACACGATCACCAGCATAGTCAGAATCTGAATATCCAATGAGATCAAAAATTGAGCCCTTGGGATACCATAATCCAAGTGTTGGTGTATGAGCTAGATATCGAAGAATATGCTTCACAGCCTTATGGTGTGATTCCTTTGGTGTAGCTTGAAATCGGGCACACATGCAAACACTAAGCATAATATCTGGCCTAGATGCACATAAATACAATAAAGAACCAATCATGGAGCGGTATACCTTTTGATCAAAGTCAATACCATTTCCATCAGTGCATAGATGACCATTTGTGGGCATAGGGATGTTGACTCCTTTGCAATCTTGCATGCCGAATTTCCTTAGTACATCCTTGAGGTATTTTTCCTGAGATATGAATATGCCATTGCGCTGTTGACGAATCTGAAGACCTAAGAAGAATTTCAATTCTCCCATCATAGACATTTGATATTCTTCACTCATCATATAGGCAAATTCATCACTGTAACATTGGTCAGTACAGCCGAAAATGATATCATCAACATATATTTGGCACAAAAACAACTCACCATCATAAGATTTAGTGAAAAGAGTTGGGTCAAGTGAACCGGGTTTGAAGCCTTTCTTCATGTGGAATTCCTTCAAAGTATCATACCACGCCCGAGGGGCCTACTTGAGGCCATAGAGGGCCTTATTCAGTTTGAAGATTTTGTCAGGATGCTTTGGATCTTCAAAACCTGGGGGTTGAGCAACATATACTTCTTACTCAAGCTTACCATTGAGGAATGCACTTTTCACATCCATTTGATGTAAGATGATATCATGATAGTTAGCATAAGCAAGTAATATGCAAATAGCCTCAAGTCTAGCAACAGGTGCAAAAGTTTCATCGAAATCAATTCCTTCAACCTGTGTGTAGCCTTGAGCTACAAGTCATGCCTTATTCCTCACTACAAGGCCATTTTCATCTTTCTTGTTGCGGTAGATCCACTTTGTGCCAATGATGTTGTGCTTGCAAGGATCTGGACGTTTGACCAGTTTCCAGACGTTGTTGAGCTCAAATTGATGTAATTCCTCTTGCATAGCTTGAATCCACTCAGGCTCCAGAAATGCTTCATCTACCTTAGTGGGCTCTGTGATAGAGACGAAGGCAAAGTGCCCACAAAAGTTAGATAAATGTGAAGCTCTTAAGCGTGTGAGGACCTGGAATGTTGATGTAGCTGATGATTTTCTCAATCTGCACTTCATTTGCAACACGAGGATGAGATGGTTGTCGTTGAGGAATTTGATCAGCATTTTTCTCAGCACCATTTTCTTCAGGTGCATTAGCATGATGTTCTTCACGTTCTGGAACGACCTCTTCAGCAGATTCTTCGGTAGGAATGACATCCTCAGTAGCTTTGAACTTAATAGATTCCTCAGGAGGTATTTCATCTGTCACAGGAGGTAGGTGCTCTCTTTACGAGCCATTAGTTTCATCGAATCGCACATCTACAGTTTCAACAACCTTGTGGTGGTAGGTGTTGAAGACTCTGTAGGTGTGCGAGTCCTTACCACAACCGAACATAAAACCTTCATGTGCTTTCGGTGCAAATTTAGAACTGCGATGAGGATCTCTAATCCAGCATTTAGCACCGAAGACTTTGAAATAACTCACATTGGGTTTCTTGTCAGTGAGGAGTTCGTATACAGTCTTCTTGAAAAATTTGTGAAGATATACCCTGTTGATGATGTGGCACGCAGTATCAATTGCCTCAGGCTAGAAGCGAGTAGACGTCTTGTACTCATCAAGCATAGTGCGAGCCATCTCAACAAGAGTCCTGTTCTTGCGCTCCACGATGCCATTCTGCCGAGGAGTATATGGAGCAGATAACTCATGAGTGATACTGTAATGCCCATGATGTGACTATATCTCCCACGTGTCGAAGCACGACTTAGAGGCATAACCGCATTGTAAGCAATATCGCAAGTGAGGTAATCTTCACAACAACCCATGTAATAAATAAGGGAAAGAGATACATAGTTGGCTTACATTCGCCACGTCACACAATAGCATAAATATCATTACATTCATCCAGATACACTCAAGGTCCGACTACGGAACAAAAATAAAGAACAACCCCAAACGCGACAAAGTCCCCGATCGCCCCAACTAGGCACCACTACTAATCGTCTGGAAAGGAAACACAGTATCGTCCTGAGTCCTCTTCGAACTCCCACTTGAGCTCAGTCGAATCTCTTGGAGCGGTATCATCGGTCCCTGCATCTGGTTTTGGAAATAATCTGTGAGTCACGGGGACTCAACAATCTCACACCCTCGCGATCAAGACTATTTAAGCTTATAGGAAGGGTAAAAGTATGAGGTGGAACTGCAGTAAGCGACTAGCATATATGGTGGCTAACAAACGCAAATGAGAGCTAGAAGAGAAGGCAAAGGCACGGTCGAGCAACTATGATCAAGAAGTGATCCTAGAACAACCTACGGTCATGCATAACACGGGACCGTGTTCTCTTCCCGGACTCCGCTGAAAAGAGACCATCACGGCCACACACTCTGTTGATTCATTTTAATTAAGTTAAGTTTCGGGTTTTCTACAACCGGACATTAACAAATTCCCATCTGCCCATAACCGCGGGCACGACTTTCGAAAGATCAAATCCCTGCAGGGGTGTCCCAACTTAGCCCATCAAAAGCTCTCACGGTCAACGAAGGATATTCCTTCTCCCAAGACAATCCGATCAGACTCGTAATCCCGGTTACAAGACATCTCGACTATGGTAAAACTGAACCAGGAAAGCCACCCGAATGTGCCGACAAATACCGATAGGAGCTGCACATATCTCGTTCTCAGGGCACACCGGTTGAGCAAGACGTCGGGTAGGCCAGCCCAGAGTTGCTCCTGGTAGCCCCAGACATCGCTCAGGTTGGACCAACACTTAGAGAAGCACTGGCCCCCCCCCCCCCGGGGGGGGGGGGGTTAAAATAAAGATGACCCTTGAGTCCGCGAAACCCAAGGGAAAAAGGCTAGGTGGCAAATGGTAAAACCAAGGTTGGGCCTTGCTGGAGGAGTTTTATTCAAGGCGAACTGTCAAGGGGTTCCCATTATAACCCAACAGTGTAAGGAACGCAAAATCAAGGAACATAACACCGGTATGACAAAAACTAGGGCGGGAAGAGTGGAACAAAACACCAGGCATAAGGCCGAGCCTTCCACCCTTTACCAAATATATATATGCATTAAAATAAAGAAGATATAATAATGATATCCCAACAATAAACATGTTCCAACAAGGAACAAACTCCAAACTTCACCTGCAACTAGCAACGCTATAAGAGGGGCCGAGCAAAGCGGTAACATAGCCAAACAACGGTTTGCTAGGACAAGGTGGGTTAGAGGTTTGACATGGCAATATGGGAGTCATGATAAGCAAGTGGTAGGTATCGTAGCATAGGCATAGCAAAAGAGCGAGCATCTAGCAAGCAAAGATAGAAGTGATTTCGAGGGTATGGTCATCTTGCCTGCAAAGTTCTACGAGTTGACATTAGCTCGATCCTCGTAAACGTACTCAACGGGCTCCTCGATCACGTACTCGTCTCCCGGCTCTACCCAAGCAAGAACAACAAGCAAAGGGAGACAAATCAACCACGTGCAATGCACAAACAACATGATGCAAAACATGGCATGATATGCGGGATGCGATATGTGATGCATATGCATGATTCGGAAAGGAATGATTGAACCTGGCTTCAACTTGGAAAACCAAGAGTGCCACTGGAAAGAGGAGTTGATTTCGGTCGAAATCGATATAAAGATCACCGGAATCGGATGCACGGTTTGGAAATGACAAGCAAAACAAATATGGCACCAGTCTGCGATTAACAACACGAGGCCACCTAAATGCATCAAGAACAACAAGCTACAACACTCTAACATAGCAACAAAATACATGGCAGGGATCCACTCAAGATGCTTGACAAAATATGAACACTGAGCTACGGCTAATTTACTCAATATCAGGTTCAAACAAGCATGGCAAAAGTGCAAAAGATATCAGGTTACAGACTTAGTGAAAATAACAAGAAGTCAGGAATTTAACATCAGGAAGCAATGTTTAGAGCAAGGCAACAACATGCTACAGGAACATATCATGGCAAAGCAATACATGGCACGAAGCTACTCAAAGCATACAACAAAAGTCCCTTACTGACCATAAGCCAAAAGGGATCAGAAAATACAATGGCAACCATGTGAACATAGCAATTATCGTTAACAGATTCAGACTTAGCAGAAAACTGGAACATGGCAAAACAGATATTAAGTAGGCATGTTTACGAGCTCGATGCACTCACCACAAGGCATTGCATGACAAACTAAGTATACACCCAGCAAGTAGACATGGCATGGAAGCTAAACATGGCAAGAACAACATCATAGCATGCACGGATCAACTACAACAAGCTCGGCAAAAATGCTTAACATGTAAACATTCTGCCAGGAACATTTTATAGCAAAAGTAGAGCTCGATTGACTCAACTAGGGTGCTCCATAATTGCAAACAAAGACATGGATGGATAGAGCACCACAATATCTACAAAACATCCTTACTGATCATGCTCAAAAGAGGCATGGATCACTCTGTATCAACAGGAACACATGGCATAAAAATATAAACAGGGCAATGACTTAGAATATTTCTAAGTCCCTGAAATCAGCAACATTGAGAGGGCTACTTTGCATGCTTGTGCTAGTCACCACAAAGATCACAAAAATACATGGCATACACCCCTGTAAAGATGGCATGGCATACTTCGAAACTCATGTAGAACTCAAATTCATAGGAGGCACACATCAATCATGGCAAAAATGACAAATGTCCAATTACGGATATGAAACTGAAACTAACAGAAACTAGCACTCTTCCAACATCATTTAGAGCATCAAGATGAGCTCAAATGAACATGATGCCATGAGATGAAATGAAGTACTCGTCGAGACGAACAATTTGAAATGCTACACGCACGAATCGGAGCCACGGTTGCAGAGATATGATGCTGTGAAGAATGAAAAAAAAATTAGGGTTTGGGGGTAAAGTAAACCGAGGTGGATCTCAGATCCAGATCGCACGGACTTCGAGGATGAACTTGAGCTCGCTGGCGAGTCGTCGAAATCGTCGCGGACGAGGGGCGGCGAGGTGCTCCCGGGCCGGATCTCGTCGGATCCGGCCGACGGGGAGCTGGGGCGGCGACAGGAAGGCGCGGCGGAGAAGGGGCCGGCTCGGGCGGCGCGGGCAGCGAGGGAGCTCGCCGCGGTGGAGCTCGCCGATGGCGAGGTCGGGCGGCGAAGGCGGCGGGGTACCGGGCGGCGCGCGGGCAGCAAGGAAGCTGAGGGGGAGGCGCTCGCGGGATGGGCTCGGAGGGCCCGGTTCGGGCTTCGGCGGGCCGGTGGCGCTGGGCGGTGGCGCCTGCCACGTGGCGGGCTGTGAGTGGCGGAGGTGGTGTGTCCGGCGGCCGGCGGACGTGTCCGGCCGCGCGGAGAGGAGCGGGGCTAGGGTTTAGGGGGGAAATGATCCGGAATTTCGGGGAGGGGTGCTCTTTTATAGGTAGGAGGAGCTAGGATGCTCCAAATTGAGCACGGTTTGCGGCCACGCGATCATGATCGAACGGCCTAGATGATGGAGAGGGTTTAGGTGGGTTTTGGGCCACTTTGGAGGGGTGTTGGGCTGCAACACACACGAGACCTTTTCGGTCCCTCGGTTAACCGTTGGAGTATCAAACGAAGTCCAAATGGCACGAAACTTGACAGGCGGTCTACCGGTATTAAACCAAGGCCGCATGACAAGTCTTGGTCCAATCCGAAAATATTTAACACCCGCACATGAAAAGTGGTAGAAAGGGGCACCGGAGGACATAGGAGCGCCAGAATGCAAAACGGACAACGGGGAAAAAGCTCGGATGCATGAGACGAACATGTATGCAAATGCGATACACATGATGACATGATATGAGATGCATGACAAAGACAAAAGAACGTGGAGACAAAAACCCGACAACGAGGAAATAACATAACTTAGTGCCGGAAATGGCAAGAGTTGGATTACAATTTTGGCAGGTTACATACGGGGTGTTACAACACTCCACCACTACGAAAGGATCTCATCCCGAGATCTAGGACTAGAAAAACTCCGGGTACTTAGAACGGAGGTGATCCTCGCGTTCCCAGGTGGCTTCACGGTCGGAATGATGTGACCACTTGAATTTCAGGAATTTGATAGACTTGTTGCGAGTCTTGCACTCAGTTTCTTCAAGAATAGCAACGGGGTGCTCATGATAAGACAAGTCTTCCTAGAGATCAATCTCTTCGAAGTTGTTGGTGCGGTCAGGAGTCTTGAAACACTTGCGGAGTTGAGACACGTGAAACACGTCGTGCACGTTTGCAAAGTTGGATGGAAGCTCAAGTTGATAGGTGAGATCGCCTCTTTTGCCAATGATCTTGAAAGGACCCACGTATCTAGGGGCAAGCTTCCCTTTGATACCGAAGTGACGAGTACCTTTCATTGGAGAGACGCGGAGGTAGACATGGTCTCCGATCTCGAAAGCCAAGTCACGATGCCTGCTATCATAGTAACTCTTCTGGCGCGATTGCGCGGCTTTGAGATTTTCACGAATGACTTTGCACATTTCTTCAGCCTCTATGATCAAGTCATTCCCAAGAAGTTGGCGTTCACCAGTCTCTGACTAGTTAAGAGGAGTACGACACTTCCTGCCATAGAGAATCTCGAATAGGGCCTTGCCAGAACTCGCTTGGAAGCTGTTGTTGTGGGAGAACTTGGCATATGGAAGACAATCTTCCCACTTCATACCGAAGGAAATGACACATGCCCTGAGCATATCTTCAAGAATCTGATTGACTCGCTCGACTTGGCCACTGGTTTGAGGATGAAAAGCTGTGCTGAAGCGAATGTTGGTGCCCATGGCCTTCTAAAAAGAATCCCAAAACTTGGAGGTGAAGATGCTGCCACGATCTGAAGATATCAACTGCGGAATGCCGTGCAGAGAGACAATCCTGGAGGTATATAGCTCTTCCAACTGAGCTGCTATGATAGATTCTTTGATAGGAAGAAAATGAGCCACTTTGGTGAGCTTGTCGATGACAACGAAGATAGCATCATTGCCACGCTTGGACTTTGGAAATCCAGTCACGAAGTCCATCTCAATATGGTCAAACTTCCATTCTGGAATGGCAAGAGGTTGGAGGAGACTAGCTGGTCGTTGGTGTTCTGCTTTCACTCTTCTGCAGACATCACATTCATTCACGAACTGAGCAATCTCGCGCTTCATACGAGTCCACCAATACGACTGCTTGAGGTCCTGGTACATCTTTGTACTTCCAGGGTGGATAGAGAGGAGTGAATTGTGAGCCTCGTTCATAATGACTTTATGAAGGTCACCTTTAGGCACAACAATGCGATCCTCGAAGAATAGAGTATCCTTGTCATCAAGACGATAGCACTTGTACTTGGGTTGACTCTTGGCAATCCCAGTCTTCACCTTCTTCACCATAGCATCAAGAAGTTGAGCCTCGCGAATCTGATCTTCCAAAGTAGGAGAGACTTGGAGGTTGGCAAGAAATCCTTGAGGAACAACTTGAAGATTGAGTTTGCGGAAAGCTTCACAAAGCTCGGGTTGGTAAGGCTTGATAATCAGACTGTTGCAGTAAGCCTTCCTGCTCAATGCGTCAGCAATTACATTGGCCTTGCCTGGAGTATATTCAATACTCGGATTATACTCTTGAATCATTTCGACCCAACGAGTCTGCTTGAGGTTGAGGTTTGGCTGAGTGAAGATGTACTTGAGACTCTTGTGATCGGTGAAGATGTCCACTTTTCTTCCCAATAAGAGATGTCTCCATGTTAAAAGAGCATGGACAACTGCCGCCAACTCGAGGGCATGAGTGGGGTAGTTCTTTTCATTGGGCTTCAACTGGCGAGAGGTATAGGCCACAACTTTCTTCTCTTGCATCAACACTGCACCAAGACCTTGAAGGGAAGCATCACAGAAGACCTCGAACGGTTTGGATTCGTCAGGAGGAGTCAGAACTAGAGCAGTGACTAACTTCTCTTTGAGGGTGTTGAAAGCAATGTCACATTCAGGCGACCAGACGTACTTCACATGCTTCTGCAGGAGATTGGAAAGAGGCTTCACGATCTTTGAGAAATTCTCAACGAACCTTCGACAATAGCTTGCGAGCCCAAGGAAGCTGCAGAGTTGCTTCACATTCTGAGGTGGTCCCCAATTCACAATTGCAGACACCTTCTCAGGATTAACCGCTATGCCCTTGGAGGAGATGATATGCCTAAGGTAGAGAACCTCATCGAGCCAAAACTCGCACTTTGAAAACTTCGCATAAAACTGATGTTCTCTGAGTTTATCCAGCACCAATCTCAAATGCTTGGCATGATCCTCCTTGTTCTTGGAAAAGACCAAAATGTCATCGAGGTAGACCAAGACGAAGTCATTTGTGTAGGCGTTGAAGATGAAGTTCATCATGCGAGAGAATGTTGGAGGAGCGTTGACGAGGCCAAAAGACATGATAGTGTATTCATATGAACCATAGCTTGTCCTGAATGCTGTCTTGGGGATATCTTCTTCACGAATGCGAATCTGATGATAGCCCACACGGAGGTCAAGCTTGGAGAATACTTGAGCACCTTTGAGTTGTTCGAAAAGCTCATTGATGTTGGGAAGTGGGTACTTGTTCTTTATGGTCTTCTTGTTCAATGGACGGTAGTCGACACAAAGTCGGTCCGTTCCATCCTTATTCTTGACGAAAAGAACACCACAAACCCATGGAGAAGAACTTGGTCTGATCAGACCCATACGCTCTTGAATATCGAGTTGCTTCTTCAGCTCCTTCAACTCTTCAGGTCCAAGCTTGTAAGGACGTTTGCAAACAAGTTCCATGCCAGGCTCAAGATCGATGACGAATTCAACTGGCCAGTGTGGAGGCATTCCTGGAAGCTCTTCTGGAAAAACGTCTTGATATTCACAAACGACTAGAATCTGAGAGATGGCATCCAGCTCACCCTTCTCATTGAGAGAAAACAGTCGGATGGTATCATCACGAGCGGCAAAGATGATTACATCCTCAGACGAATGTGTCAATTGAATCTGCCTGGCAGCACAATCAAGCTAAGCCTTGTGCTTAGAAAGCCAGTCCATTCCAAGAATAAGATCAATATCCGAGTTACCAAGGACCATTGGAGAAGACAGAAACTTATAGTCGCCCAATGTGATAGTAACATCCGAAGCCATCATTTTGGTGTTCATGAACAAACCCGGAGAAGAAACCGCTATCGGCTTAGGCAAATCAACAGTATGCAAATCGTGCATGGATGCAAAAGCCTTCAATATGAATGACAAATATGCACCAGTATCAAAAAGAACTCTTGCAGGAACATCGTTAACAGGAAGGTTACCCATAATCACATCTGATGAGTCCTCTGCCTGAGCTACGTTCATCATGTTGATCTTAGCAGACTTGGGGTTATGCTTGACCACTGCAGTGCTAGTAGACCTCACAAGAGGAGGAGGAAGACGTCTCTGATTGAAGCATTTGTTGGCATAGTGACCCTTCTGCTGACACTTGTTGCACGTGACCTCCGAGAGCGGACGATGATACAGAGCACTTGATCTTGGAGCATGAGACGAAGTCTTGTTCTGAAAGCCTGGGTTGGGTGGGTGGGAAGATCCATCGCCACCTTTGCTCTTCTGCTGAAAAGGCTGACAGAACGGAGGAGGAGGCAACCAATACTTTTTCTGCTTAGTTACCACTTGAGTTGAGCAAGAAGGAGTTGCATCTCTGACTCGCTTCTTGGAAGCATCGCACTTTGAGTTGAGCAGCCTCTTGTTTCAGTGCCATGTTGTAAAACTCATCGTACTTCTTCGGCTAAAAAAGAACGAGAGCTAGTTGAAGATCTTCTCTGAGGCCACCTCTGAACTGATAAATCATGCTCTTCTCGTCGGGGACGTCTTGCTTAGCAAAACGAACGAGCTTCTGGAACATGATGTTATACTGGTAAACAGACAAGCTGCCTTGCTTCAGGTTGCGGAATTCCTCACGCTTGCTCTCAACAACACTCTGAGGAATGTGGTGAGCTTTGAAGTCTTGACGGAATTCATCCCAGGTAATCACACGGCCTCCTCTGGAATCTTTGTACTGCTGATACCACTCTGCAGCTTGGTCTTTGAGTTGGAACGAGGCAAACTTGACAAAGTCCTCAGGCCTGACGTTGCTGCACTCGAAATGCTTGCAGATATCTACGAGCCAATCATCAGCGTCTATTGCCTCGACACAGTTACTGAAGGTCTTTGGCTGGTTAGCGAGGAACTGGTTGAGTGTAGCAAACTGATTCTGATTGTTGCCATGGCCTTGATTCCCTTGGTTGCGCTCTTGCAAGAGTTGCATGATCAGCTGCGTGTTTGCATTGGTAGCGGCCATCACAGCTTGCCATGCCTCCGGAGGTGGAGGTGGTGGTGGCGGATCAGGATTCGAACGCGTAGGAGGAGCCATCCTGAAGAGGGTGACATCCGTTAGCATCTTGACAGACATATAGTCAAGCTGAATCAAATGGATCAAAATTGCAACATATAGTCTCAACATCCTAACAAAATGAATGAATGCATTCCAATTAAAATGGTCACACTTCCATAAATTGAGAAGCCACTTAGATAGAGGTAGAAGAATAAAACAAGAAGGTACGGACAAGAACAAATACTTGGTAAGGATTACCCAATCACAAACCAAATATCCGCGGAAGAAATACTAGAGCTACAAGAATTCCCACCTATGAAACTCCCGAACCTTTCTGGTTATGCAATTAGGTGTTGGGGATACAGGGGAAGCATAATATCTCACCCAAAGCTAGCAAATCCTACATCCAGCTGTATCCATCCTTCAACACATAACCAAGAAACCTTCGGAAATCATTTACCTCAACCTTCGAAAAGCATCCGTTATACGAGTTATGGCGATACTCCCGAACTCCCGCCCCAATACTGGGTGGCGTCGAGGTTATCTCACCAACAACTGCATAAAAGAGATTATTGATGTCGGTGAAACTCAGGTATTCCAGAATTGCAACGATAAAATTGTGACGACAACACCTCGAAGCTCAACTCCCCGGGACACTCCCACAACCCCTAAATGTCAGGGGGCACCAAGAACAATGTTCTCGTCACAAAACCATCGGAACGATTCCAAGATACCCGAGTGATCCTAAAAAATATTTTAGTGAAAATTTGAGAAGAGAAGAGTCAAAACTCTACGTTAGGATGCCTCACCAGAGCGACGAAGGGACTGAGGAGTAAAAAGAATCCTACTCTCCGATATATAAATCCTAAATGACTCAAAACATTTTTCTAGACTCAACAACACCAGCGATTCGATCAAGCAGGGGGCTCCTAAGGTTGGGGAAGGCTCTCATTACCAAATTGTAACGCCCATGATGCGACTATATCTCCCACGTGTCGAAGCATGACTTAGAGGCATAACTGTATTGTAAGCAATGCCGCAAGTGAGGTAATCTTCACAACAACCCATGTAATAAATAAGGGAAAGAGATACATAGTTGGCTTACACTCGCCACGTCACACAATAGCATAAATATCATTACATTCATCCAGATACACTCAAGGTCCGACTACGGAACCAAAATAAAGAACAACCCCAAATGCGACAAGGTCCCCGATCGCCCCAACTGGGCACCACTCCTGATCGTCTAGAAAGGAAACGTAGTATCATCCTGAGTCCTCATCGAACTCCCACTTGAGCTCAGTCGAGTCTCCTGGAGCGGTATCATCGGTCCCTACATCTGGTTTTGGAAGTAATCTGTGAGTCACGGGGACTCAGCAATCTCACACCCTCGCAATCAAGACTATTTAAGCTTATAGGAAGGGTAAAAGTATGAGGTGGAACTGCAGCAAGCGACTAGCACATATGGTGGCTAACAAACGCAAATGAGAGCGAGAAGAGAAGGCAAAGGCACGGTCGAGCAACTATGATCAAGAAGTGATCCTAGAACAACCTACGGTCATGCATAACACGAGACCGTGTTCTCTTCCCGGACTCCGCCGAAAAGAGACCATCACGGCCACACACTCTGTTGATTCATTATAATTAAGTTAAGTTTCGGGTTTTCTACAACCGGATATTAACAAATTCCCATATGCCCATAATCGCGGGCACGGCTTTCAAAAGATCAAATCCCTGCAGGGGTGTCCCAACTTAGCCCATCACAAGCTCTCACGGTCAATGAAGGATATTCCTTCTCCCAAGACAATCCGATCAGACTCAGAATCCCGGTTAGAAGACATCTCGACTATGGTAAAACTGAACCAGCAAAGCCACCCGAATGTGCTGACAAATCCCGATAGGAGCTGCACATATCTCGTTCTCAGGGCACACCAAATGAGCAAGATGTCAGGTAGGCCAGCCCAGAGTTGCCCCTGGTAGCCCCGGACATTGGTCAGGTTGGACCAACACTTAGAGAAGCACTGGCCCGGGAGGGTTAAAATAAAGATGACCCTTGAGTCCGCGAAACCCAAGGGAAAAAGGCTAGGTGGCAAATGGTAAAACCAAGGTTGGGCCTTGCTGGAGGAGTTTTATTCAAGGCGAACTATCAAGGGGTTCCCATTATAACCCAACCGTGTAAGGAACACAAAATCAAGGAACATAACACCGGTATGACGGAAACTAGGGCGGCAAGAGTGGAACAAAACACCAGGCATAAGGCCGAGCCTTCCACCCTTTACCAAATATATAGGTGCATTAAAATAAATAAGATATAATAATGATATCCCAACAATAAACATGTTCCAACAAGGAACAAACTCCAAACTTCACTTGCAACTAGCCACGCTATAAGAGGGGCTGAGCAAAGCGGTAACATAGCCAAACAACGGTTTGCTAGGACAAGGTGGGTTAGAGGTTTGATATGGCAATTTGGGAGGCATGATAAGCAAGTGGTAGGTATCGTAGCATAGGCATAGCAAAAGAGCAAGCATCTAGCAAGCAAAGATAGAAGTGATTTCGAGGGTATGGTCATCTTGCCTGTAAAGTTCTCCGAGTTGATGTTAGCTTGATGCTCGTAAACGTACTCAACGGCCTCCTCGATCATGTACTCGTCTCCCAGCTCTACCCAAGCAAGAACAACAAGAAAAGGGAGACACAATCAACCACATGCAATGCACAAACAACATGATGCAAAACATGGCATGATATGTGGGATGCAATATGCGATGCATATGCATGATTCGGAAAGGAATGATTGAACCTGGCCTCAACTTGGAAAACCAAGAGTGCCACTGGAAAGAGGAGTTGATTTCGGTCGAAATCGATATAAAGATCACCAGAATCGGATGCACGGTTTGAAAATGCAGGCAAAACAAATATGGCACCGGTCTGTGATTAACAGCACGAGGCCACCTAAATGCATCAAGAACAACAAGCTACAACACTCTAACATAGCAAAAAAATACATGGAAGGGATCCACTCAAGATGCTTGACAAAAGATGAACACTGAGCTACGGCTAATTTACTCAATATCTGGTTCAAACAAGCATGGCAAAATTTCAAAAGATATCAGGTTACAGACTTGGTGAAAATAACAAGTCAGGAATTTAACATCAGGAAGCAATGTTTAGAGCAAGGTAACAACATGCTACAGGAGCATATCATGGCAAAGCAATACATGGCATGAAGCTACTCAAAGCATACAACAAAAGTCCCTTACTGACCATAAGCCAAAAGGGATCAGAAAATAGAATGGCAACCATGTGAACATAGCAATTATCGTTAACAGATTCAGACTTAGCAGAAAACTGGAACATGGCAAACATATATTAAGTAGGCATGTTTACGAGCTCGATGCACTCACCACAAGGCATTGCATGACAAACTAAGCATACACCTAGCAAGTAGACATGGCATGGAAGCTAAACATGGCAAGAGTAACATCATAGCATGCACGGATCAACTACAACAAGCTCGGCAAAAATGCTTAACATGTAAACATTCTGCCAGGAACATTTTATAGCAAAAGTAGAGCTCGATTGACTCAAGCTAGGGTGCTCCATAATTGCAAACAAAGACATGTATGGATAGAGCACCAAAATATCTACAAAACATCCTTATTGATCATGCTCAAAAGAGGCATGGATCACTCTGTATCAACATGAACACATGGCATAAAAATATAAACATGGCAATGACTTGGAATATTTATAAGTCCCTGAAATCAGCAACATTGAGAGGGCTACTTTGCATGCTTGTGCTAGTCACCACAAAGATCACAAAAATACATGGCTTACACCCCTGTAAATATGGCATGGCATACTTCAAAACTCATGTAGAACTCAAATTCATAAGAGGCACACATCAATCATGGCAAAAATGACAAATGTCCAATTACTGATATGAAACTGAAACTAACAGAAACTAGCACTCTTCCAGCAGCATTTAGGGCATCAAGATGAGCTCAAATGAACATGATGCAATGAGATGAAATGAAGTACTCGCCGAGACGAACAATTTGATATGCTACACGCACGAATCAGAGCCACGGTTGCAGAGATATGATGCTGTGAAGAATGCAAAAATAGGGTTTGGGGGTAAAGTCAACCGAGGTGGATCTCAGATCCAGATCGCACGGACTTCGAGGATGAACTTGAGATCGCCGGCGAGTCGCCGGAATCGTCGCGGCCGAGGGGCATCGAGGTGCTCCCGGGCCGGATCTTGCCGGATCCGGCCGGCGGGGAGCCGGGGCGGTGACGGGAAGGTGCGGCGGAGACGGGGCCGGCTCGGGCGGCGCGGGCAGCGAGGGAGCCCGCCGCGGTGGTGCTCGCCGGCGGCGAGGTCGGGCGGCGAAGGCGGCGGGGTACCGGGCGGCGCGTGGGCAACGAGGAAGCTGAGGGGGTGGCGCTCGCGGGATGGGCTCGAAGGGCCCGGTTTGGGCTCCAGCGGGCCGGTGGCGCGGGGCGGCGGTGCCTGCCACGTGGCGGGCTGTGAGTGGCGGAGGCGGTGTGTCCGGCGGTCGGCGGACGTGTCCGGCCACGTGGAGAGGAGCAGGGCTAGGTGGCAGCGGTTTGGGCTCCAGCGGGCCGGTGGCGCGGGGCGGCGGTGCCTGCCACGTGGCGGGCTGTGAGTGGCGGAGGCGGTGTGTCCGGGTTTGGGCTCCAGCGGGCCGGTGGCGCGGGGCGGCGGTGCCTGCCACGTGGCGGGCTGTGAGTGGCGGAGGCGGTGTGTCCGGCGGTCGGCGGACGTGTCCGGCCGCGTGGAGAGGAGCAGGGCTAGGGTTTAGGGGGGAAATGATCTGGAATTTCGGGGAGGGGTGCTCTTTTATAGGTAGGAGGAGCTAGGAGGCTCCAAATTGAGCACGGTTTGCGGCCACACGATCGTGATAGAACGGCCTAGATGATGGAGAGGGTTTAGGTGGGTTTTGGGCCACTTTGGATGGGTGTTGGGCTGCAACACACACGAGGCCTTTGCGGTCCCTCGGTTAATCGTTAGAGTATCAAATGAAGTCCAAATGGCACGAAACTTGATAGGGGGTCTACCGGTAGTAAACCAAGGCCGCATGACTAGTCTCAGTCCAATCCGAAAAAGTTTAACACCCGCACACGAAAAGAGGTAGAAAGGGGCACTGGAGGACATAGGAGCGCCGGAATGCAAAACGGACAACGGGGGAAAAGCTCGGATGCATGAGACGAACATGTATGCAAATGCGATGCACATGAGGACATGATATGAGATGCATGAAAAAGAGAAAAGCACACGGAGACAAAAACCCGACAACGAGGAAATAACATAACTTAGTGCCGGAAATGGCAAGAGTTGGATTACAATTTTGGCAGGTTACATACAGGGTGTTACAGATACCAAGTTCGTCAAGATAGTCATCAAGATCAGTGTTCTTGAACTCAGTTCCATTGTCACTTCTGATGTGCTTGATCTTCACACCAAAGTTGGTTGAAGCCCTTGAGGAAAATCGTTTGAAGACTTCCTGCACTTTAGTTTTGTAAGTGATGATATGCACCCATGTATATCGAGAATAATCATCAACAATGACAAAGCCTTATAAAGATGCAACATTAGTAAATGTGGCATAGTGAGTAGGGCCAAAGAGATCCATGTGAAGCAATTCAAATGGTCAAGTGGTAGTCATGATAGTCTTTGAGGGATGCTTGGCCTTGGTCATCTTTCTGGCTTCACAAGCTCCACACAAATGGTCCTTGAGGAATTTTACACCCTCGATGCCAATGACATGCTTCTTCTTCGTGAGCGTGTGCAAGTTGCTCATCCCAGCATGACCAAGTCGTCGATGCCATAGCCAGCCTTCTGAAGCTTTTGCAAGTAGACAAGTCGCAGGTTGTGGTCCTGTAGAGAAATCAACAATATACAAATCTCCTCTCCTAAAGCCTTCGAAGACTTTGGAATTGTCACCTTCCATGATCACAACACAACGATACTTGCCAAAGACAACAACCATATCAAGATCACAAAGCATTGAGACAGACATGAGGTTGAACTCTAAGGACTCGACAAGCATGACTTTGTCCATGTGTCGATCCTTTGTGATTGCAACCTTACCTAGACCCAATACCTTGCTTTTGCCTTTGTCAGCGTAGGTGATATGCTTCAGATGTGATGGAGATAAAGTAGAGTCCATCAATAAGCTCCTACCACCAGTCATGTGATTTGTACATACACTATCGAGGACCCACTCAGTGACTTTGGGTTGATCATCCTGCAGATGAATTAGTGTAGCTTACGAACTCATATACTTCATCAGTGAAGAATATGATATCAATTTCATCAGATCAATTTCATCAAGCAATAGAACAGATAAAGCAGTATGAGGACGTGAGAAATGAGAATTCATTTCTTCATGATTAGCTTGCGTCCTTTCAAGCATATTCAGGCCTCCAGCAAATTCTTCAGACGTTTAAGTTCGTCTGGAGACCTGACCCTGCATAAGAGATTAGTTCTTTTTCTTCACCACCCACATCTGAAGGGGTGGCAAAGAGTTCATCATTCTGTGAGCTCCATAAGAGAAAGGTGGCATAGATGCCAATCCACTTCGTTTCACATAAGAGGGATTAGGGTAAGCATAAGAGTAAGCAGAGAAATTCTTCGAGGATTTATGAACATAATGATTTGAAGAATAATGCACATATCCATAATCCTTAGATCTTCCCAGCGAAACAAAAGGGTTAGCACGATGATGCTCATATGAGGACTTTGATCCTTTTGAGGAATTTGATCCACGTGAGGAATTTGGTCCGTATGAGGACTTGGATCCATATGAAGAATTTGATCTGGGGTTCCTATTCTTCATAGGTGGTGTCATGATGACATTCACCTGAAGACTTTCAAGGCACCTTCTGGAAACCCAGATTTTCTTCATAGGAGGACCGTTCCTGCAGTTAGTGCCAACATATCTAGCAAATACTTCACCATTCTGATTTTTGAACAGTTTATAGTTGGAGTCAAATGACTCATCAGAAGAATATGAAGATTCACATGTAAAGCCAGATAAACTAGATGGATCCACTGAGGCTCCCTTTGCAGCAACCCATGAGGTTTTGGGATACTGCTCAGGTTTCTAGTAGGTCCCATCAGCATTGAGTTTCCACTCAAAGGCAATACCCTTTTTCCTAGTGTTCCTGTTGAGGATATGCTTTTTAAGAACATCACAAAGAGCCTGATGCCCTTTGAGGCTTTTGTACATGCCTGTCATATACAATTCCTTCAGCCCTGCATCTTTAGTGATACTAGCAATGTCCTCAGATGAGGAATTAGTGATAGCAGAGACAGTTGAAGAATTTTCATCAATAGAAGCATTTGAGCATTCAGGTGAAGAATTAGCAGATTCACGTTCAATGCACTTCAAACACGGAGGAATAAATTCTTCATGAGTAGCGCTGATTTGTTGAGCAAGTAATGAATCATGCTCCTTCCGAAGATCTTCATAACTCACTCTTAACTGCTCAAGATCTTGCTTTCTTTGAAGAAATTCATAAGAAAGCTTCTCATGATCAGATAAGAGAGTGTTATGATGACCTTGAAGATTGTCAAACTTGGACTGAAGTCTCTGAAGATTTTCAGTCAAAATTTTAGTGCAATCCATTTCATCACCCAACATATCATCGCTTTTGTCTAGCATATTTTGAACCTTTTCAAGAGCCTTTTGTTGTTTCACAGCAATCTTAGCAAGTTTAGAATAACTAGGCTTGATATTGTCATCAGATTCATCCTCAGTTGATTCAGAGGAGGGATTTTTGAGTACCTTTGCACCTTTTGCCATGAAGCAATGGTGGGAGCGTAGTGATCATCGTCGTCGTCAGTGGTGTTGGAGAGGTCTTTTTCCTCAGAGTTGAAGATGGACTTGCTGACGAATGCGGTAGCGAGGGCTAGGCTCGCCACACTAGAGTCTGACTCCTCAGATTCCTCCTCTTCCTCATTTTCCTCAGATTCAGCCTCAGAGTCCATTTCCTTGCCAATGAATGCCCGAGCCTTCTTGGAGCTGCTCTTCTTGTGAGATGAAGACCTTGAAGGTTTTGATGAAGAGGACTGTCGGTGTCAAAACCGGCGGATCTCGGGTAGGGGGTCCCGAACTGTGCGTCTAGGTCGGATGGTAACAGGAGGCAGGGGACATGATGTTTTACCCAGGTTCGAGCCCTCTCGATGGAGGTAAAACCCTACGTCCTGCTTGATTAATATTGATGATATGGGTAGTACAAGAGTAGATCTACCACGAGATCAGAGAGGCTAAACCCTAGAAGCTAGCCTATGGTATGATTGTTGTTCCTGCTACGGACTAAAACTCTCCGATTTATATAGACACCCGAGAGGGCTAGGGTTACACAGAGTCGGTTACAATGGTAGGAGATCTACATATCCGTATCACCAAGCTTGCCTTCCACGCCAAGGAAAGTCCCTTCCGGACACGGGACGAAGTCTTCAATCTTGTATCTTCATAGTCCAGGAGTCCGGCCGAAGGTATAGTCTGGCTATCCGGACACCCCCTAATCCAGGACTCCCTCAGTAGCCCCCGAACCAGGCTTCAATGACAACGAGTCCGGCGTGCAGATTGTCTTCGGCATTGCAAGGCGGGTTCTTCTCCAAATTTCGTGTACCTGCTGAATAGTGTCCGGTTCCTTGTAAATGTAGTGCTTCTCGGCTTCTATGTCCAATAATGGCCGTTTTCCACGTGTCAAACGAATGCGAAAAGTCAGGGTGTTTTTTTATATTTACACCCCTAGCCACGTGAATGAGCCGCCTATTTAAGGGGACGAGGATTTAGATCCAACCCACACCTTCTCCCTTCCACGAGTGTTCATCAGAGCGCATCCGACAGAGGTCCATTCTATCATGGCCGGCCACTGCAGCTCCTCCTCTCGCCCTTCCAGCCCTCAGCCTGGAGATTGGAAGAGGTGCTCCATCCCGCACAGCAAGTTAGTGAAGCTGCAAACCAAGGGATTTCTCCCCCCGGCCTATATGGTCCCGGTTCGAGCCAGACTTGCCACCTATAATGGCGGAGAGCAAGCGGAGAGCGCCCCCAATCCCTCCAAAGGAGAGCGGGTATGCCTTGCCCCTTACTTAATAAGAGGGCTCGGATTTCCAATTCACCTGTTTCTCCGGGGGCTTCTGGAGTTCTATGGCCTCCAGCTGCACAACCTCACGCCTGCCTCCATATTGCATATCACGAGCTTCGTAGCCCTTTGCGAGCTGTTTTTGGGCTGCGAGGCTCATTTCGCGCTGTGGAAAAGGTTATTCTGCCTTGTGCCCCGCTTTAAGGAGGGGTCGATATATCAAGTGGGCGGAGCCGAAGTGTGGCGCATCGCCGGGACCGGATATCTATCCGGAACCCCAAAGAAGGCGTCCGAGGACTGGCCTTCGGAATGGTTTTATATAGAGGATGTCCCGCTGCCGGATCCTGTCCGGATCGGCCTCCCTGAGTTTGACAGTGCTCCCCTAAAGAAGTGCCTAAGCTGGCGTCCACGGAGCCCTCAGAGGGAAAGTGACAGGGACGTTATTTACCTGATGGGACGGATAAGATTGTTAGCTCATTCCGGTCTGACCATGATCGGGGTCATGGCCGCATGCATCATGCGAGGGGTGCAACCGCTTCAGTATAGAGGCCGCCCCATGTGGGACTTCAACGGGGAGGACGACGCCACCCGCTATGGCCATAAGGGGCCGGATTCGGCTGCCGCTCTAATAAAGACCTTGTCCGCTTTGTACGAGGGAGAAGAGGAGGAATTTCTCCGCGTCAACCCACGGGGTGGATTTTCTATGTACAATCCCCCAAGTTGGGTAAGTGGACACTTTTACTTGCCCATTCGTTTTATATTCCCATTGTTAAATTTTCAGTCTAACGACTTCAACGCGGGAACTGCGCCAGGATGTTAAAGAAATAAACGACCCTCCTCCACAACCCGAGGATCTGGGACGGTCCCTCGACCCGGCCTCTCAAGAGGATCCGGACTTATCTGTGGAGCTGATTGATGGAGTGTTTCATCAATTAAGCAAGGACAACGCCTTGGTGGCCATTACGGCCGATTATCCAGGACTACTCCCAGCCTCACAGGTAACTGAGACCGGGGTCCCAGCACTTTGAAAAGGGATCTGTCCTCGCATGTTTTCGATTGTCGTATGACGACCGTGTTTTGCAGGGGAGGCCCTTGAGACAGGAGGCCGAGTCTGCGGCGACTAGCCAACGAGCGGCAGCAAGGCCCCGCGAGCTGAAAAGAAGTGCGGTCCGGACTGAGGCACCAGCGCAAAGGTATAGCGTGCCACCTTATTCCCAGGTGTTATTCCTTCAAGGCATATTAACGCTCGTGCTCTCTTTAGGACAAAGAGACCTCGCCGGACTATATCGGGAGAGGCTGCCAATCGCACCTCCACCATCCAGGCTCCAAAGCCTAGTTCGGAAGCGAAGGCGAACACGAGGCGCGCACCGGACGCTCCTCCGACGGAGGATGCGGACAGGCTGTCTGCCACCAATTCCGAGGTGGAGAGCGCCATGAACCACATGCATCGCCAGACAGTTCTTCGCGACACTTATTTCTCCCAAGAGGCATTGGATGCCTTCAATTCGGGAGACGCGTACCTCCGTGCCGCTCAAAATGGTCTAGCCAGAGCCACAGAGCAGTATGTGAAAGACATACGGGTAAGAAAATTTTGGTAATTATATATATATATATATATATATATATATATACCAGTAGCCCCCGAGACTTGAAACAGTTAGAATAACTGATTTAAGGATCATCTGTTATGCAGGTTCTTACAGAAAAGAATACCCTGCTGTCCCAGGAGCTGGAAGAGTGCGAAGCCCAACTTGAGGCCGCACTAGCCGCGGCAGGGGAACCCAAGGAGACCCCCTCTGGTAATATACGCTTTGAAAGATAAGTATTTTGCGAAGTGCGGCGTGGGTGCAAATCTGACAAATGAAATTGCAGATGGCGGCAGATTAAATCCAGAAGTGCAACAACTCCGACGCCAGCTGAAGGCTGGTGAGAGCGTGCTGACAAAGGTGAGGTGGGAGAAGAACGATCTCCAAGATGCCAACACCAAGCTGGGTGTTGAACTGAAGGACGTTCGTGCCCAGCTGTCGGACTCCGTGAAGGAGAATTAGCGGCTTCAACGCGGCATATATAGTAAGTGCTTAAACGAACTTTCGAAAAAGAGTTCGGCGAGGAAGTCGACTAACAGAGTAATGTCTATAGGTTGCTAACAGGTCGTCCTGCAGAGGAAATGCCCGGTTCTACGGGTGACCTTCCTCCCGAGCTCTCACAACTGCAAGAACGAGTTCGGCAGGTGATGCAAGGCGTCGCCCAGGCTTTGTGGCCATCTGTCTCCATGCCCGAAGGCCTTGGGTAGCTTGTAGAGAAGCTGAAGGGAGCGTGGCGGCGCTTCCAATTGTGGAAGATGTCGGCCTGCCGTCAAGGCGCCAGGGAGGCCCGGGCCATGGTGAAGACGTGGTACACGAAGGCTGATCCAAACCACATGGCCGAGGTCGGACCCGTAGGGCCCGATGGGAAGGAGATCCCTGTGAGCTTAGTATACGGCCAAGTAGAGTTGGCTGCAAAGTATTCCCAACAGGACTGTAAACTAGACAACCTGTTAGATGGTATTGAAGAGGAATACAATCAGTCAGATTGACTATGTAATTTTAATTGACATGTGTAATGCCTTCTAGCTGGATTGTAGATCGTTTGTCATGGCCGACCTTTTCGCTTCAACCTTGGGACCTGACGGTCCGGAGTGTGTCCGAATACCCTCGCGGTTATATAAGAACCGGGGTATGCATGGAGACCAGGCATAGGGGTCATTAGTGCTTGAACAGACAAGTGCCCAACTAGTTATGTTATATTACATGGTTAGTAAGAAACATCTTCCAGGGAGAATAGTTCCGTTAGGGGTTCCTTTCCCTGGGAGGCATGCCCTAAAGTGCATGTCCATTCTGCGAAAAGAGGCGCAGGAAAAACATCCGGGGGCGTATAGATAAAAAATAAGAAAAGATCATGTTTAGTTCACCAACCGAATATTCCCTTAAGAACGCTAGCTTTCGGCTTCACCCAGTCTGAGGTACACATCCGGCTGACCCGGCAGTAACAATCGCAGAGGTGCTCCCTTTACAACCTAGCCGAACAATCAGGAACGTAGGGGTAAGCACAGGAGCCAGGCAACCCAGCTTGGCCAAAACTTAAGTCATATCGATGCATATCATGGCGAATAAAAGGTACATGCGGAAGTGTGACACATGTGTTGGGCATGAAGCCCGTATAAATAAGCTTCTATTTAAAGAAGCCCCCAGGTTTAATGAGCGCGGATAGCGCGTCATTTTATGAGCCTTTAAAGGCTATAAGAGAGAGAGAGAGGAGAAGGAGAGAAATGTAAGACAGAAAGTATGTAAAAAATGGACAGAGGAAGGAGACGAACACATAGTCCGGCGCTAGGCATAGAATCTTCGGAGATGGGCTGCGTTCCATGGGTTCGGCTCCAGTCGGTTATCCGATGCATCTCGCAGGCAGTACGCTCCACCAATCAGGACTTGGTCAATTATGAAGGGACCTTCCCACTTGGGCTTGAGTTTGTCCTTTTTCTTGTCCGGCAGGCGTAGGACTAATTCACCAACGTTGTAATTTTTAGCCCGTACTTCTCTGCTTTGGTATCTTCGAGCCTACTGTTGATAGAATGCGGAACGGGATTTTGCCACGTTTAGCTCTTCCTCCAAGGCGTCCAAACTGTCCTGTCGATCGAGCTCATCTTCTCTTTCTTTGTACATGCGCACTCGAGGTGAGTCATGAATTATGTCGCAGGGCAGAACTGCCTCTGCGCCGTACACCATGAAGAATGGTGTGTATCCGGTGGTGCGATTCGGCGTGGTCCGCAGCCCGAGAGTATGGAGTCGAGCTCCTCTACCCAGTGCGTATTAGATTCCTTAAGGGACCGCACTAATCTGGGTTTGATGCCGCTCATGATAAGACCATTTGCACGTTCGACCTGGCCGTTGGTTTGTGGGTGATAGACGGAAGCATAATCGAGCTTGATGCCCATGTTTTTGCACCAGAGTTTTACCTCATCGGCCGTAAAGTTCGTGCCGTTATCAGTGATGATGTTGTGGGGGATGCCGTAATGGTGTACAACCCCGGATATAAAGTCTATCACTGGTTCGGATTCAGCCGTCTTAACAGGCTTGGCTTCTATCCATTTGGTGAACTTATCCACCATGACCAGTAAGTATTTTTTCTTGTGGGTTCCGCCTTTAAGGGGTCCAGCCAGTGTCAAGCCCCCAGACCGCGAAGGGCCAGGTGATGGGGATAGTTTGGAGGGCGGTGGGTGGCATATGGCTTTGGTTTGCAAAAGGCTGGCAACCGACGCATCGTTGGACTAAGTCCTGAGCGTCTGCCCGGGCCGTTGGCCAATAAAAGCCTGTACAGAAGGCCTTGCTTACAAGGGACCGAGCTGCAACATGATGTCCGCCGAGTCCGGCATGAATTTCAGCCAGGAGGTTCCGCCCTTCCTCTTCGAAGATGCACCTTTGAAGGACTCCGGTAGTGCTTTTCTTATAAAGCTCTCCCTCATGGACTTTATAGGCTTTAGATCGCCGCACTATGCAGCGTGCCTCATTTTGGTCCTCGGGGAGTTCCTGCCTGGTAAGGTAGGCTAGGAATGGTTTTGTCCACGGGGCGATGACGTCCATTATTACGTGGGCTGAAGGTGTTATTTCATTGGCAGAGCCTCCAATTATGTTAGAGTGTTCGGTGTCGGGCAGTGCGGTTGGGTCCGGGCTGTTATTGCCAGGTTCCCCTTCCCATACTATGGACGGCTTGAACAGCCTTTCCAAGAAGATGTTGGGGGGGACAACATCGCGTTTTGCACCGATGCGTGCCAGGACATCTGCCGCCTGATTATTTTCCCAGGCTATATGGTGAAATTCGAGCCCTTCGAACCAAGCTGACATTTTTAGGACAGCGTTGCGATAAGCTGCCATTTTTGGATCCTTGGCATCAAAGTCTCCATTTATTTGGGATATTGCGAGGTTCGAGTCCCCGCGCATCTCTAGGCGTTGAATGCCCATGGATACTGCCATCCGGAGACCATGTAAAAGGGCCTCATATCCGGCTGCGTTGTTGGAGTCTGTGTACATTATCTGGAGGACATATTGAACAGTGTCTCCTATGGGGGACGTCAAAATGACACCAGCCCCTAGACCGGCCAACATTTTTGAGCCGTCGAAGTGCATGACCCAGTTTGAATATGTGCTGTACTCTTTAGGGAGTTCGGCCTCCGTCCATTTTGCGACGAAGTCGGCCAAAACATGAGACTTGATAGCTCGCTGTGGCTTGTAAGTTATGTCAAATGGGAGGAGCTCAATGGCCCATTTTGCAATCCAGCCCGTCGCATCGCGGTTATTTATAATATCTTTAAGTGGCACTTCCGAGGCTACTGTTATTGAACACTCTTGAAAGTAGTGTCGCAGCTTCCGAGATGCCATAAATACTGCGTACGCAATCTTTTGATAATGCGGGTACCGTGACTTGAACGGAGTAAGGAGAGTGGACACGTAATAGACCTTTTGAAGGGGGAATTTGTGTTCGTCCGTTTCTCGTTCGACGACGAGCACTGCGCTTACGACCTGATGGGTTGCTGGAATGTATAATAGCATTGGTTCGCCAATGTTTGGTGCGACCAGGACTGGGTATGTTGCCAAGATGGCTTTTATTTCGTCGAGTCCAGCCGTGCCTGCATCTGTCCACTTGAAGTGTTTGGTGCGCCGAAGGAGGCGGTAAAGGGCTAAGGCCTTTTCTCCTAGGCGGGAGATAAAGCGGCTTAGAGCCGCCATGCATCCGGTTAATTTTTGTATTTGTTTGAGGTCCTTCGGGATATCCAATTGTGACAAAGCTCGGATCTTGGCTGGATTTGCTTCAATTCCTGTACCGGATACAATGAAGCCCAAGAGCTTTCTGGCTGGAACGCCAAAAACGCATTTTTCTGGGTTGAGCTTGATGTCGTATGTTCGAAGGTTATCGAATGTTAGCCTCAAGTCATCTACTAGAGATTCGACATGTCTTGTTTTAACGACCACATCATCTACGTATGCCTCCACTGTTTTGCCGATCTGGTTTGCCAGGCATGTCTGAATCATGCGCTGATATGTTGCGCCGACGTTTTTGAGCCCAAAGGGCATTGTGTTGAAGCAGAATGGGCCGTATGGTGTGATGAATGCCGTTGCGGCTTGGTCTGACTCTGCCATCTTTATTTGATGGTAGCCGGAGTATGCGTCGAGAAAACACAACAAATCGTGTCCTGCGGTAGTGTCGATAATTTGATCGATGCGGGGGAGAGGGAAGGGATCCTTTGGGCAAGCCTTGTTAAGGTCTTTGAAATCAACGCACAGGCGCCAGGATTTGTCCTTCTTTGGTACCATCACCAGGTTTGCTAGCCAGTCCGGATGTTTTATGTCTTTGATGAATCCGGCCTCCAATAGCTTGGCTAGTTCCTCTCCCATGGCCTGTCTCTTAGGTTCGGAAAAACGCCGAAGAGCCTGTTTGACTGGCTTGAATCCTTTTAGGATATTTAAGCTGTGTTCGGCCATCCTGCGTGGGATTCCTGGCATGTCTAAAGGGTGCCAGGCGAAAATGTCCCAGTTCTCTCGTAGGAACTCTCATAGTGCGGCGTCTACATCAGGGTTTAACTATGCCCCGATGGAAGCTATTTTATTGGGGTTCGTTGGATGGACCTGGAATTTGACTATTTCGTCCGCCGATTTAAAGGAGGTGGACTTGGATCTTTTATCGAGTATCACATTGTCCCTATTTACCATGGAGCGCAGCGCAGTCAGTTCCTCAGCCGCTAGGGCTTCGGATAGCGCCTCGAGGGCCAGTGCGACTATCTTGTTTTCGGCGCGGAGTGCTATGTTTGGATCACTAACGAGAGTGATGATTCCGTTAGGCCCGGGCATCTCGAGCTTCATGTACCCGTAATGGGGTATTGCTTGGAAGACTGTAAACGCTTCCTGCCCTAGCAGAGCGTGATATCCGCTACTGAACGGGGCCACCTGGAACGTGACCTCTTCGGACCTGTAATTATCCGGCGTGCCGAACACCACACCTAGTGTGATTTTTCCTGTACAACGCGCTTCCCAACTGGGGATTATTCCTCTAAAGGTTGTGCTGCTTCGCTCAATGCGGTTCTAGTCTATTTCCATTTTTTGAAGGGTTTCCTCATAAATGAGGTTCAATCCGCTGCCGCCATCCATGAGTACCTTGGTAAGACGAAAGCCGTCCACTATTGGACTGAGGACCAATGCGGCTGGTGCTCGGGCTGTTCGGAATTTAGGTTCATCACTGGCGTTAAAAGTAATATCCGTGTCACTCCATGGGTTTATTGTTGCTACTTGGTAGAGTTCGGCAAGGCCGCGGAGTGTTCTTTTTCGCATATTATTTGATGCGAAAGTCTCGAAGACTATTAATATCGTACTGGTTTCTCTGGAGTGGCTTTCTGTGGCTTCTGGGATTAGAAGATCTTCGCCAATTTTTGCCACCTGCCGGAGTATTCAACATGATCTAAGGCTGTGAGTTGGTGTGGCGCCCTCTGCACTGTGGATTTTACAGGGTCCATTAAGCCATCCTTCCTGTACGGTTCCGTACCCTCTAGAGGGTTTTTGCCTTTTGGGATTAAACCCAGGTGTCTGGCGATGATGCACCCTTTTGTTTCGGACTGGGTTTGTATTCAGGGCCGGATTGTCCCAAAATTTTATTTCGGTTTTCCAGGCGCTTTCCATCGCATAGTACTTTCGTACTATGGACGCCAAGTCAGCGAAGCGTGTAATATCACGGCGACTTATGGCATTGAGGATTCCCTTGTCCGTGCAATTATTGCAGAAGAATAAAATTGCGTCTTCCTCGCGGCAGTCCTTTATCCTATTCATAACCAGGAGGAATCTGGCCCAGTAATGATGTACTGTTTCTTCAGGCTCTTGCTTAATTTGGGATAGATCGCTTATGTACGGGTGGGTGGGCGGAATCAAATCCGAAACCTCACCCAATCTGAGACCCAGGGGCCAAGGAGTTTCCGAACTCGGAAGTTTGGATTCTTGGATGCTATCCAATGAATCTAGCCCGTCACCTGACTTTAAGTTCAGGTCTTGAGTGATGTCCTCCCCTCCGCGGGTATCCGACTTGGAGGGATCGGGAATCCGGACATATCTAGTCCTTAAGATAGATGAAGGGTCGCCGCACTGTCCCTCAACCATGGCAACGTGATGGGTGACCTGGGGGGAGTTAATCTCTCTCAGATCGGGTTTAGACCCAATCTGGTCGTAATCCGTAGCGACTCCCAGGGCGGCAAAGCGACCCAAGAGCTCGTTTAGGGAAGAGAGCTCCATTGGATCTAGCTGCTCGGCAAATTCCGAGTTGACGTGAAGATTGCTTTCGATGACCCGAGAGGTCATCGTCGACGCAGCAGCCGAACAGGCGGTCATAAGGAAAACGCCTAGCCGGAGAGTTTGGCCGACAGCCAAAGCTCGCTTAGCAACGGTGCCGTCTTTAAAGACGGGATGAGGCATCCTTCCTGATGGCGACGACACAGAGGAACTCTCAATGAAAGCACCAATGTCGGTGTCAAAACTGGCGGATCTCGGGTAGGGGGTCCCGAACTGTGCGTCTAGGTCGGATGGTAACAGGAGGCAGGGGACACGATGTTTTACCCAGGTTCGGTCCCTCTCGATGGAGGTAAAACCCTACGTCCTGCTTGATTAATATTGATGATATGGGTAGTACAAGAGTAGATCTACCATGAGATCAGAGAGGCTAAACCCTAGAAGCTAGCCTATGGTATGATTGTTGTTCCTGCTACGGACTAAAACTCTCCGGTTTATATAGACACCGGAGAGGGCTAGGGTTACACAGAGTCGATTACAATGGTAGGAGATCTACTTATCCGTATCGCCAAGCTTGCCTTCCACGCCAAGGAAAGTCCCTTCCGGACACGGGACGAAGTCTTCAATCTTGTATCTTCATAGTCCATGTCACGACCGGTTTTCCAATAAAAATATTTATTGAGAAACCAATCTTTGAGTCCAGTATGAGAGAGAATCCTCCTCACTGGTAGACAAATACTTGATACAATAAGCCAGTAGCATAGAATATATTACAGGGTTGAGCCAGGGCTGCCCAACGAATTATTACAAGCGCGCCAATAATTATACATAATGGCGGATATAACACAATGGTGTGGTGGCATGCTACTGACTCGAGAATACAGTGGCAGTGGAATAACACAAAGGGGAGTGTGGTAACACGACTCTTAAACTGGCATCTCATCGAGCGTTGAAGAGAGGCTCGATAAATTTATTCGGGCTGCGGAAGCGGGTATAAAACTGAGACCAAGACCAAGGTCGCACGAGACTGACTGGGATTCCTCTAGGCGTCGGACTCGCTATCGAACTCTTCATCCATGAGATCGCCTTCGTCAGCATCTGGCCAAATCAACAAGCCAGTGAGTACTTTGAAAGTACTCGCAAGACAGTTCGGACGTAAGATATAACAAATGCATGCATGAATGGGTCATGAATGATATTCCCAAATGCACACTGATAATAATTGCACAACGAAGTAAGTACGAGGGAAACGGCGGTAGTCTGCCTGAAATCCCAACAGAAAATAAATAGTACCGATCGTGTGTCTGAAGCGACGCCACGAAGGGTAATCAAATAATAACAGGAAAATAATGAAGTAAGTACGAGGGAAACGGCGGTAGTCCGCCTGAAATTCCAACAGAAAATAAATGAGGACCGATCGTGTGTCTGAAGCGACGCCACGAAGGGTAATCAAATAATAACAGGAAAAATCATGCCACAGTCGGACGTCTGAGCGACATCACAGAAAGGGCTTTAAAAGAAATGCCACAGTCGGACGTCTGAGCGACATCACGGAAAGGGCTTCAAAAGAAATGCCACAGTCGGACGTCTGAGCGACATCACGGAAAGGGGCTTCAAAAGAAATGCCACAGTCGGACGTCTGAGCGACATCACAGAAAGGGCTTCAAAAGAAATGCCACAGTCGGACGTCTGAGCGACATCACAGAAAGGGCTTTAAAAGAAATGCCACAGTCGGACGTCTGAGCGACATCACAGAAAGGGCTGTAAAAGAAATGCCACAGTCGGACATCTGAGCGACATCACAGAAAGGGCTCTAAAAGAAATGCCACAGTCGGACGTCTGGGCGACATCACAGAAAGGGCTCTAAAAGAAATGCCACAGTCGGATGTCTGGGCGACATCACAGAAAGGGCTTTAAAAGAAATGCCACAGTCGGACGTCTGAGCGACATCACAGAAAGGGCTTTAGTCACAAATAAACAATACTCATAATAAATATTAGTTCATGATAATAAACAGGTTAGTCCATCCACAGGAATAACATTTAGCCGGGCTTAGAACTCATGGGATTCACCGGAGTCTCTGTCATCAAACTGATACTTTTAGTCCAAGATGATACGAAATTGGACATGGAATAGATGATTCAAGGAATATATGACTCTGCAGAGTTTGTACAAAAGTTTCCCACAGCCAACGGATTTCCGTAGTCACGAGGGACTAGTTCCATTTACGGTTTTTCGGAAGAAAACACAGCTAACCAGTACACACCCATCCTACCTCTCGATGCCAGGACTCACCCTAGACATCGTCCAAGAAAAACTTTTGAGACGGGGAGATCACAATCTCGAATAGCATGGGATCAAATTTATATATGCGCGCTCTAAGGGGTGCCCCCCTCTCGGTCCCAACCGGAAACACCCATGCCCCCTGACCGGATGACTGGCTTTAATCCAGGGCCATGGAACCATCATCCTGGCCTCTCCTTTTGGTGTGTACCGGGAAAGCGGTTTGCAACTTACTAAGCCATATTCCTTGCGGAAAACATGTGGTAGTACAGGGAAGGAAAAGGGAGGAACTGGACCGGTACGGTTTGACCCTGAAGTCACATAGTCTGGCATAAGACTGGCATGCTACAACATTGCCATCTTACCCATCCTCATGCCAACACATGGCCATTCATACTCACCTCCATCCACTTATGGATCATCGAACTCACTTACTTCAATATTTCATAAAAGTAACGTTCATCGGTATGCTTATCAACATGCCATGAAACCAACTACATGCAAAACATGCCAAGACACTCATCATATCAAAAGTTCAAACATGCTTGCCTGGTTCAGAGTAGTCGGAGCCTAGCTCGGTGAAGTTCGCGGCTCTGTCACCTCCTTCGGTATCTACGGTATAAAGAAAAAAAATATGCGCTATCGTAAATACCAAGAAGTGCACAGAAAGTATTCCAAATATTTTTTCAAATAAATATGATAAAAAACTAGACAAAAATCTGAAGAGGACAGAAAAAGAATCACTCAAAAATTCCTTTCTGTTAAAAAGTTATAAGGATTTTAATCCAAGGACTTATCTGTAATGAAACAGAAAGTTTTCAGGGGTTTGTTTATAAAAACAGAAAGCGCTTCGGCAGAAACTGCGCCAGCCCAGGGGGGAGGCGTATTTGGCAGAAGACGTTTTCAGAAAACGCTTCGCTTAAACAGAATAGAGAGGCTGACAGCGGGTCCCGCCTGTCAGGTTTAAATTTTCAAAACGGGGCGGCAGACTTCGCCGGTGCCCGAGAGCTGCGGTGGTCGCCGGCGGCGATCCACGACGAGGCAGGGTGATCGGGGATTACCAACGTGCTCACCATGTCCTTCCGCAACGGTGGGTGGTGGTGTTGGTCACCGGTGAGCACCACGTCGACGGCGGGCTCGACTTCGGCGGACGGTGGTTCGGGCGTTGACGGGTCTCGCCGAAGAGGGCTGCAAGGATCAAATTGAGGTGGGGGTTAGAGCATTGGGTGCATGAGAAGGCTACGGACGAGTTTTGGGCGCCGGAGATGGCCTCACCGAAGGGAATCGAGGTGGAGGCCGAGGCGGGGCGAGGTGGCTGGAGTTGGGGGAGGAGACCTCCTCGAGGTCCTCCTGGTGGTTTGGCAGGGTTCTGGAGAGGCGTAGTGGAGGTGTGGGTCTCGTGAGCGAGCTCGGGGTCCTTTTTATAGGCGATCCGAGGCGGTGGCCGTGAACGGGGATCTCCGGTGAAGGTTACGGCGGCGCAGGGCTTGGTCGGGAGGGTTTAGGGAGTTGGGCGTCATCATGGATTTCTACTGGTTCCATTTGGGTGCTAAGCAAGCTTGGACGGGGTGTTAGGGGCGAGCTCGACGGAACGGGGCGGCGCGGGCCCGTCGGAGGCAGGGAGCACGTTCCGCGCTTGCCGGGCCGCGGCGAGGGTGCCACGGGCGTGCGCTGGCATGCATGAGGACACGCGGAGGGCCAGGAGGCTTTGGGCTGCGCCAAAACGGCGTTCTGCCATGGTGTGCCTTCTGTCGGCCGCCACGGGAGGTCCCGACGCCGCAGAAGACGCCGACGAGGGCGGGCCAGCGCGCTACTGATGCCAGGAAGGCTCCAAGCACACGTGTGCAGCATCCGGACAAGAGGGGAGGGGCTGCGCGCGTCGAGCCAAAGCCACTGTGGGCATGTGCCTGTAACTGAAGAAATCGACACTGTAAAACTGAATTTTACTGAACTATGCCAAGAACAGTGCAGCTCAGGTGTTCGACAGAATGCTTTTGGCATCTAGGGATTTTTCCTTGAGCTGAAACTTGGTGGAGTGGCCTCTCATTGCTCCAGTAGGCTGCCTGAATTTTGGTGGAATTTTTGGAGAAGTGTAGATATGAATTTCACCAAATTTGGCAAATCTGGTCCAAACTTGCAGTGAGTGAAATTTGAAATATTTGAAAAGGAGAAGAGTGGATCAAGATGGTTCTAGGTTGTGGGTACTAAAGACAATCCAGGGAAATTGGTTTGGGATAAAAACTCAAAGGCAAAGTGACACTTGCTTTGAAAATCACTTAAGTTCAAATAAATTGGCAGAAATGTTTTTGGGGAGAAAAATAATTTAAATAAAATCCAAAACTTGTTTGGACTTGTTGAGACAGAGGATTTAGATTGTTCAAGGATGGAGGGAATGGATTTTGAGAAGATTTACCATAGGAGACATGGTAAACCATGGGTGTCTTAAAAAAGAAAAGAAGTCCCAAAAATTCCTAGGGTTTTCTTTATTTTTTAAAATAAATAAGTTTGAGAGGGAAATAACCAGAAGAAAAGCTCTCAAAATTTTTAACACCAATAATTAAAAGGAAAGGAAATCCTTGCCAAAGGTGAAAGGAAGTTTTTAAGAGGAAGGATTTTCTGAAAGAGAAAATTTTAAAGTCCCTCCTTTTGAATCCAATAAAATTTTTGAGGAAAACCAAATCAAAATTTTTTTGGAGTGTCACAACACCTACCCCCTTAGGAAAAATCTCGTCCCCGAGATTTCAGCTGATCCTTAAATAATTGTGGATGCTCAGTCCGAAGAAAATCCTCTCTTTCCCAAGTAGCTTCACTGTCGGTGTGATTGCTCCACTGTACTCTGAAGAATTTGGTGGTCTTATGCCGGGTTCTCCTTTCAGACTCCTCTATTATTCTTACGGGACGTTCCCGATAAGTGAGGTCTGGCTGTACGTCAATGCTTTCATGGGATACCTTTTTCTCTGGGTTGCTCACGCACTTCCTCAATTGCGAGACGTGGAACACGTCGTGGACATCGGATAATTCCTTGGGTAAGTCTAGCTGGTAGGCTACCTTGCCTCTTCGCGCCAATATACAGAACGGTCCAATGAATCTTGGTGCTAGCTTCCCTTTAATCTTGAATCGTTGCAATCCTCTCATGGGAGATACTTTCAGGTATACGAACTCACCGGGCTCGAAGCTGACCCTACGATGCTTCTGATCATAATAACTCTTCTGTCGACTTTGAGCGGTCTTAAGTCGGTCTCTGATTAGCTTGACTTTTTCCTCAGCTTCTCTGAGCATGTCTGGTCCGAAGATGCGGCTGTCTCCGGTCTCTGACCAATTCAACGGGGTACGGCATCTCCGTCCGTATAAGGCCTCAAATGGTGCCATTTGCAGGCTGGACTAGTAGTTATTGTTGTATGCAAATTCGGCGTATGGCAGGCTTTCTTCCCAACTGGTTCCATATGTGAGGACACATGCTCTCAGCATGTCTTCTAAAATCTGGTTTACTCGTTCCGTTTGTCCATCGGTCTGTGGGTGATATGCGGTACTGAAGGCTAGTTGAGTTCCCAGAGCCTGTTGTAAATGCTCCCAAAATTTTGAGACGAACTGAGTGCCTCTGTCGGATATTATAGTCTTTGGGACTCCATGCAGACAAACTATGCGGGTGAGATAAATCCTGGCAAGTCGCTGAGTGCTGTAGGTTGTCTTCACTGGAATGAAATGTGCCACCTTGGTTAACCTGTCAGTAATGACCCAGATGGCATCATTCCCACGCTGTGACCGAGGTAGCCCAACAATAAAATCCATTCCTATTTCATCCCATTTCCACTCAGGTATTTTGTTTGGTTGCAGTAGTCCGGCCGGTTTCTGATGCTCAGCTTTTATGCGTTGACACGAGTCGCAACGTGTAATGAAGGTGGCTATGTCCCTCTTCATACCGTGCCACCAAAATCTTTCCTGGATATCTTTATACATCTTGGTCCCGCCAGGGTGGATCGAGTACGGGGCGGTATGGGCTTCAGCTAGGATTTGCTGTTTAAGGTCTTCTATGTTTGGCACGCAGAGTCTTTCTCTGTACCACAATATTCCTTCATTGTCTATGACGAATTCCGAGGCCTTGCCCACACTCACCTTTCTTTTGATGCCTTCAATGCTGGGGTGACCGGGCTGAGTTCTTTTAATTTCCTCCACAAGGTCGGGTCGTATTTCCAAGTTTGATATGGTGCCTTCTGCGACTATTAACAAATTGAGCCTGGCAAATTCTTGCTGGAATTCGGGCCTCAGGCCTTGCAGATTGCTTTCGTCGGAGTTGGGGTTCCGACTAAGAGCATCGGCCACAACATTTGCCTTCCCTGGATGGTAATGGATACCAACATCATAGTCCTTTACCAATTCCAACCAACATCTCTGTCGTAAATTTAGTTCTGGCTGCGTGAAAATATATTTGAGACTTTTGTGATCTGTATATATCTCACATCGGTTCCCAAGTAAGAAATGCCTCCATTCTTTCAGCGCATGAATGACCGCTGCCATTTCTAAGTCATGAGTGGGATAATTTTCCTCATGCTTGCGAAGTTGCCTTGAAGCATAGGCGACAACCTTGCCTTCTTGCATCAACACGCATCCGAGACCCTTTCTGGACGCGTCACAAAATACTTGAAAATTCTTGTGTATGTATGGCACAATTAATACTGGGGCTGTTGTTAATTTCCTCTTTAGCTCTTGGAAACTCTTTTCGCAGGCTTCTGTCCATTAAAACTTCTTGTCTTTCTTGAGTAACTGCGTTATAGGCTTGGCTATGGTGGAAAATCCTTCAATAAATCTGCGGTAATATCCTGCCATTCCCAAGAAACTACGTATATCTGTTACGCTGGCTGGCGACTTCCAGCCAAGTATGGCCTTGACTTTCTCTGGGTCCACTGCGATACCGTCTTGGGTTAGCACGTGGCCTAGAAAGCCTACTTGTCTTAGCCAAAATTCGCACTTGCTGAACTTGGCATACAATTGGTGTTTTCTGAGCTCTCCTAGCACAATCCTGAGGTGCTCTGCGTGCTCTTCTGGTGTTTTGGAATATACCAGTATATCGTCGATGAATACCACGACGAACTTGTCCATATATTTCATAAATACTTTGTTCATGAGGTGAACAAAATATGCAGGGGCATTAGTTAATCCAAATGGCATCACTGTGAACTCATACAGTCCATATCTGGAAGTGAAGGCGGTTTTGGGGATATCTTCCGTTCGCACTTTTAGTTGATGGTATCCTGACCTTAAGTCAATTTTTGAAAATACCTTGGCCTGAGCGAGTTGATCAAACAAATCGTTTATCCTCGGCATCGGGTATTTGTTCTTAATTGTGACCATATTAAGTGCTCGATAGTCAATACACAATCTCAGTGTTCCATCCTTCTTTTTGGCAAATAAAATTGGTGATCCCCAAGGTGAGGAGCTGGCTCGAATATATCCTTTGTCCAGTAATTCTTTTATTTGCTTCTTCAATTCAACCAACTCGGATGGTGCCATTTTGTATGGTTTCTTGTATATGGGGGTGGTTCCTGGTGCGAGCTCGATGCAGAATTCTATCTCTCGGTCTGGTGGCATGCCTGGTAGCTCTTCAGGGAATACGTCTGGAAATTCACACACTACTGGAACCTTGTTTAGCTCAGAAATGTCCACCTTATTCAATCTCGGTTGCCGGGTATTTTTCCTTCCTTGGCTGATACTTTTATTGTCTTCCCTTGGTGGTGTGTGAGAATTACGGTCCTGTTGAAACAGTCGATAAACCCCTTGTTGGTGGTCAGCCAATCCATCCCTAGGATGACATCCAGTCCTTTATTTTCCAACACAATAAGATTTGCGTGAAACTCCAATCCTTCGAATTCAATGACCACATTCTGACAGTAATTCTGAGTAACTTGCTGAATCCCAGGGGACTTGATGATCATGGATTTCTCCAAAGGAAGCATCGAAAAATTATTTTGCAAAGCAAAACTTTTTGAAATGAAAGAATGAGAAGCTCCAGAATCAAACAAAACCGTTGCAGGTATCGTGTTGACAGGAAATGTACCGAGTACGATATCTGGAGCATTTTGTGCCTCCTCTTTGGTTACGTGGTTCAGATGACCCCTCCTGTGGTTGTTGTTGGGATTGAAATTGTTTCGCTTGGGCGCTGAATTATTGCCGCCGTTGTTCGTCCTTGGGGTTGAATTCCTTGGCTTGGGGCACTATTTTGCACAGTGCCCTTCTTCTCCACAAGCGTAACAAGTAACGCCGGGGCAATATGTGAACTCCTTGTCCCTAGCATGAAAATTCTGGATTGGGCGTGAGACGTTGGATGAGGATTTGTGTGTCCCACCTTTTTTGAAATCTGTCTTGCTCCGTTGATTGTGAGCAAGGTTAGTCTGGTCCCTTTTTCGCTTGCGGATATCTTCCAGACTACGTATCTCATTTTCTAGAGTAATGGCTTTGTTCACCAGTGTTTTAAAATCAGGAAAAGTGTGTACGACCAGTTGGCATTTAAGCGCGGGCGCCAAACCATCAAGGAATTTCTCCATCTTCTTGCTTTCAGTCATACGCTCTTCATTGGCGTAGCGGGATAATAGTGTAAATTGACTGTTGTAATCTGCCACTGTCAAGTTCCTTTGTTTGAGGTCGTTGAACTCTCTCTTCTTGATTTTCATAATACTCTTAGGAATGTGTGCACCGCGGAAACCTTCCTTGAAATCATCCCAGGTTATGTCACCTTCGTTTGGATGCATATGCAGAAAATTCTCCCACCAAGATGCGGCTGCTCCTGTAAGGTAGTGCGGAGCATATAGTACCTTCTCGGAATCTGAACATTTTGCAATAATCAATTTCCTCTCCATGTCCCGAAGCGAGTCCTCGGCTTCAAGAGGCTTGTCAGTATGTGAAAATGTTTGGGGACGCGTCTTCTGCAGCTCGGATAACTTGGAATGCTGCGGATACTGTCCATGGTAATTTCCCATGTTGATGACTTGGTTCATCATTTCACGATGTTGTTGCTGACTCTGTTCATAAAGGCGGCACATTTGAGAAAGTGCCGTTTCACTGCCGTGTTGGCTTGACTGCCCTTGCGTGAAATTGTTGCCTGGTTGAGTGTCCAAATTTTCCTCTGGCGGAGTAGGCATGGAGCGTGTCCAAGGTTGAGACATTTTTCACTCTGGGCATATATTTTTGTAAAACTCATAAGAAATATGAAGATGGTCGTCAAACAACTCAAAAGGAAAAATGCACAAGGATGGTAATAAATTTAAAAGTCCAAGATCACTTAAGAAAACAAATTGATTTGCGCACGGAGAAGGACTGCTCATTACATATCTTACACGCGGGCGATAATTATACAGTACATCACTCAGGATATGCGTACATAATCCTGACATGTTATTTAGGCTAGTTCACTCCTCCTGTTCTACATGATGCGCAAACAAGATACTCCTCGCAACACATCTTACAAAGCGGTACATCGCATGACGGGCAAACGCACTCAGCCGGAAATGTCGATGATCTCCTTGGCCCTGCCGAGGGTGAGGCGTAGTGAGGCTGGGGATTCGACCTCCTCCTCACTAATAGGCTCCAGGCGAGAAGAGCCGCGTCGGGTAGATGGAGCTGGTGCCAGGGGCGGAGCAACACGAATAGGAGTAGGCACAACGGGTGGTGCAGTGTGCGCTGGAGTGGGCGCAAAGGCCTGGTTGATCCCCCCGGTGTTAGGCAGGTGACGAGTAGGTGCATGCGATGCTGAAGACGAGACAAAAGTCAGTGGCGGTGCAGTGAGCAGGAGCTCCCTCCTGTTGGCGGCACAGCCATGGACCGCGTCCATGCGGGCAGCCACGAAGTCGTCCACCAGGTTGTCGAAGGCTGCCTCCAGAGCCTGGAGATACTCAATAAGCATCTCAAAAGCCTCTTCTCGTTCTCCTCTGGGGCAGGAGAATGCGTAGTGGCAGGTGTAGGGCACATGGCACGGAAGATAACGGTAGCGACGAGTCTTCATCGCGGGAAGGACATCCCTGAGGCGGGCTATCGCCTCACGGGCTGCCATCTGCATAGCATGCCTCTCCGTAGGCATGGCTCTTCCCACAAACAGGTAGCGGCGTAGCTCACCACGCCCACCCCTGAACTGCACCGTGGCCTGGTGCATGGTCAGACCGTCGTTGACTCTGTGCTGGCGGAGTGTGAAGACTGGGCGCACGGATGGCCCCATCGCGACCTGAACGATGAAGGAGAGAAGCTTGACGAACCCATCGGGCACGTTGGCGAAGGTCTGAGACTCACAGTCGTTGTCGGCCATCTACAAAAGTAGGCAAAAATCCTGAATGGTCAGATCATAAATTTATGCCGACTGTCAGAAAATGGCTACCATTGCAAAAATATAAATTAGCTCTATTATGCTAATAACCGATTAGCGATCGCACCTAGTGGCTTCCTACAGTCAGCCTGGCTCTGGTACCAAGCTTGTCACGACCGGTTTTCCAATAAAAATATTTATTGAGAAACCAATCTTTGAGTCCAGTATGAGAGAGAATCCTCCTCACTGGTAGACAAATACTTGATACAATAAGCCAGTAGCATAGAATATATTACAGGGTTGAGCTAGGGCTGCCCAACGAATTATTACAAGCGCGCCAATAATTATACATAATGGCGGATATAACACAATGGTGTGGTGGCATGCTACTGACTCGAGAATACAGTGGCGGTGGAATAACACAAAGGGGAGTGTGGTAACACGACTCTCAAACTGGCATCTCATCGAGCGTCGAAGAGAGGCTCGATAAATTTATTCGGGCTGCGGAAGCGGGTATAAAACTGAGACCAAGACCAAGGTCGCATGAGACTGACTGGGATTCCTCTAGGCGTCGGACTCGCTATCGAACTCTTCATCCATGAGATCGCCTTCGTCAGCATCTGGCCAAATCAACAAGCCAGTGAGTACTTTGAAAGTACTCGCAAGACAGTTCGGACGTAAGATATAACAAATGCATGCATGAATGCGTCATGAATGATATTCCCAAATGCACACTGATAATAATTGCACAACGAAGTAAGTACGAGGGAAACGGCGGTAGTCCGCATGAAATCCCAACAGAAAATAAATGAGGACCGATCGTGTGTCTGAAGCGACGCCACGAAGGGTAATTAAATAATAACAGGAAAAATCATGCCACAGTCGGACGTCTGAGCGACATCACAGAAAGGGCTTTAAAAGAAATGCCACAGTCGGACGTCTGAGCGACATCACGGAAAGGGCTTCAAAAGAAATGCCACAGTCGGACGTCTGAGCGACATCACGGAAAGGGGCTTCAAAAGAAATGCCACAGTCGGACGTCTGAGCGACATCACAGAAAGGGCTTCAAAAGAAATGCCACAGTCGGACGTCTGAGCGACATCACAGAAAGGGCTTTAAAAGAAATGCCACAGTCGGACGTCTGAGCGACATCACAGAAAGGGCTGTAAAAGAAATGCCACAGTCGGACATCTGAGCGACATCACAGAAAGGGCTCTAAAAGAAATGCCACAGTCGGACGTCTGGGCGACATCACAGAAAGGGCTCTAAAAGAAATGCCACAGTCGGATGTCTGGGCGACATCACAGAAAGGGCTTTAAAAGAAATGCCACAGTCGGACGTCTGAGCGACATCACAGAAAGGGCTTTAGTCACAAATAAACAATACTCATAATAAATATTAGTTCATGATAATAAACAGGTTAGTCCATCCACAGGAATAACATTTAGCCGGGCTTAGAACTCATGGGATTCACCGGAGTCTCTGTCATCAAACTGATACTTTTAGTCCAAGATGATACGAAATTGGACATGGAATAGATGATTCAAGGAATATATGACTCTGCAGAGTTTGTACAAAAGTTTCCCACAGCCAACGGATTTCCGTAGTCACGAGGGACTAGTTCCATTTACGGTTTTTCGGAAGAAAACACAGCTAACCAGTACACACCCATCCTACCTCTCGATGCCAGGACTCACCCTAGACATCGTCCAAGAAAAACTTTTGAGACGGGGAGATCACAATCTCGAATAGCATGGGATCAAATTTATATATGCGCGCTCTAAGGGGTGCCCCCCTCTCGGTCCCAACCGGAAACACCCATGCCCCCTGACCGGATGACTGGCTTTAATCCAGGGCCATGGAACCATCATCTCGGCCTCTCCTTTTGGTGTGTACCGGGAAAGCGGTTTGCAACTTACTAAGCCATATTCCTTGCGGAAAACATGTGGTAGTACAGGGAAGGAAAAGGGAGGAACTGGACCGGTACGGTTTGACCCTGAAGTCACATAGTCTGGCATAAGACTGGCATGCTACAACATTGCCATCTTACCCATCCTCATGCCAACACATGGCCATTCATACTCACCTCCATCCACTTATGGATCATCAAACTCACTTACTTCAACATTTCATAAAAGTAACGTTCATCGGTATGCTTATCAACATGCCATGAAACCAACTACATGCAAAACATGCCAAGACACTCATCATATCAAAAGTTCAAACATGCTTGCCTGGTTCAGGGGTTTGTTTAAAAAGTTATAAGGATTTTAATCCAAGGACTTATCTGTAATGAAACAGAAAGTTTTCAGGGGTTTGTTTATAAAAACAGAAAGCGCTTCGGCAGAAACTGCGCCAGCCCAGGGGGGAGGCGTATTTGGCAGAAGACGTTTTCAGAAAACGCTTCGCTTAAACAGAATAGAGAGGCTGACAGCGGGTCCCGCCTGTCAGGTTTAAATTTTCAAAACGGGGCGGCAGACTTCGCCGGTGCCCGAGAGCTGCGGTGGTCGCCGGCGGCGATCCACAGCAAGGCATGGTGATCGGGGATTACCAACGTGCTCACCGTGTCCTTCCGCAATGGTGGGTGGTGGTGTTGGTCGCCGGTGAGCACCATGTCGACGGCGGGCTCGACTCCGGCGGACGGTGGTTCGGGCGTTGACGGGTCTCGCCGAAGAGGGCTGCAAGGATCAAATTGAGGTGGGGGTTAGAGCATTGGGTGCATGAGAAGGCTACGGACGAGTTTTGGGCGCCGGAGATGGCCTCACCGAAGGGAATCGAGGTGGAGGCCGAGGCGGGGTGAGGTGGCCGGAGTTGGGGGAGGAGACCTCCTCGAGGTCCTCCTGGTGGTTTGGCAGGGTTCTGGAGAGGCGTAGTGGAGGTGTGGGTCTCGTGAGCGAGCTCGGGGTCCTTTTTATAGGCGATCCGAGGCGGTGGCCGTGAACGGGGATCTCCGGTGAAGGTTACAGCGGCGCAGGGCTTGGTCGGGAGGGTTTAGGGAGTTGGGCGTCATCACGGAGTTCTACTGGTTCCATTTGGGTGCTAAGCGAGCTTGGACGGGGTGTTAGGGGCAAGCTCGACGGAACGGGGCGGCACGGGCCCGTCGGAGGCAGGGAGCATGTTCCGCGCTTGCCGGGCCACGGCGAGGGTGCCACGGGCGTGCGCTGGCATGCATGAGGACACGCGGAGGGCCAGGAGGCTTTGGGCGGTGCCAAAACGGCGTTCTGCCGTGGTGTGCCTTCTGTCGGCCGCCACGGGAGGTCCCGACGCTGCAGAAGACGCCGGCGAGGGCGGGCCAGCGCGCTACTGACGCCAGGAAGGCTCCAAGCACGCGTGTGCATCATCCGGACAAGAGGGGAGGGGCTGCGCGCGTCGAGCCAAAGCCACTGTGGGCATGTGCCTGTAACTGAAGAAATCGACACTGTAAAACTAAATTTTACTGAACTATGCCAAGAACAGTGCAGCTCAGGTGTTCGACAGAATGCTTTTGGCATCTAGGGATTTTTCCTTGAGCTGAAACTTGGTGGAGTGGCCTCTCATTGCTCCAGTAGGCTGCCTGAATTTTGGTGGATTTTTTGGAGAAGTGTAGATATGAATTTCACCAAATTTGGCAAATCTGGTCCAAACTTGCAGTGAGTGAAATTTGAAATATTTGAAAAGGAGAAGAGTGGATCAAGATGGTTCTAGGTTGTGGGTACTAAAGACAATCCAGGGAAATTGGTTTGGGATAAAAACTCAAAGGCAAAGTGACACTTGCTTTGAAAATCACTTAAGTTCAAATAAATTGGCAGAAATGTTTTTGGGGAGAAAAATAATTTAAATAAAATCCAAAACTTGTTTGGACTTGTTGAGACAGAGGATTTAGATTGTTCAAGGATGGAGGGAATGGATTTTGAGAAGATTTACCATAGGAGACATGGTAAACCATGGGTGTCTTAAAAAAGAAAAGAAGTCCCAAAAATTCCTAGGGTTTTCTTTATTTTTTAAAATAAATAAGTTTGAGAGGGAAATAACCAGAAGAAAAGCTCTCAAAATTTTTAACACCAATAATTAAAAGGAAAGGAAATCCTTGCCAAAGGTGAAAGGAAGTTTTTAAGAGGATGGATTTTCTGAAAGAGAAAATTTTAAAGTCCCTCCTTTTGAATCCAATAAAATTTTTGAGGAAAACCAAATCAAATTTTTTTTGGAGTGTCACAGTCTAGGAGTCCGACCGAAGGTATAGTCCGGCTATCCGGACACCCCCTAATCCAGGACTCCTTCAAGGACTTTGAAGATTTCTTCTTCTTCTTTGAATCATCAGAACTGTAGTCCATGTACTTCTTCTTCTTCTTTGATTCCTTTTCCCACTGAGGACAATCTTGAATGTAGTGACAGAGTTTCTTGCACTTGTGACAGAGTCTCTTCTTGTAATAATGGGATGAGGAATCTGATCTTAAGTCACCACCTCTTGAGGATTTTCCAAAGCGACCACGTATTGAGAACTTCTGGAATTTGCTCACGAGCATTGCTAGCTCCTGGCTCAGTTCTTCAGGGTCACCAAGGCTGCTACCAGAATCTTCACCTTCAGATTCAAACACTGCCTTGGCCTTCAGAGCTCGTGATCTGCCTAGCTTGGTCCATAGAGATCTCTCTTCTCAGCAAGCTGGAACTCATGATTGTTTAGCCTCTCGAGGATATCAACGGGATCAAGTGACTTATAGTCTCCACATTCTTGTATCATCAATGCCAAAGTATCAAATGAGGAATCAAGTGATCTCAACAATTTTTCACCACCTCATGGTCGGTGATGTTAGTAGCACCAAGTGCTTGAAGCTCATTTGAGATGTCAGTGAGGCGATCGAAGGTTTGCTGAACATTTTCATTGTCGAGTCTTTTGAAGCGGTTGAAGAGATTGCGAAGAACATCAACTCGAGAGTCACACTATGTTGAGACTCCTTCATTGACCTTGGACAGCCTGTCCCAGATAAGCTTTGCTGTCTCCAAAGCACTCACTCTGCCATACTGCCCTTTGCTCAGATGGCCACATATGATGTTCTTCGCTTGAGAGTCCAGTTGCTTGAATCTCTTCACATCAGCAGCGTTGATGGTAGGAGTGCCAGAGGGAACGCCATTTTCCACAACGTACCAGAGATCGTTGTCAATTGCCTCAAGATGCATGCGCATCTTATTCTTCCAGTAGGGGTAGTCCATCCCATCGAAGGTAGGACACCCAGCAGAAACCTTGAGCATACCTGCGGTCGACTCATACGTCTCCAACATATCTATAATTTTTGATTGTTCCACACTATTATATTATCTATTTTGGATGTTAATGGGCTTTATTTTACACTTTTATATTATTCTTGGGACTAACCTATTAACCGGAGGCCCAGCCCAAATTGCTGTTTTTTTGCCTATTTCAGTGTTTCGTAGAAAAGGAATTTCAAACGGAGTCCAAACGGAATAAAACCTTCGGGAACGTGATTTTTGGAACAAACGTGATCCAGAGGACTTGGAGTGGACGTCAAGAAACAAACTAGGCGGCCATGAGGCAGGGGGCGCGCCTACCCCTTGGGTGGGCCCCTCGTTGCTCCACCGACCTACTTCTTCCTCCTATATATATTGACATACCCCAAAAACAACCAGGAGCACCATGAAACCCTATTTCCACCGCCGCAACCTTTTGTACCCAAGAGATCCCATCTTCGGGCCTTTTCCGGAGCTCCACCGGAGGGGGCATTGATCACGGAGGGCCTCTACATCAACTCCATGGCCCCTTCGATGATGTGTGAGTAGTTTACCTCAGATCTTCGGGTCCATAGCTTGTATCTAGATGGCTTCTTCTCTCTCTTTGGATCTCAATACAAAGTTCTCCTCGATTCTCTTGGAGATCTATTCGATGTAACCTTCTTTTGCAGTGTGTTTGTCGAGATCCGATAAATTGTGGGTTTATGATCAAGTCTATCTATGAACAATATTTGAATCTTCTCTGAATTCTTTTATGTATGATTAGTTTATCTTTGCAAGTCTCTTCGAATTATCAGTTTGGTTTGGCCTACTAGATTGATCTTTCTTGCAATGGGAGAAGTTCCTAGCTTTGGGTTCAATCTTGCAGTGCTCAATCCCAGTGAAAGAAAGGGAAACAACACGTATTGTATTGTTGCCATCGAGGATAAAAAGATGGGGTTTACATCATATTGCATGAGTTTATCCCTCTACTTCATGTCATCTTGCTTAAGGCGTTACTCTGTTCTTATGAACTTAATACTCTAGATGCATGTTGGATAGCGGTCGATGTGTGGAGTAATAGTACTAGATGCAGAATCGTTTCGGTCTACTTCTGTCGGATGTGATGCCTATATACATGATCATATCTAGATATTCTCATAATTATTTGCTTTTCTATCAATTGCTCGACAGTAATTTGTTCACCCACCGTAATACTTATGCTATCTTGAGAGAAGCCACTAGTGAAACCTATGGCCCCCGGGTCTATTTTCCATCATACAAGTTTCCAATCTATTTTATTTTGCAATCTTTACTTTCAATCTATATCATAAAAATACCAAAAATATTTATCTTATCATTATCATCTCTATCAGATCTCACTCTTGCAAGTGGCCGTGAAGGGATTGACAAACCCTTTATCGTGTTGGTTGTGAGGTTCTTATTTGTTTGTGTAGGTACGAGGTGACTCACGCATGGTCTCCTACTGGATTGATACCTTGGTTCTCAAAAACCGAGGGAAATACGTACACTACTTTACTGCATTACCCTTTCCTCTTCAAGGGAAAACCAACGCAGTGCTCAAGAGGTAGCAAGACAGATTTCTGGCGCCGTTGCCGGGGAGATCTACGCCAAGTCAATACATACCAAGTACCCATCACAACTCTTATCCTTCATATTACATTATTTGCCATTTGCCTCTCGTTTTCCTCTCCCCCACTTCACCCCTGCCGGTTTATTCGCCCTCTCTTTTCCGTTCGCCTCTTTTTCGCTTACCTCTTGTTGCTTGTTGCCCTTATGGCTTTACCAAAAGGATTTGATCCTCGCCTTAGAAGGTTGGAAGAAATCGAAAACAACATTAGAAGTTTTATGTCCTTGCAGTTTGAGCATAATAATTTCTTTAGAAACGAGCTTAAAGAAAAAAATGTTTTATCGGTTTCATGAATAAAGAGCTCGATGATATGTCTAAGGAATTTTATGGTTTCAAATCTTAGCTTGCTCATCTTGAAAAATTAATTGCTGAAATCTCGGATAAGCAGGCCACCTTAGTTAATAAGATGGCCGCTAAACTGGAAAGTTTTTATGAGAATAAAGATGAAGATCTAAACGTAATTGATGTGTCCCCTATTAAATCCTTGTTTTGCAATATGAATCTTGATAATAATGGGACTGGAGACGAGTCAACTTTAGTTATAAGGCGTCCCAATGATTCGGAGTCTTTAGATCTTGATGCAAAAATTGATAAAAGTGGGATTGGAGAGGTCAAAACTTTAGATAGCAATGAACCCACTATCTTGGATTTCAAGGAATTTAATTGTGATAATTGTTCTTTGATAGATTGTATTTCCTTGTTGCAATTCGTGCTAAATTCTCCTCATGCTTATAGTCAAAATAAAGCTTTTACTAAACATATTGTTGATGCTTTGGTGCAATCTTAGGAAGAAAAACTTGAGTTGGAAGTCTCTATCCCTAGAAAACTTTATGATGAGTGGGAACCTACTATTAAAATAAAAATTAAAGATCATGAATGCTATGTTTTGTGTGATTTGGGTGCTAGTGTTTCCACGATCCCAAAGACTTTGTGTGATTTGCTAGGTTTCCGTGAATTTGATGATTGTTCTTTAAACTTGCACCTTGCGAATTCCACTATTAAGAAACCTATGGGAAATATTAATGAAGTTCTTATTGTTGCAAATAGGAATTATGTGCCCGTAGATTTCATTGTTCTTGATATAGATTGCAATCCTTCATGTCCTATTATTCTTGGTAGACCTTTCCTTAGAACGATTGGTGCAATTATTGATATGAAGGAAGGGAATATTAGATTCCAATTTCCGTTAAGGAAGGGAATGGAACACTTCCCTAGAAAGAAAATTAAATTACCATATGAATCTATTATGGGAGCCACTTATGGATTGCCTACCAAAGATGGCAATACCTAGATCTATCTTCGCTTTTATGCCTAGCTAGGGGCGTTAAACGATAGCGCTTGTTGGGAGGCAACCCAATTTTATTTTTATTCCTTGATTTTTGATCCTGTTTAGTAATAAATAATTTATCTAGTGTCGGTGTCAAAACCGGCGGATGCGGGTAGGGGGTCCCGAACTATGCGTCTAGGCCGGATGGTAATAGGAGGCAGGGGACACGATGTTTTACCCAGGTTCGGGCCCTCTTGATGGAGGTAAAACCCTACGTCCTGCTCGATTAATATTGATGATATGGGTAGTACAAGAGTAGATCTACCATGAGATCAGAGAGGCTAAACCCTAGAAGCTAGTCTATGGTATGATTGTATGTTATGGTTGTTGTCCTACAGACTAAAACCCTTCGGTTTATATAGACACCGAAGAGGGTTAGGGTTACACAAGGTCGGTTACAAAGGAGGAGATATCCATATCCGTATTGCCTAGCTTGCCTTCCACGCCAAGTAGAGTCCCATCCGGACATGAGACGAAGTCTTCAATCTTGTATCTTCATAGTCTAACAGTCCGACCAATGGAGATAGTCCAGCTGTCCGAAGACCCCCTAATCCAGGACTCCCTCAGTAGCCCCTGAACCAGGCTTCAATGATGATGAGTTCGGCATGCAGTATTTTCTTCGGCATTGCAAGGCGGGTTCCTTATCCGAATAAATCACAGAAGAACTTGAAAATGAGGATAGTGTCTGACCCTGCAAAATAAGTTCCACATTCTACCGCAGAGAGAATAATATTTTCGTAGATCTAACTCTGGCTTGTTTTGGTAGCACGACGTTATGTCATGGCCCGGTGATTATTCGAACCGTTTCTTTTAACCCGCTCCACACATAACGCGAGGCGGTTTCTTGACACGTCTTGCCGAAGCGAAGATCGTGTTCCCTCAATTACGGGATTCTTATTAATGCGGTCATGGGTAACCCAACCGTGTCTAGGACTCCTAGATTATAGGCAAGTCCTAAACGGCTACGGAGAGGACGCTTGATATTCACCGTCTTTATAAAGGGGCAAGGTTTTCGCTTTTTCCCTCTCGTGCTCAATCGAACCCTTCCCCCGCCTTGAGTTCTAACACCCAAAGCCTAGGTTAGGTGCTCCGGTCCTTCAATCATGTCTTGATCCAGCCTTCAAGGCTGATGGATGCCCTCCTCCATTACGGAAGAGGACATTAAGAAGTTGAGGGAGGCCAGATACCTGACCACCGAGGTTTCGCATCTACTGCCTGCTCGAGGGCAGATCGTCCCTACTCCCGAACCCAACGAGAATGTTGTGTTCGTCTCCCACTTCCTCCGAGGTCTAGGCCTCACTCTGGATCATTTCATCAGGGGTTTGATGTTCTATTACGGGCTAGATTTCCACGATCTAGCTCCAGACTCCTTTCTCCACATCTCGACATTTATTGTCGTGTGTGAGGCCTTCCTCCGTGTTACCCCTCACTTTGGCCTGTGGCTCAAGACCTTTGAAGTAAAGCCGAAGATGATCGAGGGGCAATAGGCAGCGTGCGGAGGTGCATCAATAGGCAAGATGGCAGGAGCTCCATGGCCGAAAGGTTCCTTTCCAGAGGTGTCAGAATTATGGCAACGGGAGTGGTTTTACGTCACGGCTCCCAGAAGTGCCAAGTGGGCGGCTGCCCCGCTTTCCGCTCGGGCCCCCACCACAACTGATGTCGTGGATTAGCAGAGGTATGAGCTGGGGTCTAGCCAAGGACGTGCCTATACTGCAAAGCCGCATCCAAGATCTCTTCGAGGGAGATTTTAATTTGGTTGCGGTGATACAAGTTATGCTGGTCCGTCAAGTCCAGCCTTGCAAACGCCGGCCCCTTCTCTTGTGGGAGTTCAACCCAGAGGGACCACGTGCCATTCAAAGTTTCCTCGGCCTGACGCACGAGGAGATGTACAAGTTATTCTTCGGACCTCAAGTATAATGTCCGTATATTACCGAGGACGTGGGCCTGAGCAGTAACCGCGCCGCCGAACAAGTAAGAAATCCTCTAGCCGAGCACACTGTCTTTTATTCGAAGTTATTTCTGAGAGTTCGCTTTTTGACCAGGACTGGCTAACAAAGGCGAAGATGATTCGGTGTTTGGCCCCCCTCCATGAGGGTTTGGAAAATCCAGTATTGGAAAAGATGCTCGAGGTCGCACCTTTCCCGGAGCCCTTGAAGGAAGATACCGGGGGGGGGGGGGGGGAGGGGGATAATACGGGCGGACGCGGGCCCCAATCGCTGCCCGTTCCAACCGAGGGAACGAGCGTCTCCGCGAAGGAGGACGACCGGGGGAGGAAAAGGACTGCTTCCGAGGATCCGGAAGCCAAAGCCTCCAAACGGGAGAAGAAGTCTCCCACAGAGGGTCCTGCCTCGGGGGGTGCTTTTGGCGCACAAAGTCCACAGGGGGATTAGCCCTCCAACGAGTCGTAAGTGATCCAAAATAGTTTAATAGTAAAGGTATACTATCTTTTTTCTCTGAGAAAATAACCACCGCATATATCTTGCAGTTCGGGCCTTAGCCCCTCTCAAATGAGCTCGTCTTTGGCGGATTGTCGGAGTAATTGGACACGGATACCCCGAAGAGGGCAAGACGATATTTCAAGACGTCGGGGCTAGCAAAGCCCCTCAGTCTGACAGCCGGCTACCGACTACACCAACCAGCCGGCTGCCGACTGCGCCAACCAGCCGGCTGCCGACTGCATGAACCAGCCGGCTGCCGACTGCGCCAACCAGCCGGCTGCCGACTGCACGAACCAGCCGGCTGCCGACTGCAGCCCAACCCAACACCGACAAGACACCGATGGGACGGCCGTACCCGAGCACTATTCACGTGTCACCCCAGCCATCATGTATAGTGTCACTTGTCCCCTGACACTATTTATGAAGTGACACAGGGGACAAGCATGACATCCCACCATGCCTTGCCCATGCCACCACTTAGCTTAGATGATAAGCTAGCCACACTATATATATGAGCATCCATGCATCCATCCAGGATGAACACACACCCCCACACTCTCACGCCACATTCATTTGGCCACAAGGCCACTCACGGCCACAAGCCATGGCCATACTTGGCCACTAGAGCCTCCACGTCCGTGGCCCTCGAGTGCCTCGCCGCGCTCAGGGCCCTGCTCGCCCGCGCATGCTTCGCGCTGTGCCTGGCTCCCGCGCGCCATCCGCTTTGCCTCAGGCCCCGACGCGCCCGAGCCCCTGCTCCCCCTACCGCCCCCTCCTGCGTCGCTTGCCAGCTTCCCGCCTGGCCGGCTCCGCGACCCGGCCGCGTCCTGCGCGCTCACCGGCTTCCTCGCCACCCGGCCACACGGGCTCCAACCGCGCGCGTCGCCCCCTGCGGCTTTCGTCCGCGCCCACGCCCACTTACACGTGCGCCCCCGCGCACCTCCACTTCGTCGCCGCTCCACCAACCGCGCGCTCACTGTCCGCGCCTGCCGGCTTCGCTCGCGCCGGATCCCCCGCAATCCGGCCTGCCGGCTTCACCCTCGCTTCTCCTCCGCTTCGGCCAGCTTCCCGGCAGCCCGGCCGGCCGGCTCCCACGCTGGCTGGCTTCCCGGCAACCCGGTCAGCCGGCTCCCGTGCTGGCCAGCTTCCCGCCAACCCGGTCGGCCGGCTCCTGTGCGGGCCGGCTTCCCCGCGACCCGGCCGCCGGTTTCCGCCGTGCCCCGCTACTACCTGCTACTCGTACAGAGAAGTAAAGAAAAAGATGAGGCTGGCTGCATAGAAAGGTAAGAGTGTGGCCGGCTGGAGAAAAGTCAGGCGCCGGCTGCTAAAAAAAAGAAGAGGAGCCGGATGCTAGAAGAAAAAGGGCCGGCTGCTTTCTTGGGACCGGCTGAAAAAGTCCAAGGCCGGGTGCCAAAGACCGGCTGACAAAAAAAATTCCGACTGCTGGGTTGGTAAAAAGAGAGAGAGAGGCCGGCTGCCCGAGAAAGAAAGGAAATTACCCAGCTGACTGCTCGTGCAGAAGAAGCGTCCGGCTACCCGCTGCCAACAGACAGACAAAGAGAAGAAAAAAGATTGTTGCCAGGTGGAGAAAAGTCAGGCCGGATGCCCACCTGACTGCTCTTGCACAAGAAGCGTTCGATTGTCGACAGCCAGCAAAAGAGAAGAAGACAAAGTAGTTGCCGGGAGATCCGGCCCGACTGCTTAGCAGTTAGCCCGAATCTCGGGGGCTACACCCAGCGGGTGCGCTGACGCGCCCCCACGAGAGATAACACAAAGTAGTTGCCGGAAGATCCGGCCCGACTGCTCAGCAGTCGGCCCAAATCTCGGGGGCTACACCCAGCGGGTGCGCTGACGCGCCCCCGCGAAAGAGAAGACAAAGTAGTTGCCGGGAGATCCGGCCCGACTGCTCAGCAGTCGGCCCGAATCTCGGGGGCTACACCCAGCGGGTGCGCTGACGCGCCCCTGCGATAAGAAGACAAAGTAGTTGCCGAGAGATCCGGCCCGACTGCTCAGCAGTCGGCCCGAATCTCAGGGGCTACACCCAGCGGGTGCGCTGGCGCGCTCCCGCAAAGATTGTAGACAAGAGAAGAGTTTTGTCCGGCTTCCAGCAGCCGGCAGAAGAGAACAAGAAGGAAAAAGGTGCTGCAAGACGCCTCGCCGCCTGGCCGGTCGAGCCTGACCGGCCGGGACCCCCCCTTGTTGAGCACTTGGAGGCTCGAAGGCTGCACCCAGTGGGTGCGCCGGCGCGCTCCGCGAGCGCCAAGCCATGCTGGCTGTCTTCGACAACGACCGCGACTACACGGAAATCAATGTGAGCTCCTTACCCGCATATTTTTGCACCGGGAAAGCATGGATAGCCTTGAGCGATGCTCGGGGGCTGTCTCCGCATTTTATTACAGCAGCATCACTGTTCGCCCGGGTGACAGCCAGAGTTGGCCCGGGGGCTGGCCGCTTGGCCTGCGACATGAGTTCCCGCAGACGGCTTAATACCGTGCGCGGTACCAAAGGCTCACTCTTAGTCACAGACCACAGAGCGGCTGTCCGACTAGCAAAAGTGAACGCTGGAGGCCACCCATGCGAAAAACGCCCGGGAAGAAAAACGTTCGGGCGACCCGGCCGTTTTCCTTTACAAGTATCTACTTGGTTGAATCTGCTCCCAGACTCTGAGTACTGTACACTCCACTTCGCGGCCCACTCTCAGCCACAGACCGCAGAGCGGCTGTCCGGCGAGCGAGAGCACAAGCCAAAAAGCGGAGGGAACGCGAAAAAGATTAAGGGGGCTCGGACGAAGCCGAGTCGGCACCCTCCGCATAAAACTTGCAATGCTAAAAGCAAACATTTGATATATCTGCGTGGACTAACTTTGTCTTTTTCATGATCATTTCCATGAACATTTGCCAAAAAACCTCCGCCCAACTTTGCCAAGTTGCCGGGAGGCTTGGGGGCTACTGTCGGAGTAATTGGACACGGATACCCCGAAGACGGCAAGACGATATTTCAAGACATCGGGGCTAGCAAAGCCCCTCAGTCTGACTGCCGGCTACCGACTACACCAACTTGCCGGCTGCCGACTGCGCCAACCAGCCGGCTGCCGACTGCACCAACCAGCCGGCTGCCGACTGCAGCCCGACCCGACACCGACAAGACACCGATGGGACGGCCGTACCCGAGCACTATTCACGTGTCACCCCAGGCATCATGTATAGTGTCACTTGTCCCCTGACACTATTTATGAAGTGACACAGGGGACAAGCATGACACCCCACCATGCCTTGCCCATGCCACCACTTAGCTTAGATGATAAGCTAGCCACACTATATATATGAGCATCCATCCATCCATCCAGGATGAACACACACCCCCACACTCTCATGCCACATTCATTTGGCCACAAGGCCACTCACGGCCACAAGCCATGGCCATACTTGGCCACTAGAGCCGGCCATACACCTGCATATATGAGATCAGATGCCCTTGGCACTGATCTCAGATACAGCTCCAGGAGCACTTTGTACCAGATATATTAGATATACTCAGACATGCAGGAGTAGGGGTATTATCTCTCCGGAGAGCCCCGAACCTGGGTAAACTAGCGCGTGCTACTCGCATACCCGCTCCCGGTCCTATAAGCAGAAGTCTTACCCTCACACTAAGCCCTCGTGGCATCTGTCGACTCGCAAGCCCCCCGTGAGAATACCACAACAGGGATCTTCTTCCAGAGATGATGGAGAGCGAAACGCCTCCCCCGGACTCCTCCGCTCCAGAAGCGGGCGACCCCAAAGTGTCGTCACGGAGGGCCTCTCCGGATCCGGTGAGGCCAGAAGACAATCCCATAGACCCCTGAAGTCCCCAGCGTCTGGCTCCCGAAGAGAAGAGTCCGGCACCATCTGGTGTGCGGTCGGACGTTCTGAGGGAGTTGGTGGGGCGAGCGGCCATCTCCGAAGAACACCGTATGCTGATGAGTACGGTGATGGAGAGAATCTCATCCGTCGAAAGCGGATTACATGAAGCCTTTATGAGTCTACTGACATGCTTTGAGGTACGTGAGATAATATGTGATAGTACTGCACACATGTTAGGTGTGCCCTGTGTAGATAGTAGCCCCTGAGACTCTGGTTGTCGTCGAGAACGGCGGCGGAAAGAGGTTCATATTCCCAGGCAATAACCAGACTGCCCCTATGTGCAGGTGCTGGAAGCTCTGGTGGCTAGCCGGACTAGTGAGTTTGCCAAATTAAAACGGCAACTGGATGCGGCAGACACCGACATCGAGCTTGTTAACAAGAGGCTTGATGAGGCACAGGGTAAGTGTTATTTTCCGGTGAACGCCACATAGTAAGAGCAGCATGATGCCAGTATCTTTAATATGTTGCGACTGCAGATGGAGCTGCCATCGTAGAAGCCCTGCGGGCAGAACTTGCCCGAGCCAAGGAACAAGCGAGGATTAGTAATGCGGCTGCTTTGAAGGCGGCCGAAGAGTTGAAAGCCGAGAAGGCCACACATTGCGAGAACCAAGAGAAGATGGCCAAGATGGTCACAGAATTAAAAGACAATGCCGACCGTTGCCGGGTCCTTGAAAAAAAACCGAGCGAAGGCAACGGACCTTGAGAAGGCCGCCGCGGCGGGCAAAGACACCCGTTCTGCTATGAGAGTGAAGAAGGAGGAGCTGCGGGAAGCCGGGGATATTGTGGCTGGGAAACCCTTCATGTTACGGAGGAAGTTCGGAGATCCATGGTATGCCCCTCTGGATCGGCTGTGGAGTTCAGCAGATGTGTATATGAATTTGGCGGCGAGCGCTGCCGATGCGGCCAAGTACCTCCAAGGTCAGACATATTGTGAAGTGGACAAGCTGTTCTGGACGCAATTCCACCTTCCAGAGCGTCCGCTTTCATTGACTGACCAGCTAGCCAAATGGGACGAACTGAATAGGTTGTCCGGACTCGCCATGAGGTCTGTTGTGGATCAGCTATGGCCGGAAAGGCCAAAGCCAAACAGCTATTTCAGCTTGGTGCAGCAGTTCCTTGATGCGGTGCCGCACATTAATGCGATGAAGAGGTCGGTGTGCATAGAAGGCTCGCGGATGGCCCTTGCCCGTGTTAAAGCATACTGGGCGGAGATGGACGCTACCACTATTGCGGCGCAGGGTTCGGCCATAGGCCGGGTGGCTGCCAAGCACTATTTCGAGGAGGTTCTCGAGGGTGCTCGTTTGATAGAGGCCCAGTGCTCGAATAATATTATGTTTGAGTGATATGTATTCTCATTGTAAGCACAATGCTTTTATGAATTTTTATAAGGTTATGTTTATACTTTTGTCTGAAAGTAGTATGATGCCTCCTGTGCGGCCGTTTATGTATACATGTGTATAACCTGAAAGATTGCAGCCGTCGGCTTCAACCCCCACGCATATAATGTGGAGGTGCTCGCAAAAACGCGTGTTCACACTTAACCCAACGTCTTGGTCCTATTAAGGAGGTGATAGCATAGTGAGCGAGGCAACCGGACTATAATGCTTTAACACTTTCACTTAGCCATAGGAGTTTGATAGTGGGGCTACTAGATAGCCCCTGATGGCTCCGCACTCTCCCAATTGCGGGGTGCATACATGCCTGGCCGGAAAATGGCCCTTCGTTAAGGCAGAGGAATTCTAACATTCCGATAGGTCACCGAGTGGTTGACCAGTCTCACGCTATATCATGACAGTCAGTTTTATGCTTTCTCTACTCAGGTGCTCGTCCGGATGAACCAGGGCACAATCGCAGTAGTTCTCCTGGTGCTACCTTAGCCGGTAAAACGGAACGTAAGGCACCAAAACACAGGAGCCAGGCAAACCCAACATTTGACCAAAGACAATGATTCGGAGCTGATGCATATAAGGCCAAACTCGCGACGCCGAACACTCTCTAAGGTCTTCGGTCTTTATGGTATAAATCGGGCCTAAATAGTGCCCTTCGTAAGAAGCCCCTTGTGTCCTGGTACGTGCATTATTCTGACGTGGCCACATGCCAAGACGTCAGCATCCTTATCAACTGTGCTGAGAATTCGGTGGATATGTATCAACAAGAGACAGTAAAAAAGGTTTACGCAGGGTCTTAATCTAAAAAGAATCCTTGGAGCGGGTCCCTGCTGCACGTCTGCGCCTGTGTCTCCGTTGTGCCGTATCCTGGACGGGTGTAGCACGATGATCATCTGTAAAAGAGAGGAACTTAGGTGAAAAAGTTGTCGTGCAAAAGGATAGTTTTCAAGGGAACCAAGTATAATTCAAGATGAGTAAAAAATTGCCACTTGTCTGCGCGCGTTGAGCCCCTTGTACAGGGGTGTGACCATTGATCCGGTATGAATTACACATAGCTGTGCCAGACTCGTCTAACCGTGTCCGAGGTCTTGACGACCTATTAAATGCTTTAGTTGGTGAGGCCGTTTTTAGTGTGCAGCTGCCAAGGCAGCCGCACTCTCTTCAGCGCGCAAAGATCGCTTAATATTTCTGTTTACTGTAATGATGCCACATGGACCGGGCATCTTGAGTGTGAGGGAAGCGTAGTGCGGTATTGCATTAAAGCAAGCGAAAGCTTCGCGTCCGAGTAGTGCTTGATAGCCACTTTGGAACGGAGCGATGTGGAAGGTTAAATGTTCACTACGGAAGTTATCAGGGGAGCCGAATATAACTTTTAGCAGCCGGGAGCCCGTGCAATGAGCCCCTGGGCCTGGCGTTCCTCCTTTAAAGGTAGTATTGCTATGGCAAATTTTTGTTGGGTCTATCCCCATTTTGCGGATTGTATCCTGATATATCAGGTTTAGACTGCTGCCACCGTCCATCAGGACTCGTGTGAAGTGATATCCGTAAATTATTGGGTCTAATACCAGGGCAGCCCATCCTGCACGCCGGATACTTGCTGAGTAATCAAGATGGTCGAAAGTGATTAGTTGAGACGACCAGTGGCAAGACTCCCCGGTGATAGGCCCCTGGGCATATTTTCCTGGGAGTGCCGTTTTGTTTCTTCCCTTGATCACGTGTAACACATTTACTGTTTTGACTTCTGGTGGAAATTTCTTTTGTTCCCCAGTGTCTTGCTTGAGAGGCTCATCCTCGTCTTCTCTTGGTGTATCCTCCCCCTTGTGTACGGCGTTGAGCTTGCCGGACTGCCTGAAGACCCAACATTCTCTGTGGGTATGATTAGCAGGTTTACCAGGGGTGCTATGGATCTGACATATTTGGTCCAGAATTTTGTTTAGGCTGGGCAGTTCGTCTCTGGCGCCTTTAGAGGGCGGCTTTTGCTGACCTGGCCGAGAGCTTTTGAATCCGGCATTTACTGCCGTGCTCTTCGTGCTGTCTTCTTTATTCCGGCGTTTGTTACTGCTGTTGCACCGTGATTTCCCGTTTCCATCTCTAACTTCAGATGTACTTGGGTTGCTGGTGCTGCACCTGGCTAGCCAGCTGTTCTCACCCGCGCAAAAGGGGGTCATGAGGCTTGTTAATGCTGCCATTGTTCTCGGCTTTTCTTGGCCGAGGTGTCTGGCGAGCCATTCATCACGGACGCTATGCTTAAAAGCTGCCAAGGCTTCGGCGTCCGGACAGTCGACAATTTGGTTCTTTTTAGTATGAAACCTGTTCCAAAGTTTTCGGGATGACTCTCCAGACTGTTGAGCTATATGACTCAAATCATCCGCGTCCGGAGGTCGGACATAAGTCCCTTGGAAATTTACCCGAAAAGCATCTTTGAGCTCTTCCCAGCTTCCAATGGAGTTTTCGGGGAGGCCTTTAAGCCAGTGACGAGCTGGCCCTTTGAGCTTGAGGGGTAAGTACTTGATGGCGTGGAGATCATCTCCTCGAGCCATATGGATATGGAGGATATAATCCTCAATCCAGACCCCAGGGTCTGTTGTTCCGTCGTATGCCTCTATGTTTACGGGTTTGAATCCCCCTGGAAATTCATGGTCCAACACCTCATCAGTGAAACATAGGGGGTGTGCGGCACCCCTGTATCTGGGTGTACCGCGTTGTTCGGATGTTTGTTGTGTTATATTGTATGCTGGGGCGTGATTGCGTGGTCCATAGATGGATCTGGTTGTGCCGTCCTTTTGGTGCGAGCCCTCGCGTGGATCGCGTATTGGCTTGTGAGTGGCGTTGTTTGCCGCTCGATGTTGGCCATGAGGTCGTCTATCCGGCCAGGTGGCTGTTTTGATTTTTGGTTGTGGGGGTCTGAGGCCTCCTCATCAAATTCAGGTAGCAACTTCCGCTTTGGGTAGCTCTTGGTGGGGCGATTGTCGCTGTACCTTGCTGCTGTATTGAGTATTTTACTCCATCTAATTTGGAGTGTGTCTTGTGCAGCCTTGAGCCTTTGCTTCTGTTTTTTCAGACTCCTCGCGGTGGAAACAAGCCTTTGACGGGCATTCTGCTGCTCCGGGTGCCTGTTCGGCGTTATGTCGTCCGGACTATTATCTTTGACAGAATTGGTTTGTTCAGTTTGATTCTCCGTTGCCGTGGTCCAGCAGTGGTTCGCCCTGCTCCAACGCTGGGTCTGTATGATCGTTATTTCTGCCGAGGCGGGATTTGGGGCGGCGCTTGCGCCGCCTCTTTGACTACTTCTCGAGGGAACAAGCCTTCGGTGCGTCCTTCTGTTCCTTCTCGTCGTCTTTCTTGGGTGTGTGTCCACCATGTATACGTCATATGATGAAGTGGACGTCCAGCGCCCTGTGGGTGGTGGTTCCTCTTCGCCTCCTGCATCGTCGTCCATACCGTCAATGTCTTCGGAGTCGAAGTCGAGCATGTCGGTTGAGTCATCGACAGTGGCTATTAAGTGGTTGGTGGGTGGGCGTCGAATTTCTTCGTCGTCCGCATCCCAATCCTGTTGGCCATAATCCGGCTAGGGCTCTCCTGACAAAGAGAGAGACCTTAGTGAATTCAGGATGTCGCCGAAGGGCGAGTGCTGAAAGATATCCGCGGCGGTGAATTCCATGATCGGCGCCCAATCGGATTTGATTAGCAGGGGCGCAGGTGGTTCGGAGTCAGAAAAGGAGTCCGGCACCTTGGAGTCACGGGCTACGCAGAGGATTATGCTGGTGTTCGGCTCGATCACCGTTGAGACTGCAGCCCCTAAGGCGGTGTCTAACCACCCGTCCTTGATTGGCGTAGTTGGCTCTGGTCTAAGGGTCAGAGCTGATGCGGGCACAACCTCTAGGGTACTGTTCGGCGGCAGAGCTAGGTCATACCCATTGCGATAGTGCGGCGCGCCTGGCTGTGGGTCGAATCCGTCGAAGATCAAGTCTCCGCGGATGTCGGCCGTGTAGTTCAAACTTCCAAATCTGACCGGATGGCCAGGGGCGTAGCTTTCAATCTACTCCAGATGGCCAAGCGAATTAGCCCGCAGTGCAAAGCCGCCGAATACGAAAATCTGTCCGGGGAGAAAAGTCTCACCCTAGACCGCATCGCTATCGATGGTAGTAGGAGCCATCGAGTCTAACGGCGACGACACAGAGGAACTCTCAATGAAAGCACCAATGTCGGTGTCAAAACCAGCGGATCTCGGGTAGGGGGTCCCGAACTGTGCGTCTAGGCCGGATGGTAATAGGAGGTAGGGGACACGATGTTTTACCCAGGTTCGAGCCCTCTTGATGGAGGTAAAACCCGACGTCCTGCTCGATTAATATTGATGATATGGGTAGTACAAGAGTAGATCTACCACGAGATCAGAGAGGCTAAACCCTAGAAGCTAGCCTATGGTATGATTGTATGTTAGGTTGTTGTCCTACGGACTAAAACCCTTCGGTTTATATAGACACCGGAGAGGGTTAGGATTACACAAGGTCGGTTACAAAGGAGGAGATATCCATATCCGTATTGCCTAGCTTTCCTTCCATGCCAAGTAGAGTCCCATCTGGACACGAGACGAAGTCTTCAATCTTGTATCTTCATAGTCTAACAGTCCGGCCAATGGAGATAGTCCGGCTGTCCGGAGACCCCCTAATCCAGGACTCCCTCATCTAGCCTCTGTTTTTGTTGTGTTTTTTGTGCTTAATTATTGTTTGTGCCAAGTAGAACCGTTGGGAAGACTTGGGGAAAGTCCTTTTGATCTTGCTGTAAAAAACAGAAACTTTAGTGCTCACGAGAATTGCTGCTATTTTTTACTGGAGAGTGCTATTTAGTTAATTCATTTTGCATATGATTAATAGATAAATTCCTCACGTCCAGCAATTTATTTTATAATTTTTGGGGTTCCATAAGTATTCGAAACCTATAGATTACTACAGACTATTCTGTTTTTGACAGATTCTGTTTTTCGTGCGTTGTTTGCTTATTTTGATGAATCTATGGCTAGTAATAGAGTTTATGAACCATAGAAAAGTTGGAATACATTAGGTCTAACACCAATATAAATCAATAATGAGTTCATTATAGTACCTTTAAGTGGTGGTTTGTTTTCTTTTACTAACGGAGCTCACGAAGATTTTCTTTTAAGTTTTGTGTTGTGAAGTTTTCAAGTTTTGGGTAAGGATTTGATGGATTATGGAAAAAGGAGTGGCAAGAGCCTAAGCTTGGGGATGCCCAAGGCACCCCAAGGTAAAATCCAAGGACACCAAAAATCCTAAGCTTGGGGATGCCCCGGAAGGCATCCCCTCTTTCGTCTTCGTCTATTGGTAACTTTACTTGGAGCTATATTTTTATTCGCCACATGATATGTGTTTTGCTTGGAGCATCTTGTATGATTTGAGTCTTTGATTTTTAGTTTACCACAATCATCCTTGCTGTACACACCTTTTGGGAGAGACTCACATGAATTGGAATTATTAGAATACTCTATGTGCTTCACTTATATCTTTTGAGCTATATAGTTTTTGCTCTAGTGCTTCACTTATATCTTTTAGAGCACGGCGGTGGTTCTATTTTATAGAAATAATTGATATATCATGCTTCACTTATATCATTTTGAGAGTCCTTTAGAATAACATGGTAATTACTTTGGTTATAAATTTGAAATGCTAAGAGAAGTTGGATGCTTGATAGATTGTTCTGAGATATAAAGGTGGTAATATTAGAAGTGTGTTAGTTGAGTAATTGTGAAATTGATGAATACTTGTGCTGAAGTTGGCAAGTCCTGTAGCATGCACGTATGGTAAATATTATTTGACAGATTTGAAGCATGGGGTGTTCTTTGATTGCTTTCCTTATGAGTGGCGGTCGGGGACGAGCGATGGTCTTTTCCTACCAATCTATCCCCCTAGGAGCATGCGCGCAGTGATTGGTTTTGATGACTTGTAGATTTTTGCAATAAGTATGTGAGTTCTTTATGACTAATGTTGAGTCCATGGATTATACGCACTCTCACCCTTCCATCATTGCTAGCCTCTTCGGTACCGTGCATTGCCCTTTCTCACCTTGAGAGTTGGTGCAAACTTTGCCGGTGCATCCAAACCCCGTGATATGATACGCTCTATCACACATAAGCCTCCTTATATCTTCCTCAAAACAGCTACCATACCTACCTATTATGGCATTTCCATAGCCATTCCGAGATATATTGCCATGCAACTTTCCACCGTTTTATTTATTATGACACACATCATCATCATTGTCAGATTGCTTTGCATGATCATGTAGTTGACATCGTATTTGTGGCAAAGCCACCGTTCATAATTTTTTCATACATGTCACTCTTGATTCATCGCAATCCCGGTACACCACCGGAGGCATTCACATAGAGTCATATTTTGTTCTAAGTATCGAGTTGTAATTCTTGAGTTGTAAGAAAATAAAAGTGTGATGATCATCATTATAGCATTGTCCCATGTGAGGAAAGGATGAAGGAGACTATGATTCCCCCACAAGTCGGGATGAGACTCCGGACGAAAAATAAAAAAAAAGGAGAAAAGAGGCCAAAAAAAGAAGGCCCAAAAAATATAAATGAGAGAAAAAGAGAGAAGGGACAATGTTACTATCCTTTTTCCACACTTGTGCTTCAAAGTAGCACCATGATCTTCATGATAGAGAGTCTCTTATTTTGTCACTTTCATATACTAGTGGGAATTTTTCATTATAGAACTTGACTTGTATATTCCAATGATGGGCTTCCTCAAATGCCCTAGGTCTTCATGAGCAAGCGAGTTGGATGCACACCCACTTATTTTCTTTGATGAGCTTTCACATATTTATAGCTCTAGTGCATCCATTGCATGGCAATCCCTACTCCTTGCATTGACATCAATCGGTGGGCATCTCCATAGCCCATTGATTAGCCACGTCAATGTGAGACTTTCTCCCTTTTTGTCTTCTCACACAACCTCAATCATCATATTCTATTCCACCCATAGTGCTATGTCCATGGCTCGCGCTCATATATTGTGTGAAAGTTGAAAGAGTTTGAAAAGGCTAAGTATGAGACAATTGCTTGGCTTGTCATCGGGGTTGTGCATGATGAGAGCATTTTGTGTGACGAAAATGAAGCATGGCCAAACTATATGACTTTGTAGGGATAAGTTTTCTTTGGCTATGGTATTTTGATAAGATATAATTGCTTGATTAGCATACTTGGAGTATTACTATTTTTATGTCAACAATAAACTTTTATCTTGAATCTTTCGGATCAGAACATTCATACCACAATAGAGAGAAATACAATGAAGAATATTCTAGAAAGCATTCCACATCAAAAATTCTGTTTTTCTCATTTACCTACTCGAGGACGAGCAGGAATTAAGCTTGGGGATGCTTGATACGTCTCCAATGTATCTATAATTTTTGATTGTACCATGCTATTATATTATCTGTTTTGGATGTTAATGGGCTTTATTTTACACTTTTATATTATTTTTAGGACTAACCTATTAACCGGAGGCCCAACCCAAATAGCTGTTTTTTTTGCCTATTTCAGTGTTTCGTAGAAAAGGAATATCAAACGGAGTCCAAACAAAATGAAACCTTCGGGAACGTGATTTTTGGAACAAACGTGATCCAGAGGACTTGGAGTGGACGTCAAGAAACGAACGAGGCGGACACGAGGCAGGGGCGCGTCTACCCCCTCGTGGGCCCCTCGTTGCTCCACTGCCCTACTTCTTCCTCCTATATATATATATTGACATACCCCGAAAACATCTAGGAGCACCACGAAACCCTATTTCCACTGCCGCAACCTTCTGTACCCAAGAGATCCCTTCTTGGGGCCTTTTCCGGAGCTCCACCGGAGGGGGCATTGATCACGGAGGGCCTCTACATCAACTCCATGGCCCCTCCAATGATGTGTGAGTAGTTTACCTCAGACCTTCGGCTCCATAGCTAGTAACTAGATGGCTTCTTCTCTCTCTCTTTGGATCTCAATACAAAGTTCTCTTCGATTCTCTTGTAGATCTATTCAATGTAACCTTCTTTTGCGGTGTGTTTGTCGAGATCTGATGAATTGTGGGTTTATGATCAAGTCTATCTATGAACAATATTTGAATCTTCTCTGAATTCTTTTATGTATGATTGGTTTATCTTTGCAAGTATCTTCGAATTATCAGTTTGGTTTGGCCTACTAGATTGATCTTTCTTGCAATGGGAGAAGTGCTTAGCTTTGGGTTCAATCTTGCGGTGCTCGATCCCAGTGACAGAAAGGGAAACGACACGTATTGTATTGTTGCCATCGAGGATAAAAAGATGGGGTTTACATCATATTGCATGAGTTTATCCCTCTACTTCATGTCATCTTGCTTAAGGCGTTACTCTGTTCTTATGAACCTAATACTCTAGATGCATGTTGGATAGCGGTCGATGTGTGGAGTAATAGTAGTAGATGCAGAATAGTTTCGGTCTACTTGTCTCGGACGTGATGCCTATATACATGATCATACCTAGATATTCTCATAATTATTCGCTTTTCTATCAATTGCTCGACAGTAATTTGTTCACCCACCATAATACTTATGCTATTTGAGAGAAGCCACTAGTGAAACCTATGGCCCCCGGGTCTATTTTCGATCATACAAGTTTCCAATCTATTTTATTTTGCAATCTTTACTTTCAATGTATATCATAAAAATACCAAAAATATTTATCTTATTATTATCATCTCTACCAGATCTCACTCTTGCAAGTGGCCGTGAAGGGATTGACAACCCCTTTATCGCGTTGGTTGCGAGGTTCTTATTTGTTTGTGTAGGTAGGAGGTGACTTGTGCATGGTCTCCTACTGGATTGATACCTTGATTCTCAAAAACTGAGGGAAATACTTATGTTGCTTTACTGCATCACCCTTTCCTCTTCAAGGGAAAACCAACGCAGTGCTCAAGAGGTAGCATCGACATAACTAAAACTCCAGGCGGTTAAACCAAAATCACACAGAACAAGGGAGTACCTTGCTCTAATACCAATTGAAAGTGCGTTAAGTCGACTAGAGGGGGTGGTGAATAAGCGATTTTTATGAATTCTTCACTAAGGAATTTCAGGATGAGGAAATTCCTAAGAGAAGAACTACTTGCAGCGGAATAAGTACTCAGATGTAAACATAACAGAACATAAGCATGGTCTTCATGATGAAATGAAAACAAGCACAGAGTATAGAAAGTGTAAACACAGGATAAAATAGGATGAAGACAAACAGACTGAAGAAATTGAACTGAGGAAATTGAGAAAGTCTTAAGCCAAAGTCTTCAAACAGATATGAACAAGCAGACAACACGGTAATGAGGAAATGCAAGGGTTGAGGAAATAGAACAAGTAAGCTTGGTGAAGACAATGATTTGGAAGACTAGTTCCAACTATTGTGACAGTTGTACGTCTGGTTAGGGCGGCTAGGTATTCAAACCTGAGGACATACAGTCCCGGACACCCAGTCCTGAACACACAGTTCAAGACACTTAGTCCTCACCGTTTTCCTCTTGAGCTAAGGTCACACAGACCTCACCCAATCACTTGTGGTAAGTCTTCAACTGACTTCCAAACCTTCACAGTCCCGGTCACTCGGCGATCCACAATTTCCTCTTGGATGCTCTAGACCATGACGCCTAACCATCTGGAAGATGCACAGTCTTCAAAGGTAACAAGCGTCGGATCCACGCAGGATCAATCTATTCAGTGATGCTCAATCACTTTGGATTTGTGTTTTCCTCACTTGATGATTTTCGCTCAAAGTCCTCGGAGGATGGGATGCTCTCAAATGACAAGTGTTGGTTTCTCTCGGAGCAGCCAACAAGCTAGTGGTTGTAGGGGGCGGCTATTTATCGCCTAGGGAGCAGCCTGACATGATAAGACACAAATGCCCTTCAATGATATGACCATTAGGTGGGAAGGTATTTTGGGACAGCTGGCGTGTAGCACAACAACGGTCGAAAATTTTACTATCAAATTCCTCAGGGCTATCATGTTCCTCACTTGTAGGCAATCCGCACTGGCGAATTCCTAACTCCTCAGTTAGAACAAATTCTTCAGAGACCAGAAGAACTTTGTCTCTGTCACTGAAGAAATTGACTGAACTACCTGAGATTTCCAATGGCTTCACTCGAAGGGATTGGTAGGTGTAGGATTTTGAGTTGAGCATCACTTGGAAACTTTTCCTTAGTATTTCCTCGCCCCCCTTTAATAGTACGGTGTTTCCTATGACTCAAGAAAGAGAAAATGAAACTATGAAAACAAAAGTCTTCACGCTTCATGTTCCTCGAATGAATACCAAGTCTTCACGGTCACACCAATTTCTTCACTTTCAAAGTCTTCAGTCGAAGAACTTGATTTTTAGGGTTCGACTTTCTTTGTAAATATCAAACTCCTCATAGACTTATAGACCTGTGTACACTCACAAACACATCAGTCCCTTAACATATAAGTCTTAAATACACCTAAATCACTAAGGGGCACTAGATGCACTTACACTTAGTAACTCGAAACATGAGTTGCAAAATGAACAGAGACTAGTTAAGGGCAAGGTGACGATGTGCATTGGATATGATTCCAAGGTTAATAAGATCACCATTGCACACTCCTTTTACCTTCGGGATTATTGTTGAACCTAAAGTAAATGTTATTTGGTATTTTCATTGAGCATGAATATGATCGGATCATGTTGATTGCAATACGATTATTCATTTAAGTCAAAGAATAATTATTGTTTTGTTTACATGAATAAAACCTTCTATGGTCATACACTTAATATAAATGGTTTATTGAATCTCGATCGTAGTGATACTCATATTCATAATATTGATGCCAAAAGATGCAAAGTTGATAATGATAGTGCAACATACTTGTGGCACTGCCATTTAGGTCATTTTGGTGTAAAGCACATGAAGAAACTCCATGCGGATGGACTTTTGGAATCACTTGATTATGAATCGTCTGATGCTTGTGAACCATGCCTCATGGGCAAGATGAATAAGACTCTGTTCTCCGTAACAATGGAGCGAGCCACTAACTTATTGGAAATAATACATACCGATGTATGCGGTCCGATGAGTGTTGAGGCTGCGGCGGGTATCGTTATTTTCTGACCTTCACAGGTGATTTGAGCAGATATGAGTATACCTACTTAATAAAACACAAGTCTAAAACGTTTGAAAAGTTCAAAGAATTTCAGAGTGAAGTGGAGAATCATCGTAACAAGAAAATAAAGTTTCTACGATCTGACCGCGGAGATGAAATATTTGAGTTACGAGTTTGGCCTTCAGTTGAAACAATGTCGAATAGTTTCACAACTCACTCCACCTGGAACACCACAGCGTAATGGTGTGCCCGAATGTCATAACCGTACTTTATTAGATATGGTGCAATCTATGATGTCTCTTACCGATTTACCACTATCATTTTGGGGTTATGCATTAGAGATAGCTGCATTCACGTTAAATAGGGCACCATCTAAATCTGTTGAGATGACACCGTATGAACTATGGTTTGGCAAGAAACCAAAGCTATCATTTCTTAAAGTTTGGGGTTGCGATGCTTATGTGAAAAAGTTTCAAATTGATAAGTCCGAACCAAAATCGTAAAAGTTCGTCTTCATAGGATACCCAAAAGAAACTGTTGGGTACACCTTCTATCACAGATCTGAAGGCAAGATATTTGTTGCTAAGAATGGATCCTTTTTAGAGAAGGAGTTTCTCTCGAAATAAGTGAGTGAGAGGAAAGTAGAACTTGATGAGGTAATTGTACCTTCTCCCGAATTGGAAAATGGTTCATCACAGAAACCAGTTCTAGTGATGCCTACACCAATTAGTGAGAAAGTTAATGATGATGATCATGAAACTTCAGATCAAGTTACTACCGAACCTCGTAATTCAACTAGAGTATGATCCACACCAGGGTGGTATGGTAATACTGTTCTAGAGGTCATGTTATTTGACCATGACGAACGTACGATCTATGAGGAAGCGATGATGAGCCCAGATTCCTCAAAATGGCTTGAGGCCATGAAATCTGAGATGGGATCCATGTATGAGAACAAAGTATGGACTTTGATTGACTTGCCCGATGATCAGCGAGCCATTGAGAATAAATGAATCTTCAAGAGGAAGACGAACGGTGATAGTAGTGTTACTATCTACAAAGCTCAAATTGTCGCAAAAGGTTTTTGACAAGTTCAAAGTGTTTACTACGATGAGATTTTCTCACTCGTATCGATGCTTAAAAGTCTGTCTGAATCATGTTAGCAGTTGCCGCATTTAATGAAATCTGGCAAATGGATGTCAAAACTGTATTACTTAATGGATTTATTAAAGAAGAGTTGTATATGATGCAACCAGAAGGTTTTGTCGATCCTAAAGGTGCTGACAAAGTGAGAAAGCTCCAGCGATCCATTTATGGATTGGTGCAAGCCTCTTGGAGTTGGAATATACGCTTTGATAGTGTGATCCAAGCATATGGTTTTATACAGACTTTTGGAGAAGCCTGTATTTATAAGAAAGTGAGTGGGAGCGCTACAACCTTTCTGATAAGTATATATGAATGACATATTGTTGATCGGAAATGATGTAGAATTTTCTAGAAAGCATAAAAGGGTACTTGAATAAGAATTTTTCAATGAAAGACCTTGGTGAAGCTGCTTATATATTGGGCATCAAGATCTATAAAGATAGATCAAGACGCTTAATAGGACTTTCACAAAGCACATGCCTCGATAAAGTTTTGAAGAAGTTCAAAATGGATCATGCAAAGAAAGGGTTCTTGCCTGTGTTACAAGGTGTGAAATTGAGTCAGACTCAATGCCCGACCAGTGTAGAAGATAGAAAGAGAATGAAAGTCATTCCCTATGCCTCAGTCCTAGGTTCTATAAAGTATGCTATGTTGTGTACCAGACCTATTGTATACCTCACCATGAGTTTGGCAAGAGGGTACAATAGTGATCCAGGAGTGGATCACTGGATAACGATCAAAATTATCCTTAGTGGAATGTTTCTCAATTATGGAGGTGACAAAGAGTTCGTCATAAAGGGTTACGTCGATGGAAGTTTTGACACTGATCCGGATGACTCTAAGGCCCCGTTCGGCAACACTCCGGCTCCCAACTCCGCTGCTAGAGTAGGCGGTGCGGACCCGAACTCTCCAAATCCGCGGAGCTGAAGTCATGGAGTGGAGCGGCGCGTAGTTCAGTTTTACGGAGAAGAACTTTTGTCGCTTCTCGTTTCAGCAGAATCTGGATCAGCTCGAAATTACAGAAAATGCCACCACCGAGTGAGAGACCTGAACCAGTACGCTCCCATTTGTCTCGTCTCTCTCTCTCTGTCACACTTGAACGGGCTATATTTTTGCCTCCAATGGGCTGGCAGCCCACGCTTTCCTGGAGCGGAGCGAGCCGAACGCGCCACGACCACTCGCTGGAGCGCTCCCAGCACTGAGCAGAGTGGAGTGAGTTATTTCGTTGGAGTGGTCCGTTGCCGAACATGCCCTAAGTCTCAATTTGGATACATATTGAAAGTGGGAGAAATTAGCTAGAGTAGCTCCGTGTAGAGCATTGTAGACATAGAAAAATTGCAAAATACATACGGCTCTAAATGTGGCAGACCCGATGACTAAACTTCTCTCACAAGCAAAACATGATCACACCTTAGTACTCTTTGGATTTTTATCACATAGCGATGTGAACTAGATTATTGACTCTAGTAAACCCTTTGGGTGTTAGTCACATGGAGATGTGAACTAATCACATAAAGATGTGAACTATTGGTGTTAAATCACATGACGTCGTGAACTAGATTATTGACTCTAGTGCAAGTGGGAGACTGAAGGAAATATGCCCTAGAGGCAATAATAAAGTTGTTATTTATATTTCCTTATATCATGATAAATGTTTATTATTCATGCTAGAACTGTATTAACCGGAAACTTAGTACATGTGTGAATACATAGACAAACAGAGTGTCCCTAGTATGCTTCTACTTGACTAGCTCATTAATCAAAGATGGTTAAGTTTCCTAGCCATGGACATGTGTTGTCATTTGATGAACGGGATCACATCATTAGAGAATGATGTGATGGACAAGACCCATCCGTTAGCTTAGCACTACGATTGTTTAGTTTATTACTATTGCTTTCTTCATGACTTATACATGTTCCTATGACTATGAGATTATGCAAGTCCTGAATACCGGAGGAACACCTTGTGTGATATCAAACGTCACAACGTAACTGGGTGATTGCAAAGATGCTATACAGGTGTCTCCGATGGTGTTTGTTGAGTTGGCATAGATTGAGATTAGGATTTGTCACTCCGTGTTTCGGAGAGGTATCTTTGGGCCCTCTCGGTAATGCACATCACTATAAGCCTTGCAAGCAATGTAACTAATGAGTTAGTTGCAGGATGATGCATTACGGAACGAGTAAAGAGACTTGCCGGTGACGAGATTGAACTAGGTATGATGATACCGACGATCGAATCTCGGGCAAGTAACATACCGATGATAAAGGGAACACCGTATGTTGTTATGCGCTTTGACCGATAAAGATCTTTGTAGAATATGTAGGAGCCAATATGAGCATCCAGGTTCCACTATTGGTTATTGACATGTCTACATAGTTCTCGAACCCGTAGGGTCCGCACACTTAACGTTCGATGACGATACATATTGTGAGTTATGTGATTTGATGTACCGAAGGTTGTTCGGAGTCCCGGATGTGATCATGGGCCTGACAAGGAGTCTCGAAATGGTCGAGACATGAAGATTGATATATTGGAAGGTTATGTTTGGACACCGGAAAGGTTTCAGATTAGTTCGAGCATTTTCTGGAGTACCGGGGGGTTACCAGAACCCCCCAGGGGGTTAATGGGACTTCATGGGCTTTAGTGGAAGAGAGAGGAGGTGACTAAGAGGAGGGGCGTGCCCCCCAAGCCCAATCCAAATTGGGGTGGGGGCCGGCCCCCTTTCCTTCTTCTCCTCTTCCCTTACTTCCACCTCCTAGTTGGACTAGGAAAGGGGGGAACCTAGTAGGAGTAGGATTCCCCCTTTGGGGCGCGCCCTATGAGGCCGGCCGGCCCCCTCCTCCACTCCTTTATATACGGGGGAGGGGCACCCCATAGACACACAAGTTGATCTCTTAGACATGTGCGGTGCCCCCTCCACAAATTTCCACCTCGGTTATATTGTCGTAATGCTTTGGCGAAGCCCTGTGTTGGTAACTTCATCATCACCGTCACCACGCCGTCGTGCTGACGAAACTCTCCCTCGGCCCCAGCTGGATCTAGAATTCTAGGGACGTCACCGAGCTGAACGTGTGCAGATCATGGAGGTGCCGTGCATCGGTACTTGATCGGTTGGATCGCGAAGACGTTCGACTACATCAACCGCATTACTTAACGCTTCCGCTTTTGGTCTATGAGGGTACGTAGACACACTCCCCTCTCATTGCTATGCATCTCCTAGATAGATCTTGCATGATCATAGGATTTTTTTTTGAAATACTGCATTCCCCAACAGCCTCCACCACATCCAGAACAAAGAGAGAAGAGACTCGAAGAACAAGAACTCCCGGATATCCATCTTGTCTCTTCCGCTCCATTCCATTTCATAATCACAATCATCACCATAGAGAAAGGAATTCCAAGTTATGAGATTAGGGTTTATAACTCTATTCATACTCATCTCAAGATCGAGACTTGTTTAATCATTCATCTTATGGCGGGTCTTTGTGATATTATCGAGATGATTACCCTTTGTTTGATCTTTGAATGATCTTATTGCGGATCATTCATGTTGTTGCGCCATCACCGTTCCTCTGTCTCAAGCGCCTCAGCTAGCGCGCGCCATCACTGCTCCGCCGCCTCGTCTGCTTGCACACTTTGATATTCTGCCTCCACTACAGCCATCAAAATGGGCCAGATGCCATCAACATCAGCCGCCGGGTCCACCACTTTAAAGCCAGCGACGGGTAATCCACAGCCAGATCTACTGCCTCCTCCTGGTCCCCCTCCTTCTCTAATATCGTATTCGGAGAACTCGGAGGCTCGCTGATGGTGATGCATGCCTTGTGTCACTGCTTCCTCTCCACTAGGAATTTGTTGGGGCCCCAAGTGCAAGGGTTTGTAGTAAGCCACAATTTACCTTAAGTGGACTCAAGGTTTATCGATCCAACAGGAGCTAAGCGGCGCCAACCAATGATCAAGACATGCACACACACAAAACAAAAATTTGTTGTGCCCCCAACATGACTAGTAAGGTTGTCAATCTCGCTTTTTTAGCTTCGCTAGTTACAAAGGAATTAAATGCAACAGTAACAGAAAAAAATTTGGATTTGAAAAGTTGACGAGAATGTAAAAGCAAGAAAGTTAAAGAACATCGATTGAGATTGAAAGCTTTATGGAAAATGGACCGAGGTCCAGGGTACACTAGAGGTGGCTCTCCAAAATAAAACATGGTGGGGCAAAAAAGTCAAAGTTGGGGAGCGATTAACTTGCGGTTTTTATGAGTATGATTATTCATGGCAGAATCAACATATGAGTATCACATTCGTAAATCTATAGACCGTTATTCAACTGTATCTATAGTTAATACTCCACCCAATACTGCTATCCATCATGTATCTTAAAGTATTAAGTTAAAAACAAAGTACTTCAATGAGTATGACAACATGAAGTAGATGATATATTGTCTTCGCCCTGCATTCAAAGGATAACTACGAACCATCTTATTTATCCCTAGTGGCAACAACATAAATACAAGCCTTTCACGACTACAAGATGCTGCTAACGTGATACTATGATCAGAGACCATTCGACGAAACTGTGTACGATGCAATAACCACAAACGGTGGTGTAAAAAACTGTCAAAAAAGGTGCAAAACATTTGTGATGCTGGATGCATCAAACACGGTTCAGATTTTAGTTGCGTGTGCGATGTAGGGCATACAATTCAGTTCAATTAACTATTTGCGATGAGGAGGAACAAAAGAAACGGGCAGCCAGATGAAGTGTGTGCGATATACAACATACGGTTCACTTAGATGAACTGTTTGTGATTAGGCAACACAAAAGAAATGGTCAGCCAGATCAAGGTGTGTGCGATATACGGCATGCGGTTCACTCGGATGAACTGTTTGCGTTGAGACAAGAGAACAGAAACGATTCAATATAACAAGATGTGTGTGATGCGCGGCAAACAGGTCTGTAATCAGAAATGTGTGCGAAGACCGATAATAACACAGACGATTGCTACTAATGAGACGCGTGTGTTGTGCGATGGGATTGCAAATAGAACAACAACAACAACAACAACACACACACACACACACACACACACTTATAAGGACATGGTTGCATAACCAAATTAAACATCCAATTACATAGGTGGGTACTACAACCATGGCATTTGCACACACCAAAGTAAACTATTACATGCATAATTACATATGTGGCTACTACACACATGACATTTCCACACACCAAAGTAAACTATATATTACATGCATGATTAACTAGGATAAACGATTATCTGATCATCATCAACTTCTTGTGACGCTTGCTTGCTTGTGGCTTGATTCGGCCTCATCGATTTGGGTAATGAGGCACTCCCTCATGTCAACGATCCGCCTGTGCATCTCGTAGCTTGTGTACACGCTCTTGGCCGCGAACCTGAGGTGAGGTTCATCCAGTTGCCGCATCCAGGCCCCATGCCAGGATACAGGACGTGTTATATTAGCATCCTGCTTCATCTTTTCGTAGTATGGGTCGATGATGGCCGAGGCGAGTTCAACCATGAAGTCCTTCTTCGTGCTACCCCAGACCCTATAGTGCTCACGGATTTCGACAAGGTTCTCGCAGGCCAAGCCCATAACCCTGAGCGCTTTTACATCGTCGACGGTTTCCACCGTAGCGAACTTGTAGTCGGTGCTCTTGACAAACCTGGTGAAACAGTCGGAAGGCTCTGTGGCCATGCAGTAGTGGTAGATGAGGACATGATGGCACACGCACAACTGGGCGGCGACAACCTTCTGATCTATGTTGGGACGACCGACGGTGTACCGGAGGTCGATTACGACCACCTTGTACATGTCTTGAGCAAGCAACTGCTCAACAGTGTTGATGTAGTCATCCACCACGGCCGGGTCGATGATGTACACCACCGAGAGATCCGCCTCCCTCGCTTGGGTTGATAACCCACAAGTATAGGGGATCGCAACAGTTTTCGAGTGTAGAGTATTCAACCCAAATTTATTGATTCGACACAAGGGGAGCCAAAGAATATTCTCAAGTATTAGCAGCTGAGTTGTCAATTCAACTGTACCTGAAAGACTTAATATCTACAACAAAGTATTTAGTAGCAAGGTACTATGGAAGTAACAGTAATAGTGGCAAAAGTAACAGTAGCAGTTTTGTAGCAATCCTAACAGTAGCAATGGAAAAGTAACTTAGCAAAGATCAATATGAAATGAGCTCGTAGGCAATGGATCAATGATGGATAATTATGTCGGATGACATTCATCATGCAACAGTTATAACATAGGGTGACATAGAACTAGCTCCAATTCATCAATATAATGTAGGCATGTATTCGGAATATAGTCATACGTGCTTATGGAAAAGAACTTGCATGACATCTTTTGTCCTACCCTCCCGTGGCAGCGGGGTCCTATTGGAAACTAAGGGATATTAAGGCCTCCTTTTAATAGAGTACCAGACCAAAGCATTAGCACTTAGTGAATACATGAACTCCTCAAACTACAGTCATCACCCGGAAGTGTCCCGACTATTGTCACTCCGGGATTGCTGGATCATAAGACGAGTAGGTGACTATAACTTGCAAGATAAGATCAAGAAAAAAATATATTCATGAAAACATAGTAGGTTCATATTTGAAATCATGGCACTCAGGGCCTAGTGACAAGCATTAAGCATAGCAAAGTCATATCAACATCAATCTTAGAACATAGTGGACACTAGGGATCAAACCCTAACAAAACTAACTTGATTACATGGTAGATCTCATCCAACCCATCATCATCTAGCAAGACTACGATGGGATTACTCGCGCATGATGATGAGCATCATGAAATTGGTGATGGAGGATGGTTGATGATGATGATGGCGACGATTTCCCCTCTCCGAAGCCCAAAACTGACTCCAGATCTGCCCTCCCCGAGGAAGAACAGGAGGTGGCGGCGGCTCCGTATCATAAAATGCAATGAATCCTTCTCTCCGATTTTTTCTCCCCGAACGTGAATATATGGAGTTGGAGTTGAGGTCGGTGGAGGTCTGTTGGGCCCACAAGGACAGAGGGCACGCCCCAGGGGGTGGGTGCGCCCTCCACCCTTATGGACAGGGTGTGGGACCCCTTCGGTTGATTCTTTCGCCAATATTTTTTATTTATTCCAAAACTAATCTCCGTGAAGTTTCAGGACATTCCGAGAACTTTTATTTCTGCACAAAAATAACACAATGGCAATTCTGCTGAAAACAACGTCAGTCCGGGTTAGTTCCATTCAAATAATGCAAATTAGAGTCCAAAACAAGGGTAAAAGAGTTTGGAAAAGTAGATACGATGGAGATGTATCAACTCCCCCAAGCTTAATTGCTTGTCCCCAAGCAATTCAGTTGAAAAACTAAAAGTGATAAAGAAAACCTTTTACAAACTCTGTTTGATCTCGTTGTTGCAAATAAGTAAAGCCAGCATTCAAGTTTTCAGCAAAGATTATGAACTAACCATATTCACAATAACATTTAGGTCTCACATTTACTCATATCAATGGCATAATCAACTAGCAAGCAATAATAATAAATCTCGGATGACAACACTTTTTCAAAACAATCATGATATGATATAACAAGATGGTATCTCGCTAGCCCTTTCTTAGACCGCGAAACATAAATGCATAGCATCCCTGAAGATCAAGGACTGATTAGACATTATAATTCATGGCAAAAGAGATCCAGTCATACTCAATATCAATTAATAACAATGCATACAAATGACATTGGTGCTCTCTAACCGGTGCTTTTTACAAGAGGATGACGACTCAGCAATAAAAGTAAATAGATAGGCCCTTCGTAGAGGGAAGTAGGGATTTGTAGAGGTGCCAGAGGTTGAGTTTTTGAAACAGAGATAAATAATATTTTAGCGGCATGCTTTCATTGTCAACATAACAACCAAGAGACCTCTGTATCTTCCATATTAGATACATTATAGGAGGTTCCCAAACAGAATGGTAAAGTTTATACTCCCCCACCACCAACAAGCACATTCCACGGTTGGTCCGAAACAACAAGTACCATCCAACTAACAACAGCCCTGGGGGAGTTCTGTTTGCAATTATATTTTGATTTGATTTGAGCATGGGATTGGGCATCTCAGTTACCAGCCATTTTCCCGTGAATGATGAGCGGGGTCCACTCATTGTGAGAATAACCCACCTAGCATGGAAGATATTGACAGCTCTAGTTGCTACATGAGCGATTCAAGCATACAAAACCGATTATCATTTGAAGGTTTAGAGTTTGGCACATGCAAATTTACTTGGAACGACAGGTAAATACCGCATATAGGTAGGTATGGTGGACTCATATGGAACAACTTTGGGTTTACAGAAGTGGATGCACAAGAAATATTTCCGCTTAGTACAAGTGAAGGCTAGAAAAAGACTGGGGAGCGACCAACTAGAGAGCGACAACGGTCATAAACATGCATTGAGATTAACCAACATTGAGTGCAAGCATGAGTAGGATATAAATCACCATGAACATAATTATCGTGGAGGTTATCTTGATTTTGTTTCAACTACATGCGTGAACATGTGCCAAGTCAAGCCACTCGAATCATTCAAAGGAGGATACCATCCTATCATACTACATCACAACCATTTTAATTTTCATGTTGGCTCGCAAGGTAAACCATTGTAAACTCCTAGATAAATAAGCATGGCATGAGTAGCTATAATCTCTAATTGTTATTGCAAACATGTTTCATTCATAACAGGCTGAATCAGGAACGATGAACTAATCATATTTACAAAAACAAGATAGGTCGAGTTCATACCAACTTTTCCTCATCTCAATCATTTCATCATATATCGTCAGTATTGCCTTTCACTTGCATGACCGAATGGTGTGGATAATAATAATAGTGCATGTGCATTGGACTAAGTTGGAATCTACAAACATTTATTCAAAGGAGAAGACAAGGTAATATGGGCTCTTTGTTAGATCAACAATAATGCATTTGATAGACACTCAACATTTTCATCGTGATCTTCTCCTCTCGACCCCCAAAGAAAATAAAAGAATTTCAAAGAAACACAGTGAAATGTTTTTGGAGTTTTTGTTTTTCTGAAGAAAGTAAAACAAGAACGAGAAAAACTATTTACACAGGAAAGCTCCCAACAAGCAAAAGAAGAACGAGAAATCTTTTTGGGTTTTTTAATACTACAACTAAATAAGAATGGAAGTAAACTGAGCTACAACTAATTTTTTGGGTTTCTTAAAGTTTTTCAAACACACAAGAAGAAAGCGAGAAAAAGAAATAAACTAACATGGATAATACAATGAAAAAGTATGTACACCGACAACTGAAATGAGTGTGTGAACATGAATGTAATGTCGGTGAAAAATACGTACTCCCTCAAGATTAGGCTTTTGGCCTAAGTTGTTCTATTCCCATGGAGCAAAGTAGTCCTCTTTGGTGTACTGAGGAGGATCCTGGGGGTTCCACTGGTTAGTGAGCTCTTGTGGCTGCCACTGAGAAATAGACTCCTGATATGGGTCAAGTGATGGCTCTGGCTCAGGAACTGGGGATCGTGTCCCCTCCTAGTATGCGCGAATATCCGCGGGCAAAATGAAGTACCTGCCTGAATGAATATCGAACAAAGTAGGTGCAGGCGAGGTAATAATCTGAAAAGTATCCTCGCTAAATATCAAGTTATAAATGAGTCTCTTTTCCTCATCATAGTGAATAAACTTATGTGCTACCATGCTTTCATAATCTAAGTATATGGTGGGTAGTAGTTTCTCCTCTTTCTCTTTATGCCTAATGGGTATCTCGAAGCGTCTAGCAAGGCGGGAGGTGAAGATACCTCCGAAAATAGGACGCTTTGTACGATTTAAACTCAACCGTTTAGCAACCATAGCGCCTAAACTAAAAAAATTTATCACGAAGTAAAGCATGGCGCAAAATGGCAAGGTTAGGAGCACTAAGGCCTCCACTCCCCATGCGACCAATTAAACATCTCCCAGCAAATAATGAGTAGTAGTGCAAAACAGGAAAAATGTAAACTAGCCACTCTCGCTTCCGACACCCTTCTCCTTTCCCCTATGGTAACTTCATCAATAAAATCTTCCACACCTCTAGGATGTGGTTCCTCGACGCTACCTTCATAAGGTAATTTACAAACCTCACAAAAGTCATAAAGCGTCATCTCCTTATGCTCATCATATAAGTGAAACTCTACCGTGGGTGGTGATCTCGCAGCATGAAAATGAAAATTTTGCACGAAAGTATTAGTGAGTAGGAGGTACTGGTCACATTGGTCGTGGAGGAAGTCGGTGATGCCTGCATTCTCAGCCAAACAATAGAAATCCTCATGAATTCCGGTCGCCTCCAAGAACGCATCACATGGCCATTCACATGGCCGAATCTCCGCAGCGAGGAAGATTGTACTTGGGCTTCTCCTTCTCCTCATTTTCTTTTTCCTTTGAACCCTGGCTCAAGGAGCCTCTCAACAATCTCCTCATCATTTTCTTCCTGTGAAAATTTCCGAAATTTTTAGTGACTCAAAATAAAAGTGAACCAAACTCATAAAATTGATAGCAACTACTCGTACAAGTGCCTAGAGGCTATATCATGCATCAAGCTCAAGAACAAGGTCACCACAACAACAAAAATTTGCAATAAATAAAGCACTAGAACAAAAACTAATTAGACCATTGGAGGAGTCACATACCGAACAACAATCCCCAAAAGCAGTTTTGTGAATGGAGCTTGAGCAAGGAGATAAAAAATGGCAGCAAAATGAGCAAGAACACGGGTTTGAGCTATGGGATGATTTTTTTCTAGAGGAAGACAAAGTGGATGGGTGCTGGAATAAGTGGAGGGGACCCACGTGGGACCCACAAGGTAGGGGGCACGCCCTCCACCCTTGTGGCCCACTGGTGAGGTCCCCTGGTGTGTTCTTAGTGCCAAATTTTTTCAAATATTCTATAATAAATAAATTTTCAGGGCATTTGGAGAACTTTTATTTTGGGACATTTTTTATTGCATGGATAATTCAAAAAATAGACAGAAAATACTACTTTTGCTTTATTTATTCTAAATAACAGAAAGTAAAAGGTGGGTACAGAAGGTTGTGCTTTCTAGATTCATCCATCTCATGCTCATCAAAAGGAATCCGTTAACATGGTTGATCCAGTCTTTAACAAACTTCTTCCGAATGACATGAAACCGGAGAATTTTTGAATAACACCAGGTTACCTCAACAGGGATGTACATGTTCCCAACACTAAGAATATCATATTTCTTTTTGACAGTAGGAAGAGGGAATTCAAAACCTCCGATAGTAATAGTTGAAAATTTTCCAATAGAATTGATACCATGAACTTGAGGTCTTTTCTTCGTGAAGTCTACCGTATGCTCATAACCATTAACATGAAAAGTGACATTGCCTTTGTTGCAATCAATAACAGCCCCCGCAGTATTCAAAAAGGGTCTACCAAGGATGATTGACATACTATCGTCCTCTGGAATATCGAGAATAACAAAGTCCATTAAGATAGTAATGTTTGCAACCACAACAGGCACATCCTCACAAATACCGATGGGTATAGCAGTTGATTTATCAGCCATTCGCAAAGTAATTTCAGTAGGTGTCAACTTATTCAATTTAAGTCTATGATACAAAGAGAAGGGCGTGACACTAACACCAGCTCCAAGATCACATAAAGCAGTTTTAACATAGTTTCTTTTAATAGATCATTGTATAGTTGGTACTCCTGGATCTCCAAGTTTCTTTGGTATTCCACCCTTAAAAGTATAATTAGCAAGCACGGTGGAAATTCCAGCTTCCAGTATCTTTCTTTTATTAGTAACAATATCTTTCATATACTTAGCATATGGAGACATTTTAAGCATATCGGTCAAGCACATATGCGAAAAGATAGGTATAATCATTTCAGCAAAGCGCTCAAAATCCCCATCATCCTTCTTCTTGGATGGTTTAGGAGGAAAGGGCATGGGTTTCTAAACCCATGGTTCTCTTTCTCTACCATGTTTCCTGATACGTCTCCAACGTATCTATAATTTTTTTATTGTTCCATGCTATTATATTATCATTCTGGGATGTTTTACAATCATTTTATAGCAACTTTATATAATTTTTTGGGACTAACCTATTGACATAGTGCCCGGTGCCAGTTGTTGTTTTTTGCTTGTTTTTTACTTCGCAGAAAATCAATACCAAATGGAGTCCAAACACAGCGAAACTTTTTGGTGAACTTTTCTAGACCAGAAGACACCTGTTGGGCCAAGAAAGTACCTGAGGGGTGCTCCGAGGGGAGCACAACCCACCAGGGCGCGCCTGGGGGCCCAGGCGCGCCCAGGTGGGTTGTGCACACCTCGGTGGCCTCCCACATCGCCTCTTTGCTCTATAAATACCCTAATAGTCCAGAAACCCTAGGGGAGTCGATGAAAATCAATTCCATCCGCCGCAAGTTTCAGAACCACCAGATCCAATCTAGACACCATCATGGAGGGTGTCGGCGTTCTGGGAACAGGGGTCCCCAGACTTGCCTGCCAACGGCCTGCGGCGTGGCTCGAGTGGGGGCCCAACATGGCCCATCTTCATCAACACAAGACTCAAGACCCTCGCGAGGGACCAAGCCTCGCGAGGCGGACGACACGGCGCATCCTCAGGCGCAGCCTCCTCAGGCTGGCTCGCGAGGAGACGGAGATATCAAGGCAGGGTACCTCGCGAGGTGCCAGTGACGCAAGCCATGACGATCGAGGGTGCCAGGCGGGTGCCAGCGCGCGCAGCGTCCTTCTTTCCTCTTTGGTGCAAAGGGGGCAAGCGCAGCCGCGGAGTACCGAGGCATCCGACAAAGGTTGCCATTTCGGTGCAACGAGACCAGGACCAAGCGGACTACGAGACGGAGGTCACCATGGAGCCCAGCACGGCGTCACCGCAAAGCCTTTCACAGGCGAAGACCACCTTTAGTCAGGATAAGAGTACTTGCTGCCCCCCTTCAAATTAGCCCGCCATTGTTGGCTCCCTTCCCGCTTGATATTTGGGAAGAGGACCTGGGCCTCTATAAATAGGGACCGGGCACCCACATAGCGAGGGGTTGGTTCGATCAGTTGGTAGGTCAATCAGTTCGTAGAAGGGGTTCGGAGGGTTCGGTTCGGCGCATGGATCCGGCTAGCAAGTAGAGAGAGAGAGAGAGAGGTGACAGAACTCCTCCCTGCAGTTCGTCCCCCCAGCTAAGAATAGACCCTCGCGAGGCAGTTCTTCCTTGTAGTGTTCATCATAATCAGCCCCAAGAGGCAATCCATCCACCACACACTGGAGTAGGGTATTACACCACAATGGTGGCCCGAACCAACATAAATCTTGTGTCTCTTGTGTGATTCCTTTAGCAGTTTAGATCTTTGTTAGATGGGGAGGTTGAGGATGTGATTTCCGCGCGCACCCCAGTGTTCGAACCTTAAGGGTCTGCCGGAACCCGAAATCCGACAAAGGGGTTCATCATCCTTATTGGTGCCTCTCCGATGATGTGTGAGTAGTTCATTGTAGACCTACGGGTCCGTAGTTAGTAGCTAGATGGATTCCTCTCTCTCTTTTGATTCTCAATACAATGGTCTCTTGGAGATCTATTTGATGTAACTCTTTTTGCGGTGTGTTTGTTGGGATCCGATGAACTTTGAGTTTATGATCAGATCTTTGTTTTTATCCATGGAAGTTATTTAAGTCTTTTGATCTCTTATAAGCACGATTACTTATAGCCTCGTATTTCTTCTTCGAATCTTTGGTTTAGTTAGGCCAACTAGATCGATTTTTCTTGCCATGGGAAGAGGTGCCTTGTGATGGGTTCGAGCTGACGATGCTCGATCCTAGTGATAGAAGGGGAACCGACACATATGTATCGTTGCTATTAAGGATAACAAGATGGGGTCTATTTCTACATAAATAGATCTTGTCTACATCATGTCTTCATTCTTATTGCATTACTTCGTTTCTCCATGAACTTAATACACTAGATGCATCGAGGATAGCGGTCGATGTGTGGAGTAATAGTAGTAGATGCAAGCAGGAGTCTGATGACCCACAAGTGAAGGGGATCTATTGTGGCCTTTTCGATAATTAAGAGTGTCGAACCCAACGAGGAGCAGAAGGAAATGATAAGTAGTTTTTAGCAAGGTATTCTCTGCAAGCACTGAAATTATCAGTAACAGATAGTTTTGTGATAAGGTAATTTGTAACGAGTAGCAAGTAATACAAGTAAATAAGGTGCAGCAAGATGGCCCAATCCTTTTTGTAGCAAAGGAAAAGCCAGGACAAACTCTTATATGAAGGAAAGCGCTCCCGAGGACACATGGGAATTATCGTCAAGCTTGTTTTCATCACGTTCATATGATTCACGTTCGGTACTTTGACAATTTGATATGTGGGTGGACCGGTGCTTGGGTATTGTCCTTACTTGTACAAGCATCCCACTTATGATTAACCCCCATTGCAAGCATCCACAACTACAATAGAAGTATTAAGGTAAACCTAACCATAGCATGAAACATATGGATCCAAATCAGCCCCTTACGAAGCAACACATAAACTAGGGTTTAAGCTTGTGTCACTGTAGCAACCCATCATCTACTTATTACTTCCCAATGCCTCCCTCTAGGCCCAAACAATGGTGAAGTGTCATGTAGTCAACGTTCACATGACACCACTAGAGGGATGACAACATACATCTCATCAAAATATCGAACGAATACCAAATTCACATGACTACTTATAGCAAGACTTCCCCCATGTCCTCAGGAACAAACGTAACTACTCACAAAGCATATTCATGTTCATAATCAGAGGGGTATTAATATGCATAATGGATCTGAACATATGATATTCCACCAAGTAAACCAACTAGCATCAACTACAAGGAGTAATAAACACTACTAGCAAGCCACAGGTACCAATCTGAGGTTTGGATACAAAGATTGGATACAAGAGATGAACTAGGGTTTGAGATGAGATGGTGCTGGTGAAGATGTTGATGGAGATTGACCCCCTCCCAATGAGAGGATCGTTGGTGATGACGATGGTGATGATTTCCCTTCCCGGAGGGAAGTTTCCCTGGCAGAACAGCTCTGCCGGAGCCCTAGATTGGTTCCGCCAAGGTTCTGCCTCGTGGCGGCGGAGTTTCTTCCCAAAAGCTTGCCTATGATTTTTCCTTGACAAAAGACTCCATATAGCCAAAGATGGGCATCAGAGGGCCACCAGGGGGCCCACGAGGTAGGGGGGTGCGCCCAGGGGGGTAGGGCGCGCCCCCACCCTCGTGGATGGTGGGTGGCCCCCCTCTGGTACTTTCTTCACTCAATATTTTTTATATATTCTGAAAATAACTCCTGTGGAGTTTCAGGACTTTTGGAGATGTGCAGAATAGGTCTCTAATATTTGCTCCTTTTCCAACCCAGAATTCCAGTTGCCGGCATTCCTCCTCTTCATGTAAACCTTGTAAAATAAGAGAGAATATGCATAAGTATTGTGACATAATGTGTAATAACAGCCCATAATGCGATAATTATCGATATAAAAACATGATGCAAAATGGACGTATCAACTCCCCCAAGCTTCGACCTCGCTTGTGCTCAAGCGGAAGCCGAAATTGAAAATTATGTCCACATGTTTAGAGATAGAGGTGTCGATAAAATAAAATACGGACATGAGGGCATCATGATCATTCTTAGAACAACAACATATATATATATATATTGTCATATGATCTCCCATGCTAAAGTAAGAATTCATTCACATACTCAAGTATGAATCAGAAACTTCATTGAAAACTAACAAACTATAATTTCAGTCATTGAAGCAATTGCAATTTATCATAACATAGGAAAGAGTCAATATAAGAGCTTCTCAGCAAGTCCACATACTCAACCATCTTTTAGTCTTTCATAGTTGCTAACACTCACGCGATATTTACGGTTATGAATTTTTAATCAGACACAAAGAAAGACATGGGCTTATAGTTTTGCCTCCCAACGTTTTACCTCAAGGGTAATGTCAACAATAATAGTTCATGAAAACCCACATCCAATTAGCCATATATATCAGGATCCTTCCAAGACATTGTGCTTGCCAAAGGGTAAAATGTAAAAAGGAAATGTGAATATCACCATGACTATTTGCATGAAGTATAAGACAAGAATAAAAGATAGGCCCTTTAGAGGGAAGCAGAGGTTGTCATGTGCTTTTATGGTTGGATGCACGGAATCTTAATGCAAAATAACGTCACTTTATATTGCCACTTGTGATATGGACCTTTATTATGCAGTCCGTCGCTTTTATTTCTTCCACATCACAAGATCGTATAAAGCTTATTTTCTCCACACTAATAAGTCATACATATTTAGAGGGCAATTTTTATTGCTTGCAACGATGACAACTTACTTTATGGATCTTACTCAATCCATAGGTAGATATGCTGGACTCTCATGGTAAAATTGGGTTTAGGGATATTTGGAAGCACAAGTAGTATCTCTACTTGGTGCAAAGAAATTGGCTAGCAAGAGAGGGAAAGGCAAGCTCAACATGTTGGATGATCCATGACAATATAATTTATCTCATATGTAAGAAAACATAACCCATTACGTTGTCTTCCTTGTCCAATGTCAACTCTTTAGCATATCATACTTTAATGAGTGCTCACAATTATAAAAGATGTCCAAGATAGTATATTTATATGTGAAAACCTCTCTTTCTTTATTACTTCCTATTAATTGCAACGATGACCAAAACTATGTTTGTCAACTCTCAACAACTTTTATTCATCATACTCTTTATATGTGAGCTCATTACTCTCCATAGGATCCATATGATCTCTTTATTTCTTCTCTTTTATTTTATTCCCTCAAGATCATAGAAAAATAATCAAGCCCTTGACTCAACACTAATCTTTATTATATATAGCTCACGGACTCGATTACATAATCATAAAGCAAAACTCACAACTAGATCATACTAAAACTTTATTCTACTAGATCAAGATATTATCAAAAGGATCGAACTAAGAAAAACGATAAAGATAAAAGTGATGGTGATACGATACCGGGGCACTCCCCCAAGCTTGGCAGTTGCCAAGGGGAGTGCCCATACCCATGTGATTATGCCTCTTTTGCCAGTGAAGGAGATGGAGTTGTTGATGATGTAGGTTTGTCGTCCCTCTTCCAAGGCATAGGCTCACCATCATAGAAGGATGATCGAGTCTCCGGGATCCTTAAATCTGCAGCCAAACTCATCCTCTTGAATCTATATTCATACTCACAGTTTTGATTTTGTAGGTCATAGATCTAGGCTTGGAGGTGCTCGATTTTGTCATGAAGCTTGAAGATGGCCTCCCCAATGTCCTTGGCGTCCAGCTTGTGGTTGTTGGTGAACTCCGTGATCATTATGTGATTGGAGTCGAGTCCACGCTCCACCATCTCCTGACACTTGAAAACTTGTTACTCCATTGCCTCGAGCCTTGTCTCCACGCTTCCGGTCCTCCTTGGTCCCTCAACATCGCGGATGTGCAGCAAACCCTCACGCATCTCAATGGTTTGAGGATGTTGCAGCACTTCCGCGAGGTAGGGGTTGATGACCTTCTCGACGAACTTGTCCTTGCGGGCACATGGAGACGTCATGGTGATCTAGATCTGTCAGAAAAACAGCTCGAAACAAGAATAGAGGATATTTGCGTGGTACGATGGTCAAAACCTTCGGGAGATTATATAATGAATTTTTACCGACCATAAGAAGTATCGTGCAAGAAAACGGAGCCCGGAGAGCACACGAGGTGCCCACGAGGCAGGGGGGAGCGCCCAGGGGGGGTAGGGCGCGCCCTCCACCCTCGTGGACGCCTCGTGTCTCCCGGACTACTTCTTATTTTCCTATTTTCTTAAATATTCCAAAACGGAGAAAAATTGCCATTAGAACTGTTTTGGAGTCGGTTTACTTACCGTACCACATACCTATTCCTTTTTGGAGTCTGAAACGTTCTGGATAGTGTCTCTTATGTATTCCTCCGGGGTTATGATTTCAATAATATTAGTTTCAACATTTATGGGATTACCTGAGATATAATGTTTGATTCTTTAACCGTTCACCACCTTTGGATTTGTGCCTTCGAAGTTGTTGGTTTTTATGGCACCGGAACAATAGACCTCCTTAATAACGTAAGGACCTTCCCATTTAGAGATAAGTTTGCCTGCAAGAAATATTAAACGAGAGTTGAATAGCAACACATAATCACCTACATTAAACTCACGCTTTTGTATCCTTTTGTCATGCCATCTTTTAACTTTTTCTTTAAACAGTTTGGCATTCTCATAGGCCTGGGTTCTCCATTCATCAAGTGAGCTAATGTCAAATAACCACTTCTCACCAGCAAGTTTGAAATCGTAATTGAGCTCTTCGATGGCCCAATACGCCTTATGTTCTAATTCGAGAGGTAAGTGACATGCTTTTCCATAAACATTTTATACGGAGACATACCCATAGGATTTTTATATGCAGTTCTATAAGTCCATAATGCATCATCAAGTTTCTTGGACCAATTCTTTCTAGATCTATTAACAGTCTTTTGCAAAATTAATTTAAGCTCTCTATTGCTAAGTTCTACTTGACCAGTGGACTGTGGATGATATGGGGATGCAATTCTATGATTAACATCATACTTAGCAAGCATGTTATGAAAAGCACCATGAATGAAATGTGAACCACCATCAGTCATTAAATATCTAGGGACTCCAAACCTCAGAAAAATAACTTCTTTAAGCATCTTAATAGAGGTGTTATGATCAACACTACTAGTTGGAATAGCTTCTAGCCACTTAGTAACGTAATCAATAGCAACTAAAATATGTGTATACCCATTAGGGGAAGGAAAAGGTCCCATATAATCAAAGCCCCAAACATCAAATGGTTCAATAACAAGTGAATAATTCATAGGCATTTCTTGACGTCTACTAATATTACCAATTCTTTGACATTCGTCACAAGACAAAACAAACTTACGGGCATCCTTGAAGAGAGTAGGCCAATAAAAACCGGATTGCAATACCTTATGTGCAGTTCTATCTCCAGCATGGTGTCCTCCATAAGCCTCAGAGTGACACTTGCGTAGGATCTGTTCCTGTTCATGCTCAGGTATACAACGTCTAATAACACCATCTACTCCTTCTTTATAAAGGTGTGGGTCATCCCAGAAGTAATGTCTTAAATCATAGAAAAACTTTTTCTTTTGCTGGTATGTGAAACTAGGTGGTATAAATTTAGCAACAATGTAATTGGCATAACCAGCATACCATGGAGCAGTGTGAGAAGCATTTATGACAGCTAATTGTTCATCAGGAAAGCTATCATCAATAGGTAGTGGGTCATCAAGAACATTCTCTAACCTAGACAAGTTGTCTGCAATAGGATTCACAGCTCCCTTTCTATCAATAATATGCAAATCAAATTCTTGTAGCAGGAGAACCCATCTAATAAGTCTAGGTTTAGTATCTTTCTTTTCCATAAGATATTTAATAGCAGCATGATCAGTGTGAATAGTTACTTTAGAATCAACAATATAAGGTCTGAACTTATCACAAGAAAATACAACTGCTAAGAATTCCTTTTCAGTAGTAGCATAATTTCTCTGGGCATTGTCTAGAGTTTTACTAGCATATTGAATAACATTTATTTTTTATCAACTCTTTGTCCTAGAACAACACCTACACCATAGTCACTAGCATCACACATGATTTCAATGGGTAAATTCCAATCAGGTGGCTAAACAATAGGTGCAGAAATCAAGGCTTTCTTAAGTATTTCAAATGCTTCTACACAATCATCATCCAAGACAAAAGGAATATCTTTTTGTAATAGGTTAGTCAGAGGCCGGGAAATTTTTGAGAAGTCCTTAATGAACCTCCTATAAAAACCGGCATGACCAAGGAAACTTCTTATACCTTTGATGTCCTTGGGACACGACATCTTTTCAATAGCATCAACTTTAGCTTTGTCAACTTCAATACCTCTTTCAACAAATTTATGCCCCAAGACAATACCTTCATTAACCATAAAGTGGCACTTCTCCCAATTCAAGACAAGGTTAGTTTCTTCACATCTCTGCAAAAATCGATCAAGGTTGCTCAAGCAATCATCAAAAGAGGATCCATAAACAGAGAAATCATCCATGAAAACTTCACAAATCTTTTCATGAAATTCAAAGAATATAGTCATGATGCATCTTTGAAAGGTAGCAGGTGCATTACTGTGACGCCCTCGATTCAATCATACACTAATCATACACGCAAACGTGTATGATCAAGATCAGGGACTCACGAGAAGATACCACAACACAACTCTACAAATAAAATAAGTCATACAAGCATCATATTACAAGCCAGGGGCCTCGAGGGCTCGAATACAAGAGCTCGATCATAGATGAGTCAGCGGAAGCAATACTATCTGAGTACAGACATAAGTTAAACAAGTTTGCCTTAAGAAGGCTAGCACAAACTAGGATACATATCGAAAGAGGTGCATGCCTCCTGCCCGGGATCCTCCTAAACTACTGCTGGTCGTCGTCAGCGGGCTGCACGTAGTAGTAGGCACCTCCCGAGTAGTAGTAGTCGTCATCGACAGTGGCATCTGGCTCCTGGGATCCATCGTCTGGTTGCAACAATCGAGTATAGAAAGGGGGGAAAGGGGGAGCAAAGCAACCGTGAGTACTCATCCAAAGTACTCGCAAGAAAGGAGCTACATTACATATGTATGCATTGGTATCAAATGGAAAAGGGGGTATCATATGTGGACTGAACTGCAGAATGCCAGAATAAGAGGGGGATAGCTAGTCCTTTCGAAGACTACGCTTCTGGTAAACTCCATCTTGCAGCAGAAGAAGAGATTAGATGGTAAGTTCACCAAGTAACATCACATAGCATAAACCTAACCGATGATCCTCCCCTCGTCGCCCTGTGAGAGAGCGATCATCAGTTGTATCTGGCACTTGGAAGGGTGTGTTTTATGAAGTATCCGGTTCTAGTTGTCATAAGGTCAAGGTACAACTCCAAGTCGTCCTGTTACCGAAGATCACAGCTATTCGAATAGATTAACTTCCCTGCAGGGGTGCACCACATTTCCCAACACGCTCGATCCCCTTTGTTTGGACACACTTTCCTGGGTCATGCCTGGCCTCGGAATATCAACACGTCGCAGCCCTACCTAGGCACAACAGAGAGGTCAGCACGCCGGTCTAAATCCTATGCACGCAGGGGTCTGGGCCCATCGCCCATTGCACACCTGCACATTGCGTACGTGGCCGGTGAGCAGACCTAGCAACCTCCATTACAAAGGAAGTTGTGTTACGTGGTCCAACCCGGCATGCGCCGCTTAGTCGCTGACGTCATGAAGGCTTCGGCTGATACCACGACGTCGAGTGCCCATAACTATTCCCGCGTAGTTGGTTAGTGCGTATATGCCAGTAGCCAGACTCAAATCAAATACCAAGATCTTGTTAAGCGTGTTATCTTGAAGTCAACGCGAACGCCGACCAGGGCCAGGCCCACCTCTCACCTGGGTGGTCTGAAACTGCCCTGCCGTTCCGCCACAAAGATCAACATAGAGGGCCATCAGGAAAGTATGTCCTTCCAGCCCCCAATTCTTGAATCAACCGCGGGTACTCAACAAGCCGACCCAACTTTAGTCACAACATATATAGTACGTATGTATAGTATATACCCGTGATCAACACCCAAAGTGATCACGGCCCGATAGTATAGCATGGCAGACTGACAAGGATGTAGGGCCACTGATGGTAATCTAGCATCCTATTCTAAGCATTTAGGATTGCAGGTAAGGTATCAACTGTTGTAGCAACAATGACACGCTATGCATCAGAATAGGATTAACGGAAAGTAGTAACATGCTACACTACTCTAATGCAAGCAGTATAGAGAAGAGTAGGCGATATCTGGTGATCAAGGGGGGGGGCTTGCCTGGTTGCTCTGGCAAGAGAGAGGGGTCGTCAACACCGTAGTCGTACTGGGTAGCGGCGGCGTCGGTCTTGGTGTCTAGCAAGAGAAGAGGGGGAAGAAACAGTAAATATTAAGCAAACAGATGCATGACGATGCATGACACGACAAAGCGTGATGCTATGTGTGCCCTAATGCGGTATGAGGTGGTACTGGTGAAGGGGGAAAACATCCCTGGTGTTTTTGCGTTTCCAGACAGATGAACCGGAGGGGGAAAGTTGCATGTTCGCTATGCTAGGGATGTGTGGTGGAGGAACGGGCCATGTATCTAGATTCGTCTCGTCGTTTTGAGAAACTTTCATGTACAAAGTTTTTCCAAACAAGCTACAATTTATTTTATATTATTTTTAAAAGATTTAAATCATTTTTAGGATTTATTCAATTATTTTGAATCAACATTATCTAGAATAGTTTTTGCTGATGTCGGCATGACATCAGAAGTTGACCTGGTCAACCTGACAGGTGGGTTCCACCTGTTAGTGACACATTTAATTATCCAGTTTAATTAACCTAATCAGGATTAATTAGGACGGTGGGCCCCACTGTCATTGACTAATTAATTAATTAACTAACAATTTAATTAGTTTAGTTAATTGATTAGTTTAATTAATCAAAATTAATTAAGTTAATTAATCCTTTAATCAATTAATTAATTAATAATTTTATTTATTTTTTATTTTTATTTTTTTCATTTTCGTTCTGGGCGTGGGCCCCGTTCGTCATAGGGCCAGGGGGCCAAAGCGGGCACGGGCCCTACCGGGCACAGCCCGGGCGCTAGATGCGGGCGCGTGGGCGCCCGTTACGGCGCTCGCCCAGGCCAGCCGCGGGGGCGGGACTGGCGAGGCGCGGTTTGGCGCCGGCGACGCAGGGATGCAGGGGCCATGCGCACGTGGGGCCGGGCAAGGACGGCGACTAGTGGGCGCGATGGAGGCGGCGGGCGCGGGTGGCAGAGGAGCAGCAGCGGGCACCTTGAAGCGGGGCAGAGGCGTGCGGCGGTCCTAGCGAGCCGCATCAGCGTCGGCGAGGCAGGGTAGCAAGGGGCGCGGGCGAAGCAGCAGTAGGGCCACGGCAGCGCGCGGCGAGCGCGGGGGTGCATGGCAGGGGCTGCGCTGCAGGCGCGTGCGCGGTTGAGGCCACGGCTAGTGGGCGGCGTGAGGATGTGGGCGTGCGAGCGCACGGGCAGGCGCGACTAGGAGCACGGCGGTGGCGCGAGTCAGGCAGGGACGGCGTGTGAGCAAGGAGGAGGCAGGGAGATCCGGGACGCAGGCGAAGCACGGGTGCACGCATGCGGTGGCCAGAGCGGGCGTGAGGCGCGGGAGAGAGGGGAGGTGGAGGCCGAGCCTCACCGCGGGCGCAGGGATCGTTGCAGTGGGGCGCGGAGAGGAGGTCGAAGACGATGCGGCGAAGAGGGGCAGTCCGGCGAGGAGGAGGCGCCGGCGAGGTCGTCGTGCGGCGAGGGCGAGGCGGCATCGGGCACGTCGGGCGGCTCAGGGGTCGAGCCCTCGATCTCGATCCAGATCAAGGGGGGAGTGGGGGACGTGGTGGTGGGGGGGGGGGTGTAACGCCCTCGATGCGGCTATGTCTCCCACGTGTCGAGGCACGACTTAGAGACATAGGCGCATTGAAAGCAATGTCGCAAGTCGGGAATCATTACACAACCCATGTACATATATAATATAAAGGGGAATAATAGCATAGTTGGCTTACACTCGCCACGTCACATCAAAGTACATAAATAACATCCATCATACAAACACTCACGGCCCGACTATAGCGCCAAAATAGAAAAGACCCCCAACAAGCGACTCGGTCCTGGATCTAACCCCGAATAGGCATCCCTACTGATCATCCGAAAACGACACATAGTAACGCTGAGAGTCCTCGTCGTACTCCCACTTCAGCTCGAGCGTGCCATCCGGAGAGGTATCATCGGTCCCTGCATCTGGTGTAATAGTAATCTGTGAGCCACAGAGGACTCATCAATCTCGCACCCTCGCGATCAAGACTATTTAAGCTTAATAGGTAGGAAAGGGGTAATGTAAAGTGGAGCTGCAGCAAGCGACTAGCATATATGGTGGCTAACTTATTCGCAAAGGAGAGCGAGAAGAGGAGGCAAAGCATGAGCGGAAACTTTATAGAGCAGCCTACGCAAACATAACTCCAACGCCGTGTCCACTTCCCGGACTCCGCCGAGAAGGGGCCATCACGGCAACACACTCGGTTGATTCATTTTAATTATTTAAGGTTCAAGTTATCTACAACCGGACATTAACAAATTCCCATCTGCCCATAACCGCGGGCACGGCTTTCGAAAGATCAATCCCTACAGGGGGTCCCAACTTAGCCCATAACAAGCTCTCACGGTCAACGAAGGAATAGACCTCCACCCAGGACCCACCGATCAGACTCGGTATCCCGGTACAACAAGATGAGTCGACAGGTCAAAACTAGTCCAGCAACACCGCCCGAATGCGCCGACAAATCCCGATAGGAGCTGCACATATCTCTTTCTCAGGGCACACTCAGATTGTCCAAACTTCCGGTAGGCCAGCCCAGAGTTGCCCCTAGTGGCCACCGGCGGCTGACGTTCCGGACCAACACTCAGAGGAGCACTGGCCCGTGGGGGGCTAAAATAAAGATGACCCTCGGGCTCTGGAAACCCAAGGGAAAGAAAAGTGGTAGGTGGAAAATGGTAAAAATAATGTTGGGCATTGCTGGAAAATCTTTAATCAAGGCGAACTATCAAGGGGTTCCCATATAGCCCAACCGCGTAAGGGACGCAACAATCCGGGAACTTAACACCGATATGACGGAAACTAGGGCGGCAAGAGTGGAACAAAACACTAGGCGAGAGGCCGAGCCTTCCACCCTTTACCAAGTATATAGGTGAATAAAGATAACATAGCAATATAATGATATCCCAACAAGTAAATAAGTGTTCCAACAAGGAACGGCTCCAATCTTCACCTGCAACTAACAACGCTATAAGAAGGGCTGAGCAAAGCGGTAACATAGCCAATCAATGGTTTGCTAGGACAAAGGTGGGTTAGAGGCTCAATCATGGCAATTGGGAGGCTGACAAGCAAGTGGTAGGCATCGTAGCATTGGCAAAGCAAAAGAGCGAGCAAACTAGCATAGCAAAGATAGTAGTGATTTCAAGGGTGTGATCATCTTGCCTGCACAGTTGTCAGAGTTGACTGGATCCTCAAAAGCAAACTCAACGGGCTCCTCGTTAGCGAACTCGTCTCCCGGCTCTACCCAACAACACAAACAAGCAACAAGGATACAATCAACCATGTGCAAGGGCAACCAATAAGATGCGAAGATGATATGCTATGAGGGATGCGATGCGGGATGCAAAATGCAAGACGTGACACGAAATGCATGAACCTGGCCTCAACTTGGAAAACCAAGTGTGCCACTGGATAGAGGGGAATAAATCCCCTGAAAACGATATAAAGATCATGGCAATCGGAGCTACGGTTTGGAAATGGCAAGCGATTTACTAAACGAACCGATCTGCGATTTACAGCAAGTAGGCTCCTAAATGCAACGAAATGAACATGCTACAGCCACCAAACATGAAAACAAATTGCATGGCAGTGATGTAATCAAGAAGCTTAACAAATCACCAGGACTGAGGCATAGGCAAATTCATCCATTAAGGGCTTCAAACAAGCATGGCAAAACTGAATAGGCAAAACCGATTTCAGACTTTGCGAAATTAATGCTAGTCTGAAATTTCAGACAACGATGCTCTCTTCGGAGCAGCAAAACAATATGAAGCAGAACCTGAACATGGCAAGTAAGAGCATGGAATGGAGATACTCAACAAGCTTAACAAAACACCCAAAATGACCTGGGGCCAAAAGGGTTCACAAAATACTCTACCGAGCACACGAACATCAATGAAACACAATCAGTTTTCAGACTTAGTGAAAACTGGGACATGCTGAAATCATAACTCACGGAGGCATGTAAACGAGCTCGATGCTCTCACTACGGTGCAAGTCATGGCAAGGCAAGCATATATCCATTAAGAAGGCACAAAATGCTAGCTAGTAATGGCAAGAACAATGGCATAGCATGCATGGATCACTAGCAATAGCCCCGGCAAAATCGCAAAAGAGTTCACGATCTGCCCAAAACAACAACTATGCAAAAGTTGAGCTTGATTGAGTCAACCTAGGTTGCTCCGACATAACAAGTAAAGACCTGGATGGATTAAGCACAACAAGCATAACAAATCACTCTTACTGATCATCCTCAAAAGAGGCACAGATCACTAGGAAACAAGCTGGACATATAGCATCGTGAACTAAAACATCCCAGACTTAGTGATTTTCACTAAGTCCCTGAAATCAGTAAACTCAGGTACCCTACTTCGCAAGCTTGCACAAGACAACACACACATCCTAAAAATGCAAGGTAGGCACCTCTGGAAAGAAGACAACATGCTTAACAATTCATCCCAAAGGGGCACAGGCATATCATGCACACAATAATCATGGCAAAAATGACAAAAGTCAATGTAAGACTAACGGATCTGCAATTTAACTCATGATGCCTCCTTCTAACAGCATTTTGGGAACCAAGATGACCTCAAATGCAAATGATGCAATGGAATGAAATGATGTACTCATCGAGACGAAGATTTTGATATATCATATGCCCAAAACGGAGCTACGGATGCGGAGATATGATGCGTCAAAGTATGCAAAATAATCCGGGAACTTAGTGAAAAAAAAGGTCAACCCTAGGGTTTTCCAGATCTGGATCGGATCTCGCCGGAGCACGCAAAACGAGGTTCGCCGAGGTCGGTGCCGGAGCGTCGCCGGACTTGAAGGAGGCACGCCGACCGGAGGAGAACTTGCCGGAGACGGAGAAGAAGCCGGGGCGGAGGGTGGCCAGAGCTCGCCGGAGACGTGCGGCGAGGAGGCGAGGCGCGACCGGGTCGCCGGCGTAGAGGAGCCGCGGCGGCCCGCGAGGCGGCCCGGTGACGGCGCGTGGCGGCGTCGAGCGAAGGGAGGCGAGGCGCGGGCACCCTGGCGGCGGGGCGAGCGGCGCTGGGAGACGGGCCGGGAGGGCCCCTCCTGGGCCCGGACGGGCCGGCGCGGCGGCGCGCTGAGGCGATGTGGGCGCGGGGCGCGGACCAACCGGCGGACGCCACGTGGCGGCGGCGCGCAGAGGCGGACACGTCCGGCCCGAATCGGACGTGTCCGTCGGCGGGAGGAGCAGTGGATCTGGGAAATTAGGGTTTCGGAGGAGGAAGACGAGATCCGAAATGGAGGGGGAATAAATAGGCATAGAGGGAGCTAGGAGAGTCCAAATGAGGTGCGGTTTTTGCCCACACGATCGTGATCGAACGACCGAGACGATGGAGCAGAGTTTGGTGGGTTTTGGGCCAAATTGGAGGGGTGTTGGGCTGCAACACACACGAGGCCTTTTCGGTCGCTCGGTTAACCGTTGGAGTATCAAACAAAGTCCAAATGACCCGAAACTTGACAGGCGGTCTACCGGTAGTAAACCAAGGCCGCATGGAAAGTCTCGGTCCAATCCGGAAATGTTTAATCCCCACACACGAAAGAAAGCTAGAAATGGCCACCGGAGGAGAACGAAGCGCCGGAATGCAAAACGGACAACGGGGAAAATGCTCGAATGCATGAGATGAACATGTATGCAAATGCAATGCACATGATGACATGATATGAGATGCACGAAAACAAAAACAACACACGGAGATAAAGACCCGAACCCGAGAATTAAATATAACTTAATGCCAGAAACGGCAAGAGTTGGAGTACAATTCGGGAAGGTTACATATGGGGCGTCACAGGGGGAGCGTGCAGTCTCGGTGGGGGGATAAGGGGACGGCGTGCCTATTGGGCCGGTTGGGCCCGACCTGGTTGGCCCTTGGCCTAGTTGGGCTGGTCAGCTGGGCCACAGATGGCCAAGGGGGGGGGGGGTTTCTCCCTTTTTGTTTTGTTTTAGTTTTAGTTTTTCTTTCTATTTATTTTCTTTTCTATTTTAATTCATTTTAAGATACTTAGGCACTTTATAAAAATGTATTTATTACACCATTATTACATATGCAATTTATGGCACCGCCTGAACATTTTTGTTTTAACTTTTGAAAACTTTTATTATTTAACTTTATTTTAAATTTGAATTTGAATCAGTTTTGAACTAACCCGAGATTAACTACACTGATAGAGGTGACGTGGCATCGTTAATGTGGGATTACTGTAGCATGATTATCCGGGCATTACAAAACTCCTCCACTACAAGAAATCTCATCCCGAGATTTAGGAGGTAGAAGGAAACAGTGCGGGGTATTCATCACGCAGGCGGTCCTCGCGTTCCCAAGTGGTTTCATCTTCAGAGTGATGCGATCATTGGACCCTAAGGAACTTGATCGCTTTCTGACGTGTACGGCGTTCAGCTTGGTCGAGAATGCGGACCGGATGCTCTTTATAGGAGAGGTCCTGTTGCAATTCGAGCACTTCATGATCCACTGCTCGGATTGGGTCCTTGAAGCAACGGCAGAGCTGTGACACGTGGAACACATCGTGAACCTGAGAAAGGTTCGACGGAAGCTCCAGTTGATATGCCACTTTTCCACGCCTTTCATGAATAGTGAAGGGACCGATATAGCGTGGAGCTAGCTTTCCCTTGATCCCGAAGCAGTGAGCACCCTTCATTGGTGTAACTCGAAGATAAGCCTTTTCGCCAGGTTGATAGACCATGTCTTTGTGATGACGGTCATACTGACTTTTCTGACGTGACTGCGCAGTCTTTAGATTCTCGTGAATAATGCGGACTTGTTCTTCGGCCTGTTGGATAATATCCGGACCGAAGAGTGGACGTTCCCCAGTTTCTGACCAGTTCAGAGTGGTCCAACACTTTCGTCCATGTAGCACTTCGAAGGGGGACATCTTCAGACTAGCTTGATAGCTATTGTTATAAGAGAACTCGGCATATGGAAGAGATTCCTCCCATTTCTTGCCGAAGGAAATTACACAAGCTCGAAGCATGTCTTCGAGAACTTGGTTGACACGTTCAACCTGTCCTTGCGACTGAGGATGAAACGCAGTACTGAACGGCAGATGAGTTCCCATAGCTTCTTGGAAACTTGCCCAGAATCTTGAAGTGAATAAGCTACCATGGTCCGAACTGATAACCAGTGGAATACCATGAAGTGAAACAATTCTGGACATGTAGAGAGTTGCAAGCTGACTAGCAGTGATTGTTTCTTTGACCGCCAGAAAATGTGCAACTTTAGAAAGCCGGTCAATGACGACAAGAATAGCATCATTACCTTTCTGCGATTTGGGAAATCCAGTGACGAAGTCCATTTCAACATGGTCCCATTTCCATTCAGGAGTAGAGATAGGTTGCAGAGTTCTAGCAGGCCTTTGATGTTCTGCTTTGATACGACGGCAAACGTCACACTCAGCAACATAACAAGCAATGTCTTGCTTCATATTAGACCACCAGAATCTTTGACGAATATCCTGGTATATCTTTGTACTACCAGGATGGATGGACAGAGGCGTATCATGAGCTTCTTTCATAACCTCCTGTGTCATATCATGGTTTTCCTCTGAACATGGCACCACTAGGCGGCCTTTGAAGTACAAGGCGCCATCATCGGCGATAGTGAAGAATGAGGGCTTTCCTTCAGCTAGATGGCATTTAATCTTGCGGGCTTGAGAGTCATATCCCTGAATTCTCTTGATGGAGTCCAAGAGATCTGGTTCGACAGCGAGGGTATTGAGGGAACCCTGGGAAACAACACGGAGGTTCATCTTGCGAAACTCCTCAGGAGGTGGAGCGAGTGCACCAGGGGGAACAATGTGGAGGTTCAGCTTTCTAAATTCTTCGACAAGCGAGGGCTGAACTTTGTGAACCTGGAGGTGGTTGCAGTAAGACTTGTGGCTCAAGGCATCAGCCATTACATTAGCCTTGCCTGGGGTATAGGATATACCCACATCAAAGTCTACAACAGTCTCCATCCATCTCTACTGTCGGAGGTTTAGGTCTGGTTGAGTAAACAGATACTTCAGACTTTGATGGTCGGTGAAGATCTCGCAACAATTACCAAGAAGGTAATGTCGCAACTGCTTCAAAGCATGAATGACAACAGCAAGCTCAAGGTCGTGAACTGGGTAGTTTTCTTCGTGAGGGCGCAGTTGACGAGAGGCATAAGCAACTACTCTACGCTCTTGCATTAGGACACAGCCTAATCCTTGACGGGAAGCGTCGCAGTAAATGACGAAGTCCTTCTTAGTATGAGGTGGAGCAAACACTGGGGCAGAAGTCAACCTGTCTTTGAGCGCCTGGAAATTTTCCTGACACTTGTCTGTCCATTGGAACTTGACACCCTTATGTAACAGATTAGTTAGAGGCCTGGCAATCTTGGAGAAGTTCTCAACGAATCGACGGCAATAGCTGGCTAGACCGAGAAAACTTCGGACTTGCTTGACATTCTTCCGAGGTGTCCAATCGAGAATAGCCTGAACTCGTTCAGGGTTGATGGCAATATCATCCTTGGAGATGACATGCCCAAGATAGGTTACTTCGGGGAGCCAGAATTCACACTTGGAATACTTAGCATAGAGTTGATGCTCTCGAAGCTTTTCTAGCACAAGACGAAGATGTTCATCATGTTCCTCCTTGTTCTTGGAAAATACAAGGATATCATCCAAATAAACCACGGTGAACTTGTCGAGGTAATCCATGAATATATAGTTCATCAGACAAGAGAAAGTGGCTGGAGCATTCATTAAGCCGAATGACATGATGGTGTACTCGTATGATCCATACCGAGTCACAAAGGCGGTTTTTGGGATATCCTCTTCATGAACAAGGATCTGGTGGTAACCCAACCTCAAGTCGAGTTAAGAGAACACTGATGAGCCAGCCAGTTGATCATAAAGATCATTGATCCGAGGAAGAGGATATTTATTCTGAATGGTAGCTTGGTTTATAGGATGGTAGTCTTGGACTAATCGGTTCGTCCCATCCTTCTTATTAACAAAGAGAGAAGGTGCTCCCCAAGGAGAGCAACTAGGGAGAATGAAACCTTTGACAAGAGACTTTTCGATTTCCTCCTTAAGCTCAATGAGTTCATGCGGCGGCATCTTGTAGGGTCGTTTGGCTATAGGAGTGGTGCCTGGTTTCAAGTCGATGATGAATTCGACAGCTCTAGCAGGGGGAATCCCTGGAAGTTCTTCCGCAAAGACGTCTTGTAATTCATGAACGATGGGAATGTTTTCAATGCCCTCAAGTGGTGCAACATTCAATGCATTCAAGGCATAAAGTCGTGCCTCGGCATTCTGAACTAGATGAGCCTGGTAAGTAACTATTTCGTCGGAACGATGTAGCAGATGGACGGTCTTAGTGGCGCAAACTATAGAAGTAGTATGCGCTTTCAACCAATCCATCCCTAGAATGAGGTCAATGTTAGACGACTTCAGGATAATGGGAGAGGCATAGAATTCTAGCCCTTTGATTTCCACAGGGACGTCGATGCGAACCAGTGAGGTTTTACATTGTCCCACGGGGTTTTTTACCACTACCGAAGTGTTCATCTCCTCACATTTAACATCGTGCTTGTATGCAAAATCTTCTAACATGAATGAATGCGATGCTCCTGAATCAAATAAAATAGATGCAGGTACTGAATTTACGAGGAGTGTACCCATCATAGTAGCAGGCTGGTCTTGAGCTTCATTAAGATCAACGTGGTTGGCATGAAAACCACCATAAGACCTGGCATTGTTGTTGCGAGGCTGGCTGCTTCCACGACCAGCTGTAGGAAGGGCCAGTTGATTTTGGTTCTAAAAGCAGTTCCTGGCGAGGTGACCTGGCTGGCCACACTTGTAGCACAGACCATTATTGGGAGTGGGAACAGGAGCTCGGGGTGGTGGAGCTGGAAGTCTTGGCTGCCTAGTTGGTTGGGGAGGCAGACGCGATGCAGCATAGGACTGCCTTGGAGCAGGTGCAGTTGGCTGGTACATTCTGTTGGGAATCCATATCCTACACTTCTGCGAGGACGGGCCCGAAGATGAGCTCGTGTCACGGTTGCGCCTATGAGAGCTCTGGTGTTCCTGCAGACCAGTTTCGACATTGATGGCCTTGTTCACCAAGGTGGCAAAATCGGCAAAGTCGTGCACTTGAAGTGCGAGCTTGATATCAGCTTGAAGGCCATCACAGAACTTCTCCTGTCTGCGTGCATCAGTTGCAATGTCTTCTTCAGCATAGCGGGACAAGTCCAGAAACTCCCGCTGATAAGCTTCCACAGTTTTGTTGCCTTGGGTGAGGCTGCGGAACTCACGTTTCTTACGGTCCATGACTCCGTGAGGAATGAAGCGAACACGAAAAGCAGCTTGGAAGTCTGGCCAGGTGATGATTGTTCCAATGATAGAGTACTCCTGTGGCTGTCCCACCATTGAGCAGCGGGTCCTTTCAGGAAGAAGGAAGCAAAGGTGACATAGCTGGCAGGGGCTACATCAGTAGACTCCATCTCATAGGTGATGTCACGGAGCCAGTCATCGGCATCCAGAGGCTGAGTTGAGCTGCGGTACACAGTTGGGTTGAGGCGCATGAAATCCTGCAGAGTCACTTGGGTTGGCTGCTGGTTCATATTGGGGCGAGGAAACTGAGCCATAATATTCTCCATGAACTGGCGATTCAGCTCAAACTGTTGCATCATCCCAGCCATGTACTCAGGCGGTGGTGGGGGATGGCCACCACGACCACGACCACCTGGTCTAACCATCCTGCTAATATATAATAGGGGTAGTCCAGCATTGAGAATTTGCAAGGACAAGCATCATTCATGATGAAACATGCATAATGAAAGGAACATGATAGATACTACATAGTAGTTGGCATATCTTACAAAAGCGATCACGCATAGAGTTCGATACACAGAGTTCAGTACATAGCCTAAGAACATCATAGGCGGCACGCAGGCTCGCGGTGATTGCATCTAACACTAACAAGCAAGCCTACATCATTCCCAGGAGGAACTGTGGAGGTAGGTGTAGCCTGACAGCTGGTAGTGACGTGACGGAAAGTCCTCAGCGTGAGTAGCCTAGGGTCTGCGGATACTCTGGTACGGAACCCGACGCGCAGGTGGCAGAAGAGGACCAAGTGCGGGAGAGTAGCCTCCCACATCCGGCCAGCCGACACCCTAGGGCATCACGGTCCTGGTAGGGTAGGTCACAGAACGTGATAGATCACCAGATCGGACAGAGGGGTGCAACAGCGTCAGAGCACGGTACAGGTGCTGACGGGTGGTGTACAACTCATGGCGAATAGCTCGGTTATATCTATCCAGCCCATCAACATGCAGAACCAGGTTCTGATGGTAGAATGGCTCTCGGGTGACAGCAGAGTAGGCAGCAGTGTAGTATCCCTCCGCACCAACATCGGATGCGATAGCAATGTGCCTGAAAGGGGTGGTGTCCAACTCCCGATACTCTCCACAAAGACGTGTCAGAGCAGCATAAGCAGCATCATGGACCGCCATGTCGATAGTCACTCCAACACCATGAGCAGTGTGCAACACGGTAGTGGAGTCATACTCCCGAGAGTAGAGGTGGACGATGGCATGGTACTGCTCCTGGTTAAAGTCCTGGTACTCCTCGTAGACAGTGTACTCAGGGTGCCAGTGATAACCTAGATAGGTCATCATCTCAACCAACACAACAGGTGATCCTGAGGCACCAACGGCCTCATGTGGCGCACGACCTGTCTCGTGGGTTCCATCTGAAAACAAAGATGTTTCAAAGGAGTCAAATGACAGTGTGGATAATGTTCAATATACTACTCTAAAGAACAGCTAGGGCTTATCCAACTTTGGGGTGAACATGGTCACAAGATCCTAATGTTAGAGTTAGTAAAATCGTTTAACCCGAGTAGGAGAGAGTTCAGAGTCCCAGAGTAACGATCGAGGAGTAAAAGATCCTAATACCACCCAAATGGTGACGTCGGCCCATAAGATACACAGCCATGTTAGCAAAAAGTTTTGTAATGTCTAGACTCGACTTCGGCCAAGGAGTGTGGAAGGGGGATTCCTATACAGGCAGTCGGCTCTGATACCAACTTGTGATGTCCCCGATTCAATCGTACACTAATCATACACACAAACGTGTACAATCAAGATCAGGGACTCATGGGAAGACACCACAACACAACTCTACAAATAAAATAAGTCATACAAGCATCATATTACAAGCCAGGGGCCTCGAGGGCTCGAATACAAGAGCTCGATCATAGACGAGTCAGCGGAAGCAACAATATCTGAGTACAGACATAAGTTAAACAAGTTTGCCTTAAGAAGGCTAGCACAAACTGGGATACAAATCGAAAGAGGCACATGTCTCCTGCCTGGGATCCTCCCAAACTACTGCTGGTCGTCGTCAGCGGGCTGCATGTAGTAGTAGGCACCTCCCGAGTAGTAGTAGTTGTCATCGACAGTGGCGTCTGGCTCCTGGGCTCCATCATCTGGTCGCAGAAATCGAGTATAGAAAGGGGGAGCAAAGCAACCGTGAGTACACATCCAAAGTACTCGCAAGCAAGGAGCTACACTACATATGTATGCATTGGTATCAAATGGAAAAGGGGGTATCATATGTGGACTGAACTGCAGAATGCCAGAATAAGAGGGGGATAGCTAGTCCTTTCGAAGACTACGCTTCTGGTAACCTCCATCTTGCAGCAGAAGAAGAGAGTAGATGGTAAGTTCACCAAGTAACATCGCATAGCATAAACCTAACCGATGATCCTCCCCTCGTCGCCCTGCGAGAGAGCGATCACCGGTTGTATCTGGCACTTGGAAGGGTGTGTTTTATGAAATATCCGTCTAGTTGTCATAAGGTCAAGGTACAACTCCAAATCATCCTGTTACCAAAGATCACGACTATTCGAGTAGATTAACTTCCCTGCAGGGGTGCACCACATTTCCCAACACGCTCAATCCCCTTTGTCCGGACACACTTTCCTGGGTCATGCCCGGCCTCGGAAGATCAACACGTTGCAGCCCTACCTAGGCAAAACAGAGAGCTCAGCACACAGGTCTAAATCCTATGCACGCAGGGGTTTGGGCCCATCGCCCATTGCACACCTGCACGTTGCGTACGTGGCCGGTGAGCAGACCTAGCAACCTCCATTACAAAGGAAGTTGCGTTACGCGGTCCAACCCGGCGCGCGCCGCTCAGTCGCTAACGTCACGAAGGCTTCGGCTGATACCACAACATCGAGTGCTCATAACTATTCCCGCGTAGTTGGTTAGTGCGTATAGGCCAGTAGCCAAACTCAGATCAAATACCAAGATCTCGTTAAGCGTGTTATCTTGAAGTCAACGCGAATGCCGACCAGGGCCAGGCCCACCTCTCACCTGGGTGGTCTCAAATTGCCCTGTCACTCCGCCAGAACGATCCATGCAGAGGGCAGTTAGGAAAGTATGTCCTTCCAGCCCCCAATTCATGAATCAACCGCGGGTACTCAACGAGCCGACCCGACTTTAGTCACAACATATATAGTATGTATGTATAGTATATACCCGTGATCATCACCCGACGTGATCACGGCCCGATAGTATAGCATGGCAGACTAACAAGAATGTAGGGCTACTGATGGTAATCTAGCATCCTATACTAAGCATTTAGGATTGCAAGTAAGGTATCAACAATTGTAGCAACAATGACAGGCTATGCATAAGAATAGGATTAACGGAAAGCAGTAACATGCTAAACTACTCTAATGCAAGCAGTATAGAGAAGAGTAGGCGATATCTGGTGATCAAGGGGGGGGGGCTTGCCTGGTTGCTCTGGCAAGAGAGAGGGGTCGTCAACACCATAGTCGTACTAGGTTGCAGCGGCGTCGATCTCGGTGTCTAGCGAGAGAAGAGGGGGAAGAAACAGTAAATTTTAAGCAAATAGATGCATGACGATGCATGACATGACAAAGCGTGATGCTAGGTGTGCCCTAACGCGGTATGAGGTGGTACTGGTGAAGGGGGAAAACATCCGGGAAAATATCCCCGGTGTTTTTGCATTTCCGGAAAGATGAACCGGAGGGGGAAAGTTGCGTGTTCGCTATTCTAGGGATGTGTGGTGGACGAACGGGCTGCGTATCCAGATTTGTCTCGTCGTTCTGAGCAACTTTCATGTACAATGTTTTTCCAACCAAGCTACGGTTTGTTTTATATTATTTTTAAAAGATTTAAATCATTTTTAGGATTTATTCAATTATTTTAAATCAACATTATCCAGAATAGTGTTTGCTGGCGTCAGCATGACATCAGGAGTTGACCTGGTCAACCTGATAGGTGGGTCCCACCTGTCAGTGACACATTTAATAATCCAGTTTAATTAACCTAATCAGGATTAATTAGGAGGGGTGGATCCCACTGTCATTGATTAATTAATTAATTAACTAACAATTTAATTAGTTTAGTTAATTGATTGGTTTAATTAATCAAAATTAATTAAGGTAATTAATCCTTTAATTAATTAATTAATAATTTTATTTAGTATTATTTATAGTTTTTTTCATTTCCGTTCTGGGCGTGGGCCCTGTTCGTCATAGGGCCAGGGGGCCAAAGCGGGCACGAGCGCTACCGGGCATAGCCCGGGCATTGGATGCGGGCGCATGCGCGCCCGTTATGGCGCTCGCCCAGGCCAGCCATGGGGGCGGGACTGGCGAGGCGCATTGGGGTGCCGGCGACACACGGAGGCAGGGGCCATGTGCACGTGGGGCTGGGCAAGGACGGCGACGAGCGGGCGCGGTGGAGGCGGCGGGCGCGGGTGGCAAAGGAGCAGCAGCGGGCACCTTGAAGCGGGGCGGAGGCGTGCGGCGGTCCCGGCGAGCCGCAATAGCATTGGCGAGGCAGGGTAGCGAGGGGCACGGGCGAAGCAGCAGTAGGGCCACGACGGCACGCGGCGAGCGCGGGGGTGCAGGGCAGGGGCTGCGCTGCGGGCACGCGCGCGGTTGAGGCCATGGAGAGCGGGCGGCCCGAGGATGTGGGTGCACGAGCGCGCGGGTAGGCGCGGTCAGGAGCACGGCGGTGGCAACGCGAGTCAGGCAGGGACGACGTGCGAGCAAGGAGGAGGCAGGGAGATTCGAGACACGGGCGAAGCACAGGTGCGCGCGTGCGGTGGCCAGAGCGGGCGTGAGGCGCGGGAGAGAGGGGAGGTGGACCCCGAGCCACACCACGGGCGCAGGGATCGTGGAAGTGGGGCGCGGAGAGGAGGTCGAAGACGATGCAGCGAAGAGGGGTAGTCCGGCGAGGAGGAGGCGCCGGCGAGGTCGTCGTGCGGCGAGGGCGAGGCTGCGTCGGGCGCGTCGGGCGTCTCAGGGGTCGAGCCCTCGATCTCGATCCAGATTGAGGGGGGAGTGGGCGACGTGGGGGGGGGGAGTGTGGGGTCTGGGTGGTGGTTAGGGTTACGGGGTCCAGGGGATAAGAGGAATGGGGGATGGCCGATTGGGCCCGACCTGGTCGGCCCTTTGCCCAGTTGGGCTGGTCAGCTGGGCCACAGATGGCCGGGGGGGGGGGGGGCTTTCTCCCTTTTTATATTTTTTGTTTTATTTTTAGTTTTTGTTTTTATTTATTTTATTTTCTGTTTTAATTCATTTTAAAATACTTAGGCACTTTATAAAAATGTGTTTATTACACCATAATTACATATGCAATTTATGGCACCGCCCGAACATTTTTGTTTTAACTTCTGAAAACTTTTATTATTTAAATTTATTTTAAATTTGAATTTGAATCAGTTTTGAACTAACCCAAGATTAACTACAGTGACAGAGGTGATGTGGCATCGTTAACGTGGGATTACTGTAGCATGATTATCCGGGCGTTACAATTACATAAACCAAAAGGCACACGTCTATAAGCAAAGGTACCGAAAGGGCAAGTCAAAGTAGTATTTCTTGATCATCAGCTAACACAGGTATTTGAGAGAAACTAGAGTAACCATCTAGAAAGAAAAATTGTGTATGTTTGGATAATCTTTCTAGCATTTGATCAATGAAAGGCAAAGGGTAATGATCTTTTTTAGTAGCTTTATTTTATTTGCGGAAATAAATCACCATCCTATAACCTGCAATAATTCTTTGCGGAATCAATTCATCTTTATCATTAGGAACGACAGTAATACCTCCCTTTTTAGGGACACAATGGATAGGGCTTACCCACTAACTATCAGCAACGAGATAAATTATACCTGCTTCAAGGAGCTTTAATATTTCTTTTCTTACCACTTATTTCATCTTAGGATTTAGCTGTCGTTGGTGATCAATAACTGGTTTGGCGTTTTTCTCCTAATTTATTTTGTGTTGACATAGAGTGGGACTAATGCCCTTAAGATCATCAAGAGTATATCCAATAGCGGCACGGTGCTTCTTTAGAGTTTTCAATAATTTCTCTTCTTCATGTTCTGAAAGGTTAGCACTAATAATAATAGGACATATCTTCTTTTCATCAAGATAAGCATATTTAAGAGTATCAGGCAATGGTTTAAGCTCAAACACGGGATCACCCTTGGGAGGAGGAGGATCCCCTAGGATTTCAACAGGCAAGTTGTGTTTCAGAATAGGTCCCTGTTTAAATAATACTTCATACATTTCTCTTCTTTCATTCATAAACATATCGTTTTCATGGTCTAGAAAATATTGTTCTAAAGGATCAGTAGGAGGCACGGCAATAGAAGCAAGACCAATAATTTCGTATTTACTAGGAGATTCTTTATCATAGGGTTGTCTATGAAATTTAGCAAAATTAAACTCATGAGACATATCCCCTAAACCAACAGAAACAACATCCTTATTACAGTCTATCTTAGCATTAACAGTATTCAAGAAGGGTCTACCAAATATAATGGGACAAAAGTCATCTTGTGGGAAACCGAGAACAAAAAAATCAGCAGGGTATTTAACTTTCCCACACAAGACAGAAAATCAGCAGGGTATTTAACTTTCCCACACAAGACTTCAACATCTCTAACAATCCCAACTTGTGAAATAGTATCTCTATTGGTAAGCTTAAGTGTAACATCAATCTCTTCTACCTCAGTAGTGTCGGATTTCGGGTTCCGCCAGACCCTTAAGGTTCGAACACTGGGGTGCGCGTGGAGATTATGCCTTCTACCTCTCCGTCTCGCAAAGATCTAGACTACTAAAAGAACTGCACAAGAGACACAAGGTTTATACTGGTTCGGGCCACCGTTGTGGTGTAATACCCTACTCTAGTGTGTGGTGGGTGGATTGCCTCTTGGGGCTGATGATGATGAACAATACAAGGAAGAACAGCCTCGCGAGGGTCTGTTCTTGGCTGGGGTGATGAACTGCTGGGAGGAGTTCAACCACCTTTCTCTCTCTCTCTCACTTACTCTTACTTGTCTGCCAACCGAACGAACTAATGAACCGACCGAACCGAATTCCTTGCTATGTGGGCGGCCGGTTCTATTTATAGAGGCCCTGGTCCTCTTCCCAAATATCGAGTGGGAAGGGAGCCAACAATGGCGGGCTAATTTGAAGGGGGACAACAAGTATCAACTATCCTGACAAAAGCAGTCTTCGCCTGCGCAAAGCTCTGGTGATGACGCCGTCCTGGGCTCCACGGTGACCTCCGTCTCGTAGTCCTCCTGGTCTTGGTCTCGTTGCACCGAAATGGCAACCTTTGCCTGATGCCTCGGTACTCCGTGGCTGCGCTTGCCCCCTTTGCACCAAAGAGGAAAGGAGGACGTTGCGTGGGCTGGCACCCGCCTGGCGCCCTGAGTTGTCATGGCTTGCGTCACGGGCACCTCACGAGGTACCCCGCCTTGATCTCTCCGCCTCCTCGCGAGCCAGCCTGACGAGGCCGCGCCTGAGGAAGGTCCGTGTCGTCCGTCTCACGAGGCTTGGCCCCTTGCAAGGGTCTTGAGTCTTGTGTTGATGAAGATGGGCCGTGCTGGGCCTCCTTTGAGCCACGCCACAGGCCGCAGGCAGGCAAGTCTGGGGACCCCCGTTCCCAGAATGCCGACAGTAGCCCCCGGGCCCAAGGCGCGCCCGGACATGGCCGTGCCAAGAGGCGAAAGGGCAAGGGCGAAGCACCGCAGGCCCTAACAGCCTGCGGCCTTGGGCGCCGCGTGGCGGTTGATGGGACGTGGGCGTCTCCGCTTCCCCACGACACCTCGGTGATCGTGCGAGTTGGACAAGTCCCTGCATGCAAATCGTGTCATGATTACCTGTGATCGTGGAGGCCGGCGGTTGGCCTTCGCCGGCCATAAGTACGGAACTGCGCGTGCCCTTCCAGTTCATCCCCCCTTGCTTCTCCTTTTTCTTCATGGCCCCGTCGAGGAGGTTCTCGGCCGCCGAGAAGGGGAAGGCTTGCCGGGTTGAGCCCGCCTCTCCCCCACCCAAGCGCGGCAGATGGCGCCCTCGCAAGCATCCTGTGGCTACCACGGTGGCTCCCCGCGGCCGTGGAGGTGATCTTCAGCATGGCGACGAGCGGATTGCTGCAGCCGGGGGGCGCGCTCCGGCTGCGCGTCCCCCCAGGCCACGCGTTCGTGCTGCTGAAGCTCTGCCGGAGTTCGTCGTGTGGTCGGCGGAGCCGGCTAGCACCCGGCTCCCGCTTCCTCGCTTCCTCCTTGGCGAGCTCCCGGCCGGCGCCCCGGGCGACCTCTGGCTCTAGGCCGACGGCTGCTGCAGCCGGGCCTCATGGGTCTCCCTGGAGGTCTCCGCGGCCGGGAGCCTGTCCCTGGCCCGCGGTTGGTAGATGTTTGCCCGTGCGTGCGGCCTGGGCCGTCGGTGCACCCTACACTTCAAGTTCGACGGCGACACCACCCTCTATGTGAGGGTGTATGGGGAAGATGGTCGCCGCGCGGGGTGTTGCCCCGAGGGTGACGACCGCGGCGTTCGGGGTTCCTCAAGCTTCTCTGGTTCTTCTTCAGGTGGCGACTCCTCTAGTGGCGGCCGCGATCAGCCTCCACGCCGTTGTATCTGCTTGGGGGGTGGCAGCGTGTCCACACACCACCGCGCCCTGGAGAAGCGCGAGAGGGAGTCCTCCTGAGCCCCGGAGGCAGCTTGGGTCTTCCCCGCAGGCCGGTGTGAGGCGAGCAGCGCCGGATTTGTTCTTCCTTTTCCCTTTTTCCTGCGTGACAAAAACAATAGTGCGGAGCCCCGCGGTGGCGTGTTTGGGTTATTGCTGTTAATCATCATTTTGCTTTCGTTACCGTTCCTTCCGGCTATGTGCCCGAGCATGGATAGTTGAAAGTGCAACTATCCCTAGGTGGTTTTGGTAATTCATAACAACATATAGATCATTGAGCTAATGCTATTCCAAGATGATCATTTCAGGAAAGCTCAATGATTGGCATGGCATGGATGGTGAAAGTGGAACCCTCAAAATGCGAAGGACAAAGGATTAGCTCTAGCTCATATGCTCAAGACTCTTCATTTTACATTTTAGTGGTCCAAGATCACACTGAGTCCATAAGGAAAGCCAATACTATCAAGGAGGGATGAGGTGTTGCTTAATGAGCCTCTTGCTTCATGTGCTTAATGATATGCTCCAAAATCCTCAGCTACTTTCCCATATCCAAATTTGACCTAAACCCAAAGCCAAACTCGGCCCTACCGATTCTTTCAACCTGGCGCCACTGAGTTTCACTTGTCATAGCCATTGCCAAACCCTAAGCAAATCGGTTCTACTGCTAGGGATCTCGGTCTCACCAAGATGGGATTGCAATTTCTCTGTTTCCTTTTCGTAACTTTTCGGTCTCACCGAAAGAGCGGATCGGCCCCACCGAGATTGCAATGTAAACTCACTGTTTCCTTTTCGTAACATTTCGGTCTCACCGAGAAGAGCAAATCGGTCCCACCGAGTTTGCCTAACCAACCCTCTGGTTAGCTTATTACAAAATCGGTCTCACCGAGTTTGTGTAATCGGTCTCACCGAGATTACGTTATGCCCTAACCCTAACCATATCAGTCCTACCGAGTTGCATGTCAGTCCCACTGAAAATCTCTAACGGTCACTAGGTTTACTATTTCGGTCCGACCGAGTTTGTTGATTCGGTCCCACCGAGATTGGTAAATTGTGTGTAACGGTTGGATTTTGTGTGGAGGCTATATATACCCCTCCACCTCCTCTTCACTCGTGGAGAGAGCCATCAGAACACATCTACACTTCCAACTCATATGTTCCGAGAGAGAACCACCTACTCATGTGTTGAGGCCAAGATATTCCATTCCTACCACATGAATCTTGATCTCTAGCCTTCCCCAAGTTGCTTTCCACTCAAATCTTCTTTCCACCAAATCCAAATCCTGTGAGAGAGAATTGAGTGTTGGGGAGACTATCATTTGAAGCACAAGAGCAAGGATTTCATCATCAACACACCATTTGTTACTTCTTGGAGAGTGGTGTCTCCTAGATTGGAAAGGTGTCACTTGGGAGCCTCCTACAAGATTGTGGAGTTCAACCAAGGAGTTTGTAAGGGCAAGGAGATCGCCTACTTCGTGAAGATCTACCGCTAGTGAGGCAAGTCCTTTGTGGGCGATGGCCATGGTGGGATAGACAAGGTTGCTTCTTCGCGGACCCTTCATGGGTGGAGCCCTCCGTGGACTCGCGCAACCGTTACCCTTCGTGGATTGAAGTCTCCATCAACGTGGATGTAGGATAGCACCACCTATCCGAACCACGGGAAAAACATCCGTGTCTCCAATTGCATTTGAATTCTCCAAACCCTTCCCTTTACATTCTTGCAAGTTGCATGCTTTACTTTCCGCTGCCAATATACTCTTTGCATGCTTGCTTGAATTGTGCGATGATTGCTTGACTTGTCCTAGAGTCGCTAAAATCTGTCAAGAACTAAAATTGGGAAAAGTTTAAGTTTTTATTTTGTCAAGTAGTCTGATCACCCCCCCTCTAGACATACTTTCGATCCTACAAGTGGTATCAGAGCCTTGGTCTCCATTTGCTTTGATTTCCATAGCTTTTGGTAGTCATAGCCTTGGTTTCAAAACCTAGGAGAGTATGGCGTCTAGCGAGGGAAATTATCACCGTAGAGGTCCTTACTTTCATGGTACTAATTTTGCTAGTTGTAAGCATAAAATGAAAATGCATATTCTTGGACATAACCCCGCCGTTTGGGCTATTGTGTGTTTTGGTTTGCAAGGTGACTTCTTTGATGGGAGAGAACCAAACCATGAAGCTACCACGGATGAGTTGAAGATGTTGCAATACAATGCTCAAGCTTGTGATATTCTCTTCAACGGATTGTGCCCCGAAGAATTCAACAAAATCAGCCGTCTTGAGAATGCAAAGGAAATTTGGGACACTTTGATTGATATGCACGAAGGTACCGACTCCGTCAAGGAATCCAAATTGGATGTGCTTCAAAGTCAACTTGACAAGTTCAAAATGAAGGATGGTGAAGGTGTCGCTGAAATGTACTCTAGGCTTGCTCTCATCACAAATGAGATTGCCGGCTTAGGAAGTGAAGAGATGACCGATAGATTCATCATCAAGAAGATTCTAAGAGCCTTGGATGGAAAATATGATACCGTGTGCACATTGATCCAAATGATGCCCAATTACAAAGACCTCAAGCCAACAGAGGTAATTGGAAGAATTGTTGCTCATGAGATGTCACTTAAGGATAAAGAGGAACTTCACAACAAATCAAGTGGTGCCTACAAAGCCTCATGTGAAGCCCCTACATCATCAAGTGAGAAACAAAACTTCAATGAAGAATTGAGCTTAATGGTGAAAAACTTCAACAAGTTCTATAAGAGTAGAAGCAAAGATAGAAGCTCCAAGTCAAGGTCCTACAATGACAAAAGATCTTCTAGTCGAGAGCGAAACTGCTACAATTGTGCAAGACCCGGACACTATTCCAATGAGTGTACGGCTCCCTACAAGAGAAGAGAAGACTCTCCAAAAAGAAGAAGCAAAAGAGAAGAATCACCACCAAGAGAGAGAAGGAGTAGAGATGATCGTTATGAACGAAGACACTCACGGAGAAGCAAGGATTCGGAAAGGAAGGAAAAATCATCAAGGAGCTACACAAAACAAAGACATCAGGCTCATGTTGGTGAATGGGTATCCAGCTCCGACTTCGACAACCACTCCGAGAGAAGTTATCACTCCGATTCTGAATATACTCAAGAAGAAGGTGTTGCCGGTCTAGCACTTGTGTCAACCAACTCCTACGACATATTTGACTCACCAAATGAAGGAATTGGAAGATGCTTCATGGCCAAAGGTCCTAAGGTAACACACCCCGAGTATGTTGATTTTAATAGTGATGAAGATGACTTGTTAGGTGATGATGATTTACTTGTTGACAACTCTAGTGATGAATACTATGATGAAACGTCAATTAATCATGCTAATCAAGATAAAACGAATGACAATGATAAGGAGAAGATTGAGGCTCTAACTAAAGAACTAAACACTCTTAAGTTAGCTCATGAAACTATCTTCGAAGATCATCGAGAACTTTTAAGAGCTCATGAGAAGTTATGCTTTGAAAAGCTCAATCTTGAGCAAGAGCATGAGTTTTTAAAGGCAATCAATGATGATATCCGCAAGAAAAGTTCTTCTTACAATGCCAAGCGTTTACTCTTATCCACTTACATGCCTCAAGTCAAGTCTAGTAACAAGAACAAGAAAGATTCTTCCTCTAGTAGTAACAATGATCATGCTAAATCCAATATTGTTGCTTCTAGTAGTTCTCTTGATTCCACTAATGATTCTCTTAGCCAAGTTACACTTGAGCAAGAAAATAGCTTATTGAAGGGAATTATAGAGAAAGGAGTGTACAAAAGCCTTGCCGGGAGTAAGCAATTCGAGGAAATTGTGCGCAAGCAAGGAAGGCACCGGAAGAATCAAGGTGTTGGTTTTGAACGAAAGTTCAATGCCAATGGAGTTGAGTGGGAAGAAGATCAATACCCCAAGACAAAGTTTGTTCCTCAACAAGAGAAGTATGATCCTACTTCCTTCAAGGGGACACAAGCTCAAGATGATCTTCCACCACAAGACTACAAGCAAAAAGGCAAGGACAAGCTTCAAGAGGAAATTGATGCATTTGAAGAAGCTCCTAAGACCTTAGTCAAGTGGATTCCCAAGACCACTTCAAGTTCCACTTCATCAAGTACGACTACAACTCCAAGGATTCCCATCAAGATGGTGTGGATACAAAAGAAGAAGAACTAGAGAGTTCTTGAGGGTGACTCTGCCAACATACTTCCCTCTTATCATTTTGGCAAGAACAAGTGCAATCAACTTCCACATCTTGCACTAGTTCAAGGAGTCACAAACCCTCTTGTTGGTAAGACAAGGGACAAGGTAACCTAAAAGTTTTCATGGACATCATCTTGTGTGTGCATCACTCTATATCTATGGATATCCTTGTTTGTTCCTTGTGGGACTAACCCATGTAGGTATTGAAAGTGCAATTCACTCAAATGGATAGCTCCAAGTGATCTACATCAACATTGAGCATCCACATCTTCAACATCTACATGAAGTCATCATCGACAAAACCCAAGGTTAGTTCATCCCTCTTAGGGGGATATCACATCTAGGGGGAGCTTTACTCTAAGACTTGAGCTAAAGCAACTCTAAAGATGTGAACACAACAATGCTTTATGTAAAAGTGGTAACCCCACTTGAGCTTAAACGATGAGTATGACCTATGATCAAGTGTTCTCACTTGACTCCTAAGTCAATATACTCATATATAGATGACCTAGTCATCGCCAATTGCTTGATAGATGCTAGAATTGGTTGTGCATGCTTTGTCACATATTTCAATTGCCATTTTATTGTGTGAGCATGTTGGTTGCATATTTTACTCATTCGAGGACATCCACTTGTTGTTTTGATTGTTTGGTTTTATTTCCCTTTGCCAAGTGGATGGACAAGAATGCCTAAGAACCACCTCTAGATATCTATGCTTTTCTCGTCTCAAACTCTATTCATGCTACGTCACAAAATTTGATCAAGTCAAATTCGAACCACTCTGTGTGAGGAGCACTCGGAGTCCCCGATTCGTGATAGACTTAAACTTCTAAAACCTCTTTATGATTCTTGGTCTGACCGATATCCTACTTTCGGTCCTACCGAGATCATTAAGTTGATCTGAATTTTCAATCTCGGTGCAACCGATTTGAACCATTCGGTCACACCGAGTTGCAATAACTGTATACAGTTTTGCATCTCGGTGCCACCGAGTTGTTCCACTCGGTCACACCGACAGGGTCGGTCTATATATAGGCACGGGCAAAAATTTGGAAATTTCTCCGAACCCCTTCGCCCGCGCGATAGCTCGCTCTGCCAACGTGGTCTCTGGATCGTATCCTCGCCGCCAGCCGCCTCCAGTCGCTGGTCTCCATCGCCGTCAACGGAATTCAACCCCGCCGTTGCCGCCGTAGCAAGTCTCCGCCGAACTAGGGTATGGACTCGATCTTTGTGCTATCCCCAATCTGATTCCTAGCACATTGTGATCTTATTGTTTCTAGCCACGATTGAAACACTCCTATCCAGTCAATGCGTTCGTAGAATAGGATTGATTCGAAAACTTTAGGGTTAGGTTTCCGCCGAAACCATCTCGGACCCACCGAGTTGAAAAACTCGGTCTCACCAATTTGGCTCATGCCATTGCACAAGTGAGACTCGGTCTGACCGAGAATTACTAATCGGTGTGACCGATTTTGGAACTTTGTGAAACCCTAGCAGTCTCGGTGCCACCGAACTATGACTCGGTCTGACCGAGTTCACTAGTTTAGGTTCCAAAACTGCTTCGGTATCACCGAGTTTAAAAATCGGTAGATCCGAAATGATTTCTATGGGAAACTAAAACTAAGATTTTGAATCATTCTTTTGCAAAAATCTCTGCATTTTGTGATGCTCATCCACTCTACCTCATCTATAAACTGTTCACAGGGTCAACAGTCAGCTTGTTCATCATGTCAGATCAGAGTGATAGCCAAAACCTGTCAGAGCAGCAAGTGCACATGAGTGAGGGCACTAGTCCCTCCAGTTCCTCAGATGAAGGCAGCAGGAGCACTCACAGTAACTTGCCAAAAGCTGCCACCAGACAAAGGAAGAAAAGAACCTCAGAATCAGAGGATGAGGACTATGTGGCAGAAGAAGAAGCCACTTCCAAGAAAGTGGTTAAGAAGGAATATAGCACTGCTGCTGCCTCCAAGCCAGGCATGAAGCAAAAGGTTCCTGCAAAGAGAATTCCAATGTCTAAGGCCAGAGCATCTACTCAAGTCCCTTTGGGATGAACCCAAAGAGGCTGCTGCAGAAGGGAAGAAGACGAAGGAGAGGATCGAAAAGACCACTGCTAGAGTGCTTGGAAGATCCTCAATCATGAGAGATTCTGAAGAGGAAGAGGAAGAAGAGGTTGCTGCACCAGCACCCAAGGCACAAAAGCTGATGGGTGATGCTATAAGATCAGGGGCTACTGCATCCAAGCCCAAGGAAGCACCCAAGGCTGCATCAAAGGCCAAGACAGCTCCAAAGAGGAACACAAGGAGCATACCAGCTGCTGAAAAGAACAAGGCCCCAGCGTCTGACACTGCAGAAGAAGAGGAAGGCCAAGTTCTCAGGAAGCTAAATCCCAAGATCCCAGACCACAATGATGCTCATCCTGTGGCTGAGGACATGAAGATCAGAAGAGACTCAGGGCTGAGAAAGTGGAGAGCAGAAGATCCATATGCTATCAGGAGAAGAACTGCTGTTGACTACAGGTTCCACACAAAGGAACAACAGGACTTCTATGAGAAAGTTCTGTTGGACAAGAAGCCCATAGTTTGTGACATGAAATGGGTAGACTGGGAGTACATCAAGGACAATGAAGAGCACTATCCTGGAGTGCAAGACAACTTCAAGGCTTGTGGAGTAGCTGACTTTGTTGGGCAGAAGCTCACAAAGTGGAATGAAGAGCTGATCATGCAGTTCTACTCCACAGCACACTTCTATCCAGATGGAAGGATTGTGTGGATGTCAAAAGGAACAAGGTATCAATCAACAGTTGCTGAGTGGGCACAGCTCATCAATGCCCCAGAGGAGCATGAGGATGACTTGGACATATATGCCAAGAATAAGATGGACCACAACTCCATGTCCAACATGTAAAAGGAGATCCCAAACAAGGCACTTGATACTTCCAAGTTTGGGTTAGTACACTATCTTCTGTCAGGGCTGCCAACCATAAATTGGATTCTGAGGCACACTTTATTGCCTAAGTCAGGAGATCACAAGATGATCAGAGGCCATGCAATCAACTTGCTTCATATCTTTGATGTGCCACAGAAATTCAAAGTCATGAGCCTCATGGTAGAGACCATCAAGAGAACTGCAGCAGATCAGAAGAGGAGTTGTGGTTATGCCCCTCAGATCCAAGAGTTGATAAACTCCAAGATGGGCACAGGCATATACTTATTGGACAAGGAACATTTGCCTATTCATCCAGACTTTCAGGATAATCAAGTTGTGATGAACAAGGATGAACCATCATCAGCCCATGCACAAGCACAGAAGGAGAAGGCAAGGAAGGAGAAAGCTGCCAAGATGCCAACTCAAGAGGAGGCATCTGAGTACTTCTTGAAAACCAAGCAGGAGAAGCTTAGTTACTTAATTGCATCCACACTGAGGATTGAGAAAGGACTGGCCACCCTCACTCAGAATCAGGTGAGCTTAGAGAGAATCGTAGAACAAAAGTTCTATGACTTGGATGTCAAAGTAACAGAGATTCAGTCTGCAGTGGAGCAACTTCAAGATGACATGCAGGAGAGGAAAGGGAAGACTACAACTGATGCATTTGCCAGAGTGCCACGAGCTCAGAGGTCGACTGCAGTGCCAGTTCCTGACACCAGAGCCACCTCCTCAGCTCCAGCTACAGCACCAGCCCAACCAGCTCCAACATCCACTTCAGCTCCAGCTCCAACCACTTCAACAGAAGCCTTCGTCCTTGGAGTGATCCAGACTCCACCACCACCAGAAGTTCAAGCCTGAGTGTCGATCTAGCACTATGCATTTTCTAGGAACTTTTTGGTAACTTGTTGCCAAAGGGGGAGAAAAATGTATAGATCATAGGCTTCGAGAGAGAGAGTGTTGCCTTTATTCTCTCTTGCTTTATTTGGTGGTTTTTCAAACTTTGTTTGATTTTGGTTGAGATACTTTGACATGCTATAGATCATAGGCTTCGAGAGAGAGAGAGAGAGTGTTGCCTTTATTCTCTCTTGCTTTATTTGGTGGTTTTTCAAACTTTATTTGATTTTGGTTGAGATACTTTGATATGCTTGTGAGACATTGATGATCATGTGTTTGATCATAAGCTACACTTATGCATGCTTGATATATCTTATCTATCTTATGTGATCATTCACTTTTCTTGGTGATGAGTGCATGTATTTAATTCTTATCATTTTGAGCGCTCCACCAAGATGTATGTGACATGGAAGAGTAACCCATGACTCTAACTCTTTGTGCATTTGCAGTCCAAAGCAAATGTTAAATATGCACAAATTTAGGGGGAGCTCTTACTTATCACATACTTCTCAAAGCAACGATATATTTCATTCTTAATATTATTTGTCGAAGCTTTGATCTATATGTTGTCATCAATTACCAAAAAGGGGGAGATTGAAAGTGCAACTATCCCTAGGTGGTTTTGGTAATTCATAACAACATATAGCTCATTGAGCTAATGCTATTCCAAGATGATCATTTCAGGAATGGACAATGATTGGCATGGCATGGATGGTGAAAGTGGAACCCTCAAAATGCTAAGGACAAAGAATTGGCTCTAGCTCATATGCTCAAGACTCTTCATTTTACATTTTAGTGGTCCAAGATCACATTGAGTCCATAGGAAAAGCCAATACTATCAAGGAGGGATGAGGTGTTGCTTAATGAGCCTCTTGCTTCATGTGCTTAATGATATGCTCCAAAATCCTCAGCTACTTTCCCATATCCACATTTGACCTAAACCCAAAGCCAAACTCGGCCCTACCGATTCTTTCAACCCAGCGCCACCGAGTTTCACTTGTCATAGCCATTGCCAAACCCTAAGAAAATCGGTTCTACCGATAGGGATCTCGATCTCACCGAGATGGGATTGCAATTTCTCTGTTTCCTTTTCGTAACTTTTCGGTCTCACCGAAAGAGCGGATCGGTCCCACTGAGATTGCAATGTAAACTCATTATTTCCTTTTTGTAACATTTCGGTCTCACCGAGAAGAGCGAATCGGTCCCACCGAGTTTGCCTAACCAACCCTCTGGTTAGCTTATTACAAAATCGGTCTCACCAAGTTTGTGTAATTGGTCTCACCGAGATTACGTTATGCCCTAACCCTAACCATATCGGTCCTACCGAGTTGCATGTCAGTCCCACCGAAAATCTCTAACGGTCACTAGGCTTACTATTTCGGTCCGACCGAGTTTGTTGATTCGGTCCCACCGAGATTGCTAAATTGTGTGTAACGGTTGGATTTTGTGTGGAGGCTATATATACCCCTCCACCTCCTCTTCACTCATGGAGAGAGCCATCAGAACACATCTACACTTCCAACTCATATGTTCTGAGAGAGAACCACCTACTCATGTGTTGAGGCCAAGATATTCCATTCCTACCACATGAATCTTGATCTCTAGCCTTCCCCAAGTTGCTTTCCACTCAAATCTTCTTTCCACCAAATCCAAATCCTGTGAGAGAGAATTGAGTGTTGGGGAGACTATCATTTGAAGCACAAGAGCAAGGAGTTCATCATCAACACACCATTTTTTACTTCTTGGAGAGTGGTGTCTCCTAGATTGGCTAGGTGTCCCTTGGGAGCCTCCGACAAGATTGTGGAGTTGAACCAAGGAGTTTGTAAGGGCAAGGAGATCGCCTACTTCATGAAGATCTACCGCTAGTGAGGCAAGTCCTTCGTGGGCAATGGCCATGGTGGGATAGACAAGGTTGCTTCTTCGTGGACCCTTCGTGGGTGGAGCCCTCCGTGGACTCGCGCAACCGTTACCCTTCGTGGGTTGAAGTCTCCATCAACGTGGATGCAGGATAGCACCACCTATCTGAACCATGGAAAAACATCCGTGTCTCCAATTGCGTTTGAATTCTCCAAACCCTTCCCTTTACATTCTTGCAAGTTGCACGCTTTACTTTTCGCTGCCAATATACTCTTTGCATGCTTGCTTGAATTGTGTGATGATTGCTTGACTTGTCCTAGAGTAGCTAAAATTTGTCAAGAACTAAAATTGGGAAAAGGTTAAGTTTTTATTTGGTCAAGTAGTGTAATCAGCCCCCCTCTAGACATACTTTCGATCCTACAATAGTTCTCGACCCCGGCCGTGGGGGGGGGGGGGGGGCGACCGACCCAGGCCCTTTGTTTGTGTCGCGATGCCCGTGGGGCACGGACCGGAGGGGTGCTCCTGCAAGGGGCCCAGGTCGCGGACTCTTTGAATGACTAGGATAGGAACGCGCACGAGGGCGCACAGCTGCCCCCCTCGCGAGGCCTTGTGCAAGAGAAATCGAAGCAGGAGAGCGAAAAGCCGAAGAACCGCAAGCCAAAGACGGCAAAAACTTCAATAAAACTTCAAATGAGAAGGAACAAGCCAACTGCGGCAAGCAAATGAAAAGCCGCGTCCGGCACCTAATCTAGTCTTCGACGTCTTCTCACCAGCGCGGAGCTAAGTGCTGCCACTGGGCGTGGGAGGGAGCCCCAGGGCCTGAGGCTGGCGCTCCTGAGACTCCGGGGCGTGTACAACCCCAACTCATTATTACGTGAGAGTGTCACGGGCGGCGAGCTTCACAGGCATTGGCCTTCTTCACAGGCTCCGGGCCTTTTCCAAAATGCGATAGCTTCACAGGCACTCGCCTTGCTTCACAGGCTCTGGGCCTTTTCCAAGACGCGATAGCTTCACAGGCACTCGCCTTGCTTCATAGGCTCTGGGCCTTTTCCAAGACGCGATAGCTTCACAGGCACTCGCCTTGCTTCACAGGCTCTGGGCCTTTTCCAAGACGCGATAGCTTCACACGCTCTGGGCCTTTTCCAAGACGTGATAGCTTCACAGGCACTCGCCTTGCTTCACAGGCTCTGGGCCTTTTCCAAGACATGATAGCTTCACAGGCACTCGCCTTGCTTCACAGGCTCTGGGCCTTTTCCAAGACGCGATAGCTTCACAGGCACTCGCCTTGCTTCATAGGCTCTGGGCCTTTTCAGGGGTAGAACCTCCCGAGGTGCTGGATGTTCCATGCATTCTGGACCGGCACTCCCTCCTGAGTGTCCAAGCGCGCGGAGCCGGGCCTGGAAACATGAACAACCTTGAACGGGCCCTACCACATGGGAGAGAGCTTGTGCAGTCCCTCCCTGGAGAGAACCCGCCCGAGCTTGAGGTCTCCTACCTCGAGAGTCCTGGGACGGATGTTGCGGCAGTGATATCGCCGCAGCGCTTGCTGGTACCTCGCCGCTCGCAGCGCGGCTTCTCGGCGATGTTCCTCCCCCAGCACGAGGTCCATCCCCCGCATGGTGTCCTACTGCGCCTCGTGAGGGAGGACCGCTTCCGCTCCATAGACCAGGAAGAACGGGGTCTCTCCAGTCGGTTTGGTCGCGGTGGTGCGGATGGACCACAGCACGGACTGAAGCTCATCGTACCAACCCCTGCCACAGGCCTCCAGCTTCTTCTTGAACGTCCTGGTCTTGAGGCCCCTCAGGACCTCCGCGTTGGCTCACTCGGCCTGGCCGTTGCTTCGGGGGTGCACCCCTGAGGCGTAGCATATCTGCGTTCCAAGGTTAGCACAGTATGTTTTGAAGAGGTTACTGGTGAACTGCGAACCGTTGTCCGTGATGATGCGATTCGGCACCCCGAACTGGCTTACGATGCCCTTGATGAACTTGACCGCGGAACCCGCGGGAATGGTGCGGACAGCCTCTACTTCAGCCCACTTGGTAAATTTGTCCACGGCAACGTAGAGGTAGCGGTAGCCCCCTGGCGCCCGAGGAAACGAGCCCAAGATGTCCAGCCCCCAGACTGCGAATGACCACGAAAGGGGGATAGTCTGCAAGCCTCCTCCTGGCTGATGGATCTGCTTGGCGTGAAACTGGCAGGCTTCACAAGCTTTCACTAGTTCCACGGCGTCGTTGAGCGCGATGGGCCAATAAAACCCACTACGGAACGCCTTGCCAACGAGGGTCCGCGATGATGAATGATGTCCGCAGTCTCCGCCGTGTATATCTTCTAGTAGTTCCTTCCCTTGCTCCCTGGAGATGCAGCGCAGGGATACATCGTTTGGTCGCTTCCGGTAGAGCTCTCCGTCTCTGATGTAGTATGCCGTGGCCTGGTGTGCCACTCGCTCCACTTCCTCCTCCTTCTCCGGCAAGGTCCCTTGCGCTAAGTAGCTCCGGAGCTCCGTGATCCAACATCCCTCCTGAGGTTCCATTGTCAGGAGCAGGCGCGCTCCTGAGGCCGGGCCACAGGTCGGAGCTCCTGAGGCAGGTGGCTGGGGGAGCTCCTCCTAGGGTTGAGCCGTGTTTGATAATGACGGCAAAGCTGAGGGCTTGAAGAGCCGCTCCTTGAAAACGCCAGGCTCTTGGGGTAACCGTCTGGACGCGTGTTTGGCGATATCGTCGACCTCCTGATTGGTGCCACGGGGCACATGCTGCAACTCCAACCCCCAGAATTGCTTCTCCATCCTACGGACTTCCGCAAGGTAGGCTTCCATGTGCTCGTCCTTCGGCTCATACACCTTGTTGGAGAAATTGACAAGGAGCTGCGAATCGCCCTTGATGGTGAGGCATTTCACTCCCAGGGCAACCGCGGCCTTCAAGCCTGCTATTAAACCTTCATACTCCGCTATGTTGTTGGAGACCTTTTCGCCTTGCTGGAAACAGAGTTGCACGATGTAATAGAGCTTGTCCTGCGTGGGCGATATAAGCACCGCCCCAGCTCCAGCGCCATGCCTGGAGAACGCCCCATCGAAGTACATGCCCAGCCTTCTGGCGCCTCGCTTCCCGGGGATAGGGATCGAGCCTCATTTGCCTTGAGGCCTGGCGCCTCCGTCCACTCTGCCACAAAGTCCCCCGACGTTGCTCCCTTGATGACCCTGGTCATGCTGAATTCGAGCTGAAACGCTTGCAGTTCTATGTTCCACTCAGCGACCCTTCCAGCTGAATTAGGGCTCCTGAGCACTCTCTCCAGGGGGTACGACGAGACGACCTTGATGGGGTGACCCTGAAAAGAGTGCCGCAGCTTGCGCGAAGCCACCAGTAGCGCGAGGAGGAGTTTTTGAGGCATGGGGTACCGTGCCCTTGCATCCCGCAGCACTGTGCTAACGAAGTACACTGGGTGCTCAACGAGGCGGAGTGCATCAGTGCTGGTGGCTCCTTCCGGAGACCGTGGCGCCTCTTGAGGCAATGAGGCCTCCTGAGACTGGCCATCTGGAAGAGGGGCCTCTTCCGCCTCTGGTGCGCCCCTCTGCGGTGGCTAATCCTCCTCAGCTGCGGTGGTGGTTTCTGTAGGCCTTCCTTGTCCCTATTCTGCCTTGTCCCGGGCTGCTGCCGTGGTTTTGATTCGGCGCTCCTCTCTGACTGCCACCAAGGCTGCGCTGGCGGAGTAGGGAGTGGCGGTGAGGTAAAGCACTAGGGGCTCCTGAGGGCGCGGTGCCACCATGACCGGTGGGCTGGTCAGGTATCTCTTGAGATCCTGGAATGCCTTGTCGGCCTCTTCAGTCCACTCGAAGGGCCCCTTTTTCTTCATTAGCTGGAAGAAGGGCAGGGCTCGTTCTCCCAACTTGGAGATGAAGCGCCCTAGCGCGGTCATGCGCCCCGTGAGCTTCTGCATTTCTCTGAGGGTCTTTGGCGGGCTCATGTCTTCCACCGCCTTGACCTTCTCTGGGTTAGCCTCGATGCCTTGGTGGGACACGAGGAAACCCAAGAGCTTGCCCGAGGGGACTCCGAACACACACTTCTCTGGGTTGAGCCGTAGGTTCACTGCCTTGAGGCTCGCGAAGGTTTCCTCCAGGTCCTGTATCAAGGTCCCGGCCTCCCGAGACTTTACCACAATGTCATCGACGTAAGCTTCAACATTCTTCCCGAGCTGCGGGCCCAAGGTGATGTGCATCAGCCGCTGAAAGGTCGCCCCTGCGTTACGCAGCCCGAATGGCATGCACGTGTAGCAGTATACCCCACACGGGGTTAGGAAGGCTGTCTTCTTGACGTCTTCTACCGCCATCTTGATCTGGTGATACCCAGAGAAGGCATCCAGGAAGCATAACAGGTCGCATTCCGCAGTGGAATCGACGATCTGGTCGATGCGGGGGAGCAGGAATGGATCTTGCGGGCATGCTTTGTTGAGGTTGGTGAGGTCGACACACATACGCTCCTTCCCTCCCTTCTTTGGCACAATGACAGGGTTGGCCAACCAATCTGGGTATCGGACCTCGCGGATGACCCCAACGGCCTCTAATTTGTGGGTCTCCTGGACGATGAAGGCCTGCTTTTCCGTGGACTGCCGCCTGGCCTTCTGCTTCACAGGGCGCACGTTGGGGCACACATTGAGGTGATGCTCGATTACACTCCTGGGGATCCCTGCCAACTGGTCCGACTCCCAAGCGAATACCTTCTTGTTTGTGTGCAGGAACCTGACCAGGGCCTCCTCCTGCCCGGGTTTGATGTGGGCGCCTATGGTGAAAGTGGCGTTGGTGGACCCGTCCTCATCGACGGGTATCTGCTTGGTTTCTGCCTTGTCTCGGGTGAACAACTGCTTCTTCTTGGCGGGTGCAGCCCCCTTGGCCTCAGGGCTATCCAAGTCGGCGGGCTGTGCCGAAGCCGCCGTCTTGAAGGCGAGCCTGAGCGCCCGAGCGTGTCCCCGGTGTCCCCGTGCACAGTGAGGACACCATTGCTCCCGGGCATCTTCATGAGGTTGTACGCCGGGTGCGTCGCGGCCATAAATCAGGCCAGCGCTGGGTAGCCGAGGATGGCGTTGTAGGGGAGGCCGATGGGGGCGATGTCAAAGTCAACCAGCTCCGTGTGGAAGTTGTCGTAGGTGCCGAAGGTCACTGGGAGCCGGATCTGCCCCAAGGAACTGGACGACTTGCCCCCGACGCTTGAGAAGGGCCGGCTGGGTTGCAGCCGTTCTAGGGGTATGCGGAGGAGGTTGAAGGCCTCGACCGAGAGCATGCTGAGGCCCGCGCCGCCATCAACAAGGGTCCTGGTGACGTCCACCTGGCAGATGGTGGGGGTGCACAACATGGGGAGCGCGCCTGAGCAGGCTGAGTTGGAGGGGTGGTCCCCCGAACTGAAGGTCAGGCCGGTCCCGGGCGCCGTCCGATCCGAGGGAGCCCCCTGCCGCGTGGAAGCGGCGCTGACCCGGCGGATGAACGGCTTGGCGTGGTGACTTGTGGGCAGCGCCTGCGAGCCGCCCAGGAGGGCCGCGACGACCGGGGGTGTTGGTGTAGCGCGATGGGACGGCGCAGGAGAGCCCGCCTGCGGCGCGGACGAGCTCGGCGACGCGGTCGAGCCATTCCCCGCAAACGTCGTCGGCAGGGCGGGAGCGCAGGAGCTCGTTTGCCGCGATGAGTGCAGGCCGAGCCTCCATGGGCGCGCTAAGCGCGCGGGGCGAAGATCCAACTGGGGCGAGCATGGGAGTTGCGGTGCGGCCGTCTTGCCGTACGGACGGATGCTGAGACGACGCTTGATGCTCGGCCCCCGCCGGGCCGGTGGCGGTGTCGACGGCGGGTTACGGGGAACGACGAGGACGTCCGTCGACGAGCGCCATCTGGGCGACGCGGGAAGCGATGGCGGCCCGGCGCTCGGCGCGGACCCAACGAGCGTCAGACATGGATGCGACGGTCGGAGGAGAACGGGGCGGTGGACGACGAATTCTGGCGCACCCTACCTGGCACGCCAAATGTCAGATTTCGGGTTCCGGCAGACCCTTAAGGTTCGAACACTGGGGTGCGCACGGAGATTACGCCTTCTACCTCCCCGTCTCGCAAAGATCTAGACTACTGAAAGAACTGCACAAGAGACACAAGGTTTATACTGGTTAGGGCCATCGTTGTGGTGTAATACCCTACTCTAGTGTGTGGTGGGTGGATTGCCTCTTGGGGCTGATGATGATGAACAATACAAGGAAGAACAGCCTCGCGAGGGTCTGTTCTTGGCTAGGGTGGTGAACTGCTAGGAGGAGTTCAACCACCTTTCTCTCTCTCTCACTTACTCTTACTTGTCTGCCAACCGAACGAACTAATGAACCGACCGAACCGAACCCTTGCTATGTGGGAGGCTGGTCCTATTTATAGAGGCCCTGGTCCTCTTCCCAAATATCGAGCGGGAAGGGAGCCAACAATGGTGGGCTAATTTGAAGGGGGACAGCAAGTATCAACTATCCTGACAAAAGCAGTCTTCGCCTGCGCAAAGCTCTGGTGATGACGCCGTCCTGGGCTCCACGGTGACCTCCGTCTCGTAGTCCTCCTGGTCTTGGTCTCGTTGCACCGAAATGGCAACCTTTGCCTGATGCCTCGGTACTCCACGGCTGCGCTTGCCCCCTTTGCACCAAAGAGGAAAGGAGGACGTTGCGTGGGCTGGCACCCGCCTAGCGCCCTGAGTCGTCATGGCTTGCGTCACAGGCACCTCGCGAGGTACCCCGCCTTGATCTCTCCGCCTCCTTGCGAGCCAGCCTGACGAGGCCGCGCCTGAGGAAGTTCCGTGTCATCCGTCTCGCGAGGCTTGGCCCCTCGCGAGGGTCTTGAGTCTTGTGTTGATGAAGATGGGTCGTGGTGGGCCTCCTTTGAGCCACGCCGCAGGCCGCAGGCAGGCAAGTCTGGGGACCCCCATTCCCAGAACGCCGACAAGTAGGTGCAATATCATGCATAATTTCTTGGTATAAGGAATGAGGTATTGCACTTGCACTAGCACCCATATCACATAAGCCGTGATAGCAACGATCTCCTATTTTAACAGAAATAACAGGCATGCCTACAACATGTCTATGTTTATTTTTAGCATCAGGTCTAGCAATTCTAGCAGCTTCATTGCAGAAGTAAATAACATGCCCATCAATATTATCGGCCAAGAGATATTTAACCATAGCAATACTAGGTTCAACTTAATTTTCTCAGGGGGTTTAGGTGTCTTAATATTACTTTTGTTAACCAAAGTTGAAGCTTTAGTATGATCCTTTATTCTAATAGGGAAAGGTGGTTTCTCAATATAAGTAGTAGGAACAACATGATTGTCAGATTTTGGGTTCCGGCAGACCCTTAAGGTTCGAACACTGGGGTGCGCGCGGAGATTACGTCTTCTACCCCTCCGTCTCGCAAAGATCTAGACTACTGAGAGAACTGCACAAGAGACACAAGGTTTATACTAGTTTGGGCCACCGTTGTGGTGTAATACCCTACTCCAGTGTGTGGTGGGTGGATTTCCTCTTGGGGTTGATGATGATGAACAATACAAGGAAGAACAGCCTCGCGAGGGTCTGTTCTTGGCTGGGGTGATGAACTGCTGGGAGGAGTTCAGCCACCTTTCTCTCTTTCCCTCTCTCTCTCTCACTTACTCACTGACTTACTCTTACTCGCCGCACTGCTTACTCTTTTTCCCAACCCCCTTGCTCTGTGGGCGGCTAGTCCTATTTATAGAGGCCCTGGTCCTCTTCCCAAATATCAAGCGGGAAGGGAGCCAACAATGGCGGGCTAATTTGAAGGGGGACAACAAGTATCAACTATCCTGACAAAAGCAGTCTTCGCCTGCGCAAAGCTCTGGTGATGACGCCGTCTTGGGCTCCACGGTGACCTCCATCTCGTAGTCCTCCTGGTCTTGGTCTCGTTGCACCGAAATGGCAACCTTTGCCTGACGCCTCGGTACTCCGCGGCTGCGCTTGCCCCCTTTGCACCAAAGAGGAAAGGAGGACGCTGCGCGGGCTGGCTCCCGCCTAGCGCCCTGAGTCGTCATGGCTTGCGTCATGGGCACCTCGCGAGGTACCCCGCCTTGATCTCTCCGCCTCCTCACGAGCCAGCCTGACGAGGCCGTGCCTGAGGAAGCTCCATGTCGTCCGCCCCGCGAGGCTTGGCCCCTCGCAAGGTTCTTGTGTCTTGTGTTGATGAAGATGGGCCGTGCTGGGCCCCCTTTGAGCCACGCCGCAGGCCGCAGGCAGGCAAGTCTGGGGACCCCCGTTCCCAGAATGCCGACAGTAGACCCCGGGCCTAAGGCGCGCCCGGACTTGGCTGTGCCGAGAGGCGAAAGGGCAAGGGCGAAGTGCCGCGGGCCCTAACAGCCTGCGGCCTTGGGCGCCGCGTGGCGGTTGATGGGACGTGGGCGTCTCCGCTTCCCCACGATGCCTCGGTGATAATGCGAGTTGGACAAGTCCCTGCATGCAAATCATGTCATGATTACCTGTGATCGGGGAGGCCGGCGGTTGGCCTTCACCGACTATAAGTACGGAACTGCGCGTGCCCTTCCAGTCCATCCCTCCTTGCTTCTCCTTCTTCCCGATCCTTGCTCCGTCTTGCCGTGATGGCTCCGATTCGCCGGTTCTCTCCAGTCTTGGATCCGCCTGCCTCCCTTCTTCGTCTCCACCATCCCGCCAAGGGAGCGCCTGGAGCTCTGGCTGCAGCACGCCGGCTGCAGCACCCTCGCGACCGAGGCAGAGGTCGCGGTCGTTGCCTCGGGCGAGGTCTACATGACTTGTGGCTGGAGAGAGATCGCTCGGGTTTGCAGGGTGGCGTCTTCGCGGTCCACTTGGAGTATGTTGGCGCTTCGGTGATGTTCTTCAAGGTCTTCGACGCGAACGGGTGCCGGCTGGAGTGTTGCCCTGGGAGAGGTGGCCAGGACCTCGCCATGGTGAGGGCTAGGCCCGTAGACCGCTCCCGTGGCGGCTCTGCTGGCGACGGAGGCGTTGGAGGATCCAACGACTCTGGCAAGATATTCGCGACTCCGGAGACGAGTGACGACAGCTACGAGCCCCCAAGCCGGTGCCGCTCCTAGAGCAGGGCGGGCTCGTCTGGCCGTCGCCGACTCTGATCTGGATGGGGTTGGCGTCGGCGCTTGATGGCCCACTGTTGATGACGGCATCTCTTGCAGGAGCGCGTGTAGTTAGCATCCCTTAGGTCCATTCCCTGCGAGGAATCAAAATGCACCCCATGGGGGCCAGTAAGGTGCCTGTAGTCCTGTTTGTTAATACATAACCCTTGTTGCAGAGCTGTGCGAGTTGCTGATTCCGTCTTAGCTCAGTTCTCCCTTTCGAACTTCGCGAGGGCTTGGTGCTCTACGCCGACAGGTCCCCGTCCCAAGGCGGCGTCAGCCATCGCTGGTATGCCAGGTCGTGATGCCGTGGCCAAGGCCAGGAGGTGAGCGACCCGGGGTCCGGTAAGAGCCCCTGAGTCGCTATGCTCAGGAGGTACCCTTTGGCGCCCAAGCAGCCGTCGCTCGGCGAGAAAGGAGAGCGGCGTCGCTGACACGGAATTGCATTAGGTGCGGGGGGAGTGCTACGATAGCCGGTGCTTTCGGGCGGTGACTTATCTCGAGAGTCGGGGATTATTCCTGGTGTGTCGTCGGGTCCGCGCGTCGGCAGGAGCGGAATCGCTCGGCGAGGTCCTCGCGTTCCCCTTCTCCCTCGCCTTTGCTCCCCTTTCCGCTCTACATCCTCGGGTCCCGGCCCTCGAGCTAGTCTCAGTCATCGCTGGTATGCCAGGTCGCGATGCCGTGGTCAAGGCCAGAGGGTGAGGGCTGGAGAGCCAGTAGGAGCCCTGAGTCGCGATGCTCAGGCACCCCCCCTTTAACGTGCACGCGGTTTGCGCGAACGAGAGTGAAAGGAACGCCGCGAGGGCCTTGCCTGGTGCAACTCCCTTAGGGGATCCTGTAAACTCATCATAGAAGGAAGAAAAGGTTGCCATGACAACTATCAGTCTGCCGTTAGTTGCTTCCGAGGTGAGGTGAGGCACTGGAGGCTTGACGAGGTGGCGCCATGCGGGGCTGCCGCGGCCAGAGCTCAGCCATTTAGGTTTGTCGGTGTTACAGGGACGGACCCATGCGCAAGCGTCCTGCCGTTGTGGGAGCAATTCCGTCAGTTGGCGCCAGTTGAGCAGGCAACTAGATCAAACACGTTAGCCGCGAAGGAGGGGATACATTCAAGAAGATGCTGGGAAGGTAGACATCGCGGGGTCGGGCCCGAGCGACTTGGGGATGATGCAGCCCGAGGGGCGCCCCCAACAAGGCAAGCTAACGACATGAAATAAAAGGGATACACACCGCCGGGACGGACCCACGCGGCCTAGGAATGATGCAGCCCTGGGAGGGCGCTTCCAGCTGGAAATGAAACTTGTAAGATGTCACCTGAGGGTGTCGAGGGCGAAGGGGTGTTGGTGCAGCAGACTCGGTGGGCCACGGAAGTCGATCCTCATGAGCCCCCAGGCCCAGGGGCCTCGGGAGGCTCCGGAGGCACTGGTAGCTCTTCGTGAATCATCTCCATCTCCGCCAAGGCTGCAGAACGCCTGTCTTCTTGAGCCTCCATGATGCCCCTCATGAGGCGCTGGCACGTAGCAACCGCGCTCGGCAAGCCGTAAGGCATGCGAACGTAGCTGTGGGGTGGACCCCCGCAACACCCCACTCGCGAGGGCCAGAGGCGCTCCATCGTACCGACTTGGTTGAGCCCTGGTATGTCGATGCAGACGCGCAGCCCACCATCCTCGCCTGGATGGGGAGCCACAGCCGGTAGACGGCGGCAACCTCTCATGATTCTTGATTCCTGTAGTTCTTGAATGGCCTTGTCGACGAACTCCTGCGGGTCTGACCTTCCTTGCCTTGCTCCTTCTTGAGGGAAACGTGCTTCGAAACACGCCTCCATGTGGTGCCCAAGCGCCTCCCTCGTGACCCTGGCCAGGTCGGTGGCCCTCCAGGGGAGAGCCCCCGAGCCCTGCCTGAGGAGGGTGCTAGGTGTGCTTTCCTATGCGATGGAAGGAGGTTCCCCCTGGGCAGATGCGGGCCCTGAGGGGCCCGCCTCCCGAGGGGCCAGTCCGGACGATGTCTTCTTCTTCTTGGGGGTGGTCTTGGGAAGCCTCCTGCTTCCGCGATCCGGGTCTTCCAGTGACGCGGCCTAAAAGGCTCGCTCCAGGGAACACACTGCATCCTTCTCTTCACAGGGCACCGTGATGACTCCGCCACTTCCTGGCATCTTGAGGACGTTGTAGCCATGGTGAGTTACGGCCATGAACTTGGCCAGCGCTGGGTACCCGAGGATGGCGTTGTACGGCAGGCGGATGTGGGCGATGTCGAAGTCGATGAGCTCGGTGCGGTAGTTGTCGCGTGCCCCGAAGGTGACAGGGAGGCGGACCTGCCCAATCGGGACCGTGGAGCCGTCGGTGACTCCGGGGAAGGGCTTGGTTGGCTGAAGCTGGTCGTAGGGCACTTGGAGATTCTTGAACATTTCCACGGACAGGACGTTGAGCCCTGCCCCACCATCGATGAGGGTCCTGGTGACCAGTACATTGCTGATGACTGGGGAGCAAAGCATCGGGAGGACTCCGGCTGTGGCCGCACACTTGAGTTGATCCGCTGAGCTGAATGTGATGGCGCATGCCGACCACCTGAGAGGGCGCGTTGCTTCAAGCCTGGGGAGGACTGCGTTCACTTCGCGGGCAAACTGTTTGAAGATGCGTTGGGAGGCTGGGGCTTGAGCTCCGCCCAGGATGCAGGCGATTGTGCGTGGCTCCTGGAAGCCCCCAGCCCCTTCGTCTTGATGGCAGTCCTCGTTCCTCCTTGGCTGAGGCGGCAGTGGAGGGAGGCCTGCGTTGCCCTGTGGGCGATCCTCACGAGGCTGATCCCTCCAGTCCCCCTCGCGAGGCAGGTCTCGCCAGCGATCCTCGCGAGGTTGATCGCGCCACCCTTGGCACGGGCCGCGGTCTTCCCAGCGTCCTGCGTTTCTTCCTCCTCCTCGGCCGTAGCCCTGATCGGCGCGGTCGGGACGACGGCCGATCCTTCCTTCTCGCACGGTGCGGAGTTCTTGGCATTCGTTGGTGTTGTGGGTGTGGAGGTCGTGGTACACACAGTACCGGCTGCCCCTGGAGGACTCAGGCAGATCTTTGCCCCGCTTGGTGTCTGGTTTTGCCGCGAGCACGGCAGCCCCCTTGCGCTTCACGTCCTTGGCCTTGGGTTTCTTCTCCACTGGGTCTGCGGCAGGTAGCTCGAGGAGGGAGAGGCGTCCCTCCTCAGCCCTGGCGCACTTGGTCGCCAAGTTGAACAGCTCCAGGGAGGTGCACAGGTCTTCATGCATCGCCAGCTCCTCCTTCATCTTGACGTCGCGCACACCATCAGAGAAGGCCGAGATGATGCCCTCCTCGGACACCTTGGGGATCTTGAGGCGCGCGCTGTTGAAGCACTGGATGTACTTTTGCAGGGTCTCTCCAGGTTGTTTCTTGATGCGGCGCATGTCGCTCACGGCGGGTGGCCAGTCGCGAGTACCTTGGAAGTTGGCGATGAAGCGGGTGCGCATCTGGTCCCAGGAAGGGATCGTGCCTGGAGCCAGATTCAGGAGCCAGGTGCGAGATCCTTCCTTGAGCGCCATGGGGAACCAGTTTCCCATGACCTTTTCGTCCCCGCTGGCAGCTTCAATGCCCAGCTCATAGAGCTGGAGGAACTCTGCAGGGTCAGTCGTGCCATCATAACGAGGAGGCAGGTCTGGCTTGAACTTGCCGGGCCACGCGACGCTACGCAGCTCGGTGGTGTAGGCACGGCAGCCTGCGGTGGCCACGAAAGGCTTCGGCTGGTGGAGAGCTTGATCTTGAGGGTCCCCACGCGCTGCAGCTAGGAGCAGCGCGGGGTCTTGGTGTGCCGGAGCTGGAGCAGGGTCGCGGCGTGCCGGAGCAGGGAGTGCCCGGGTAGCTCCTTGCGGGCGAGGGACTTCTTGGCAGCTCCGTTCTTCTTGCACTGGCACCTGACGGAGCGGGTTCCGCCTAGGGGCCACGCGCCTTGGAGCCATGGCATCTTCTTGGAGAGGAGGCGGCTGGTACGCCTCTAGAGCTTCGTTGCCCGCGCGGGGCGGGGTGTGGCGCAGAGGAACGGACGGCGCGGGAGAGCCCCCTGCGGTGCGGATGAGCTCGGCAACGCGGTCGAGCCACTCTTCGTAGATGTCGTCGATGGGACGGTAGCGCAGGAGCTCGTTTGCCGCGAGGAGCGCAGCTCGAGCCTCCAAGGGGGCGCGGAGTGCGCGGGACGAAGAACCAGCTGGTGCGAGCGATGGAGTAGCGGTGCGGCCGTCTTGCCGCACGGATGGATGCTGAGACGACGCTTGCTGCTCGCCCCCCGCCGGGCCGGTGGCGGCGTTGATGGCGGGTGACGGGGAACGACGAGGACGTCCACCGATGGGCGCCGTCTGGGAGACGCGGGAAGCGATAGCGCTCGGCGCTCGGCGCGGGCCCGACGGGCGTCGGACATGGATGCGACGGTCGGAGGAGAACGGGGCGGTGGAGGACGAATTCCGGCGCACCACTACCTGGCGCGCCAAATGTAGGATTTCAGGTTCCGGCAGACCCTTAAGGTTCGAACACTGGGGTGCGCGCGGAGATTACGTCTTCTACCTCTCCGTCTCGCAAAGATCTAGACTACTGAGAGAACTGCACAAGAGACACAAGGTTTATACTGGTTCGGGCCACCGTTGTGGTGTAATACCCTACTCCAGTGTGTGGTGGGTGGATTACCTCTTGGGGCTGATGATGATGAACAATACAAGGAAGAACAGCCTCGCGAGGGTCTGTTCTTGGCTGGGGTGATGAACTGCTGGGAGGAGTTCAGCCACCTTTCTCTCTTTCCCTCTCTCTCACTTACTCACTGACTTACTCTTACTCGCCGCCCTGCTTACTCTTTTTCCCAACCCCCTTGCTCTGTGGGCGGCTGGTCCTATTTATAGTGGCCCTGGTCCTCTTCCTAAATATCGAGCGGGAAGGGAGCCAACAATGGCAGGCTAATTTGAAGGGGGACAGCAAGTATCAACTATCCTGACAAAAGCAGTCTTCGCCTGCGCAAGCTCTGGTGATGACGCCGTCTTGGGCTTCACGGTGACCTCCGTCTCGTAGTCCTCCTGGTGTTGGTCTCGTTGCACCGAAATGGCAACCTTTGCCTGACACCTCGGTACTCCGCGGCTGCGCTTGCCCCCTTTGCACCAAAGAGGAAAGGAGGACGCTGCGTGGGCTGGCACCCGCCTGGCGCCCTGAGTCGTCATGGCTTGCATCACGGGCACCTCGCAAGGTACGCCGCCTTGATCTCTCCGCCTCCTTGCGAGCCAGCTTGACGAGGCCGTGCTTGAGGAAGCTCCGTGTCGTCCGCCCCGCGAGGCTTGGCCCCTCGCGAGGGTCTTGAGTCTTGTGTTGATGAAGATGGGCCGTGCTGGGCCCCCTTTGAGCCACGCCGCACGCTGCAGGCAGGCAAGTCTGGGGACCCCCGTTCCCAGAACGCCGATAATGATCATTATAAGTGGTAGTCTTTTCTTCAACTTTAATAGGTGCAACTACTTTTACCTCAGTGGGAGGATTATATTTAAACCACTTCTCCTTTGGGAGATCAACATGAGTAGCAAAGGATTCACAGGAAGAAGCTACTATCTCATAGTCAAGTCCATATTTAGTGCTATATTCACGGAAAACATCGGTATCCATAAAAGATTTAACACAATCAAACTTAGGTGTTATACCTGACTCCTTACCTTCGTCGAGGTTCCAATCTTTAGAGTTGCGTTTAATTCTTTCCAATAAATCCCATTTGAAATCAATAGTCTTCATCATAAAAGATCCAGTACAAGAAGTATCGAGCATGGAGCGATTACTGAGAGAAAGCCGAGCATAATTTTTTTGAATAATCATTTCTTTTGAGAGCTCATGATTGGGGCATGAATATAACATTGACTTAAGCCTCCCCCAAGCTTGAGCAATGCTTTCTCCTTCGCGAGGCCAAAAATTATATATATAATTACAATCACGATGAACAAGATGCATAGGATAAAACTTCTGATGAAATTCCAATTTCAATCGTTGGTAGTTCCATGATCCAATATCATCACATAGCCTCAACCATGTCAATGCATCTCCCTTCAAATATAAAGGGAAGACCTTCTTCTTGATAACATCCTTGGGCATACCTGCAAGCTTAAATAATCCACAAACTTCATCCACATAGATTAGGTGCAAATCGGGATGTAATGTTCCATCACCTGTGAAAGGATTAGCTAGCAGTTTCTCTATCATACCCGAAGGAATTTCAAAGTAAACATTTTCAGTAGGTTCAGTAGGTTGAGGAGCAACTCATTGCTCTATTGGTCGGGGTCAAGATACCCCGATCAAGCCCCTCAAAGGATTATGTTCCATAGTAACAAGTGACAGTAAATTTCAGCACACTATATAAATTTTTCTTTACCAAATTCCAACTACCAAAGGCGCTTCACTCCCCGGCAACGGCGCCAGAAAAGATTCTTGATGACCCACAAGTGTAGGGGATCTACCGTAGCCTTTTCTATAAGTAAGAGTGTCGAACCCAACGAGGAGCGGAAGCAAATGATAAGCAATTTTCAGTAAGGTATTCTCTGCAAGCACTGAAATTATCGGTAACAGATAGTTTTGTAATAAGGTAATTTGTAACGAGTAGCAAGTAATAAAAGTAAATAAGGTGCAGAAAGATGGCCCAATCCTTTTTGTAGTAAAGGACAAGCCTGGAGAAACTCTTATATGAAGGAAAGCGCTCCTGAGGACACATGGGAATTATTGTCAAGCTAGTTTTCATCACGTTCATATGATTCACGTTCGGTACTTTGATAATTTTATATGTGGGTGGACCGGTGCTTGGGTATTGTCCTTACTTGGACAAACATCCCACTTATGATTAACCCCCATTGCAAGCATCCACAACTACAACAGAAGTATTAAGGTAAACCTAACCATAGCATGAAACATATGGATCCAAATCAGCCCCTTACGAAGCAACGCATAAACTAGGGTTTAAGCTTCTGTCACTCTAGCAACCCATCATCTACTTATTACTTCCCAATGCCTCCCTCTAGGCCCAAACAATGGTGAAGTGTCATGTAGTCGACGTTCTCATGACACCACTAGAGGGATGGCAACATACATCTCATCAAAATATCGAACGAATACCAAATTCACATGACTACCTATAGCAAGACTTCTCCCATGTCCTCAGGAACAAACGTAACTACTCACAAAGCATATTCATGTTCATAATCAGAGGGGTATTAATATGCATAATGGATCTGAACATATGATCTTCCACGAAGTAAACCAACTAGCATCAACTACAAGGAGTAATCAACACTACTAGCAACCCACATGTACCAATCTGAGGTTTGGATACAAAGATTGGATACAAGAGATGAACTAGGGTTTGACATGAGATGGTGCTGGTGAAGATGTTGATGGAGATTAACCCCCTCCCGATGAGAGGTTCGTTGGTGAGTACGATGGTGATGATTTCCCCCTCCCGGAGGGAAGTTTCCCCGGCAGAATAGCTCTGCCGGAGCCCTAGATTGGTTCCGCCAAGGTTCCGCCTTGTGGCGGCAGAGTTTCTTCCTGAAAGCTTGCTTATGATTTTTTCCTCGAAGGAACACTCCATATAGCCAAAGATGGGCATCAGTGGGCCACCAGGGGGCCCACGAGGCAGGGGGCACGCCCCCACCCTCATGGATGGTGGGTGGCCCCCCTCTGGTACTTTCTTCACCCATTATTTTTTATATATTCTGAAAATAACTCCCGTGGAGTTTCAGGACTTTTGGAGATGTGCAGAATAGGTCTCTAATATTTGCTCCTTTTCCAGCCCAGAATTCCAGCTGCCGGCATTCCCCCTCTTCATGTAAACCTTGTAAAATAAGAGAGAATAGGCATAAGTATTGTGACATAATGTGTAATAACAGCCCATAATGCGATAATTATCATATAAAAACATGATGCAAAATGGACATATCAGAGTCGGTCTACTAATCTTGGATGTGATGCCTATATAATGATCATTGCCTGGATATCGTCATGATTATTTGAAGTTCTATCAATTGCCCAACAGTAATTTGTTTACCCACCATATGCTTTTTTTTCTTGAGAGAAGCCACTAGTGAAATCTATGGCCCCGGGTCTCTTCTTTATTATATTATAGTAGATATAATACAATAACAAAATACCCGTGAGGGATTGACAACCCCTCTCTTACGTCGGGTTGCAAGTATTTGTTCTTTGTGGGCAGGAGCTGTTTACATGGTGTTGCGTGGTTCTCCTACTGGTTCGATAACCTTGGTCTCATCACTGAGGGAAATACCTATCGTAGTTGCGCTGCATCATCCCTTCCTCTTTGGGAAATACCGATGTAGTTGAAGCCGCATCATTTCCTAGCAACGAAGTCTCTCTTATCATAACATTGATTCTTTGATTGCGTGTTATCAAGATCAACAACAGGTTCTACCTCTACATCATTATCATTACTAGGTTGAGCATCAACATGAACATCATTATTAACATTATCACTGGGTTCATGTTCATCACCAGATTGTGTCTCGACATCAGAAATAGAAATATCATTGGGATTCTCACATGTGTCTATAGCAGGTTCACTAGCATGCAAAGTCCTATCAGTTTTCTTTTTCTTTTTATTAGAAGGACTAGGTGCATCATTATTAATTTTCCGAGAATCTTGCTCAACTCTTTTAGGATGGCCCTCGAGATAGAAAGGTTCCTGGGTCATTTTACCACCTCTAGTCATAACCCTACCAACATTATCATTATTCTTACTATTTAACTCATTAAGCAAATCATCTTGTGCCTTAAGTACTTGTTCTACTTGAGTTGTAACCATGGAAGCATGTTTACTGATAAGCTTAAGATCATTAACAGTTCTACTCATATAATCACCCAAGTGGTCAAGCATCTAAGCATTACATTTCAATTGTCTACTAACATAAGCACTGAAGTTTTGTAGTTTAACATTAAAATTATCAAACTGATCCAAGCATTGACTAGCAGACTTATTATGAGGAATATCACCTTCATCAAATCCATAAAGAGAGTTTACCTATACTACCTATGTCGGGTTATCAAGACCATGTATTTCTTCAACAGGTGGTAGATTCTTAACATCTTCAGCTTTAATATGTTTTTCTTTCATAGATTTCTTTGCCTCTTGCATATCTTCAGGACTAAGAAATAGAATACCCCTTTGATACGTCTTCAACGTATCTATAATTTTTGATTGTTCCATGCTGTTATATTATCATTCTTGGATGTTTTATAATCATTTTATGTCATTTTCTGGTACTAACCTATTGACATAGTGCCAAGTGCTAGTTGCTGCCTTTGCATGTTTTTTACATCGCAGGTAATCAATACCAAACGGAGTCCAAACACAACGAAACTTTTTGCGGATTTTTTTGGACCATAAGACATCCAATGGGTCGGAGAAGCGCTTGGGGGTGCTCCGAGGGGAGCACAACCCACCAGGGCGCGCCTGGAGGCCCAGGCATGCCCTGGTGGGTTGTTCACACCTCGGGTGCCCCCGGACCGCCACTTTGATCTATAAATAACCCAATATTCCAGAAACCCTAAGGAAGTCGATTAAAATCAATTCCAGCCACCGCAGAGTCCAGAACCACCAGATCCAATCTAGACAACATCACGGAGGGGTTCACCACTTCCATTGGTGCCTCTCCGATGATGCATGAGTAGTTCTTTGTAGACCTTCGGGTCCGTAGTTAGTAGCTAGATGGCTTCCTCTCTCTCATTTGATTCTCAATACAATGGTCTCTTGGAGATCCATATGATGTAACTCGTTTGCGGTGTGTTTGTTGGGATCCGATGAACTTTGATTTTATGATCAGATCTATCTCTTTTTATCCATGAAAGTTATTTGAGTTTCTTAGATCTCTTATATGCATGATTGCTTATAGCCTCGTATTTCTTCTCCGGTATTTGTTTTTTTGGCCAACTTGATCTATTTATCTTGCAATGGGAAGAGGTGCTTTGTAGTGGTTCGATCTTACGGTGCTTGATCCCATTGACAGAAGGGGAACCGACACGTATGTATCATTGCTACTAAGGATAAAATGATGGGGTCAATTTCTCCATAAATAGATCTTGTCTACATCATGTCATCGTTCTTATTGCATTACTCCGTTTCTCCATGAACTTAATACACTAGATGCATGCTAGATAGCGGTCGATGTGTGGAGTAATAGTAGTAGATGCAGGCAGGAGTCGGTCTACTAATCTTGGACTTGATGCCTATATAATGATCATTGCCTATATATCGTCATGATTATTTGAAGTTCTATCAATTGCCCAATAGTAATTTGTTTACCCACCGTTTGCTATTTTTCTCGAGAGAAGCCACTAGTGAAACCTACGACCCCCGGGTCTCTTTCTCAAATTATTTGCCTTTGTGATCTATTTTCATTTAATCTTATTTTTAGATCTATTAAACCAAAAATACAAAAATACCTTGATGCAATTTATTTTATTTGGCGTTCGATCTATCAATATTTACAACTCTCTCACGTTCGTTTGTCAATTTCTGGCACCGTTACCCGAAAGGGATTGACAACCCCTTTTACACGTTGGGTTGCGAGTATTTGTTATTTGTGTGCAGGTGCTTTTTCCGTAGTGTTGCTTGGTTCTCATACTGGTTCGATAACCTTGGTATCATCACTGAGGGAAATACCTATTGTCGTTGTGCTGCATCATCCCTTCCTCTTTGGGGAAATACCAACGTAGTTCTAGCGGACATCAAAAGGAATTTCTGGCGCTGTTGCCGGGGATACATCATCTACATCTACTAGGTTCCTAATGACAAGTCCCATCTCCTCTCAATTTACATTATATTCCATTTGCCTCTCATTTTCCTCTCCCCCACTTCACAAAAAAATTGCTGTTTTATTCGCCCTCTTTTTCGTTCGCCGTTTTCTTACCGGATCTGTTTTTGAGTGCAAGCTTGTTGCGTAGTCACCATGACTCAAGAGTGTTTTGCTTTATGTGACTTGGGTGCTAGTCTTTCTACAATTCCGAAATCTTTATGTGATGTGCTTGGTCTTACCGATATTAAAGAGTGTTCTTTAAATTTGCACTTGGCGGATTCTACTATTAAAAAGCCTATGGGAAGAATTAATGATGTTCTTATTCTTGCAAATAGGAATTATGTGCCCATAGATTTTATTGTTCTTGATATTGATTGCAATCCGTCTTGTCCAATTATTCTTGGTAGACTGTTTTTACGCACTATTGGTGCCGTGATTGATATGAAAGGGGGCAATATTAAGTTCCATTCTCCACTAAGGAAGGATATGGAACACTTTCCTAGAACAAGAATTAGTCCACCATATGAATCAATCATGAAGGCATCTTATGGATCTAGGACCAAGGATGACAAAACTTAGATCCTCGCTCCTAGCTAGGGGCATAAAATGATAGCGCTTGTTGGGAGGCAATCCAATGAATAAAATTTATCTGTGCTTTATGTTCTTGAGTGTTAGCACAATTATGCTACTGTTATGATTGTGTTTTTGTGTTTTAATTAGTGTTTGTGCCAAGTAAAGCCTTTAGGATCTTCTTGGGTGATAGTTGTTTGATATTGCTGAAAAACAGAAACTTTTGCGCTCACAAAAATAATTCTCATTTCTAACCAGAGAGCGATAAAATACCAATTCTTTTTGCAGAAGATTAATATACAAATTTCTCAGGTCTTCCAAAATTTTAAGAGTTTTTTGAGTTACAGAATTATTTGAAATATCCAGATTTCTACGGACTGTTCTGTTTTTGACAGATTCTGTTTTCTTTGCGCTGTGTGTTTGTTTTGATGATTCTATGGTTTTCTTTGATGAGTTTTTGCCATAGAAAAGTTGGAATGCAGTAGATATAATGAAAGAATAAAATATGAATTGGTTTGCAACATCACTTACAATAGTGATTTATTTTCTTATACTAACGGATCTCATGAAGGTTTTGTTGAGTTTTGTGTGATTGAAGTTTTAAAGTTTTGGGTTATCTTACAATGGATGAAGGAATAAGGAGTAAAAAGAGCCTAAGCTTGGGGATTCCCATGGAACCCAAAGCTATTATCCAAAGAGAAGCAAGCAACTAAGCTTGGGGATGCCCCGAGTGGCATCCCCTCTTTCTTCTAACAACCATCGGTATTTTACTCGAGGCTATATTTTTGTTCGTCACATACTATGTGTTTTGCTTGGAGCGTCTTATATGATATGAGTCTTTGCTTGTTTTTCTTTGTGTTTGTATTCTTGATTCCTTGATGGACAAACCTATTGGAGAGAGCCAAAATTATGCCATGACTTGTTAGAATTGCTCTAGTGCTTCACTTATATCTTTTTTGAGCACGGTGTGCTTTGTTATTTTTGAAGAAATGCTCTCTTGCTTCACTTAGATTTATTTGAGAGTTAGTAAAATTTTCAGGAAATTCTCTCTTGCTTCACTTAAATTAATTTGAGAGAAAGAAATATTATGCTCATGATCTTCACTTATATTTGTTTGAGCTTATCAAAAGCAACACATGAAAATTAGTCCCAAAGTGATAGTTATCCAAGAAGGATATAATAAAAACTTTCACGAAGATCATTGGACAAAATAAACTTGATTCCTTGTAATAGTTTTGAGATATAATGATGTGATATGTGAGTCATGTTGATGAGTATTTATGCTTTAGTAAGAATATTGGTGTTAAGGTTTGTGATTCCCTATGCAAGCATGAAAGTCAATAGTTATGCAATGAAATTACATCCTACTTGTGGTGCATTATTCGGTGTTAATTATGCTTAATGCTTGCTTATGAGATTATTCGTTTCTTGGTTGGTCGCTTCTCAATCTTTTGCTAGCCTTCATTTTGTACTGAGTATGATCACTACTTGTGCATCCAAAATCCTTTAAACCAGTTTTTCCACATGAGTCCACTATATCTACCTATATGCGGTATTCTGTTGCCGTTCTAAGCAAATTTGTATGTGCCATCTCTAATATTCAAAAACAATTTCTCTTTTGTGTGCTCGTACCGCTCGCGACGCAGTGAGGGTGGCTAATATTTTCCATGCTAGATGTGTTACTCTCACGATGAGTGTTTATTCACGTGTCATTGCACGAGAGTAAGGCAAATGTATTAGGGATGCCCAATCCCGAAATGAAAAATGAATTTACTTTATGTTGTCAAATAATAAATTCCTTGGAAAGTGTTGGTATGGAAGGCACCCGTGGATACGGTTAGCCATGGAAAGTGAAAGTATGGTGGAAAAAGGAATAAACTTTATTTTCTGTTTGGGAACCGCCTATGATATATCTAGCATGGAAAGTGTTGGGAACTCTAAGTCGTTTTCGTTGGTGGGAAAAGTATGCCTCTCAGAATGTTTTTATCACTCAATTTTGGCTTTGAGCTCTGGCACCCCTACAAATCCCTACTTGCCTTTATGAAGGGCCTTTATTTTACTTTATGCATTTTTTTTAATTTGAGTCTCCATCTTCTCTTATAAAGCACCAACTAGGGGGCACTATGATCCACTACAAAAAAGACACTTCTGTGATACGTGTTTGTCATAGTAGGTCACGTTTTGTGTCATGCATTTATGATACGTCCATTTTGGATCATGCTTTTATATCGATATTTATTGCATTATGGGCTATTATTACACATTATGTCACAATACTTATGCCTATTCTCTCTTATTTTACAAGGTTTACACGAAGAGGGAGAATATCGTCAGCTGGAATTCTGGGCTGGAAAAGGAGCAAATATTAGAGACCTATTCTGCACAACTCAAAAGTCCTGAAACCCCACGAAAGTCAGTTTTGGAATATATAAAAAATATTGGGTGAAGAAAACACCAGAGGGGGGCCACCCACCATCCACGAGGACGGGGGGCGCGCTCTACCCACCTTGGCGCGTCCCTTGCCTTGTGGGCCCCCTAGCAGGCCTCCAGTGCCCATCTTTTTCTATATGAAGTATTACGCCCTTGAAAAAAAATCAGAAGGAAGCTTTCGGGAGGAAGCACCGCCGTCTTGAGGCGGAACCTTGGCGGAACCAATCTAGGGCTCTGATGGATCTGTTCTGCCGGGGAAACATCCCACCGGGAGGGGGAAATCATCACCATCGTCATCACCAACGATCCTCTCATCGGGAGGGGGTCAATCTCCATCAACATCTTCACCAGTACCATCTCATCTCAAACACTAGTTCATCTCTTGTATCCAATCTTTGTCTCAAAACCTCAGATTGGTACCTGTGGGTTGCTAGTAGTGTTGATTATTCCTTGTAGTTGATTCTAGTTGGTTTATTTGGTGGAAGATTATATGTTCAGATCCTTTATGCATATTAATACCCCTCTGATTATGAACATGAATATGATTTGTGAGTAGATACATTTGTTCCCGAGGACATGGGAGAAGTCTTGCTATAAGTAGTCATGTGAATTTGGTATTCGTTCGATATTTTGATGAGATGTATGTTGTCTCTCCTCTAGTGGTGTCATGTGAACGTCGACTACATGACACTTCACCACTATTTGGTCCTAGGGGAAGGCAATGGGAAGTAATAAGTAGATGATGGGTTGCTAGAGTGACAGAAGCTTAAACCCTAGTTTATGCGTTGCTTTATAAGGGGCTGGTTTGGATCCATATGTTTCATGCTATGGTTAGGTTTACCTTAATACTTCTTTTGTAGTTGCGGATGCTTGCAAGAGGGTTAATCATAAGTGGGATGCTTGTCCAAGTAAGGGAAGTACCCAAGCACCGGTCCACCCACATATAAAATTATCAAAGTAACTAACGCGAATCATATGAGCGTGATGAAAACTAGCTTGACGATAATTCGCATGTGTCCTCGGGAGCGTTTTTCTTTATATAAGAGTTTGTCCAGGCTTGTCCTTTACTACAAAAAGGATTGGGCCACCTTGCTGCACCTTGTTTACTTTTTTTACTTGTTACCCGTTACGAATTACCTTATCACAAAACTATATGTTATCGATAATTTCAGTGCTGACAAAGAATACCTTACTGTAAACTGCTTATCATTTCCTTCTGCTCCTCGTTGGGTTCAACACTCTTACTCATCGAAAGGACTATGATAGATCCCCTATACTTGTGGGTTATCAATGTACATCCATGACAATTTTATGACAGAATCAAGATTGTCATACCTGTGTTGTTGTAGAAGTGTTCCATGACATTACCAAAATTATCATCACGGAAGTGTCCACTTCCATGATGATAAATCGCGTCTCATAGAAGTGCTTTCGTTAAGGGTGACCGACATGTGGCATCCACCGTAATGGGTCGCCATTATGCTATCGGGTCCGGTTTTGGATTCGATAACCCGTTAACAGCCTGGACCAATGAGGATTTTCCACGTGTAAAATTGTCATTGGCCGGAGGAAACACGTGTTGGCTCACCGTTGGGACAGATGTCATCCTTTCATTGGACAGGAGGCGCCTATGATGCATCAACACGTGGCATGGCCCAACAAAGGCCCATTCCGGTGAAAAGTCCTGCCCGTTTTACTTGGTCAAAAGGTAACGGGCTGGCCCACGGAAAGCCTGTTAATGGCCTGTTCGTATATGGCCCATTTACGACCCACTAACTCACAACCCATTACGACCTATCGGAATTAAGCCTTGTAGCTTCATCTGGGCCGTCCAATATGATTCCAACCTGTTGTAACTTCCAGCCCATGTACGACCCATGATATCTTTCGGCCTATACGAGGCCATTTGTAACTCTTGGCCCATTAACGACCCGTGGTGAATCTGTCTCGCAATGAACAGTGTACCACTTTATACCCATTAACGAACCATTATTCCATTGGGCTGTTTCCAACCGACCCGTGTTATCTTTTGGCCTTCTTAGGGCCCATTTATTCTTGGGCTTATTTCCAGCATTCGATTAATTACGGCCCGTTACTGGCCTTTTCTGCTTGTGGGCCAAATTCAGCCCGTGGTTACAATTGGCCCGTTTGCGGCCCGTTAATCCTTTGGGCTGTTTTTGTATCATCAAATACGGCCGATTAACGACGACCCATTATGGTCGGCCCATGAATGGATGATTTCAAATCTAGCCTGTTTACGGCCCATAATGCGGTCTGTTATTGGCCCATGTTTGGCCGATCGATCATACGGCCCGTAGAAGGCCCATTGATGCTACGGCCCGTAGAAGGACCATTGTTTCTATGACCCTTAGAAGTCCCATTGTTTCTACGGCCCATAGGAGGCCCATGGTAAATACAGTAAATATGTAGCCCATGGTTATTGTGGCCTAGTTTTAAAAAATAGGTTATTGCAGCCACTAGCAAACCGCGGAAAAAGAACTGCACTGACTACAAGCAAACAAATAAACAAGACAACAAGGAAATAAATAAGCAAGCAACTTACGCTAGGCTATCACGGCTATTACACATATTACATCTACTAGGCATCAAAGTTCGCCACCAGTGCAAATATAGGGAACAAAGCCGCAAATCATATACACTGATTGTCAAAGTTGGCGATCAGTGCAAATAAACGCCGCTACAAAACAAGTCCAGAACTGAAACCACTTCAGAAGAGCTCAAGAAACAATATCCTGGGTACCCATAATGCTGGCAAGATGCTTAGCAAGCTTATTAACTTTCTCTTGTTTGGCGCTTAAATCCTCTAGCACTTGCTGTTGCACCAGAAAGTATGCATCTGAATTCTGCATGGACTTCCTCGGTCCTTCGGCATCCTATCGCATAACATCTGATCAATGTCTTTCAACTTGAAGTTGAGACTCAAGAAGCCGAACTGATTCAGGCAGCAAGTTCGAAGAGTTGGTGCCAGTAGTAGTAGCCAGTAACTCAAACACTACATCAAGACAGGACTTTGGGGTTGTCTCAGTGTCTTCAATATAGTTTTTATCAGCTTTCTTGGAGACCAACAGGGATGTCGCACTATCTTGAACCTTATCTGCATTACTTCCTTTACCATTGCATAACGGGGTACTCTTCTCCAATATTTTATCCGCATTCTAAAAGAGAAACAAACAAACACATCACAAGTTTACCATGTTGTATATGAAACTCATTTTGGTAAACCAGTTCAGTAGTAAGGTGGATAGGATAACAACACGAAACAAACATATATCTATGTAGTATGGTCACTGTATGGTCTATATCATTCTAGTATATGGTGCCAAATCAAGATAGAGACAGTTCGAATCATATCTATTTAATACAAAGCACCATAGACAGAGTATAAGTGTGGGAAACTACACATGAATAAAAACACTTGTAATGTGCATGGCATGAGAACATAACTGTTTATTCAATTGAAACTGAAATCAACATAGAGCAAGTTACACTAGCAAACATGCTAAAGAAACAGGTTTAAAACATACCTGTTGCGCCATTGGAGTTTCAATTGCATCCTTCAAATTTGAAATTAGTTGGTATGATTAAGTACAGTGATGCAAGAGCAAAGTAGTATGAACCATAGCTACGAAACCTGACCTGTGAACAATTCTTCTTCTGCTGTAAGTGTTGACTTGGGGTTCGGAGTGGTGTTCCTCTTGCTTTGGGCACTGCAGTTGCCTTACTAACTGATCGTGTTTGGTGCTTTGTGGAGACGGTGATGTGTCAAGTGGAACCTGGTTACTATCTGCTGGGGTTGGGGTTAGAAGGGGTGTAGCTGGTTCTCTGTCCAACCGGGTAGGGATACAAACTGCGTGAGTCTGGGTTATGTGTGGTGGGGCTGGTTCTTGGGCAAGTACACCGTGGTTCTATCTGCATCGACAGGTAGCATGATCTTTTTTGAAGACCGTGTTTTTACTCCCACGGATACTGCCATCACCCCCTCCAATTGAAATGGCTAATAAACAAGAAAATTAATTGAATGTACAGACATTGTAAGATAGACAGGTGCAATGGATAGTAGGGAAGAAAACAGGGCATGAAATAATTCACATTTATGTTGTCTAACCAAACAGAATAGCAGGACATAGTTTCACATATATAATGGCTAATTAAACAGGATATCATGACACAATTTCACATGTATGATGGCTAACTAAACAAGAAGAATGACATACTTCAAAATATGATGACTATGTAAATAGGATGACATGATATAACTATACGATGTGTCTATTAAAGTGGTTGGAATGCCATAAATCACAAACATGCCGTCAATGGAAACATGATGGCATGATATAATTCACGGATAGAATGACATAATTCAAAATATGATGACTATGTAAATAGGATGAGATGATATAACTATATTATGTCTTTAGAAAATGGGTTGGCATGCCATAATTCAGATACATGCTGTCTATGTAAACATCATGGCATGATATAATTCAAATATATGATTTATATACTAAGCAAGTGAGCAGAGGGCAATCACATATATGATGTGTCAACTAAGGAGATGGCATTCAATATTGTGTATATGATGTAAAAACTAAGCATTACAATATGCATGATATGAGTAATGTAACCCTGCCAAGTTTGAGCATACACCTCAGGGGGATAATAGGACTGGTCATCTGCCTATGAATCCTCCTCTGAAGAGCTATCTGTAACAAGCAAGATATCTGCTTCAGCAGGTAGCATTGTCTGCTCTGAAGACCTTGTTTTCACTCCAAATTTCTCCATCACCAATTCAAATGGCTGATGCACAGGAAGAGCAGTTTAATATACAAACATTGTCGACAAATGCAACAAGAAATACAAAAAAAGGACGACATGATATAATTCACATATATGACGCTTGGCTAAACTACATGGCATTGCATAATTCACATATATAATGCCTTGCAACAAGATAGCATTGCATAATTCACATATATGATGTCTTGCAACAGGATGGCATTGCATAATTCACATATATGGTAATTAGACACTAAATAGGTGGCATTCACACAAAGCATGTATAAACTAAGCAAATGACATAGCAATGCAAGATACCATATGCACGATATGAGCAACATAACCCTGCCAAGTTGGTGCATGCACCTCGGGGGGGGGGGGATAGGATTGGTCATCTGTCTCTAAATCCTCCTCCAAGGAGCTATCCGTAACCAGCAAGACATGTGCTTCGTCAGACAACATTGTCTGCTTTAAAGACCTTGTTTCCACTCCAGAATTTTCCTTGACCATGCCGAATGGCTGATGCACAGGAAGAGTAATTGAATGTATTAAAATTGTTGACAAATTTAACACGTAATAAAAAATGATGGCATGATATAATTCACATATAAGATGACTGGCTAACCAGTGTGGCATTGCAAAATTCACATATATGATGCCTGGCTAAACAAGATGTCATTGCATGATTCACATATACGATAAAGAAACTAAACAAATGGCATTCACACAAAGCATGTCTAAACTAAGCAGATGATGTATTTGATGTATAAAGTAAGCAATGCAAGGCACCATATGCATGATATTACCAACACCAGCATGCCAAGTTAGAGCAAAGACCTCAGGGTGTAAATAGGAGTGGTCTTCTCCTTCTGAATCCCCCTCAGAATAGTTATCTTCCTCTTGATTACAATCCGAAATGGGTGGATGGGGGGATGCCTTTGCGCCCACCACGGAGCGACATCTGCATGAAATTTTATTGCCACACAAGGCTCGTCTCTTTTACTCTACATGTTCAGTTCCATTGTGTACAATAACTGACATGCATAGGAATAAAACATAGTGAGATTATTTAAGGAGTGCATGCACAAATCTAGAGTGCTGGTAGCAAACTGTTGATAGACCCAAAACCAATGATAGTAGGCAGATAATAGTTTTAGTTAAAAAATACAGATGATGTCTCCTTTAATGTTTGTTTGCACCCAACATGAAACTAATAGTAGACACCCGAGATTAACCAGATAGTAGATAGATAGTACTGATTGCTGCCCCTATATGTACCCCACAACCATTTAAAAATTCAAGTTTCAGCATTAGTTTGGACCTGACTCAGAGTCTAATAGGTGAACACGGCGATAAAGGTCATCTGCTCAGTTGATTATGGTAATGCAGTTGTCGTGGCTGCCGGCGGCGGGGAAGAAGATCCGAGGCGGCGAAAGATAGTCTGGAGAGCGGATCCCTACTGTGGTGAACCCTTCCGTCGTTGGAGCAACTGAGCTGAAGTGGAACACATCGCAGCAGGAGCAGGACAAACCACACAAGGTTTTCTTTGACACATATCTGTAACAGAAGTAATTGTGTAAGGGCTTGTTTGAATTTGAGGATTCTAACAATGCAGGGATAGGAAATAGACAGGAATAGGATAGGAATGCACATGCAAACACAGAGAATTTAAAAACACAGGATTTCTGCCAATCTGGGTGTTTGGTTCACGAGAATTGGAAGATCACAGGATGCAAAGAAGCATGGTGAGATTAATTCAAACCACAAGAAAATGTATGGTTATAACGCTATGATGCTACTATCTCTTAGTCTTGTACTTCACGAATAGGAATTTGAAAAGGAGGATAGGTGGAAATTAAAATTCCAACGGTTTTTCTTTCAAGGAGACACTAAAGGAACAAATCCTATAGTTTTCCTTTGCTCCATTCCTTTGAACCAAATTCATGACTAGTAGTACCATAGGAAACTTTCCAATTCCTATGTTTTTCCTTCACTTTTCTTTTCAAGCATTGGCGATTCTAGTAGGCAGGCTTGAGCAAGGAAAAGCCTACACTCAAAAAATGTTTTTGTGCTACTTCTACTACTTTGGACCCAGACCACTGCCCTACTAGCTCAACTCCCAGGCCAATCGACAAATGCACAGCTCAAACGCGCAGAGATAAAAAATGATGGCGTTCAGGAGAGTCCATCATGGATAGCTAAGTTGCCCGGTACCTCACTGCTTGTCATAGAGTATGATAAAATAATCATATTTCACGTTACTACGTGTGCTCAGTGGACAATATATATAACATGTAGAGTAAAAATGAGATGTAACAAGTGTACAACCTCTTTGGCGAAGCCATGTCGATCTTAGCGTGATTGGGTTGGTCAGTGAGGATGCTCCGGCTGACTTGGCTGTCGGATGAGGGGAAGAAGATCTTAGGCATCAGGAGACGGAGCTCGGGGTACTGCTCTGCTGTGATGGAGGGTTTCATCGTTGGAGCAGCTCCGGTGAGTTGTACGAAGCCGAGGCTGAAGCCGGACAAGAGAGACAACGTTAAACTGAGTGGAATTCTAATATCATCTCCAATAGATGACGTAAAATACATAACCACAAAGTGCTAGATGTAAAATACATCAGTCGCTCATCTCTGAACTTAACTATGAAACTGAATTTAACTATCGAAACTGAACTTAACTTTCGAAACTGAATTTTGCTGTCGAAACTGAATGCACTAGTAGTAGAAAAGCAGTAGCAGCAGCGCGTGTGAGAGCCGGGGTAGCTGGTCATGTAGCAGTTCATCTTCAACCTCCACCCCCTGAGCCGCCAGCCATCACCGTCCAAACCCCCACCGCCCGCGGCCGGCGGTGCGCCGCCCCGCCCGTCCCGAAACCACTCCCCACCGCCGGTCCGCCGCCGCCCCGGCCGTCCCTCTAGATCCCCCCGTACCGAGCTTTTTCTCCGGCGTTCCCGATGCCACCGCCCCACCACCATCGGCGACCACCGCCCCACCCTAAACCCTAAGATAGATAGTGGGATACCTCTCTGGCGAGCCCCCCTCCCCACTGCGCCTGGTTCTTCCTTAACTCCGGTGAGCCCCCCACCCGCTAAAAATCGACTAACCCAAAAGTCAATTCAGTCGACTGAAGTGTAGCCAAATCTGAGTAGCATCGCAAGCAAGATCAAGAGCGAGAGCGGCAGCAAGAGCCAGAGCAATAGCAAGAGCAGACCAGGCAGGGGACTGAGAGCAAGAGCAGAGCAGCAGCGCGAGTGAGAGCTAAAGTAGCAGCAGCTCCTACTGATGTGGACGTCGCCGTCGAGGGAGCGACGACGTGCAGGAAGTGGCCGGCGACGCCGCCGTGGATGGAGCTGCGCCATGTCGGCTCAGGACAGAGTGCCGGTAGCACCATGAGATCGAATCAAGAATAAAATGCGGCGATTAGTGTACAACCTCTTTGGTGGCGCCGATTAGGCCTCAGCTTCATTCGAGGAAGCGGTGATGATGATGCTCTTTCGGTGGTGCAGGTGAAGACGACGGTGTGGGAATGGAGGTGGTGCGAAAGACGAGGGGAACGTCGGGGCAGCTCCTTGGAGGTGGAGGACGGGGTGGCTGAACCGGCGGGACGACGAGATCGACGACGGATCCTCATCTCGTATGGTGGATGAGGGACATCGAGGTGTTTCCGTGGACACGTCGTTGGGGAAGAGGCTCTGGCTGGGCAGCGGTGAGGTGGCGGACGGAGGAGGGTGGGGTTTCGCGGGTGAGGCGGAGAGGTTATGGCGACCTGTGATTTCGAATGGCAAAAAGGAGGTGATGGGAGGGGGAACCATGGCTTAGGGACGCGCTTGTCTGAAATGTGTGGTAAGTTACAAAAGTACCCCCACCGATTTGAGCTAGGCGGTTCTTTCAGTTTAGGGGTATCACGGACATTTCATGTGTCGGGATTTCGCAGGAGGTGGGAGTTTTCACGCGCATTGTAATTTTGGGATAGCAAGGCGCGGGTTGAGAAGGAGGGTGTTTTTGGAGCACAACGATACAAAGATATATCTTAAATATTTCGGGGTAACAAGGCGCGGGTTGAAGAGGTGGGAGTTTCGCAGCATGATAGACAGAGATGCTAGCTTGAAATTTCTGCATAACAAGGCACGGCTTGAAATTTCAGGAGAACAAGCTTAACGTGTACCAAAAAAATTCGCAGCACATCACTAGAGAGAGCCATGTCCCGTTTTACTATATTACTAGAAATGCATTCAAATACAACAACAAAAACTAAAAGAATCGAGACAACAAACATAACATGTACAGTACCAAAACGATTTGCACTTCCCTCAACAATAAAAAAAACAATGTGTGTTGTCTAGCATATGGACTAATTAAATTTGAGTACATTTTCCCTGTTTGAATGGGATTGTACTCGGGTTAGTTATACAACCATCTAAATATTACCTTCACAACACATGACATGAATATAGGAGAAGTAAGTTCCTATATAAATACGAACTACATGTACATACGATCTCAAATTCAAATATATGTATCCATTTTATGTTGAATTCAAATCATAGTACATGTATGCTCTAGCTAGATGTTCAGAATCTAAACCATGTATGATGCTACGTACAATGTGTTTAACACGCACAACACACACACACAAACACCATTTAGACTGGTAAGGTACACATGCATTGCACGCATGAGATTTGGCAGCCAAATTATGATTAAATACCACATTAAAGCATGTAAGCTTTGAGTCATATATGCATGATGTAGATGTTCGTTTAATTCTTATTGTTCATTTCATTCAAAATCATCTAGTTTTTATAAGAAAGCTAATCTATTTGATTCATGGAATTGTGCATTGTAAAGCATAAAGTAAAAACAAATAATGGGAAATTCGGATACGGAAGATTCTAGAACAAAGAATAAGTACTTGTGTTTTGAGGTTCGTGCATTATGCTTAAGTTTAACCATGGAGTCTTCTAGATTGTACATGTGGCAAAATCTAGTGGAATCTAGATGATATCCAATGGCCAGTAGTGCTCAAATTTGCCATCTCTGCACCATCGGATTGGCTTCATCCAATGACCATCTTTCAAATTTTAAGTTACCCGCACACTATATAAAAAATATAGAATATAGAATATAGGGGTATAGATATAGATATGTGATGCGAAAGCCAACCATCATCTCTAGTTAGAATAGTGTGTCCATGCACGGATGCAATGTGGCCAAACGATGTCTGCCATTGGTAACTCAAATTCAAATCAGTCTGACCTTGTTTAATGTGTATACAGTACAACATGATCGTTTCCAAACCACACCGCACATATCTCAGTTATATTCATCCATGCATGGGTTTCAAACATCATGATCTCTTATTCAAATATTTGAATTCAACTTTACATTGATTATGAACTCACCTAGTCTTTTACACCCACACAGTCGTCTTCTTTTTATAATTGTACTACTAACTTTCTCCCGTGCATGCACGCACACACACTACCAGTCGGCATTATCCATCGCACACATGCAATCTTTTTCTTCAGGTCGGTCTCCCATGCATGCACACACACACCTCCCCCTCTCCATCATATCGGGCATTCTTTATCTCTCACGTGCATGCACAACGATTGATGTTCCTCTAAATGGTTTAAGTTGATGAATTGGCCCTCCTCGTAAAGGATTAGCAATGCTTGCCCCCCTAGTTCATTTATTTTTCATGACTCCGCCACTGCGCGCAACAGCGCACGTTCTTGCGCACTCTCTTTAAATATCAATCTCGCACATGTGCACTCCTTCATAGTCTCCCTCCACTTGGACCTCGCACCACCTTCTAGCCTCCCACCGGATTTTGCCACATGTACAATCTAGCAGACTCCATGGTTGAACTTAAGCATAATGCACAAAGCTCAAAACACAAGTACTTCTCCTTTGTTCTAGAATCTTTCGTATCATAACTGCCCAAACTTTTTTTCTAGTTGAATTGCCATTATTATTTTTTACTTTATGCTTTACAACGCACAATTCCATGAATCATAAAATAGAGTAAGGGCTTCTTTGATTCCAAGGATTCTCAAAGGAAATTTGGAGGATTCTAATCCATTGGAATTTTTCCTATCTTGGTTGTTTGATTCGAAGGATTTTAAACCATAGGAATTTTTCCATAGGATTCATTTGCACTAGATTTTATAGGAAACATCCCATCCACTCAAACTTTTTTGAAAGAATCCTGCGTTTTTTCTATGCACAATTAAACACTCGTACAATCCTATAGGATTCAAGACGACATTCCACTCTAATCCCATGTTTTTCCTATTCCCACGTTTTGGAAATCCTACGAATCAAAGAAGCCCACTAATCATTATGAATAAATATCACACTAATTGATTTTGAATGAGTTGAACTATAAGAATTAAACAAACGTCTACATCAGGCATATATGACTCAAAGCTTACATTCTATAGTGTGGTATTTATTCATAATTTGTTTGCCAAATCTGATGCGTGCAATGCACGTGTACCTTACTAGTACTTAGAGTTTGTGCAAAACACGTAAATTAGAATTCCAATGGCATGCTACACAATGTCTCTCTTAGATTTCATGAAGCCACGTGGCACATGTGGAGGCGTTGTCGCGACCTCCTTGTGTGGGTTGATCACAATGACATGCTGCTGGTTCCAGAAGAATGTACTCGTCCTCTCTGAGGTACACTGGCGGTACATGCACAAAGTGAAGATGTGCACGCACGCCACACACACACTCATTCCCTCGCACGCACACGCGGATACACGGGGGACGCATTTTCGTATGAAGATCCACCCCATGTGATACTTTGACGCGTGTAAAGTCCTTCACTTCAGTTTTGGTCAATTAATACAGCGCATGCAAATTGAGTGGACGTGAGGGAGGAAGAAAGACATTACTACTCCACTGCGTGCATGCGAGTAGTTAAATCATGGGTTGCTACTTCCATTGGTCTCCTTTGTATTTTGTGCCAATTTTTGACCATATTTTTAAGTAACATAATATTTATGTATGTCATAAAAAGTGGCACAAAAAGGGGGCCAATAGACTAGGACGCAGGCAGCATGATCAATTTTTGCTAGGGCTACTGTTGGTGGCCTTTGTATTTAAATATGTGAAAGTGCGTTATATCGACTAGAGGGGGGGGGGTGAATAGGCGATTTTTATAAAAGTCTTCAAAACGTGGAAGTTTCGAAGACAAACGATAGAATTAAACCTATTACCATGCAGCAGAAGGTAGACTATACTAGGTAAACCATAGTCATGTATTCAATGAAGTGAAAGCACAATGACTAACAGCAGCTAGGTAGTAAGGATCTGATAGGAAGATGTTAGGAAGCCAAACAGATCACACAGTCACTCAGTGAAGACAAAAGATAGTGCAAACATACAATGACTTCACAAGGAGTAACAGTAAGAAAAGAGAAGGGAAGGAAGAAACCAATGACTCGTCGAAGACAACGATTTGTTGGACCAGTTCCAGTTGCTGTGACAACTGTACATCTGGTTAGGGCGGCTATGTATTTAAACCTGAGGACACACAGTCCCGGACACCCAGTCCTGAACACGCAGCTCAGGACACCCAGTCCTCACCGTATTCCCCTTGAGCTAAGGTCACACAGACCTTGCCCAATCACTCTGGTAAGTCTTCAAGGTAGACTCCCAAACCTTCACAGACTTTGTTCACCGGCGATCCACAATGTCTCTTGGATGCTCAGAACGCGACGCCTAACTAGCTGGAGGATTCACAGTCCTCAAGTGTAATAAGTCTTCAGATCACACAGACAAGAAGACCTAAGTGATGCCTAATTCTCTTTGGCTCTGGGTGGTTAGGGCTTTATCCTCGCAAGGATTTCTCTCTCAAAGGCTTCGAGGTGGGTTGCTCTCAAACGACAAAAGCCGTACACTAACTCTAAGCAGCCAACCGTTTATGGTTGTAGGGGGTGGGCTATTTATAGCCACTAGGCAACCCGACCTGATTTGTCCGAAATGACCCTAGGTCACTAAGGAACTGACACGTGTTCCAACGGTCAGATTTCAAACTCACGCGACAGCTTTACTTGGGCTACAAGAAACGCTAACTTGTCCGACTTTGGACAAGATTCGCTCTCATAGTCTTTGCTCGAAGACATGGGTTTTGTTTAAGCATCCCTTCAGTCATTCTGACTGATTCTCTTGGACCCCACTTAACAGTACGGTGGTTCCTATGACTCAACGAAGAAGAAAAAGAACTACAAAAGATCTAAGTCTTCGAGCTCCATATGCTTCATGCGATGTCTTCTCTTGTCATAGTCTTCAATGTGAATATCTTCATATACCACCTTTGACATCAATGTCTTCACACATTTTTAGGGGTCATCTCTGGTAGGAAAACCGAATCAATGAGGGACTTCTACCTGTGTTATCCTGCAATTCTCACAAACACATTAGTCCCTCAACTAGGTTTGTCGTCAATACTCCAAAACCAACTAGGGGTGGCACTAGATGCACTTACAATCTCCCCCTTTTTGGTGATTGATGACAAACTAGTTGAAGTTTTCAACGGGGAATATAATATGTGAAATTGTAAAGGATAAGGAATTGTCTTCATAAGTTGCAAGGGCTCCCCCTGAAGATGTGCATATAAGTAATTTGCTTTTGGAATGCAAATGCACATGGCAGGTTGTGCTTGTGGAGACCCTCTTCAACTTATGATCACAATCCACTTATGCATGTGAAGGTATGTGAGGATAATGACATGCATAATGGAAAATGGACGTCTGCAAAATGATCTAAGTGCGGAATTTATCGTCGCACATGCAGAATTTATCATCGCATCACAAGGTGGCAAATAAGTAGCAGACGACCATCGAGTTTAAGTGTTACAACTCAAAGAACCAAATGTATCAAAACGAGAGTTGTAAACACGAAGCAAAATATAAAGCACCTGCCCATATGGACCCGCTTGAAGACTATCAAACTCATATGCTTCTCCCCCTTTTGTTAGTAAGGACCAAAAAGGTTCGAAGACATAGAGCATCTACTCGTTCCCATGGAGAGTAGGTGAAGCAGCAGGGTCGTCGGTGGTGTTCGATGGTGTAGAGGAACTTGGAGCAGTGTCAAAGCGTGCTGAAGGAGGTGGCGCTGAAGTGGCACCGTCTTCATCCTCGATCACTCTGGCATTCACAGTTGCCGCAGAGGAAGAGAACTCAGAGTCTTCAAGAGATGGAGTTCGTAGCAACACTGCCCTTCGAGGAGGTGTGGAGTCAAACTTGAAGCGTTCCGAGAAGCCATCCACTTGAAGATCATCTTCAGAGCACATCAGCGTCAGCCCCTTCCATGTGCGTCGAGAGGTTTCATGGGCAACAAAAGCATTCTTGGTGGCAAGATTGCGAATGCAGTTGACATCCACCAAGAGGCTTTGCATTTGACGCTTTAGCCATTCATGATGCCTATCTTGTTTCTGATGAAGAGCCACAAGAAGCTCTTGGTCATTGAGAACATGAGTGCGCTTCTTGGATCACTGGGCAATGGTGCTATCAGTGGCTTCAGTAAGGGCAGGATGTGGTGCACGTGTAGTGCCAGCCAAAGGATACACACGAGTGACGGCTTCAACTCCTTCAATGTTCTGAGAAAAACTTTGATGCTCTGCATTCTGAAGACTTAGAGGTTCCTTGGCAGGCTCAGGATAGAGGGCTTCAATAGACATATCCACATCAGGCAGAAAGATCCGATGATTGCGAGCAGATGGCTGATATGAGATAGCGGAGTGAAGTTTGATCAGTCACATTACCCATGGGGTGTAGAACTTCAAGCCAAAAAGATCAGAGCCTGATGCAGCAAGTTGGCGGATGAAGAAGTCCTGTGCATTGAAGCATTTGCCATGAAGAATGTAGAAGACCAAAGTCTTCATTGCACCTTCTAGCTTGGCATGTGGAGAATGTCCTTTGATTGGCCAGAGAGTTCACCTTATGATGTGATAAATAGTCCTTGGCAGATACTCAAGGTCTTCAACGAAGAACTCGGTGGGATATGCAACATCTTGGGGCAATGGCTTCATCATACTGAGCATCTGACTCATATTAGGTTCAGGCTTCTGAAAGATGCTCTCAACAGCTTCATTATGAAGCTGACAGCCATGTTCGTAGAGATCTCCAGGAGTGGGCAAACCAGTGAGCTCAATGATGTCAAAGGCTTGGGCTTCGTGATGAACATTTCCTGTCATCCACTCCAGGACCCATGTCTATGGATCTTTGTTGTACCCACAGATGTGAAGTGTGGCATAGAATTGGAGCAGCAACTCTTCATTCCAATGCTCTTGGTCGGTGACGAACGGCAGCAATCCAACCTCCTTGAAGCAATCTAGAGCTTCTTCCAGACAGGGCAGACTAGCTATTGCTTCAATGTCAAGACGCTTATGTGGAAAGATGCGACCTTGATTGTATGGAATGCAGGAGTAATAGCTTCGCTGCGGATAGCTCCAGAACCGATCAGATGATATCCTTTCCCTTGAGTAGGGGTTCCTGGAGCTATTGAAGAAAGTGTTGTCTGCTTTGAAGCCATTGATATTGAAGGATCCAGGTGCTGATGCAGGACCTGGGAACCTGGGCAATCTTGGGATTGGCTTCTGGACCTGAGGCCTGTGCTCAACATGATAGTCGAACTGAGGACCAGCAGCAGGCGCAGGAACAGAGGCAGTGGGATCAGTGGCTTCGCTGACTTCTGGTGCTTGAGTTGGTGAAGGCTCCACAGCTTCAGCCATGACAGCGTCATTGGCTTCATTGGTGTTAGTGGTGGCAGCCTGGAGATTCTCAACCTCCACTTGACGAGCTGGAGGGTCGGTCATAGTCATGTTCTCCTCGAGAACAGCTTCTTGGTGAGACGGGGGTGTAGCAGTGCTTGGTGTTTCTTCTTCATCGGCTGATGCAGCCGGAATGTCTTCAGCAGCTTTGGCTTCAGAGTCAGAGACTGGAGGCCTTGGTCCTTTGCGAAGCCTACGCAACGCGGGCAACACCTGTGGAGTTGGTGTTGGCTGGGCCTCAAAGTCTTCTTCCTCTTGTGGGCGATCAGCCCATGAAGCATCCTGAGCAATTGGCGTCAGAGGACGACCAATGCTGATGAGTTCACTATGCGTTAGCACAGGCGATGATAAATGTTGGTGCTCGAGCTGAGGAAGGACTGCATCATCTTCAACATGGTCATGGTGACCAATGTCTTCGGCAGCGATGGGATCAGCTGCTGGAAAGTCTTCAGCTTCATGAGCCTCTGTGAAAGCAGGCTCATGGACAGTCAGTTGACGTTCTTGTGGTTCAGCGTCAGGGTGAACCATGGAAATGGGTTCAACAATCAAGGGCTCTGTGGGAGCAGCCCGTTCCGTCTTGGTCTTTCTCTTCTTCTTGGAGGGGGCAGTAGCAGAGGCTTCAGGATGTTTCCTCTTCCTAGCTTCAGCCTCAGTAGTCCTCGTCTTCTTCAGTTCTGAAGCAGTAGACCTGGCTTTTCGCTTCAAGCCAGTCATGCTAGTTGGGAAGACAATGGGAACTGCTTCCTGCCTTGGTGCATCGGGTTCAGCCATAGCAGGCTTCTTCTTCTTCTTGGCAGCCATCCTAGGGTCTATGCCAGGACGCCCAAGGGCCTTGCGCTTCTCAGCCTCATTGTAGGCTTGCACACACCTGTCAGACAGGACCTTCATGCGCTCACGAGAACCCTGAGCTTCTGCACGTTTCTTGAGAAAGGCTTCCTTGAGCTCGTGTAGCATAATCTTGAAGTTCTTCACCTCTTGCATGCTGAGCTTGGCCATATGCTTCTTGAACTGAGATTTCTCAAAGTCAATCTTCTGCTTCAGTTCAACAATGCGCTGGGCGATGGCTAACTCTGAAGCAATGGCACCATGGAAGGCGACACTGAGGCCAATGGGAAGTTGCAGATCTTCGAAGCTGATGTTGGGCGTGTCAAACCATTCATCAATGAAGTTGTGGATGATTGCCACGTCAAAGAGAGGCATATTATTGAAGATTTCTGCTTCTTCTTTGCTCTTGATCAGTTGCTCAAGAGCGTCATCTGCAAGATCTTCATCACTTGACAGATCAATGGCATCATTACACAGAATAGCAGCAGCTGTCAGTTCTTGGCTGTTGTGTGGCAGAGGCATCTTGACCTTCTGGGGCTTGGAGATGTGTGACAAATCTTCAGAATGCACACTGTCTTCAGGAGGCGCAGTTGCCAGTGGCTTCGCCCGTGAGATTTTTGGAGCAGAGGCAGGCTTTGAAGCTTTAGGCTCCTTCTTTGGCTTCGGCGCTGCAGGCGCTTCATCTGATTCAGCGTCATCTGCAGGCTCATTCACGGCTGTCCCTTGAACCAAGATATGGGTGATGAGACCTTCAAGGTTGTAGAAAGGACCGACGACATTAGGTTCTGCATCTCGTGTGCCGTCAACCCTTGGAGCAGAAGGACCAGGGTTGAAGTCTAGTCCCAATGTCTTCTTGTTCTGCTTTGCTGAGTTCTGGGAAAATTGGAAGTTGCGCTTGAACAGAATGTCGTCACGACACCATAGCAGTGACGATGGGTCAGCATCCGCAGGCTGTGGTCCACGGACCATGTAGGGATAGAAGCCTTGTTCAATAGCTTCATCTATGGTCCTGGGTTGAAGATTTTTGTAGAGGATGTCTCCCCATGGTCGCTTGATGGCATTCTTTTCAGCATATTCCTTTGTCACAAATCTGTACTTGAACCACTGTTCTGCCCAATAGCGTTGAATCCATTGGATTCGTGTCTTGCGCTGATTGTAATCCTCTTCAGGATCTGTCTTGTACAGCTTTGAGAGGTCATCGGGCAGATCTCTTGATGTTTCTCCACGATGCTTTCTGCCACCCTTCCTCGCTGATTTCTCTAAAGCCATGAACTTTAAACTGAAAGGCTTCAATACATTGAAAGGCTTCAAAGGCTTTCGCTTGCTGGACAGACAGGAACTGGCTTCGGGAGAATTTATGTGATACTATAAGAATTCTGCAAATGAATGCAGACTATGAGAACCAAGGGATTCTCCCACGGACATGTACCCGTGACAGCATTAAGGTGCGAGGGAAGGGGAAGAGGTCATATGCATTCTCAGAAGATTTTGAAGATAACTCAGTTTAGAAGACATTGACCTCATCGCGCGAAGACATTCACTCATAGACAAGGAGTTGGTTCCAGATTTGTACGAATCCATGGATCAGTACAAGTGAGGAATCTAACTACTTTGTGAAGCATAAGTGAATATACTAGGCATGTTATGAGATGCAGTATGAAAGAGATCCAACTTGTGTGAATAGAAACTGCTTGTGGTAGAAAGTGATAAAGCTATAGGATCAAAGGGGCCGTAAAAAGGAAGTTTTATTTACCACACGAAGAACTACTAGACGGAGTGGAAGAGGAGGCCGAGAAGTTCGATCTTCCATGCCCTAACTTGGCGACGGAGGACACCTATGGCGACGGCGAAGAAGACGATGTCCGCGGTCAGCGTGAAGACGGCATCGGAGAGGTTGCGGTAGCGAAGCGCTTCGTCGCCGGCGTCATCGAGGGCTAGCGGTGGCGCTAGGGTTCATGCGAGAGTGGAAGAAGAGATAATGACTGCTGTGAGGCATGTATTTATAGGTGTAGGGGCGGCATTGTGTTATTACACAGGTGCCCCTGGCGATTCACATCTGAGGGACACGTGGTTGTCATGCAGCATATCGGGGGTTGTTCCATGTCCCACGCACGCCTGGATTGTCGGGTGGTCGTTCCCACTTCTCTGGGTTTCAGGTGAAGGAATGAGCATTGAAAACGGACTTAATGTTTGTCTCTGTATCTTCTGCTGACAAGGACGCAGAGAAGACATTCGACAGTTTCAATAGAATGCATATGATTTGGAGATATAGAGTTTGAGATAGAAAGCATAGAGAGGTTAGGGTCCGATCACATTCACTTAGTTCAAAAGATTCAACAAGAAGACATAGCTATAAGTGAATGCTGTAGAGGACAGAACACTAGTATATATATGTATATGTAATCAACATAGTGAAGATAATCATGAATACATGTTGAGATTGAAGCCAAACCAAATGTGAAGACATAGCAAATGTAACGCCATGAGTGAAACACTTCAAACAGAACATTTGGTGGTGGCGTTACCCACCATATAGGAAGTATTAGACCCAGACACGACGCAGAATTATCGTGGCGCTCCGAAGTCAAATTCCACATTAATGTATTCACACTTAGAATGTATGTCTTCATTTATGGAAGATATACTTTACTTCGTGTGTTGCACATCTAAGTCATCAATATGCATAAGTGTTAGGATGTGTGCCTGATCACAGGACATTTGAGGATTCCAAGATATTTAGCTCACACCGTAACTTGCAAAATCTCTTCTCATCCAAGGGCTTGGTGAAGATATCTGCCAATTGCTCTTTAGTGTTGACGTGTATGATATCAATATCTTCCTTCACAACATGATCTCTGAGAAAGTGATGACGAATTTCAATGTGCTTTGTCTTCGAGTGCTGAAATGGGTTGTTGGCAATCTTGATGGCACTTTCGTTGTCGTAGTAGAGTGGCACTTGCTTCAGATGAATGCCATAGTCCTTGAGTGTTTGCTTCATCCACAGAAGCTGAGTGCAGCAAGATCCAGCAGCAATGTATTCAGATTCAGCAGTGGAGAGAGATACACAGTTCTGCTTCTTTGAAGACCAACATACAAGTGATCGTCCCAGAAAATAACATGTGCCTGATGTAGACTTGCGATCCACCTTGTCACCAGCATAATCAGCATCCGAGAATCCAACCAGATCAAACTCTGAGCCCTTTGGATACCATAATCCTAGAGTTGGGGTGTGAGCCAAATATCGAAGAATTAGCTTCACAGCTAAGTGATGGGACTCCTTTGGTGCCGCTTGAAATCGAGCACACATGCAAACACTAAGCATAATATCTGGCCTAGATGCACATAGATAAAGCAAAGAACCAATCATGGACCGGTATACCTTTTGATCGAACTCTTTACCATTGTCGTCAGGACCCAGATGATGCTTGGCTGGCATTGGCGTCGTGAAGCCTTTGCAGTCTTGCATACCAAACTTCTTCAGGCAATCTTTGAGATACTTCTCTTAAGATATGAAGATGCCGTTGCGTTGCTGTCATAGTTGAAGACTGAGGAAGAACTTCAGCTCTCCCATCATGGACATCTGATATTGCTCTTGCATCATATATCCAAACTCTTCACTGTACTTCTGATTGGTGCAGCCAAAGATAATGTCATCCACATATATTTGGCACACAAACAGTTCACCATCATATGTCTTCGTGAAGAGAGTGGGGTCGAGGGAACCAGGTATGAAGCCTTTGCTCTTCAGGAAGTATTTGAGGTGTCGTACCAGGCCTGAGGGGCTTGTTTGAGGCCATACAGTGCCTTGTTGAGCTTGTATACCATGTCAGGATGTTTTGGATCTTCAAAACCAGGCGGTTGTGCAACATACACTTCTTCAATCTTGCCATTGAGAAAGGCACTCTTCACATCCATTTGATATAGAAGTATGTTATGATGATTTGCATAGGCCAGCAGTATGCGTATGGCTTCAAGTCTAGCCACAAGAGCAAATGTTTCATCGAAGTCAATGCCTTCCACTTGAGTATATCCTTGAGCAACGAGACGAGCTTTGTTTCTGACAACTTGACCGTGCTCATCTTGCTTGTTGCGGTATATCCATTTGGTGCCTATTATGTTGTGCTTCCGAGGATCGAGACGCTTAACCAGTTCCCATACATTATTCAGCTCAAACTATTGAAGCTCTTCTTGCATAGCTTGAATCCATTCAGGTTCCATGAAGGCTTCTTCAACTTTCTTGGGTTCTGTTATTGAGACGAATGTGAAGTGCCCATAGAAATTTGCTAGCTGAGTTGCCCTTGAACGAGTGAGCGGACCGGGTGCATTGATGCTATCAATTATTCTCTCAATCTGCACTTCATTGGCAACACGAGGATGTACAGGGCGAAGATCTTGCTCTTGCTGATCATTGTCCTTGTTAGAGGGAATGTCTTCAGGCTGAGCATTGTCTTCAGGTTGATCAGGTGTGGAGATGATAAGTTCCTCTTAAGGTTGAGCTTCAGAAGGTATGATTTCTCCAGTTCCCATTAGCTTGATTGATTCACTGGATGGAACTTCATCTAGCACATTTTCCAGGTGCTCTCTTTGTGAACCGTTAGTCTGATCGAACCGCACATCCACTGTTTCAACCACTTTATAATGAAAGAGATTGAAGACTCTGTAGGAGTGCGAATCCTTTCCATATCCAAGCATAAAACCCTCATGTTCCTTTGGTGCAAATTTTGAGGTGTGATGTGGATCCTTGATCCAGCACCTGGCGCCAAATACTCTGAAGTAGCTGACATTTGGCTTCTTGCCACTAAGAAGCTCATAAGATGTCTTGTTCAGAAGCTTGTGAAGATAAACCCGATTGATTGTATGGCATGCAGTATCAATGGCTTCAGGCCAGAATTTTCTTGGAGTCTTGTATTCATCTAGCATCGTTCTGGCCATCTCAATGAGTGTTCTGTTCTTGCGTTCGATGACGCCATTCTGCTGTGGTGTGTACGGAGCTGAGAATTCATGTGTGATGCCCAAGGTATCAAGATATGTATCAAGGCCGGTGTTCTTGAATTCAGTGCCATTGTCACTTCTAATGTGCTTTATCTTGGCGCCATAGTTGTTCATTGCTCGATTGGCAAAGCGTCTGAAGACATCCTGCACCTCAGTCTTGTAGAGGATTATGTGCACCCAAGTATATGTAGAATAATCATCAACAATGACAAAGCCATAGAGACAAGCAGTAGTAGTAAGAGTTGAGTAATGCGTGGGACCGAAAAGATCCATGTGGAACAGTTCGAAGGGTCGAGTAGTAGTCATGATTGTCTTCAAGGGATGTTTGGCCCTCGTCATCTTTCCTGCTTCACAGGCACCGCATAAGTGATCTTTCTTGAACTTGACGCCCTTGATGCCTATGACATGCTTCTTCTTTGCAAGGGTGTGGAGGTTCCTCATGCCAGCATGCCCTAGCCTCCAATGCCAGAGCCAGCATTCTGAAGCTTTTGCTAGAAGACATATGGCAAGCTGTGGTCCTGCTGAGAAATCTACCACGTACAAATCATCTTTCCGATACCCTTCAAACACTAGAGACTTGTCAGATTCCATTAGAACAAGGCAACAATATTTTCCAAATATTACGATCATGTTCAAATCGCAGAGCATTGAGACAGACATTAAGTTCAAGCCAAGGGATTCAACAAGCATGACTTTATCCATGTGTTGATCCTTTGAGATTGCAACTCTACCTAGACCCAATACCTTACTTTTACCAGTGTCAGCAAATGTGATGTGACTCTTGTCGGATGGACATAAGGTTGAGTCCATAAGAAGGCTTCGTTTGCCAGCCATGTGATGTTACTCTTTTCTTTATAAATAGGGTCAAACCGCCCCTTTCTCATTCTCCTCTCTTCTCCTTCTCGTCTTCTTCTTCCTTGCGACGCACCAGCCCGCACGAGCTCCGCCACCGCCACCGTCGACCTCAGTCCTCTTCGTCAACTCCAGCCGCTCAATCGCCTTGAACGGTCCAGAAACGCCGCGGTACTCCTCCGCTGTCAACTAGCATCAGTAAGTCATCCTTTTTCCTTTTCATGGATTTGTTCTTAGGGTTTCGGTGTTCGTCGGTGTTCATCGCTGCTCCTCTTTCTCCTTGCTAGATCACGTAGTTTTGATCTGAAAATAATGTAGGTCTTGTGCGGTAGCAGTTTTAGCACCCACTTTTGATATTAAAACATATCCTCATCACGACAGATCTCCTCTAGGGCACCTCCACTTTTCTGCTGCCACCTCTGTAGGTTTAGAATTTATCTCCTTTTTCTGAACAATTGTAGATCTGAATTTATAGCTTTAACTTGTGGAACCTGTTTGTCCAAACACTTAGCAAATTTTGCCCTTGTTAGATCTTGAATATCTTAGTCACGGCGGCTTACTTTACCGGCTTATCGTTACTTCATATATCATTAGCCCTCGCTTAAGCCGCCATTCTAAATATACACTGCAACTGTTAAATTGTGATTTCACCAACTGACTTGAACCGACAAATTATTCCCTTCCTTTAGGTTGTCCTCCTTTCACAATGCCACCAAAGACAGTCTTTACATGTAATTGGGTTCCCTCCATCGTCACTGAGGATACTTTAAAAATATTTTGTCAAAGTTGGATATTTGCCAGAGAAGAGTGTCATGCATTACCGTGCTCCTGACCCGGGCGAAGAGAGACCTCTGCCAATGAACGGTGAAGTCATTGTATTCATTGATCATATGAACCGGGCCTTCTCACCGCCCGGCTCTAAGTTCTCTCGAGACGTTCTGCACTTCTTCAAACTCCATCCACAAGACATTGGACCCAACTCCATGTCAAACATCTATAACTTTCAGGTTTTCTGTGAAGTATACCTTCAAGAAGAGCCTAGTGTCGAGCTTTTCAGGGAATACTTCTATCTGAACCAGCAAAATGAGTTCACAAATGGGCCCATCTTGGAACTTGGTGGGATTTCGATTCAACGCAGAAGAGACGCCATCTTCCCTCAAGCAGCTCTACCGAGTCACCCCAAGGACTGGAATCATACATGGTTCTATTGTAAAGATACCTCGTCGTCTGATGAAAATCCATTGCTGGGTTATCGTGCTGAACGTCTTGACCCAAAATATCAACTCCCTGAGAAACTTACCACCGCCGAATGTAAGAAACTCGCCCCTGCTATCAAAAAGGTCCAAGCCCTGCTAGGAAACAGTTTAACCGGAGTGGATTTGGTTCGATGCTGGGCCTCGTGGCGGATCATACCCTTAAGCCGCCGATGTGGCTTGATGTGTACTTATACTAGAGGAACAGATGATCCATTACGCCATAGCTCTCTGCGTCTGACTGAAGAAGGCATTGTTGAAATGACAACAACCCTTGTAAATGGAAAATTCGAAGATTGCAGCAAAGTGGGTCTGAACCCTTTCTGTAAGTGTCGGTGTACAAAAGTAGGGGCTCTCCTTTTGACCCCTTTACTTGTGCACGGGCAGTTAGAGCCACGTGCCACGGCCACACTTAGCAAGGCAGATGAGGGAAGCCGGAGAGAAGCTGAAGCATAAGATAACCAAGGCGACGCCAAGACCAGAAGCACAAGAGGGCAAGAGGGCGAGGTGGACTCCTTGCCGAGTGCCCCCCCCCCCCCCCCCCCCGCAACCCCGGCAAGAGCCTTGCCAGGGCAACTTGCCCAACACCAGCAGAGCGAGCCACCCTTGAGCCCATCCGCTTTGACCCAATCAACTACATTGGGACCAGGGCTCGGGAGGCACCTCCGTGGTGGCATGCAGATCTTTGTCAAGATCATGAACACACATGATCAGATGAGGATTAGAAGACGACGACCCTCGGCGGGGTCCTCGCCAGGGAATCCACAAGACCCCCTGCAAGCGTCTTGCGGGGGACGACTGCGACACCACGGCAAGACCCTTGCTAGGCCCCCGGCAAGACCCTTGTTGAGGGTGCCAGTAGGGCCACTGCCAAGCCTGCACCAGCCAAGACTCCACCGCCGTTCACATGCAGCTGCCAGCCCAACCAGCTGGGCAGGCACCTGCGTAGCAACATGTAGCTTCTAGGCGAAATCAGCAAGCACCTGCGTGGCGGCATGCAGATCTTCATGAAAGCCCTACCACCGCGCCACCTCAGCTGCTTGCCTGCCTACATGGCGCTGCATGCATCGCTGGTCTGGGTGCGTGTCGAAGTGAGGCGAAGTGGCGACGGACGGGACAGGCCTCGTTCCCATCCCCGATAAAGCTAATGGACACCTACGTAGCGCAGTTAATGCACTTTGTCGCGTAATGCCGTGCGATAAGCTCGCGCACTATAGGCCTTTCCACCTCCTGTGTGCCACTGTGGCAACCCCTTTTCCCTATAAAAGGAGGCCCGAGGATTCGACTTTTAGGGAACGGGACATCCACCGTAGCTAGTTCAAAAAGCTCAAGAACACTCAATACATCCACCAAAGTAGGACTAGGGTTTTACGCATCCTCACGGCCCGAACCTGCGTAACGATCCGTGTGCTAGCTCCTAAACCTGCTCTCCTCACAACCCCGCGCCCGCCGACCGTAGAAGGGATCCCAGTGATCCCATAGGTGTCGTGTCGGGACCGGATTTTCGAGATATTAATTTTCCAGAAAATGGCCCTTGTGCTCACCAGCCCCAGGATTACTGTTAGCTGATGAGGCACCAACTTGATACAGAAACTCCAAGCAAAATACAAGATATGTAGTACAAGACCATTCTGGCCTATGAGTACAACAAATGTTTTCTAGTGGTTGATGGCGGAAGCGGTTTGCAGATCATCAGCGTCTATGGGACTCCATTTCCCACAGGAACAACTGACTTGGATAACTCCTATCTTCGCGAGGCTGCTATCACCATTGCGTAGGTTCCAGGGCTGTCATCGCAACGCTCCTCTCCACGCAAGAAATCTGGCCAAGACAATAGCCAGGGACAAGCCAGTGAGTACTTTGAATGTACTCGCAAACATTATGAACACAGGTATAATATAACAATTGATAATCATGCCCTGAATTATTCTATGATCATACGTCAATCACAAAATAAATGTCCATGATGCACGCAAGCGGGCAATTCATTATACAACATGAATATGTAATAAGGGAGTAGACGTAGAATGCACCTATCGGGTGTCCGAAGCGACACCTCGAAAGGATAATAATATAAAGCATGCCTTAGTCGGGCGTCTGAGCGACGTCTCATAAAGGGCTTATAAAGGAAATAAGAAGCAAACATGCCACAGTCGGGCGTCTGTGCGACACCAGATAAAGGGCTTATAGAGTAATTAAATAACAAGCATGCCACAGTCGGGCGTCTCAGCGACACCACATAAAGGGCTTATTAAGTAAATGAATAACAAGCATGCCACAGTCAGGCGTCTCCGCGACACCACATAAAGGGCTTATAAAGAGTAATCACAGTGAATATCCAGGAGGTAGAACCGTCCCAGGGATACTCAATAATTCAAATAATGTAAATGGTTAGTCCATAATAATAGTAATCATAATCATCATGAGTCACATGTCATGATCCATGTTTTGGTTTAGCCAGTTTTTCCTCCGAAGAACGACACTTGACCCAGCCCAGACTGTAGTCCTTAACCATGGACATGGCTATTCGAATAGATATAATCTCAGCAGAGGGTGTACTCTTTACCCACGAGTAACGGATTCCTTTAGTCCATCGGGACTAATTACGTCTACGGTCTTTTAATTGAAAACACACCTGACTGCACACACCAGCCTAACTTACCGGTGTTTGGAATCACCCACAACACCCGTTAAGCGAAACTCTAAGTGGGGAGGCTACAACCTCGACTAGCATGGGATCACAAAATTTATGACATGCGCAAACTAGGGGAGCTACCCCCTTCGGCTCCAACCGAAACACCCATGCCCCCGGAACAGGTGGCATGCCTATCGGATGTAGTCGGTATCTTCCACCATGACTTCTCTGTACGGTGTGTGGTAGGAAGGGGTTGACAACTGACTGAACCGTACCCTGCCTATGGTAGGGACAAGTGGTAGTACGAGACAAGTATGGGGGTTGCTGGAACAAGACTCAATCTATGGTCGACTCAGGAGGTTAAAGCATTTCCTGCATGATAAGCATAATAAATATATCTCACATCAATCAGACAGAACCACCACTCATCATACCTCACCATGCCTTACCGGACACACCCGTCTCAACGAAGAACTAGGGACAAGCTCGTGTCTACCGAAGACAGAGGCTCTCCCGGGATCCTTCCGGCGAGCATGAAAGGCATACGAGGGTGATTACTATCACAAGCATATCAAATTTTTAACCACAAGAAATCTTCATTTGCGCACTCATGAGTATGATCATATAGTCACATAAAATAATGAATACTTCGTGTCAAGATGGTGTTGTAACCGTATCAAACAACACACCACCATATTATGCCAGGGTTCAGAATGCTTGCCTTCAAGTTGTGGAGAGGCAGGGTGCATTCCAAAACTTTTGAAAGTTTTCTTCTCTTTCCATAATCCTATTTTAAGGAAAATTCAAATTAACACATAGTTTCAAAACAGTACAAAATAGTTGTTTGAATTTTTTTCAAATAAATATGAAAATAAACTAGACAAAATTTGAGAAACGACAGAAAAAGAATCAAATCAATTGGACTCATATTTAAAAAGTTATAGCCAGTCAAAGTTTGGTCAAAAATCTATTTTTAATAAACACAGAAAAAGAAAGCGGTTCGAATGAGAATACGTTTTTCGGGTAGAGAAGGCGTACTCTGGGTTTTACGTCTCCACTTAAACCAACGCGGGCCGGCTCGGGGTCACTGACAGTGGGTCCCTTGGGCCCATTGGTCAAGTTTGACCAGTCGCCCGCGTTCTTCTTTCTCCTCTGGCCCAGCCGAGGCGGGGCTCCGGCGATCATCATCGATGAACGGCGGCTCCCCGTGGGTTTCTAAGGGCGGGGATGTATCCGCCAGTCTGGGATGGTCCTTCCGGTTGTCGACTGGCTGGCGGGGACGAAGGGAGTCACCGGCGGCGAGCTCCGCGGCGGAGGTGGCTTTGGGTGTAATTAGGGGTTTGGGCTACGGTGGCTCCCGGTCGAGGCTGAGGGTTTGGGTGGCTCCGCACGATAAAGGGGGGGGTCGGGTGGTAGCGTTGGATGGACGGGAGAGGGCCTGCTCACGACGAACGGAGCCGGAGCATGGCGGCGGCCGAACTGGCTGGAGACGAGGAAGGCGGCTTCCGGCCGTCGATTGCTAGGCGTGGGGGCACTAGGGGGATGGTACAAGGTTGCCTGAGTGCTTGGTCGAGCTCGGGGTCTCCTCTTATAGCGCGGCTAGGTCGGTTCTGCGGCGGCCGGAGATAAGATCGGCGAACCGCCTCACTGTAGCTTGCAGGGCGACGTGGCGGCGACGGGCGCTAGCGGACGGGCTCGTGGATGAGCTCGAGCTGTTCCAAAGGGCAGCTGGCGGGCTGGAGTGGCTCGGGCGGCGCCGTCCATGGCAGAGCTGGTGGAGCAGCGGTGGCGGCTTGCGGTGGTGGTCCTGTGGGGCTCCAGGAGGGGCCAGGGCGGCTCTGCAGCGAGGGAGGAGTCGGGGCGCGTTGGCTGGGAGCGGGAAGGGACCAGAACGGGCGTGGGGGAGGCGGCTATGGGACGCGGCGACTCGGGCGCACACACGTGCAAAACGCGTGCTCTGGCCGCGCCCAGAGCATGCACGCCAACTGTTCGGCAAAATGCCAAGGCATGCTAGGAGGCTTGGGTGGGGCTGGGGATTAACAGGTCTAGGTTAGGGTTATCTAGGAGCTTAGAGGACAAGCTTGTTGGGTCAGAGGATCAAGTTCACAATGCAAACTAAAAATCATGTCAAATCTAGCTATGTACACAAGGTGCTTGACAGAATGCCAAGGGCATGTAGGAAACTCTTGGGGTGGCCAAAATCTCCAGATCCTAGTCTCTTTAGATGATGAAGGGGTTGGCAAGGTTAGTTTGGCAAAAACAGAAACTTGTTAGTGCAAGTTTTTGAGAAAACCAATTCTGGACAGAAAGTAAAGGGCATAATTGCATGGACTAAAAATATCCCAATGGACCCAATCTCCAGGACTTAAGGGTTTGGTAGGGTGTACCACAATTACGGAAAAAGCTCTTGGTCACTAGAGCAAAAATAATTAGGGTTGCAGTAGAAAACACCCACCTGGGCCAGAGAGCAAAAGAGGATGATTTGCTCAAATTTCTCAAAGAACATCAATGGGTTTTTGCATAAATTTGATTTATATACTACTACTAACATCCCATAATTTTGATGGAAACTTTAAAGAAATATTTAAATAGGTTGTAGTGCAAAATTACAAACTGGACCAGTTTTGAAAACTTGGGGTAGAGCTAAAAATCTTCACTGATTAAAAGATATTTTTGCATAAAAGTGATGTGGGAACATCACATGACATCCCCAAATTTTGGTGAGAATTATAAAGAATTTTCTGAAAGGGTTGTAGTGCAAATAGAGCTCTGAAACTTATGAAAAATCATTTTTAAAGAAATAAAACTCAGGGGAAAGTAATTGTATAAATAATTCCACTAATAAAAGAAATGTTTCTTGAGAGGGTATACAAGTCCAATAACATATTTGGAAAGTTTTCACTTGGGGTAAAAACTCCATAATATCCAAGAAAGGAGTGGTTCTGAAATCAAAGAAAAACTAGGAAATGAAAGATTTAATTTCTTGGCAATATTTTAATAAACAAATCATGTTTAAATTTTTGGGGTGTTACAACACTACCCCCTTAGGAAAAATCTCGTCCTCGAGATTTACTAAAGGCTACTTTAAAAGAATTACTCCTACTAAAGTAAAAACACAATATAAACATCCTACTCGTGCAATAAAAAGGCGGTTACAGTGAGAGGGCAATAAGTGGTGTAAAACTACAGTGTGGAACACTGGCATTGCGTGGAAAATCCATGGTTGGGGAGAACGAGAGATTTCTACGTTGGATACAGTAAATTTAGAATAAATTCTAAACTTCTAAAATACGCTGGTCGTACCCGAGAGCACAGTGCTCCCTCTGGCTGATAGGTGGACCCGGGGCCCACTGTCAGTCTCTTCTTCTACCTCTGGCTTCCTCTTCTTCCTCTCTCTCACGCGCTTTCCCGCGCTTTCTCCACCGGTGACGTCTAGCGCGTAGGGCATCTAGGCCGTACTGTGGTAGTGCGTGGCGTGCTAGCTGCCGGCGCAGCATGCACTCACCTCACGGGCCAGCGCGCTGTCGACACTGTTCACGAATTCGCCTCCGAACACCGGCGATCGAGCGACGAGCGGCACTGGTGGACTTCACGCACCGTACACCGATCTCGAGCTATAAAATGACCGAGGTGCTCCTTTCTTCTTCCTCACACCTGGCCTCGCTTCCCCTTCTCCTTCCTTCCTCTTCATTTCTGTTTGCAGGAGCTCAAGACGAGGCTCTAATGGCGGAGGCGATGCCAGACTGGTACATGATCCTGGTGTGCGGAGGGTTGGCGACATTGCTGGGGCTCTCCGTGCTCTTGTGCGCGATGATCCTCGACGATCATCGTGATGCTGCTGCTCGAGTGTTAGCTCTCTGTGGCGGCGGCGATCATGAGGATTAGGTGTTGGTGTCGGTTGCTAACTGCTGTCGGTGTGCTGCAGGCAACTTGCACCCGATTAATAACCCACAAATCTTTCCTTCAGAGACTGTGTTGTGTTAGGGAGGTGATCAGTTAGATGCAACATGGGTACGTGGTTTTGCAATTAGTGCATGTGTCCGAGTGGTTTTGGTTGTGAGTCTGCTGTCGTGGTGCTACGTGAATAAAAATCTATGTCGTGAGGAGATATACACTGCAGTAACTCAGGGAAAAGAAATCTCACTTCAGAATTTATCGCGAGTGAAATTAGTTAAATCAAAATTAATAGCAGTAAAAACTACTCACATTAATTGAAACCAAATAATTGATTTGTCGCACAAACTCAGGATACCACGCATAAGTTACAACACATAAATAAATGTTGGAATAATAAACATAGTGGTGAAGTCTACAATGAAAACGGTAAATGGACGGGGTCCAGAGAAAACGTCTCTGGTACTGTGGCATACTCTTCTTCTATCGGGGGAAGCGGATTGACTAGTCGATGAATGCGTCTCTCCAGGTCGGGCCTCAATGGTCTGCCAATGGCGATCTAAGGATTTAACTCGGTGAGGCTCTGGAGATAACCCATTACTCGCTGGGCTAGACGCTCTTGAGCGATGACATACTTGGCAAGGTTGGCCAGTACTAGGTCTCTCTCAATTCGTCCACTGGGAAAGGATGTTACTTCTCCGGGTGCTACACGACTCAGGAAGTAATAATACCCTCGTTCGCTGGCATAAGGCACCGCGAATCGAAGGCGAGCAAGCGCTTCATACACAGCAGCTTCTATGGCCATATGCGGAGTCGTCATAGATTTTCCCATGAAGGAGACTTCCGTTGGGTCTTGGTTTGGGTTTGCGGGAGGGATGTGCGCTACTGCCCAATATTTTGAGGTGGAAGGGGTGATCCTCGATTTGAGCAACTCGTACTGGGGTGGATGGGTAGCACTCATGGTACTGCAGGTAAAGTCCCACAATATTTTAACAAAACTACCTGGGGTTGCATCTGGAGTCCTCAGATAAATACTAGGGCTCGGCATGGCAAGGAAATGGCTGTGAGGGTTGTGCACAGGATGAGGGATACCTGGCAAGGTCACGAGGTGGTCTCTTATATAGCAACTGGGCTGGGTTATCTATCACGGTGAGGGGTGACTAGTCTGTCGGTTCTGCTCTATGGGGCCGGGGTCAAAGCCACAAATACACATATCTCACAAAAGTGACGTGTTACTGTGGTTGTCGTCGGGGTTGGTTTTTGGTAGCTACGCCCGGAATTAAAAATGTAATCATACGCCAACGCCCTTATGCATGGTTACTATAAAAAAATAGGGGTGCACGAGCAGATAGCATTTAATTATGGTGATATGAGATCACACAATTACAGGGCAACATTCTAAGGCTTGGTACTACTCGAGTGGCTTAGTCTACCTCGTTTATATCTAAGCGGGCGTGCCTTGTGGACACTGAGGCTTCTTCACGGGTTTCACTGTCGGGGTTAGCTGGAGGGGGTTGAGGAACTGTAGGGTCGGGGTAGCGATGATGACCATCGCGGGGATTGTTGGCCACAATCTTGTTGGAGCGTGTTCCCAAAAGGCGACGAAGCACTTCTAGGGACACGAAAGCACCTTGGTCGATGGCTGGGGTAGACCTCAAGGACTCGATCGGTTGTCCGAATAGCACGACTGGGTTGTCGGCGTCGGGCTCATCTTCTCTTCTTGCCGGGGCTCGGCGAACCAGTTCTCCACGGGCTGCGATCAGATCAAGGGTGATTTGATCGAACAGTTCCTCTAGTGCCCTTACATAGCGCACCAGATGCAACAATGTAGGATCCGTCTCGTGATCTCCGTTGGCAACCTGGGGTGACCTACCATACCCGTCATGACTGGGGTAGTAGTAGAACGAGCGATAGTTAACTCTGGGCGACAAGTGCCGGAGTTGAACTATAGCCTCTCGAGCAGCTAGTTGGATGGCTTGTGGCTCAAAGGAAGTTGTCCTTCCGGTGAACCTGTAGGGGCATTCTGGCGATAGACCCCTACCATAGACGTGCACAGTGGCCCAGAATTGACGGCTCTCACCGCTCATGGGCCCTTGGTACACAACATATTCCGGGGCTCTTCTAATGCAAAGGCACGGCGGGTGAGGTTTGCTAGCACGATCACAAAACCTCCAAGGTTGGTTGCTGTGGTCTCATTGTGAACAACGGGTCCAGGCATTTTAGCTCGGTTTGGGGTAGAGGCTGTGCTGTGTTGGGCTGAGGCTAGCGTGCCCTTTTTATAGAAAAAGGGGACGAAGTCTTCCTTCACATGCTTGCGAATGAGACATTTTAGGTGTCGGTCACTGGCGTGTGATCGACAGGCTAGGCTGATAGGTTGGGCACCGACTGCCAAAAGGTGTCGGGGTCACTGTGTGGCTATCTTACACGAGAAGCTTGGCCGGGGTGAGGTTAAGGTCTGGTGGGTTGATTTACCTAGGTTTATTGACCTGGCCAAGATAGGATTAGCCAATGGTCAGCCAGGCTCTGATACCAAGGTTGTCGGGACCGGATTTTCGGACATTAATTTTCCAGAAAATGGCCCTTGTGCTCACCAGCCCCAGGATTACCGTTAGCTGATGAGGCACCAACTTGATACAGAAACTTCAAGAAAAATACAAGATATGTAGTACAAGACCATTCTGGCCTATGAGTACAACAAATGGTTTCTAGTGGTTGATGGTGGAAGCGGTTTGCGGATAATCAGCGTCTATGGGACTCCATTTCTCACAGGAACAACTGACCTGGATAACTCCTATCTTCGCGAGGCTGCTATCACCATTGCATAGGTTCCGGGGCTGTCATCGCAATTCTCCTCTCCATGCAAGAAATCTGGCCAAGACAATAGCCAGGGACAAGCCAGTGAGTACTTTGAATGTACTCGCAAACATTATGAACACAGGTATAATATAACAATTGATAATCATGCCATGAATTATTCTATGATCATACGTCAATCACAAAATAAGCATCCATGATGCACGCAAGCGGGCTATTCATTATACAACATGAATATGTAATAAGGGAGTAGAAGTAGAATGTACCTATCGGGTGTCCGAAGCGACACGTCGAAAGGATAACAATATAAAGCATGCCTCAGTCGGGCGTCTGAGTGACGTCTCATAAAGGGCTTATAAAGGAAATAAGAAGCAAACATGCCACAGTCGGGCGTCTGTGCGACACCACATAAAGGGCTTATAGAGTAATTAAATAACAAGCATGCCACAGTCGGGCCTCTCAGCAACACCACATAAAGGGCTTATTAAGTAAATGAATAACAAGCATGCCACAGTCGGGCGTCTCCATGACACCACATAAAGGGCTTATAAAGGGTAATCACAGTGAATATCCAGGAGGTAGAACCATCCCAGGGATACTCAATAATTCAAATAATGTAAATGGTTAGTCCATAATAACAGTAATCATAATCATCATGAGTCACATGTCATGATCCATGTTTTGGTTTAGCCAGTTTTTCCTCTGAAGACCGACACTTGATCCATCCCAGACTGTAGTCCTTAACCATGGACACGGCTATTCGAATAGATATAATCTCTGCAGAGGGTGTACTCTTTACCCACGAGTAACGGACTCCTTTAGTCCATCAGGACTAATTCCGTCTACGGTCTTTTAATTGAAAACACACCTGACTACACACACCAGCCTAACTTACCGGTGTCAAGAATCACCCACGACACCCGTTAAGCGAAACTCTAAGTGGGGAGGCTACAACCTCGAGTAGCATGGGATCACAAAATTTATAACGCGCGCAAACTGGGGGAGCTACCCCCTTCGGCTCCAACCGAAACACCCATGCCCCCAGACCAGGTGGCATGCCTACCGGATGCAGCCGGTATCTTCCACCATGACCTCTCTGTATGGTGTGTGCTAGGAAGGGGTGGACAACTGACTGAACCGTACCCTGCCTATGGCAGAGACAAGTGGTAGTACGAGACTAGTATGGGGGTTACTGGAACAAGACTCGATCTATGGTCAACTCAGGAGGTTAAAGCATTTCCTGGATGATAAGCCTAAGAAATATATCTCACATCAATCAGACAGAACCACCACTCATCATACCTCAACATGCCTTACCGGACACACCCGTATCGACAAAGAACTAGGGACAAGCTCGTGTCTACCCAAGACAGAGGCTCTCCCGGGATCCTTCGGGCGGGCACGAAAGGCATACGAGGGTGATTACTATCACAAGCATATCAAATGTTTAACCGCAAGAAATCTTCATTTGCGCACTCATGAGTATGATCATATCGTCACATAAAATAACGAATACTTCGTGTCAAGATGGTGTTGTAACCGTATCAAACAACACACAACCATATTATGTCAGGGTTCAAATTGCTTGCCTTCAAGTTGTGGAGAGGAAGGGTGCATTCCAAAACTTATGAAAGTTTTCTTCTCTTTCCATAATCCTATTTTATGAAAAATCAAATTAACACATAGTTTCAAAACAGTACAAAAAAGTTGTTTGAATTTTTTTTCAAATAAATTTGAAAATAAACTAGACAAAATTTGAGAAACAACAGACAAAGAATCAAATCAATTGGACTCATATTTAAAAAGTTATAGCCAGCCAAAGTTTGGTCAAAAGTCTGTTTTTAGTAAACACAAAAAAAGAAAACGGTTCGAATGAGAAGACGTTTTTCGGGCAGAAAAGGCGTACTCTGGGTTTTACGTCTCCAGTTAAACCAGCGCGGGCCGGCTCGGGGTCACTGACAGTGGGTCCCTTGGGCCCACTGGTCAGGTTTGACCAGTCGCCCACGTTCTTCTTTCTCCTCTGGCCGAGCTGAGGCGGGGCTCCAGCGATCGCCATCGATGAACGACAGCTCCCCGTGGGGTTCTCAGGGAGGGGATGGATCCGCCAGTCCGGGATGGTCCTTCCCGTGGTCGGCTGGCTGGCGGGGACGAAAGGAGTCGCTGGCGGCGAGCTCCGCGGCGGAGGTGGCTTTGGGTGTAATTGGGGGTTTGAGCTACGGTGGCTCCCGGTCGAGAATGAGGGTTTGGGTGGCTCCGCACGATCAAGGGGGGTCGGGTGGTTGCGTTGGATGGACGGGAGAGGGACTGCTCGCGACGAACGGAGCCGGAGCATGGCGGCGGCCGAACTGGCCGTAGACGAGGAAGGCGGCTTCCCGCCGTTGATTGCTGGGCGTGGGGGCACTAGGGGGATGGTACGAGGTTGCCTGAGTGCTTGGTCGAGCTCGGGGTCTCCTCTTATAGCACGACTAGGTCGGTTTCGCGGCGGCCGGAGATAAGATCGGCGAACCGCCTCGCTGTAGCTTGCAGGGCGGCGACGGGCGCTAGCGGACAGGCTCGTGGATGAGCTCGAGCTGTTCCAGAGGGCAGCTGGCGGTCTGGAGTGGCTTGGGCGGCGCCGTCCATGGCAGAGTTGGCAGAGCAGCGGTGGCGGCTTGCGGTGGTGGTGCTATGGGCGCCAGGAGGGGCCAGGGTGGCTCTGCGGCGAGGGAGGAGTCGGGGTGTGTTGGCCGGGAGCGGGAAGGGACCAGAACGGGCGCGGGGGAGGCGGCTGTGGGACACGGTCACTCGGGCGCACGCACGTGCAAAACGCGCGCTCAGGCCGCGCCCAGAGCACGCACGCCAACTGTTCGGCAAAATGCCAAGGCATGCTAGGAGGCTTGGGTGGGGCTGGGGGTTAACAGGTCTAGGTTAGGGTTATCTAGGAGCTTAGAGGACAAGCTTGTTGGGTCAGAGGATCAAGTTCACAATGCAAACTAAAAATCATGTCAAATGTGGCTATGCACACAGGGTGCTTGACAGAATGCCAAGGGCATCTAGGCAACTCTTGGGGTGGCCAAAATCTCCAGATCCTAGTCTCTTTACATGATGAAGGGGTTGGCAAGGTTAGTTTGGCAAAAACAGAAACTTGTTAGTGCAAATTTTTGAGAAAACCAATTCTGGACAAAAGTAAAGGGCATAATTGCATGGACTAAAAATATCCCAATGGACCCAATCTCCTGGACTTAAGGGTTTGGTAGGGTGTACCACAAGCAGGGAAAAAGCTCATGGTCACTAGAGCAAAAATAATTAGGGTTGCAGTAGAAAACACCCAACTGGGCCAGAGAGCAAAAGAGGATGATTTGCTCAAATTTCTCAAAGAACATCAATGGGTTTTTGCATAAAGTTGAATTATATACTACTACTAACATCCCATAATTTTGGTGGAAACTTTAAAGAAATATTTAAATAGGTTGTAGTGCAAAATTACAAACTGGACCAGTTTTGAAAACTTGGGGTAGAGCTAAAAATCTTCACTGATTAAAAGATATTTTTGCATAAAAGTGATGTGGGAACATCACATGACATCCCCAAATTTTAGTGAGAATTATAAAGAATTTTCTGAAAGGGTTGCAGTGCAAATAGAGCTCTGAAACTTATGAAAAATCATTTTTAAAGAAATAAAACTCAGGGGAAAGTAATTGTATAAATAATTCCACTGATAAAAGAAATGTTTCTTGAGAGGGTATACAAGTCCAATAACATATTTGGAAAGTTTTCACTTGGGTAAAAACTCCATAATATCCAAGAAAGGAGTGGTTCTGAAATCAAAGAAAAACCAGGAAATGAAAGATTTAATTTCTTGGCAAAATTTTAATAAACAAATCATGTTTAAATTTTTGGGGTGTTACATGTCGTTCCCACCGACATCTTTGGCGCGCTAGGTAGGGGCTTGGTAGTTGTGAGAATCTGGTTTAGCGGTCGGCGTAGCAATTTATCGTGGCCACGGTTTCCACAGAAGAAGACGGCCAAGAGAATGACGCCGCCTGCAAGCATGAAAGATGCCGGTGCAGCGACGGGAAAGCTAAGTCATAAGAAACTTTAAGCAATTTCCTTTTTATATATGAGGTTATTGTCCTCGAAGGTCCTGCCCTAGTATGAAAGCCTGCACGCAAAGGGGCCCTTATGCAATCGGCAACACCCTTGTTCTGTTTCAAGTCCGCTCAGCAGCTCAAGCGGCCGCGTCAAAAGTGGCAGGCTAGCGTTCCGCGATTGGCAACGCTCTCGATTCTGACTCGAGTCAAGCTCGACAGTTCGAGCGGCCGCGTTGAGAGCGGTAAGGTGGTTCGCTCGGCAGCAAGCACACCCGGCAGGCCATTGGGGATCCGTCCTCAAGGTGCCGCACTGGGTTTACACGCCGGCAAGCCTACCCATTTAACGTAGGGTGAACATACAAAGGGAGGATCGAACAGGAAGATAACATACATCATACCAAAAGTGCTGCAAAGTTATATTACATCAATTGTTGTTGCGGTTCTAACTAAAGATAAAAACTGTCTTGGTCATGAACCTGCAGCGGTAGTGGGAGACGGGGTGCCTAATATCAGCGCTGGCCCTCTACCCTCTCGATTCCACCGATGCGGCTGATGGTGGGCTTGATATGCTCCTTGAGCGCCGTGAGGTCCACACCCACCGGCAAGCTGTCCAGCGTGGCATCGAAGTCGAGGTTGGGATTCCAATATGCCATGTTGGTGAGAACCTTGGTCATGGCACCCTGGCAAAGCCTCCGGGACTCATTGGCCAGCGAGGCCGCCTGGTTGGCATGAAGCCGCTCCAAGGCACCGACAACCCTCTCAAAGAACAGGGTCATGCTGCAGTTGGCGCTCAAGTTCGGCACCGGGGCGTACCTTACATCCGGCACCCCATGGTAGCCAGCTGCGTGGTGGCCTTGTCGGTAATGACGGCGAGGCGATTGAGCCAGCGGTTCTTGCCCTCCACGTGCTCCTTGTGGGTGAGGGCGTCGTCCTTCCGCAGCTGCTTCCCGGTCTCCAGATTCTTGGTCAGGGTGTCCTCCTGGGCCTTGCTCTCTGACAACATCTCCTCGAGGCCCTCCAGCTTCAGCTTGAGGTCTTTGATGGAGTTGTTGGCCTCGGAGGGCTCCCCAGTCCTGCTGAGGACCATGCCCTGCGCCTCTATCAGAGCACTGTTGAGCGTGTCCTTCTCCTTGGACAGCGTCAGGACCTGGTTTTTCAGCCCGGCCCGCTCCACCTCCAGCTCCGTCATCTTGTCGGCGTGAACCTGAGCCTAGGCATTGAGTGCCTCCATGTGCCTCTGCTCCAACTCCTTGGTCCGCTCCATGACGAGCTTCTCCACCTCCTCGTCCTTGCCGTGGAGCGTTACGGCAAGCTTCTCCTCATGCGCGACAAGGTCCTCCTCCTGGGAGTTCATCGCGGCCTGGTGCTGGGCTCGAGCGGCCTCGGTTGCGGCGGCCAAGTTCTTCGCCGTCTCCGGGGCCTTCTCAATGTCGGCCCGCTTCATGGTGAGATCCACCTCGCGCTTGGCCAGCTCGCCCTGGGCGGTCTTCAGCTCCTCACAAGCTTGGCGGAACCAAGTCTGCGTCTCGGCGACACGTACCCTGAGATCCGCCTCCGCCTTGTCCACCGTTGCTGCCCTAGACTTGGCCTTGTCCAGGCGGGCGTGGTGGAGCGCCTGGAGCTTCCGGAAGTTGGCACCCATGGCCTAGAAAAGCGGCTCCTCCTGAGAACCATCGCCACCGGCACTCGGCTCATCAACAACCTCGAGCCCGACGGCGGCAAGCACCTCTTCGTCGAACACCTCTCCCTCGATGGGCGCCCTGGAGCTCAAAGACCCTGGGAGGTAGACAAAAAGGTCGTCGCTCATCCTCAGGTACCTGCCGGAGCCAGAGGCAGCAGAGGAGGAAGGCTGGTCATCCACCACCTCCTCCTCGGCAGCGGCCTTGCCGGCCTCCCCGGCAGGCCCCTTGCCGGCCTCCTCGGCAGTAGCCTTGCCAGGCTCCCCGATGGGCCCCTTGGTGGCGTCTTCAGCAGCGCCCCTGGCAGCCTCCTCGGCGGCGATCTTGTCGGCCTCCGCCGCGGCGCCCTTGGCAACATCCTCGATGACGGTATCTATGTCCTCCGGATCCACCGAAGAAGGACCTGGATACCGAGAAGGGGATAAGGCGAAGCCAAGAACAGAAAAGGAAAAGGCAGGGATGCAAGGGAACTGGCTCACCCATGTCGGGCTGGGAAGGAGAGGTCCCCTCCCCGCCAACATTTGGTGCCGAGGCGAAGCCACCAGCGCCCGTGTTCTCCTCCTCCTCCTCCGTGTGCATGGGCTCGGTGCTTGGCGCCCTTGCCGGAGATGCCCCTTGGGGCGGCATGTTGGGGGTAGCCCTCTGCGGCTCTTCCTGCTGCTGGCCTCCTCCTACAATCACGGCAGGGTCAGCACCAAGGGATCGTGCCCCCAACACATGTCGACGGGGAGTGAGTGGCGAACTTACGCTGGGGGCTGCACCGGGGGCTGCCGTACGGACTGCTCACCACCACCAGTGGTGCCTTAGAGGTGCCCGCTGGGGGCTAGCCTCCCACCGAAGACTTGGCCCTCTTCACCCTCTGGGCCAGCGTCTCCGCATCCCTGCCAAGACAAAAACAAGTTAAGATAAGAAGCATAGTTTGAGGAGCCGGAGATGACGAAAGGAAACGGCACTTACTCGTCCTCCACCTCCTCTTCTGTTGCCTTCCTCTTCCTCCTCGGGCTGAGAGACCTGAGGTTAAAGAAGACCTCCGTGTCGTCGCTTGTGGGAGGAGGGGAAGCAGGTGGAGGAAGGGAAGTAGGCGGAGTTGGGGAACGCTTGGACGAAGAGGAGGCAGATGCTTTCTTCTTCGCTACCGCGACATTCACCAACTTCTTCGCTGCCGCGGCCCTCGTTTGGCGCGCAGACATCTCCTGGGCATGCCAGGGTTGCGCGGCCCTGCCGGGCCAAACCGGCTCGCCGGAGCTGGCCCACCGCAGGACTCGCCCTTTCCCCGCGGCTGGGGGCTCGACAGCTTTAGCTTCCTCCTCGGACGACTCGTCATTGTCATCCTCGACGAGAGGGGCCCCGATGTGGGCGCTGCTGGCCTCCCCAGCAGACTCCGCCCACTTGGCGAGTTCCTTCTCCTCTGCGGCCACCGCAGCCTTGTCCTCCACGCCGCCGGCGCTGCCGGCCTCCTTGTCGTGCTCCGCCTTCGCCGCCCTGGCGGCGATGTAGTCCATCCCCGCTTGGGTGGTGTCCTGGACGAGCTGCGGCTCGTCGAGGACGTACTTCTCCTCTAGATTGTCGAAGAACTCCTGCACCTGCTCCTCCGGTAGCTCGGCCCAATTAGGGACGGGGCCATGCGCGTTGCAGTCCGGCATCATGGCGATGATGTTGTTCCGGTGCGAGTTATTGCTCAGCGGGACCACCCCCGCTGGCAACCCAAACAAGGCCCCCTTGGCGACCTTGCCGGCCTTCGTGGCCTTACCGTCGCGGCCCATGTCGAGCTGGAAGAGCCGCTGGCAGAAGTGAGCGTGCACCAGCACCGTGAAGTTGTGGTCGAGGCCGGGGCGAAGCCTCATGATATCGGCTGCATTCGTGAAGAGCCAGGCCGGCCTCCCCTTGTTATGCAGCGGAGCGATTCGGCGGCGGATGAAATCCGCCCCGATTATCTCAAGGGTGAGCCCGGCCTCAGTGAGGCGAAGAATCCGGGTGGTGGCAATCTTGAGCTTGTCGTCCTGGGTGTCGACGTTGCCCCAGTCGGGCCTGCGAATCGGTGGCGCCTGGCGAACCCGGCAGAACTCCTGTGGGTCGTCCTCCTCGATCCAGCACCACCGACCCCGCCATTCTTCCCACCTCTCCTTCTGGGCGCCCTCTGGGTACGCCCCTTTGGACCTCAGGATCCATGTGATGCAACCAGAGATGGCGCCTCCCCCTGGATGCGAGGGTAAAAGTAATGGCGAAAGAGCGCCGTGTTGGGGACGACTCCGTCGAAGCCCTCACAGAGTTGGGCAAAAAGACCCATGCACGACACAACATTTGGAGTAAAGTCTAGGAGGTGGAAGGCAAATGTGTGCATGAAATCATTGAAGAAATCAGAGAAGGGGGGGCAGAGGCCACAAGAGAAGTAGTCGACGAAAAACGGGTACCGATTCGGCGCAGCCTCGACGCAGTTGGCGGGGACGACGCACGTGGCTGGATGCCCCGTCGCCTCCCCCCCCCTCGTCTTGCACCCCCACAGGGGCCTAAAGCTGTCCCGGAGCTCGAACACGTCGACCGTCGAGGGGAAGTAGGCGAGCTGCGTCCGCCGCGCCGCCAGCTCACTATCCGGTGGCTCCGTCGCTCCGGCGTCCTTGGCCATCCCTTTGCCCTTGTTGGTTTTGGGGGCCATGGCGGCTGTGAGAGGCAAGGGGCGGAGGACAGCGAAGACGCAACAGCGGCAAGAAGGGGCAGAAGCTTGCGAAGGAAGGAGGAGGGGGCAGCGGTCCCGAGATTGGAGAAGATGCAGGGGGTAAAGTGAGCAGCACGCCCGTGGTTATTCCTCTTTTTATGGGGAAGGCGCGGGCCGCCTCCTCTCCCATTAACCACGATGTGAAGCATGCGTGCTGGAACCGCCCCACGCATGACCCACACGTCACGCACGACCCTCCACGTCGTGCGTTCAACGCGGGTCATGGGGAAGCGCAGTGGACGAGAAGTTACTACGGTAAAATCCGCCCCACCTGCCCGCGCACCGTTCTGGGCCTAGCCCAACAATGCGTCGCGCTTATGTGTGGCCCTGGCTTGGGGGCTCCTGTCAGTGTACAAAAGTAGGGGCTCTCCTTTTGACCCCTTTACTTGTGCACGGGCAGTCAGAGCCACGCGCCACGGCCACACGTAGCAGGGCAGAGGATTGAAGCCGGAGAGAAGCCGAAGCACAAGACAACCAAGGCGACGCCAAGACCAGAAGCACATGAGGGCAAGAGGGCAAAGTGGACTCCCTCGGCAAGATCCTTGCCGAGGCAGCCCCCCAGCAGCCCCGACAAGAGACTTGCCGGGGCAACTTGCCCAACACCAGCAGAGCGAGCCACCCTCGAGCCCACCGGCTCCGACCCAATCAACTACATTGGGACCAGGGCTCGGGAGGCACCTCTGTGGTGGCAATGAGTTCTTTGTCAAGATCATGGACACACATGATTAGATGTGGATTAGAAGACGACGACCCTCGGCGGGATCCTCGCCAGGGAATCCACAAGACCCCCGGCAAGCGTCTTGCCGGGGACGACTGCGACACCACGGCAAGACCCTTGCCGAGTCCCTGGCAAGGGCCTTGCCGAGGGCGCCAGCAGGGCCACTGCTAGGCCCGCACCAGCCAAGACTCCGGCGCTGTTCGCATGCAGCTGCTAGCCCAACCAGCTGGGCAGGCACCTGCGTAGCAACATGTAGCTTCTAGGCCAAATCAGCAAGCACCTGCGTGGCGGCATGCAGATCTTCATGAAGGCCCTACCACCACGCCACCTCAGCTGCCCGCCTTCCTACATGGCGCTGCATGCATCGCTGGTCTAGGCGCGTGTCGAAGCGAGGCGAAGCGGCGACGAACGGGACGGGCCTCGTTCCCGTCCCCGATAAAGCTAATGGACACCTACGTAGCGCATTTAATGCACTTTGTCCCGTAATGCCGTGCGATAATCTCGCACACTGTAGGCCTTTCCACCTCCTGTGTGCCACTGTGGCAACCCCTTTTCCCTATAAAAGGAGGCCTGAGGTGACTAGGAGAGGGATTCGGCTTTTTGGGAACGGGACAACCACCGTAGCTAGTTCAAAAAGCTCAAGAATACTCAATACATCCACCAAAGCAGGACTAGGGTTTTACGCATCCTCGCGGCCCGAACCTGGGTAAACAATCCATGTGCTAGCTCCTAAACCTGCTCTCCTCACGACCCTGCGCCCGCCGACCGTAGAAGGGATCCTAGTGATCCCATAGGTGTCGTTCCCACCAACAGCAAGCTTAACCCGTCGCCAGATGAAAGCCTCTTGATTTCCCTTACTTTATCGCTTCATCCAAATATTATGTAATCTCAAATATGTTACTCTTCCGTAGGCTAAGTCTGACTTCTGGAAGGAAAAATATGATCACGAAGCCGCCAAAAAGGCTAGGGCTGCCGAAAAGCCGCCAGAAAGACCAGCAAGAAACCTAAGAAGAAATCAAGCGCCTCTGATCTGCTTAAGCTGGATGACACCTCTGAGTCGGAGGTATCCCTTGACTCTCTTGGCTTGTTTTTCAACCATCTTATTGACACTGACTATTACTAGGATGACACAGGAGGCAGCCAAGTGATACGTCTCCAACGTATCTATAATTTTTGATTGCTCCATGCTATATTATCTACTGTTTTGGACTATATTGGGCTTTATTTTCCGCTTTTATATTATTTTTGGGACTAACCTATTAACCGGAGGCCTAGCCCAGAATCGTTGTTTTTTGCCTATTTCAGTATTTCGGAGAAACAGAATATCAAACGGAGTCCAAACGGAATAAAACCTTCGGGAACGTGATTTTCTCACCGAATGTGATCCAGGAGACTTGGACCCTACTCCAAGGAGTCTAAGAGGCGGTCACGAGGGAGGGGGGGGCGCCCCCTGCCTCGTGGGCCCCTCGGTGCTCCACTGACGTACTCCTTCCTCCTATATATACCTACATACCCCCCAAACGCTCAGAACAGGAGCCAAAAACCTAATTCCACCACCGCAACTTTCTGTATCCACGAGATCCCATCTTGGTGCCTGTTCCGGAGCTCCGCCGGAGAGGGCCGTCATCACGGAGGGCTTCTACATCACCATAGCCTCTCCGATGAAGTGTGAGTAGTTTACCTTAGACCTCCGGGTCCATAGTTAGTAGCTAGATGGCTTCTTCTCTCTTTTTGGATCTCAATACAAAGTTCTCCCCCTCTCTTGTGGAGATCTATTCGATGTAATCTTCTTCTTTTTGCGGTGTGTTTGTTGAGACCGATGAATTGTGGGTTTATGATCAAGTCTATCTATGAATAATATTTGAATCTTCTCTGAATTCTTTTATGTATGATTGGTTATATTTGCAAGTCTCTTTGAATTATCCGTTTGGTTTGGCCAACTAGATTGGTAGTTCTTGCTATGGGAGAAGTGTTAGCTTTAGGTTCGATCTTGCGGTGTCCTTTCCCAGTGACAGAAGGGGCAGCAAGGCACGTATTGTATCGTTGCCATCGAGGATAACAAGATGGGATTTATTTCATATTGCATGAATTTATCACTCTACATCATGTCATCTTGCTTAAAGCGTTACTCTGTTTTTAACTTAATACTCTGGATGCATGCTTGATAGCGGTCGATGAGTGGAGTAATATTAGTAGATGCAGAATCATTTCGGTCTACTTGTCATGGATGTGATGCCTATATACATGATCATGCCTAGATATTCTCATAACTATGCTCAATTCTATCGATTGCTCAACAGTAATTTGTTCTCCCACCGTAGAATACTTATGCTCTTGAGAGAAGCCACTAGTGAAACCTATGCCCCCCTGGTCTATTCTCATCATATCAATCTCCATCACTTTAATCTTGCTTTGCTTTTTTACTTTGCCTTTTTCTTTTCACTTTCCATCTCTATACCAAAAATACAAAAAATATTATATCTATCAGATCTCACTCTCGTAAGTGACCGTGAAGGGATTGACAACCCCTAATAGCGTTAGTCACGAGTAGCTATCATTTTGTGCAGGTGTGAGGGACTTGAGTGTGGCCTCCTACTGGATTGATACCTTGGTTCTCAAAAACTGAGGGAAATACTTACGCTACTCTGCTGCATCATCCCTTCCTCTTCGGGGAAATCCAACGCAAGCTCAAGAGGTAGCAAGAAGAATTTCTGGCGTCGTTGCCGGGGAGTCTATGCAAAAAGTCAACATACCAAGTACCCATCACAATCCCTATCTCTCACATTACATTATTTGCCATTTGCCTCTCGTTTTCCTCTCCCCCACTTCACCCTTGCCGTTTTATTCGCCCTCTCTCTCTCTCTCTATCGTCCCTCTCTATTTGCCTCTTTTTGCCCGCTTGCCTTTTGTTTGTCGTGTGTTGGATTGCTTGTTTGTCGCGATGGCTCAAGATACTACCAAATTGTGTGACTTCACCAATACCAATTATAATGATTTCCTTAGCACCCTGATTGCTCCTCTTGCTAATACTGAATCTTGTGAAATCAATACTGCTTTGTTGAATCTTGTTATGAAAGATCAATTCGCCGGCCTTCCTAGTGAAGATGCCGCTACTCATCTGAATAGCTTCGTTGATTTATGTGATATGCAAAAAAAAAAGACGTCAATAACGATGTCGTTAAATTGAAGCTATTTCCTTTTTCACTTAGAGATCGTGCTAAAGCTTGGTTTTCGTCTTTGCCTAAAAATAGTATTGATTCTTGGAACAAGTGCAAAGATGCTTTTATCTCTAAGTATTTCCCTCCCGCTGAGATCATCTCTCTTAGAAACGATATTATGAACTTTAAGCAACTTGATCATGAACATGTTGCACAAGCATGGGAGAGAATGAAATTAATGATATGTAATTGCCCTACTCATGGTTTGAATTTGTGGATGATTATACAAAAAATTTATGCCGGATTGAATTTTGCTTCTAGAAATCTTTTAGATTCGGCCGCGGGAGGCACTTTTATGGAAATCACTTTAGGATATGCTACTAAACTCCTAGATAATATTATGGTTAATTATTCTCAATGGCATACTGAAAGATCTTCTAATAAAAAAGTGCATGCGATAGAAGAAATCAATGTTTTGAGTGGAAAGATGGATGAACTTATGAAATTATTTGCTACTAAGAGTGTTTCTTCTGATCCTAATGATATGCCTTTGTCTACTTTGATTGAGAATAACAACGAATCTATGGATGTGAATTTTGTTGGTAGGAATAATTTTGGTAACAACGCTTATAGAGGGAATTTTAATCCTAGGCCATATCCTAGTAATCCTTCTAATAATTATGGGAATTCCTACAACAACTCTTATGGAAATATAATAAGATGCCCTCTGAATTTGAGAATAGTGTTAAAGAGTTTATGAATTCACAAAAGAATTTTAATGCTTTGCTTGAAGAGAAATTGCTTAAAGTTGATGATTTGGCTAGGAATGTTGATAGAATTTCTCTTGAGGTTGATTCTTTAAAGCTTGGATCTATTCCTCCTAAGCATGATATCAATGAGTCTCTCAAAGCCATGAGAATTTCCATTGATGAGTGCAAGGAAAGAACCGCTAGGATGCGTGCTTCCAAAGATGCCTTTATTAAAGCATGTTCTTCCAATTCCTATGAAAATCAAGATGAAGATCTAAAAGTTATTGATGTTTCTCCTATTAAATCTTTGTTTTGCAATATGAATCTTGATGAAACTGAATATTATCTTCCTTTACCTAGAAGGCGTTCTAAAAATTCGGAGTATTTTGGTCTTTATGATGAAATTGATGAAAGTGGGATTGAAAGAAATAAAAATCTAGATGTTGCTAAACCCACTATATTGGATTTCAAGGAATTTAATTATGAAAGTTGCTCTTTAAGTGATTGTATTTCCTTGTTGCAGTCCGTGCTAAATTCTCCACATGCTTATAGTCAAAAGAAAGCCTTCACCGAACATATTGTTGATGCCTTGATGCAATCTTATGAAGAAAAACTTGAGTTGAGTTTCTATCCCTAGAAAACTCTATGATGAGTGGGAACCAACTATTAAAATTAAAATTAAATATCATGAGTTTTATGCTTTGTGTGATTTGGGTGCTAGTGTCTCTACTATTCCCAAGACTTTGTGTGATTTGCTAGATTTCCGTAATTGCTCTCTAAACATGCATCATGCGGATTCTACTATTAAGAAACCTATGGGAAGGATTAATGATGTTCTTATTGTTGCAAATAGGAATTATGTGCCCGTAGATTTCATTGTTCTTGATATAGATTGCAATCCTTCTTGCCCTATTATTCTTGGTAGACCTTTCCTTACAATGCCTGGTGCGATTATTGATATGAAGGAAGGGAATATTAGATTTCAATTTCCATTAAAAAAGGTCATGGAACACTTTCCAAGAAAGAAAATAAAATTGCCAGATGAAACTATCATGAGAGCCACTTATGGATTGCCTACCGAAGATGGCAATACCTAGATCTATCCTCGCGTTTATGCCTAGCTAGGGGCGTTAAACGATAGCGCTTGTTGGGAGGCAACCCAATTTTATTTTTATTCCTTGCTTTTTGCTCCTGTTTAGTAATAAATAATTTATTTAGCCTCTGTTTTGGTTGTGTTTTTTGTGTTTAATTAGTGTTTGTGCCAAGTAGAACCGTTGGGAAGACTTGGGGAAAGTCTTGTTGAACTTGCTGTAAAAAACAGAAACTTTAGCGCTCACGAGAACTGCTGTTATTTTTATTTTAAGAGTGATATTTAGTTAATTATTTTTTAAGATGATTAATATATTAATTCCTCACGTCCATCAATTTATTTTAGAATTTTTGGGGTTCCAGATCTTGCGCTAGCTACAGATTATTACAGACTGTTCTGTTTTTGACAGATTCTGTTTTTCGTGTGTTGTTTGCTTATTTTGATGAATCTATGGCTAGTAAAATAGTTTATAATCCATAGAGAAGTTGGAATACAGTAGGTTTAACACCAATATAAATAAAGAATAATTTCATTACAGTACCTTGAAGTGGTTTTTTTGTTTTCTTTCACTAACGGAGCTCACGAGTTTTCTACTTTAAGTTTTGTGCTGTGAAGTTTTCAAGTTTTAGGTGAATTCTTGGGATGGATTATGGAACAAGGAGTGGCAAGAGCCTAATCTTGGGGATGCTCATGGCACCCCCAAGATAATCCAAGGACACCAAAAAGCCAAAGCTTGGGTATGCCCCAGAAGGCATCCCATCTTTCGTCCACTTACATCGGTAATTTACTTGGAGCTATATTTTTATTCACCAACATGATATGTATTTTGCTTGGAGCGTCTTGTATTATTTTTTCTTTGTGTTTTAGTGTGCCACAATCATCCTTGCTATACACACCTTTTGAGAGAGCCATACATGAATTAAAATTTGATTGAATACTCTATGTGCTTCACTTATATCTTTTGAGCTATGTAGTTTTGCACTATGTGCTTCACTTATATCTTTTGAGCGTTATAATTTTGCTCTATTGCTTCACTTACATCTTTTAGAGCACGGTGGTAGATTTGTTTTAAAGAAACTATTGATCTCTCATGGTTCACTTAAATTATTTTGAGAGTCTCTTAATAGCATGGTAATTTGCTTAATAATAATATGCTTGGTATTCAAGATTTGTGAAACTTTCTTTTGAGTGCATTGAATACTAAGAAAAGATTGAAGCATGATAACTGTTTTGAGATATGGAGGTGATAATATTAGAGTCATGTTAGTTGAGTAGTTGTGAATTTAAAGAATACTTGTGTTAATGTTTGTGATTCCCGTAGCATGCACGTATGGTGAACCGTTATGTGATGAAGTCGGAGCATGATTTATTTATTGATTGTCTTATGAGTGGCGGTCGGGGACGAGCGATGGTCTTTTCCTACCAATCTATCCCCCTAGGAGCATGCGCGTAATACTTTGCTTTGATAACTTCTAGATTTTTGCAATAAGTATATGAGTTCTTTATGACTAATGTTGAGTCAATGGATTATACGCACTCTCACCCTTCCACCTTTGCTAGCCTCTCTAATATACCACACCTTTCGCCGGTATCATACACCCACCATATACATTCTTCAAAACAGCCACCATACCTACCTATCATGGCATTTCCATAGCCATTCCGAGATATATTTCCATGCAACTTTCCATCGTTCTGTTTATCATGACACATTCATCATTGTCATATTGCATATCCCGGTACACCGCCGGAAGCATTCATATAGAGTCATATTTTGTTCTAAGTATCGAGTTGTAATTGTTGAGTTGTAAGAAAAATAAAAGTGTGATCATCATTTTTAGAGCATTGTCCCAAGTCAGGAAAGAATGATGGAGACTATGAGTCCCCCATAAGTCGGGATGAGACTCCGGACGAACAATAAATAAAAGAGGCCAAAGGAGCCCAAATAAAAAGAGAAAGAAAAGAGGCCATAAAAAGAGAGAAAAGGCCCAAATAAAAAAATGATAGAAAAAGAGAGAAGGGACAATGTTAATATCCTTTTACCACACTTGTGCTTCGAAGTAGCACCATGATCTTCATGATAGAGAGTTTCTCGTTATGTCACTTTCATATACTAGTGGGAATCTTTCATTATAGAACTTGGCTTGTATATTCCAATGATGGGCTTCCTCAAATTGCCCTAGGTCTTCATGAGCAAGCAAGTTGGATGCACACCCACTTAGTTTATTTTTGAGCTTTCATATACTTATAGCTCTCATGCATCCGTTGCATGGCAATCCCTACTCACTCACATTGATATCTATTGATGGGCATCTCCATAGCCCGTTGATACGCCTAGTTGATGTGAGACTATCTTCTCCTTTTTGTCTTCTCCACAACCACCATTATATTCCACCTATAGTGCTATATCCATGGCTCACGCTCATGTATTGTGTGAAGATTGAAAAAGTTAGAGTATGAAACAATTGCTTGGCTTGTCATCGGGGTTGTGCATGATTTAAATACTTTGTGTGGTGAATAAAGAGCATAGCCACACTATATGATTTTGTAGGGATAACTTTCTTTGGCCATGATATTTTGAGAAGACATAATTGCTTTGTTAGTATGCTTGAATGTGACACCCCAAAAATTGGGCCTTGTTTTAATTAAAATTTTTGCCAGGAATTAAAACTTTGGATTTCTGAGCAACATTTTTTTTGATTTTTGTAAATCATTTTCGTCCCTATTGTGATGGGTTTTTCCCTAAGAGAAAACTTTTTCAAATATGCTGTTAGACTTATTTAATCTCTCAAGAAAAACTTTTCCTTATTTAGTATAACTAATTAAATAATTAAGTTGTTCGATCTTTACTTTCTTGAAAATGGTTTTTCAAGGTTAAATGGCCATATTTGAACTACAACCATTTGATAAATTCACTTAGAAATTCCCATAAAAATTTGGAGAAGTCCTGTGATGTTATTAAATAACTTTTGTGCAAAGACATCTTTATTTAATGAAATATTTTGAGTTCTACACCAAATTTTTCTTCTCTGGTCCAGTGGGCATTTTGCACTGCAACCCTTTTAAATAATTCTTTCTAGCCTCCACCAAAATTTTGGGATGTTAGTAGTATCATATGATTCAACTTTATGTAAAAACCAGTGATGTTATTTGCAAATTTTGAGTGAATCCACCTCATTTCCATTCTGGACCAATTTGATGGTTTGTACAGCAACCATATTTTTGCCTGCTCTTTAGCCTTTGATTCTTTCTTCTACTTGTAGTCCTCCATGTTAAACCCTCAAGTCCAGGAGCATGCACCCTTTGGATCATTTTTGGTTCATGAAATAATGCCATTCATTTCCTGTCCAGAATTGAAGTTTTGGAAAACTTACACTAACAAGTTTCTCCTTTTGCCAAAATAACCTCACCACTCTCTCTTGCTTCTAATGAGACCCCACTCTGGAAGTTTTGGCCACCCCGAGAGATGCCTAGGTGCATGTGGCATTCTGTCGAGCACCCTGTAGGCATGACCAGTTTTGACATGAGTCTTAGCATTCACTGCGATCTTGCTTCCCTTGCCTAACTGCCTTGTCCAATAGATTCATCACTACTCCTAACCTAGATCTGCTAAATGCCAGACTCACCTGTGACCTGTAGCATGCCGCGGCATTGTGTCGAACACCTTTGGAGCGTGCTCTGGACGCGCCTAGAGCGTGCTTATTGCAGCCGCGTGCACAAGCCGCCGCGTCGCGCCCCTGTCTTGGCCCGCACGACAGCACCCCGCCAAGCGCTACCCTCCTTGCAGCAACGCGCCAAGCCCCCTGGCACGCTACAGCGCCGCCGCCAGAGCCCCCTTGGCAGCACGCCACGGCCGACCGACAGCCCCTGCTCATGTCGGTGCCGCCCAAGCCATCCCCGCTCGCCACCTGGCCCCTGGAATAGTGCGAGCTCATCCACAAGAATGTCGGCTAGCTCTCGTCGCCTCCACGTCGCCCTACAAGCTACAGAAGGCGGTTCGCCGGCATCCTCATCCACCCCGCGGAACCGACCTCGTCGCACTATAAAGAGAGGCCCCCGAGATCACCCAAGCACTCAGGCGACCTCAGGCCACACCCATGGCACCCCCACAGCCAGCAATCATCGGGGGAAAGCCGTCTTCCCCAACTCCGGCCGGTTCGGCCGCCGCCACGTTCCAGCTCCATTCGCCGCAACCAGAGCCTCTCCCGTTCGTCCAACGCCGCCATATGACCCCACTTCGACTTGCGGAGCCGCCCAGCTACTCAAACCCGACCGGGAGCCACCGCAGTTCAAACGCCCAAAATTTCCGAAGCCACCGGCCGCCGCGAAGCTCGCCGCCGGCGACTCCCTTCATCCCCACCTGACTGACAACCACCGGAAGGACCGCCCTCAAACCGCGGATCCATCCCCGCCCTTGGTGTCTCGAACGGTGTTGCCGTTCGCCGGCGAACGTCGCCGGAGTCCCGCCTCCGCTCGGGGCAGAGGAAGAGGAGGGAGGCCGACTAGTCAAACCTGACCAGTGGGGCCAGGCGGGCCCACTGTCAGTGACACCCCGCGCCGTCCACGTGGTTAAGTGAAGACGTAATCCACTCCAGTACGTTTTCCCCGCTTCGAAAGCGTATTCCCCTCTGAAACGTTTTCTTTTTTGTTTTATTTCAAATAACAGATTTTGACCAGAACTTTGACTGCCTGTAACTTTTTAGATATAACTCCAATTGAATTGATTCTTTTTCCTACCTTCCTCAAATTTGGTCTAGTTTATTTTAAGATTTATTTGAAAATTTTCCAAACAAACTTTTTGTACTATTTTTGAAATGTGTGTTGATTCAAATATATTTGAAAATAGGATTTTGGAGAGAGAGAAGGGACTTTCAAAAGTTTTGGAGAGCACCTTACCCCTCCACAACGTGAAGGCAAGCATTCTGAACCCTGGCATAATGTTTTTGGTGTGTTATTGGACACGTTTATAACACCACCTTATTTCGGAGAGCTTGTTATTTCATGTGATATGATCATATGCATGGAAGCATATTAGTGATCTCCTTGCTGTTGGAAGTGAATATTTTTGTGATGGTAATCATCCTCATATGCCTTGCATGCATGCCGGAAAGGAATCCGGGAAAAGCTCGGCCTTGGGTAGGCGTGAGCTTGTCACCGGTCCCCGTCGGGACGGTTATGTCTGGTATGGCATGGTAAGGTATATTGAGCGGTGATTTCGTCGATTGTAATATATTTGATATACATGTCATGCAGGGAACTTATAAACCTCCTGAGTCGACGCAGATCGAGTCTTATTCCAGTAACCCCCATACTTGCCTCGTACTACCACTCGTCCCTGCCGCAGGTAGGGTACGGTTCAGTAGGTCGTGAACCCCTTTCCAGCACACACCATACAGAGAGGCCATGGTGGAAGATATCGGTTGTAGCCGGTAGGTATGCCACCTGGTCCGGGGGCATGGCTGTTTCCGGTTGGGACCGAGAGGGGAGGCCACCCCTTAGAGCGCGCGATATAAATTTGATCCCATGCCACGCGAGGTTGTAGCCTCCCCTCTTAGAGTTTTGCTTAAAAAGTGTCGTGGGTGATTCCAGACACCGATGAGTTAAGCTGGTGTGTGCAAGGTTAGGCGTGTGCTCAACTAAAAGGCCGTAGACGGAGTTAGTCCTGATGGACTAAAGGAATCCGTTACTCGTGGGTAAAGAGTACACCCTCTACAAAGATAAAAACCTATTCGAATAGCCGTGTCCATGGTTAAGATTACAGTCTGGGATGGGTCAAGTGTTGGTCTTAGTGTCGGTCTTTGGAGGTGAAATTCTTAAACCAAACTTGGGTACTGATCGGTGACTTGTGAGGACCATGATTATTATTTTGTGATGGACTAACCTATTGTAATATTTGTATTATCGAGTATCCCTGGGATGGTTCTACACCCTGGATACTCACGGCGATCATTTACTTCTAAGCCCGGTTAAATGTTTATTCCTGTGGATGGACTAACCCGTTTATTATCGTGAACTGAATATTTATTATGAGTATTATTTACTTGTGAATTTTGCCCTTTCTGTGATGTCGCTTAGACGTCCGACTATGGCATTTCTTTTAAAGCCCTTTCTGTGATGTCGCTTAGACGTCCGACTGTGGCATTTCTTTTAAAGCCCTTTCTGTGATGTCGCTTAGACGTCCGACTGTGGCATTTCTTTTAAAGCCCTTTCTGTGATGTCGCTTAGACATCCGACTGTGGCATTTCTTTTAAAGCCCTTTCTGTGATGTCGCTTAGACGTCCGACTGTGGCATTTCTTTTAAAGCCCTTTCTGTGATGTCGCTTAGACGTCCGACTGTGGCATTTCTTTTAAAGCCCTTTCTGTTATGTCCCTTAGACGTCCGACTTTGGCATTTCTTTTAAAGCCCTTTCTGTGATGTCGCTTAGACGTCCGACTGTGGCATTTCTTTTAAAGCCCTTTCTGTGATGTCGCTTAGACGTCCGACTATGGCATTTCTTTTAAAGCCCTTTCTGTGGTGTCGCTCAGACGCCCGACTGTGGCATTGCTTGTTATTTATTTGCCTTAATTACCCTTTATGTGGTGTCGCGCAGACGCCCGACTGCGGCATTTTATTTCCACTCCATTATTGCTTATTTATGTTGCATTTTTAATAACCCGCTTGCATACATAAAAGATATTTTATTGTGACTGACGATGTGACCATAAAATATTTAAGTGCATAATTATCAATTATATTATTCCTGTGTTCTTAATGTTTGCGAGTACATTCAAAGTACTCACTGGCTTGTCCCTGGCTATTGTCTTGGCCAGATTCTTGCATGGATAGGAACGTTGCGGTGACAGCCCCGGAAATTGAGCATCGGTGATAGCAGCCTCGCGAAGATAGGAGTTAACCTGGTCAGCTGTTCCCGTGGGAAATGGAATCCCATAGACCTTGGTGATCCACAAACCTCTTCCGCCCTCAACCACTAGAACCATTTGATGTACTCATAGGCCACAATGGTCTTGTACTGCTCATTTTGTACTTTTTGCTTGGAATTTCTGTATCAAGTTGATGCCTCACCAGCTAACAGTAATCCTGGGGCTGGTGAGCACAGTGGCCATTTTCTGGGAATTTAATGCCCGGAAAAACCGGTCGCGACAGACTTGGTATCAGAGCCAGGCTGACCATTGGCTAATCCTATCTTAGCCAGGTCAAAAAACTTAGGTAAACCAACCCACCAGACCTTGACCAAACCCAGTCAAGCCTCCCATGCAAGATAGCCACACCGTGACCCGACACCTTTTTGGCAGTCGGTGCCCAACCTATCCATCTAACCTATCAATCTTGCACCAGTGACCAAGTCTTGAATAGTCCTTTTCGCGAGCGTGCGAAGGAATACTCTGTCCCCTTTTCCTATAAAAAGGGCACGCTAGCCTCAACTCAGCATAGCACAGCCTCTACCCCAAACCAAGCCACAATGCCCGGCCCGGTCATGCACAATGAGACCACAGCAACCAACCTTGGAGGCTTTGTGACCATACTCGCAAACCTCACCAGTCATGCCTATGCGTTAGAAGAGCCCCCAGAATACATTGTGTACCAAGGACCCATGAGCGGTGAGAGCTGTCAATTCTGGGCCACTGTGCACATTTATGGTAGGGGACTAGAGCCCGAGCGTCCCTACAGGTTCACCGGAAGAACAACTTCCTTTGAGCCACAAGCCATCCAACTAGCTGCTCGAGAAGCTATAGTTCATCTCCGGCACTTGTCGCCCAGAGTTAACTGTCGCTCGTTCCACTACTACCCCAGACATGAAGGGTATGGTAGACCACCCCAAGTTGTCAACGGAGATCACGAGACAGATCCTGCATTGTTGCACCTAGTGCGCTATGTAAGTGCACTAGAGGGACTATGCGATCAAATCACGATTGATCTAATCGCAGCTCGTGGAGAGCTGGTTCGTCGAACCCCGGCGAGAGAAGAGAACGAGCCCAACATCAACAACCCAGTCGTGCTGTTTGGACACCCGATCAAGCCCCGGAGATCTGCCCCAGCCATCGGTCAAGTTGCCGCGATAACCCCAGAAGTGCTTCGCCGCATTTTGGAAGCACACTCCAACGGGGTTGTGACCAACAATCCCCGAGATGGTCATCATCGCTACCCCGAGACTGCAGCCCCTCAGACCACTCCAGTTAATTCGGACGACGAGACCCGAAGAGAAGCCTCGACATTCACAAGGCACGCCCGCTTGGATATAAACGAGGTAGACTAAGTCACCCGAATCGTATCGAGTCCCAGTGTACCCTTGCTTTGTAATCATGTGGCCTTGTTTTTAAACGCCGCCTGTTGTCGTGCCTCTGTTTTAAATAGTATCCTTGCATGGGTATGTCAGCACACAGTTGCATATTCTTCCAGACACAACTACCCAAAAACCTTCCCCGACAATCCCCACAGTAACACATTACTTTAGTGAATGTGTGAATCTGTGGCTTGACCCCGACCTTGGAACAAAGCTGAAAATTTTCTTTACCATTCACCACGGTAAAAATGACCCAGCCCCAGTGCTATAAAAGGCCACCGCGTGACCTTGCCAAGCACCCCACATCTTGTGCACCATCCTCCAAATCAAATCTTGCCATGCCGAGCCCCAGCATTTACCTGAGAACCCCAGATGCAACCCAGGGTAGTTTTGTCAAGATATTGTGGGATTTTACCTGCAGTACCATGGGCGCTACCCAGCCACCCCAGTACGAGCTGTTCAAATCAAGGATCACCCCTTCCACCTCAAGATATTGGGCAGCAGTGCACATTCCTCCCGTAAACCGAAACCAAGACCCAACAGAGGTCTCCTTCGTGGGGAAATCTATGCCAACCCCACAGATGGCCGTAGAAGCTGCTGCACACGAAGCGCTTGCTCGCCTTCGATTCGCGGTACCCTATGCCAGCGAAAGAGGGTATTATTACTTCCTGAGCCGTGCAGAACCCGGAGGAGTGACATCTTTTCCCAGTGGACGAATTGAGAGAGACCCAGTCCTGGCCAACCTTGTCCCGTACTTCATCGCTCAAGAGCGTTTAACCCAACGTGTGATGGGTTATCTCTAGAGCCTCGCAGATTTGAATCCTCAAATCGCCATTGGCAGAGCACTAAGGCCCGACCGAGAGAGGCGCGTGCATCGACTGGTTCATCCACTTTCCCCGATAGAAGAGGAGTGTATCCCAGTACCAGAGACATTTTCTAGGGACCCCGTCTAGTTACCATTCCCATTTTAGACGTCGCTGCGGTGTTCATTATTGCAACATTTATTTATGTGTTTGACTTATGCATGATACCCTGAGTTTGTACGGCAAGTCAATTACTTGGCTTCTACTAATGTGTGTAGTTTTTGTGGTGGATTATGCTCCTTTAAATTAACTGTTTTTCCCTCACAAAATCCTGGAGTGAGATTTCTTTTCCCCTGAGTTGCTACTTCTGCACCTTCTCACGACATGGATTAATTAAATTCACACAACACCACGACAATAGACTCACACCCATTACCATTCGAACACCTACACTGTTTGCAGAATGCTGCAACAGTGATACATCCGGCTAATCACCCCCCCAACAACAGTTAGCACCCGGCACACCCTATCTACTCCTCGTGATCACCACCACTGCGGAGAGCCAACACCCGAGCAGCAGCGTCGCGACGATCGTCGAGGATCATCGCGCACAGGAGCATAGAGAGCCCCAGTAATGTCGCCAACCCCGCGAAAATCAGGATCGCAAACCAGTCCGGCATCGCCTCCGCCATTAGAGCCTCACCCGAGCTTCTGTAAGCAGTAATGGAGAAAGGAGGAGGAGAAGTGAGGACAGGAGTGAGGAAGAAGAGAGGGACACCTCGGCCGTTTTATAGCTCGAGCTTGGTGTACGGTGGGCGAAGTCCACCAACGCCGCTCGTCGCCGATCGCCGGTGTTCGGAGTCAAATCCGCGAGCAGTGCCGACAGCCTGCTGGCCCGCGAGGTGAGTGCATGCTGCACCGGCAGCTAGCACGCCGTGCACTACCTCGGTACGGCCTAGATGCCCTACGCGCTAGACGTCGCCGGTGGAGAAAGCGTAGGAAAGCGCGCGGGAGAGCGGAAGTAGAGAGAGCCAGAGGAAGAAGAAGAGGCTGACTGTGGGCCCCGGGTCCACCTGTCGGCCAGAGAGAGCACTGTGCTCTCGGGTGCGACCAGCGTATATTTTAGAAATTATTCTAAATTTATATCCAGCTAGGGATCCTACGTTTTTCGTCCCGAACCGTAGATCTTTCCACGCAGCACCAGTTTTCATACTGTGGTTTTTACACCACTTATTGCCCTCTCACTGTAGCCACATCTTTGTCGCATAAAACTTTCTTGAAACAGCTTTTGACAAATCTCGAGGACGAGATTTTTCTTAAGGGGGGTAGTGTTGTGACACCCCAAAAATTTGGCCTTGTTTTAATTAAAATTTTTTCCAGGAATTAAAACTTTGGATTTCTGAGCTCCATTTTTTTTGATTTTTGTAAATCATTTTCGTCCCTATTGTGATGGGTTTTTCCCTAAGAGAAAACTTTTTCAAATATGCTGTTAGACTTATTTAATCTCTCAAGAAAAACTTTTCCTTATTTAATATAACTAATTAAATAATTAAGTTGTTTGATCTTTACTTTCTTGAAAATGGTTTTTCAAGGTTAAATGGCCATATTTGAACTACAACCATTTGATAAATTCACTTAAAAATTCCCACAAAAATTTGGAGAAGTCCTGTGATGTTATTAAATAACTTTTGTGCAAAGACATCTTTATTTAATGAAATATTTTGAGTTCTACAACAAATTTTTCTTCTCTAGTCCAGTGGGCATTTTGCGCTGCAACCCTTTTAAATAATTCTTTCTAGCCTCCACCAAAATTTTGGGATGTTAGTAGTGTCATATGATTCAACTTTATGTAAAAACCCAGTGATGTTATTTGCAAATTTTGAGTGAATCCACCTCATTTCCATTTGGACCAATTTGATGGTTTGTACAGCAACCATATTTTTGCCTGCTCTTTAGCCTTTGATTCTTTCTTCTACTTGTAGTCCTCCATGTTAAACCCTCAAGTCCAGGAGCATGCACCCTTTGGATCATTTTTGGTTCATGAAATAATGCCATTCATTTCCTGTCCAGAATTGAAGTTTTGGAAAACTTACACTAACAAGTTTCTCCTTTTGCCAAAATAACCTCACCACTCTCTCTTGCTTCTAATGAGACCCCACTCTGGAAGTTTTGGCCACCCCGAGAGATGCCTAGGTGCATGTGGCATTCTGTCGAGCACCCTGTAGGCATGACCAGTTTTGGCATCAGTCTTAGCTTTCACTGCGATCTTGCTTCCCTTGCCTAACTGCCTTGTCCAATAGATTCATCACTACTCCTAGCCTAGATCTGCTAAATGCCAGACTCACCTGTGACCTGTAGCATGCTGCGGCATTGTGTCGAACACCTTTGGAGCATGCTCTGGACGTGCCCAGAGCGCGCGTATTGCAGCCGCGTGCACAAGCCGCCGCGTCGCGCCCCTGTCTTGGCCCGCACGGCAGCACCCCGCCAAGCGCTACCCTCCTCGCAGCAACGCGCCAAGCCCCCTGGCACGCTACAGCGCTGCCGCCAGAACCCCGTTGGCAGCACGCCACGGCCGCCCGACAGCCCCTGCTCATGTCGGTGCCGCCCAAGCCATCCCTGCTCGCCACCTGGCCCCTGGAACAGCGCGAGCTCATCCACAAGAATGTCGGCTAGCTCTCGTCGCCTCCACGTCGCCCTACAATTTACAGAAGGCGGTTTGCCGGCATCCTCATCCACCGCCGCGGAACCGACCTCGTCGCACTATAAAGAGAGGCCCCCGAGATCACCCGAGCACTCAGGCGACCTCAGGCCACACCCATGGCACCCCCACAGCCAGCAATCATCGGGGGAAAGCCGTCTTCCCCAACTCCGGCCGGTTCGGCCGCCGCCACGTTCCAGCTCCATTCGCCGCAACCAGAGCCTCTCCCGTTCGTCCAATGCCGCCATATGACCCCACTTCGACTTGCGGAGCCGCCCAGCTACTCAAACCCGACCGGGAGCCACCGCAGTTCAAACGCCCAAAATTTCCGAAGCCACCGGCCGCCGCGAAGCTCGCCACCGGCGACTCCCTTCATCCCCACCTGACTGACAACCACCGGAAGGACCGCCCTCGAACCGCGGATCCATCCCCTCCCTTGGTGTCTCGAACGGTGCTGCCGTTCGCCGGCGAACGTCGCCGGAGTCCCGCCTTCGCTCGGGGCAGAGGAAGAGGAGGGAGGCCGACTAGTCAAACCTGACCAGTGGGGCCAGGTGGGCCCACTGTCAGTGACACCCCGCGCCGTCCACGTGGTTAAGTGAAGACGTAATCCACTCCAGTACGTTTTCCCCGCTTCGAAAGCGTATTCCCCTCTGAAACGTTTTCTTTTCTGTTTTATTTCAAATAACAGATTTTGACCAGAACTTTGACTGCCTGTAACTTTTTAGATATAACTCCAATTGAATTGATTCTTTTTCCTACCTTCCTCAAATTTGGTCTAGTTTATTTTAAGATTTATTTGAAAATTTTCCAAACAAACTTTTTGTACTGTTTTTGAAATGTGTGTTGATTCAAATATATTTTAAAATAGGATTTTGGAGAGAGAGAAGGGACTTTCAAAAGTTTCGGAGAGCACCTTACCCCTCCACAACGTGAAGGCAAGCATTCTAAACCCTGGCATAATGTTTTTGGTGTTTTATTGGACACGTTTATAACACCACCTTATTTCGGAGAGCTTGTTATTTCATGTGATATGATCATATGCATGGAAGCATATTAGTGATCTCCTTGCTGTTGGAAGTGAATATTTTTGTGATGGTAATCATCCTCATATGCCTTGCATGCATGCCGGAAAGGAATCCGGGAAAACCTCGGCCTTGGGTAGGCGTGAGCTTGTCACCGGTCCCCGTCGGGACGGTTATGTCCGGTATGGCATGGTAAGGTATATTGAGCGGTGATTTCGTCGATTGTAATATATTTGATATACATGTCATGCAGGGAACTTATAAACCTCCTGAGTCGACCGCAGATCGAGTCTTGTTCCAGTAACCCCCATACTTGCCTCGTACTACCACTCGTCCCTGCCGCAGGTAGGGTACGGTTCAGTAAGTCGTCAACCCCTTTCCAGCACACACCGTACAGAGAGGCCATGGTGGAAGATATCGGTTGTAGTCGGTAGGTATGCCACCTGGTCCGGGGGCATGGGTGTTTCCGGTTGGGACCGAGAGGGGAGGCCACCCCTTAGAGCGCGCGATATAAATTTGATCCCATGCCACGCGAGGTTGTAGCCTCCCCACTTAGAGTTTTGCTTAACAAGTGTCGTGGGTGATTCCAGACAACGATGAGTTAAGCTGGTGTGTGCAAGGTTAGGCGTGTTCTCAACTAAAAGGCCGTAGACGGAGTTAGTCCCGATGGACTAAAGGAATCCGTTACTCGTGGGTAAAGAGTACACCCTCTGCAGAGATAAAAACCTATTCGAATAGCCGTGTCCATGGTTAAGATTACAGTCTGGGATGGGTCAAGTGTTGGTCTTAGTGTCGGTCTTCGGAGGTGAAATTCTTAAACCAAACTTGGGTACTGATCGGTGACTTGTGAGGACCATGATTATTATTTTGTGATGGACTAACCTGTTGTAATATTTGTATTATCGAGTATCCCTGGGATGGTTCTACACCCTGGATACTCACGGTGATCATTTAATTCTAAGCCCGGTTAAATGTTTATTCCTGTGGATGGACTAACCCGTTTATTATCATGAACTGGATATTTATTATGTGTATTATTTACTTGTGAATTAAAGCCCTTTCTGTGATGTCGCTTAGACGTCCGACTGTGGCATTTCTTTTAAAGCCCTTTCTGCGATGTCGCTTAGACGTCCGACTGTGGCATTTCTTTTAAAGCCCTTTCTGTGATGTCGCTTAGACGTCCGACTGTGGCATTTCTTTTAAAGCCCTTTCTGTGATGTCGCTTAGACGTCCGACTGTGGCATTTCTTTTAAAGCCCTTTCTGTGATGTCGCTTAGACGTCCGACTGTGGCATTTCTTTTAAAGCCCTTTCTGTGATGTCGCTTAGACGTCCGACTGTGGCATTTCTTTTAAAGCCCTTTCTGTGATGTCGCTTAGACGTCCGACTATGGCATTTCTTTTAAAGCCCTTTATGTGATGTCGATTAGACGTCCGACTGTGGCATTTCTTCTAAAGCCCTTTCTGTGGTGTCGCTCAGACGCCCGACTGTGGCATTGCTTGTTATTTATTTGCCTTAATTGCCCTTTATGTGGTGTCGCGCAGACGCCCGACTGCGGCATTTTATTTCCACTCCATTATTGCTTATTTATGTTGCATTTTTAATAACCCGCTTGCATACATAAAAGATATTTTATTGTGACTGACGATGTGACCATAAAATATTTAAGTGCATAATTATCAATTATATTATTCCAGTGTTCTTAATGTTTGCGAATACATTCAAAGTACTCACTGGCTTGTCCCTGGCTATTGTCTTGGCCAGATTCTTGCATGGAAAGGAACGTTGCAGTGACAGCCCCGGAAATTGAGCATCGGTGATAGCAGCCTCGCGAAGATAGGAGTTAACCTGGTCAGCTGTTCCCGTGGGAAATGGAATCCCATAGACCTTGGTGATCCACAAACCGCTTCCGCCCTCAACCACTAGAACCATTTGATGTACTCATAGGCCACAATGGTCTTGTACTGCTCATTTTGTACTTTTTGCTTGGAATTTCTGTATCAAGTTGATGCCTCACCAGCTAACAGTAATCCTGGGGCTGGTGAGCACGGTGGCCATTTTCTGGGAATTTAATGCCCGAAAAAACCGGTCGCGACATTGAAGTATTATTATTTTCATGTCAATATAAACTTTTGTCTTGAATCTTTCGAATCTGAATATTCATATCACAATTAAGAAGATTTGCATTGAAATTATGCCAAGTAGCACTCCGCATCAAAAATTCTCTTTTTATCATTTACCTACTCGAGGACGAGCAGGAATTAAGCTTGGGGATGCCTGATACGTCTCCAATGTATCTATAATTTTTTATTACTCCATGCTATATTATCTACTATTTTGGATTATATTGGGCTTTATTTTCCACTTTTATATTATTTTTGGGACTAACCTATTAACCGGAGGCCCAGCCCAGAATTGCTGTTTTTTGCCTATTTCAGTATTTCGGAGAAACGGAATATCAAACGGAGTCCAAATGGAATAAAACCTTCGGGAACGTGATTTTCTCATCGAACGTGATCCAGGAGACTTGGACCCTACTCCAAGGATTCAAAGAGGCGATGACGAGAGTGGGGGGCGCACCCACCCCCTAGGGCGCGCCCCCTGCCTCGTGGGCCCCTCGGTGCTCCACCGTCATACTCCTTCCTCCTATATATACCTATGTACCCCCAAACGATCAGAACAGGTGCCAAAAATCTAATTCCACCGCCGCAACTTTCTGTATCCATGAGATCCCATCTTGGGGCCTGTTCCGGAGCTCCGCCGGAGAGGGCCGTCATCACGGAGGGCTTCTACATCACCATAGCCTCTCCGATGAAGTGTGAGTAGTTTACCTCAAACCTTCGGGTCCATAGTTAGTAGCTAGATGGCTTCTTTTCTCTTTTTGGATCTCAATACAAAGTTCTCCCCCTCTCTTGGGGAGATCTATTCGATGTAATCTTCTTCTTTTTGCGGTGTGTTTGTTGAGACTGATGAATTGTGGGTTTATGATCAAGTCTATCTATGAGTAATATTTGAATCTTCTCTGAATTCTTTTATGTATGATTGGTTATCTTTGCAAGTCTCTTCGAATTATACGTTTGGTTTGGCCAACTAGATTGGTAGTTCTTGCCATGGGAGAAGTGCTTAGCTTTGGGTTCGATCTTGCGGTGTCCTTTCCCGGTGACAGAAGGGGCAGCAAGGCACGTATTGTATCGTTGCCATCGAAGATAACAAGATGGGATTTATTTCATATTGCATGAATTTATCTCTCTACATCATGTCATCTTGCTTAAAGCATTACTCTGTTTTTAACTTAATACTCTAGATGCATGCTGGATAGCGGTCGATGAGTGGAGTAATAGTAGTAGATGCAGAATCGTTTCGGTCTACTTGTCACGGACGTGATGCCTATATACATGATCATGCCTAGATATTCTGATAACTATGCTCAATTCTGTCAATTGCTCAACAGTAATTTGTCACCCACCGTAGAATACTTATGCTCTTGAGAGAAGCCACTAGTGAAACCTATGGCCCCGGGGTCTATTCTCATCATATCAATCTCCATCACTTTAATCTTGCTTTGCTTTTTTTACTTTGCCTTTTTCTTTTCAAACTTTGCATCTCTATACCAAAAATACCAAAAATATTATATCTATCTGATCTCACTCTCGTAAGTGACCGTGAAGGGATTGACAACCCCTAATCGCGTTGGTTGCGAGTAGCTATCATTTTGTGCAGGTACGAGGGACTTGAGCGTGGCCTCCTACTGGATTGATACCTTGGTTCTCAAAAACTGAGGGAAATACTTACGCTACGCTGCTGCATCATCCCTTCCTCTTTGGGGAAATCCAACGCTAGCTCAAGAGGTAGCACCAAGCAGTTGAAGAAGAGGTAACTATTATTTCCTCTGACTCAAACCATTTTCCAAGACAGAAACTTCGGCGAGTAACCCGGAAAGTAAGGTTTTCACACCCCTTGGCTTATTTAGATCCTCATTTTCTTTTGAGACGACAGCAACACGAGAATCGCCACTAGACCCGGACCAGTGGAGGTCAAGAATTATCCTCCGGTTTACCAAACACTCCTCGTTAATGCCAAAATGAGGTTATTTTTAACCTTTGCTCTTTTATTTACTGGCGAGTCTCTTTCGCCAGCCACTCACTTCCTTTGATTCAATTTTGTAGGAAATTTCTTGTTCTTCCTCTGGCTATTCATCTCAGACCCAACTGCCAGCTTTCAAACCTGCCCCTGGGTAAGTACAACTACCTTTATCATGTACTTTTATATCCTCACCATTATGCTGACTTGTCCGAACTCCTTTAGTGGTCAAGCAAAGCCCAACAAGAAGGCGAAGGTGACAATACCAACCGAAGACCCTAAAGTTGCTGAACCGGACCAGCAAGCTTCTGCACCAGAAGCCTCTAAACAACCAGAAGATCCTGCTTCCAACACTCAAACTGAAATGCATGAGTTGTCTGTTGATCAAACCAACATTGACCCTTCAACTACTGAACCGTATAGCTCACTTAACCCGCCTGGGACTTATGTTGTTGACATTCTGATCACTGGCACTGGTTTTACTGAACCGGGGAACCCAACTGTGTTAGCTAGACATTCTGCAAAGCAAGAAGTCATGGAGATATAGAAAGTAAGATTTGATGTCTCCCACTATGCTCAATTGAGCAGTAGTGAAGTATTGTCTGGTTATCTCAATCAAGTACACTCCATCCGTGATTTGGAAATTGAAATGGTGAAACAGATGCACCAGATGCGTGAGGTATGTCATCCGGCTTATATAAGTTATGTATATCCTGCTAGCCCCCAAGTCTTCTGATTATGATAAAAATGAATAATCAGTAGACTTAGAAGAATCATAAGCTTCTGTCCTAGACTCCCTCCAAGTCCGGTTTAAAACTAAACCGGATGCTGAAAAGAGCATAATTTTGAATTCATAGTCCCTAAGGGCCGGTTTAATCAGTATGAATGAGCCGGTCCTATTGATCACTTTGTAAAAGAGTAAAACTTAACTGCATAGCCCCCATGAGTCGGCTGAGACTGTTTACAGCACACCCGACCCATCATTATAAAGATACAAGCAATATGCATTAGCCCCAAGTGCCAAGTAATCTTGCTTTGCAAAGTGCTTGGGACTTTAGTTATAAGAGCCGTTTCCGTTGAAAATTGCTTTGATAGACATTAGCCCCCAAGTGCCAAGTGTTGTTGCTCGCAAAGCGCTTGGGACTTATATTGTTGTAATCCGCCATGAAGTATGTTTGATAAATCTGTACTACATGCAGGCTGCTATCGCTAAATTGTAATCTCAACTGAATGATGCCAAGACCTGGCTGGCGGCTTAGGAAACTGAGACCCGGAAAGCTGAATCAAAATTCCAGTTTAGTGTGTCTGAGTCGGAAAAATTGAAGACCAACTTTACTGCGGATAAAAAGGCTTGGGCTGAAGAAAACATTGCCTTGATACAGCGTGCTGAGAAAGCAGAGGCGGCTCTTCAAGAGGCTATCACTGAACTCACCGGTTTAAAATACCATGTGTCTCATATGGTTTCTGCTATCTTCGGTGAGTCGCCTTGTTATTCATCCAAAGTAAGTACTTGTCGTCATAATGTAAGCCGCCATTTTAACCAATCTATGACTTACTCAGGTCCCAGGAGCAGTAACCTTAGTCAAGACACTCTTGGGAACTCAAGGCGGTTTATACTCTCGTCGAGCAATTGTATACGGAGCTCAGCGTACATTGGCTACCATCTCTTCGGCTAATCAAGGACTCAAACTGTTAAGCGATGTGCTGAAGAAATTAACAATCTTGCCCACCAGGATTCAAGAGATAAACGGTCATGTGCGAGAGCTGGTGCTGTGACGGCCTTGAGCCGTGCAATAGCTTGGGTACCGGAGTTAGACCCGGTGGATGTAGCCAGTGGATATCCAAGTCTGAAGGAGGACGGTACTTCTTTTGATCAACAGGATTTCGCGGCTTGTGTTAAAGCAATCCGTCCTCATGCAATAGTCGTTGCCGAAGAAACCAACCTCTCTAAGTATCAGCAGGCTTACGACACAGAGAATCAGAAGATGCATACTCCTGCGTACAAAGTGTTGGACTTAATTCCGCCGATTCGTAAGCACACTTTCGCTCCTGAAATTGACCCATCCAATCTGATTGACGATGAAGCTGAATTCTTCGCCTTGCGTGGCTTTGACCGGTCCAAACCAAACTTCCAGGCGGCAGAGGAGGAAGAAGAACCAGCAAGGGATGAACCGGTGGCCTCCCATCAGCAAGGTCAAGAAGATTGAACCGTCGGGCGATTTATAGACTTAATCTTTGGAAAGAACAGTTGATCTCTTTTTGGCTCATGGAGCCATGTAATAGGGTAGCTTAAAACTTTTCTGTGCCGTGTCAACGTGCATGTTTCTATTGTGCTTAATACTGTTGATGCACCGGCTTAAAAATCATTCCAGGTATGATAGCCTTTGATTTATGTAGATTTGAATTATTGTTATCCTGCACACAAAGGAAACACAAGGGCCCTGGCGGCTTACCACCGGGCGGGTCATGATACCCCATTAAAGCTGCTGGGGATGAATAGTCCATAACTAGGACCGTCTGCTAACTGCTAAGTAAAACAACATACCTGTGGTATATAATTAAACTGTCGGTTTATTAGCTTCGTGCAATTTTGGAGGTGTTAGAACTATAACTCCAACCATAGTATTCATCACGCTTTGGTGATTCAGAATTTGTCCTCCTGACGGGTTGTATAAACCCAAAGTGTGCTTCCAATATGAGCCGAAATAGGGCAGCTGGGCCCAACTTATAAAAACCCGAAAGACAGCAAAAAACTCAAATACGAATAAGAAATCCAAAGAAATTCAAGGCTTTTGTAGACGGGCAAACCAAAGTGTCTTCTTCAATGAAACTAGTCGAAGCCACTGGATTGTTCGTGCTGCCGTGATCCTGACTCACAGTGTGCCCAATCGACATTTTAACCTTGGATAAGTCTGGTCTTGCTCAAAGACTTATCAGGAGTACGCGGGGCCAGAGTCAGAGTATCATGGGCCAATTTATCCAAGTTCCAAGAAAGGCGGCTTATGAAGCCCGGACCCATCTGACTCTTTAGACCATGCTCTCGCATGACAAGCCGCTATTTGAACCTTAATCAAGCTCAGATCTTGGTCAAATACACCGTAAAGACTGATCGTTAAGAGTTCCGCGGGTCAATCAGGATGACCTGATGGAGTTGAAGCAGCTCGTGTGCAGGTAGGACGACCCGGTCAGAGTTTGTTCTCTTTGGTCGAATACGCCTATGTATGAACAAACCTGGTCAAGAGGGTAGTAATGCTATGTTCTCTTTGGTCGAATACGCCTATGTTTGAACAGGAAGCCCCCAAGTGACATACTTACAAGCGTGGCGCTTGAGCCAATCAAAAGGGTACCGACAACTATGTCCTCTTTGGTGAATACACCTATGTTTGAATAGGAAGCCACCAAGTGACCACATAAACTTTTGGCCTTGCGCCGATCAAGAGGGTACCGACAACTATGCTCGATGAGCAGGAAGCCCCCAAGTGATCACATGAAATTTGGCATTGCACCGATCAAGAGGGTACCAACAGCTATGCCCGATGAGCAGGAAGCCCCCAAATGATCATCAAGGACCTATGTTTGGGTTGTGCTATGCATCCAACTCTCTTTGGTCTTTGAAGTTATGGGCATCGAGCCTCTTAAATGATGCTAAAGACTCAGCTTTGAAAAGGTGAAACGACAAAGGCCCTGAATTATCAGGGATGCCAGCTTTATTATACTGCTTATAATATATACATCAGATAACTATGTACATCATGAGAGCCGGAGGCTCAAGTATAGTAGGGCCGAAGATGAGCAATGTTCCATGGCCGACGGGTCTCCTCCTTCGATATGCGTGAGTCCTTGTTGTCTCAAATGTCGATAAGGTAGTATGACCCATTATGTAAGTTCTTGCTGACCACAAAAGGTCCTTCCCAAGGTGGTGATAACTTGTGCATATCTGCCTGATCATGGATGAGCCGGAGCACTAAGTCGCCTTCTTGAAAGGTTCTGGTTTTGACCCGACGGCTGTGATAACGCTGTAGGTCTTGCTGGTAAATTGCCAAACAAGCCACTGCGAAGTCACGCACCTCATCCAATAAGTCAAGCGCGTCTTGACGCGCCTTTTCATTGTCAGCCTCAACATAAGTCGCCACCCGGGGTGAATCGTGACAGATGTCACTAGGGAGGACCGCCTGTGCCCCATAAACCATGAAAAAAGGTGTGTAACCCGTACATCTATTAGGGGTTGTGTTGATGCTCCATAACACTGAGGGTAACTCCTCCACCCAAAAACCTGGCGTTCTCTGCAAAGGAACCATAAGCCGTGGCTTGATACCTTGTAGAATCTCCTAATTTGCTTGTTCCGCCTGCCCATTGGATTGAGGGTGAGCCACAGAAGAAACGTCAAGGCGGATATGCACTCGTTGATAAGATTCCTCCATAGCACCTTTAGATAGATTAGTGTCGTTATCTGTTATGATGTTGTGTGGAAAACCAAAATGGAAGATCACCTTCTTCATGAATTGAACCGCCATTGCCGCATCACATTTACTAACCGGCTCTGCTTCAACCCACTTAGTAAATTTATCAACCACCACCAAGAGATGGGTCTTCTTATCCTTGGACCTCTTAAAAGGCCCAACCATCAAGCCCCCAAGTTGCGAATGGCCAAGTAATTGGAATCATCCTCAATTCTTGAGCCGGCACATGAGCTCGTCATGCAAAATTTTGACAACCATCACATCTCCTTACCAAATCCTCAGCATCAGCGTGAGCCGTCAACCAATAGAACCCATGATGGAAAGCCTTGGCTACAAGAGATTTAGACACGGCATGATGACCACAATCTCCTTTGTGGATCTCACATAGAATCTCACAACCTTCTTCAGGAGAGACACAACGTTGAAACTCCCCTGTGATACTGCGATGGTGCAACTCCCCATTGACAATCGTTTGACTTAGACCGCCGGGTTATCTGTCTGGCCAAGACCTCATCCTCTGGCAACTCACCCCGGGTCATGTAAGCCAAGTACGGAATTGTCCAATCAGGAATAGCATGGAGAGCCGCCACCAATTGTGCTTCTAGGTCAGGAACGGCAAGGTCCTCCTCTGTAGGTAATTTGATAGAAGGATTAAGCAAAACGTCCAAGAGCGTGTTAGGTGGCACCGGCTTACGCTGAGACCCTAGCCGACTTAAAGTATCAGCCGCCTCATTCCTCCTGCGATCAATATGATCAACTTGATAGCCCTTGAAATGACCCGCAATGGCATCAAACTCTCGGTGATAAGACGCAATGAGCAGATATTTAGAATCCCAAGTACCAGAAACTTGCCGAGTCACCAGATCTGAATTGCCAAAGCACCTTACTCGGCTTAAGTTCATCTCCTTAGCCATCCGAAGACCATGGAGTAAAGCCTCATACTCAGCTGCATTGTTTGTATAGGGGAATAGTAGCCGGAGAACATAAGAAAATTTGTCACCTCGTGGGGAAGTCAAGAGAACTCCAGCCCCTGAGCCCTCCAACTATCTGGATCCATCAAAGTGAATAGTCCAATATGTGTTGTCCGGCTTTTCCTCGGGTGCCTGTAACTCTGTCCAGCCATTGATGAAATCCACAAGTGCTTGGGATTTGATGGCTGTTCGAGGCACATATTTTAAATCGTGAGGCCCCAGCTCAATGGCTCATTTAGCAACCCGGCTTGTGGCTTACCTATTTCGAATGATATCTCCTAAAGGAGCAGAACTAACCATAGTGATAGGATGACCTTGAAAATATTGCGTAAGCTTCTGGCTTGCCATGAACACCCCATAAACAAGCTTCTGCCAGTGTGGGTACCTCTGTTTGGACTCAATAAGCACCTCGCTGATGTAATAAACCGGCCGTTGGACCGGGTACTCCTTGCCTACCTCCTTTCTTTCCACCACGACAGCTACACTGACAGCCCGACTATTAGCAGCCACATATAACAACAGAGGCTCTTTATCAACAGGGGCAGCAAGCACGGGCGGCTCAGCCAGGTGTTTCTTCAAATCCTCAAATGCTTGATTAGCAGCATCACTCCAAACAAAGTGACACGTCTTCTTCATCATCTGATAAAGAGGAATAGCCTTCTCACCCAGCCGACTTATGAACCGTCTTAGAGCCGCAATACGACCCGCCAGACGCTAAACATCATTAACACGCACTGGCTTAGCCAATGAAGTAATGGCTTTGGTCTTCTCCGGGTTAGCTTCAATGCCCCTGTTAGAAACCAGGAAACCCAAGAGCTTGCCTGCTGGCACACCAAAGACGCACTTAGCTGGGTTGAGCATTATCTTGTAGACCTGGAGATTGTCAAACGTCTCTTTCAAATCATCAATCAGGTACTCCTTCTCTCTTGACTTCACCACAATGTCATCTACATAAGCATGAACGTTGCGCCCAATCTAATTGTGAAGGCAATTTTGCACACACCACTGATAAGTCGCCTGCGCACTCTTGAGCTCAAAAGGCATAGACACACAGCAGAAGGCTCCAAACAGAGTAATGAAGGCCGTCTTCTCCTGGTCCTTAATTGCCATCTTGATCTGATGATAACCAGAATAAGCATCCAAAAAACTCAAATGCTCACAACCCAGTGTAGCATCAATGATTTGATCAATATGAGGGAGAGCAAATGGATCAGCCGGACAAGCCTTGCTTAAGTCCGTGTAATCCACACATATTCGCCAAGTGTCGTTCTTTTTTAGTACTAGCACCGGATTAGCCAACCACTCAGGATGAAGAACTTCAATGATAAACCCGGCCGCCAAAAGCCAGGCCACTTCCTCACCAATGGCCTTCCGCCTCTCCTCGTTAAGCTGGCAAAGAAATTGCTTGACCTGTTTAAACTTTGGATCAATATTAAGAGTGTGCTCAGCGAGTTCCCGCGGTACACCCGGCATGTCTGAAGGCTTCCATGCAAAGATGTCCCGTTTCTCATGGATGAACTCGATGAGCGCGCTTTCCTATTTCATATCCAGATTAGCGCTGATGCTAAACTATTTCGATGAGTCGCCAGGGACGAGATCAACCATTTTAGTATCTGTTGGCGTTCTGGGAACGGGAGTCCCCGGACTTGCCTGCCTGCGGCCTGCGGCGTGGCTCAAGTGGGGGCCCAGCGCGGCCCATCTTCATCAACACGAGGCACAAGATCCTCGCGAGGCGGACGACACAACGCATCCTCAGGCACAGCCTCGTCAGGCTGGCTCGCGAGGAGGCGGAGAGTTCAAGGCGGGGTACCTCGCGAGGTGCCTATGACGCAAGCCAAGACGACACGCACCAGGCGGGTGCCAGCGTGCGCAGCGTCCCTCTTTCCTCTTTGGTGCAAAGGGGGCAAGCGTATCAGCGGAGTACCGAGGCATCAGGCAAAGGTTGCCACTTGGGTGCAACGAGACCAGGACCAGGAGGACTATGAGACGGAGGTCACCATGGAGCCCAGCGCGGTGTCATCACCAGAGCCTTTGGCAGGCGAAGACTTCTTTTGTCAGGATAGATGTACTCGTTGTCCCCCTTCAAATTAGCCCGCCATTGTTGGATCCCTTCCCGCTCAATATTTGGGGAGAGGACCAGGGCCTCTATAAATAGGACTAGCCACCCACATAGCAGGGGGTTCGATTCCTGTTCGGTTTTTGGTGGTTCGATTCCTGGTCGTTCAGTCCGGGATCTGAGAGGGAGAGAGAGAGGGTGACTGAACTCTTCATAGCAGTTCATCACCACAGCCAAGAACAGACCCTCGCGAGGCTGTGCTTCCTTGTATTGTTCGTCCGCACCAGCCCCAGGAGGCAATCCATCCACCACACACTGGAGTAGGGTATTACACCACATCGGTGGCCCTATCCAGTATAAATCTTGTGTCTTTCGTGCAGTTCTTTTAGTAGTTTAGGTCCCCTTGAGACGGAGAGGTTGAAGGCGAGATTTCCACGCGCACCCCAGTGTTCGAACCTTAATGGTCTGCCGGAACCCGAAATCCGACATTTGGCGCGCCAGGTAGGGGTGCGCCGGAATTCGTCTTCCACCGCTCCGCTCTCCTCCGACCGTCGCATCCATGTCAGACGCCCATTGAGCCCGCGCCGAGCGCCGGGCCGCCATCGCTTCTCGCATCGCCCAGACGGCCCCCGTCGTGGGCGTCCTCGTCGTTCCCCGTCGCCCACTGTCAACGCCGCCACCGGCCCGGTGGGGGGCGAGCAGCAGGCATCGTCTCAGCACCCGTCCGTGCGGCAAGACGGCCGCACCGCCACTCCATCACTCGCTCCAGCCGGTTCTTCGTCCCGCGCGCTCCGCGCACCCTTGGAGGCTCGAGCTGCGCTCCTCGCGGAAACGAGCTCCTGCGCCACCGTCCGGTCGACGACGTCTACGAAGAATGGCTCGACCGCGTCACCGAGCTTGTCCGCGCCGCAGGGGGCTCTTCCGCGCCGTCCGCCCCTCTGCGGCGCACTCCGCCCCGCGCGGGCAACGAAGCTCCGGAGGCGCACCAGCCACCTCCTCTCCAAGAAGATGCCGTGGCTCCAAGGCGACTGGCCCCTGGGCAGAACCCGCTCCGCCAGGCGCCATCGCAACAAGAGCGAAGCTGCCAAGAAATCCCTTGCCCGCAGGGGGCTGCCCGGGCGCTCCCTGCTCCGGCACGCCGTGACCCTGCTCCAGCTCCGGCGCGTCAAGACCCTGCCCTGCTCCTAGCTGCAGCGCGTGGGGACCCTCAAGACCAAGCTCTCCACCAACCGAGGCCTTTCATAGCCACCGCGGGCTACCACGCCTACACCACTGAGCTGCGCAGCGTCGCGTGGCCCGGCAAGTTCAAGCCCGACCTGCCTCCGCACTACGACGGCACAACTGACCCCGCGGAATTCCTCCAGCTCTATGAGCTGGGCATCGAGGCTGCCGGCGGGGATGAAAAGGTCATGGCGAACTGGTTCCCCATGGCGCTCAAGGAAGGAGCTCGAACCTGGCTCCTGAATCTGGCTCCAGGCACAATCTCCTCCTGGGACCAGATGCGCGCCCGCTTCATCGCCAACTTCCAAGGTACTCGCGACCGGCCGCCCACCGTGAGCGACATGCGCCGCATCAAGCAACAACCCGGAGAGACCCTGCAAAAGTACATCCAGCGCTTCAACAGCGCGCGCCTCAAGATCCCCAGGGTGTCAGAGGAGGCCATCATCTCCGCCTTCTTTGACGGCGTGCGTGACGTCAAGATGAAGGAGGAGCTGGCGATGCACGAAGACCTGTGCACTTCCTTGGAGCTGTTCAACTTGGCGAACAAGTGCGCCAGGGCTGAGGAGGGACGTCTCTCCCTCCTCGAGCTGCCTGCCGCGGACCCAGAAGAGAAGAAGCCCAAGGCCAAGGACGTGAAGCGCAAGGGGGCTGCCGTACTAGCAGCAGAACCAAACACCAAGCGGGGCAAGGATCTGCCAGAACCCTCCAGAGGCAGCCGGTACTGTGTGTACCATGACCTCCACACCCACAACACCAACGAATGTCAAGAGCTCCGCGCCGTGCGAGAAGAAAGGATCGGCCGTCGCCCTGACCGTGCTGACCGGGGCTATGGCCGAGGAGGAGGAAGAAACCCAGGGCACTGGGAAGACCGCGGCCCACGCCAGGGGTGGCGCGACCAGCCTCGCGAGGACCGCTGGCGGGACCTGCCTCGCGAGGGGGACTGGAGAGACCAGCCTCGTGAGGACCGCCCTCATGGCAATGCAGGCCTACCTCCGCTGCCGCCTCCACCAAGATGGAACGAAGACCGCCATCAAGACGAGGGGGCTGGGGGCTTCCAGGAGCCGCGCGCGATCGCCTGCATCCTGGGCGGAGCTCAAGCCCCACCCGCCCCACATATCTTCAAGCAGTTTGCGCGCGAAGTGAATGCAGTTCTCCCCAAGATCGAAGCAACGCGCCCCCTCAGGTGGTTGGCGTGCCCCATCACGTTCAGCTTGGCAGACCAGCTCAAGTGCGCGGCCACTGCAGGAGTCCTCCCGATGCTCTGCTCCCCGGTCATCAGCAACGTGCAGGTCACCAAGACCCTCATCGATGGCGGGCCAGGGCTCAACATCCTGTCCGTGGAAACATTCAACAACCTCTAAGTGCCCTATGACCAGCTTCAGCCAACCAGGCGTTTCTCCAAGATCACCGACGGTTCCATAGTCCCGATCGGGTAGGTCCGCCTCCCTGTCACCTTTGGGGCCCGCAGCAACCACCGCACCGAGCTCATCGACTTCGATGTCGCCCACATCCGCCTGTCGTACAACGCCATCCTCGGGTACCCAGTGCTGGCCAAGTTCATGGCCGTGACCCACCACGGCTACAACGTCCTCAAGATGCCAGGAAGCGGCGGCGTCATCACGGTGCCCTGTGAAGAGAGAGATCCAGTGTGTTCCCTGGAGCGAGCCTTTCAGGCCGCATCGCTAGAAGACCCAGATCACGGAAGCAGGAGGCTTCCTGAGGCCACCCCCAAGAAGAAGAAGACATCGTCAGGCTCAGCCCCTCAAGAGGCAGGCCCCTCAGGGCCCGTGCCCCCTCAGGAGGCCCCTCCATCCATCGCATAGGAAAGCGCGCCCGGCGCCCTCCTCAGGCAGGGCTCGGGGGCTCTCACTTGGAGGGCCACTGACCTAGCCAGGGTCACGAGGGAGGCGCTTGGGCACCATGTGGAGGTGTGCTTCGCAGCACGTTTCCCTCGAGAGGGAGCCAGGCGAGGAAGATCAGACCGGCAAGAGTTCATTGACGAGGCCATTCAAGAGCTACAGGAGACGAGGACCATGAGAGGTTGCCGCCGCTTGCCAGCCGTGGCCCCACATCCAGGTGAGGATGGTGGGCTGCGCGTCTGCGTCGGTGTACCAGGGCTCAATCAGATCGCCACAACGGAGCGCCTCTGGCCCTCGCAAGTGGGGCGCTGCGGAGGTCCACCCCACAGCTATGTTCGCATGCCTTACGGCCTGCCGAGCCTGGCTGCGGTGTACCAGCGCCTCATGAGGGGCATCGCGGAGGCTCAGGAAGATAGGCGTTCCGCGGCCTTGGAGGAGATGGAGGCAGCTCGCGAGGGGTCACCAGCGCCTCCGGAGCCTCCCGAGGCCCCGGGGCCTGGGGGCTCGTGAGGATCGGGTTCTGCAGCCCGTCAAGTCTGCCGCACCGATGCCACGACGCCGACGACATCCTCAGGTGACATCTTTCAAGTTCCGTTCTCAGCCAGGAGCACCCTCCCAGGGTTGCATCACTCCCAGGCTGCGTGGGTCCGTCCCCGCGGTATGTATCTGCATTTACCTGTCCGTCGTTAGTTTGCCTTGTTGGGGGCGCCCCTCGGGCTGCATCATCCCCAAGCCATTCGGGCCAGACCCAGCGGCGTGTATCCCCCTAGCGTTTATTTCCAACTATGCATTGCCTATCACGCTTAGTTGCATGGTGCCCGTCCGCGGCATTTTCTCTTCTCATGTCGGCCACTTGCATGTTAAAGGGGGGGTGCCTGAGCATCGTGACTCATGGCTCTTACTGGCTCTCCAGCCCTCACCCTTTGGCCTTGTCCATGGCATCACGACCTGGCATACCAGCGACGGCTGAGACAAGCTCGAGGGACGGGAACCGAGGACGTAGAGTACCGGCATCTAACCAAATTTTGCAGGGACACATCTCAAGATATGGCCCAGTGCCGGGCGCAACCCGCCCAGAGGTAGGGCCTCGTGAGTCCCGCGCTGGCTCACGGGTGCCCAGATACACCTCACCTAGCTCTACCATGCCGGTCACGTGTCAGGGCGGGGCTGTATACGCCCCGGGGGCTCCTCCCGGAGGGGAGCCCCCTCCCACATACCAGTGGAAGCACCATGCTCCGCGCTGGCTGACGACACTGCCGAGGAGCGGCTATGCCCGTACACATACGGAAGTGCTATGCTCCGTGCTGGTGATAAACAACTAAGGGTGGCCTCCGGGCCGCATTAACCTCAGGGAGCCCAGAGCTCAGTGGCTGGCCTCATCGCAACGCCTCCCCTCGGGAGCGCCGCGCGAGGGGGCTGGGCACGGGGGCTACGGCTGGGTCACGCCCAGACGTACGCCGCCCAGCCAGGCCCCTCGGGCCTGGTTCGCCGCGCGTCTCTCCCCGAGCGGAGCCAAGGTACGAAGGCCGTTTGCGCGTCAAGGGGGACTCCTAAGCATCACGACTCAGGAGCCTAACTGGCTCCATAGCCCCTCACTCCTTAGTTCCGAAAGGCTATGCTGGGTGAGGTACGCGCGGGGTCGGGCTCTGCAGACATAGAACGGTAGCCACGCTTACATCTCGCCTCATCACCCGCTGTTCGCGCGTCAAGGGGGACTCCTGAGCATCGCGACTCAGGAGCCTAACCGGCTCCGTAGCCCCTCACTCCTTAGTTCCGAAAGGCTATGTTGGGTGAGGTACGCGCGCGGTCGGGCTCTGCAGACATAGAACGGAAAACACGCCTACATCACGCTTCCCTACTTGTTGTTCGAGCGCCAAAGGGGACTCTTGAGCATCGCGACTCAGGAGCCTAACTTGTCACATGGCCCCTCACTCCTTTGGTCCCGTCCTGGTTTCCGGTCGGGGCTGATGCTGGGTGAGGCATGTGCGGGGCCGGGCCCTGCCGGCGTAGAACACAAGCAAGTAGGGAAGAAAAGCATAAAATCCAAGGAACTTAAAAGCAAACATTACAGTCCATACTGCAATCTCAATGCCAAACGCAAGTTTAAATGCCTCTCCGAGGCGTGATGCATGTGCAGGAACCTAAAGAAGCGCAGGGACGGGACGGAGTCACTCGTCGGCGCTGGTTTCGCCTTGTGGAACAGTAGGGTCGGCAGCGCCTTGCTTCGGCCTGGTGCTGAAGGCCCGGAATTTCTCCAGCAGCGCCTCCGCGCGCCCCTTCACGGCTTCGACAGCGGCAGCAGCACCCTCGCCACTCACCGGTTCCAGCAGGGCCTCGAGGTCGGTGTTGGGATCGCGGAGGTAGACATGGTCAAAGACCCGTGTCAGCGCAGCAGAAGACAGGACGTGCGCCTCGGCCTCGGCCGTGGGGCCGATGCCGAGGACGACGTCCTCAAGAGCCTTGACCAGGAAGGGAAGTAGCTTGGCGGGGCCATCCTCGTCACCAACAAGCGGGCTGTCCAAGCCGCTCTCGTAAAGCATCTTCAGCGAAGCGCGAGCGTCCTTCTGCATGCCCGCGAAGGCCACGCGATCTTCGGCGAGGACCTGAGCCTTGGCGTCCAGCTCGGCCTTCATCGCCTCCAGCTCCTGCTTCCACACGCCTAGACGCTCGCGGCGCTTCTTGAGCTTGGCCTCCGAGTCCACGAGCGCCACCTCACGCGCATTCGCCCCCCTCTCCTGCTCTTGGCAAAGGCGAACCTCCTCCGCAAGTTGGCCCCGCAGGCCTTGCAGCTCGTCCTCCAGCACCTTGCAACGGTCGCGGGCCTTGACCGCTTCCCCCAGGGCCGCGTCACGAGCAATCTTCGCCTCAAGGATGGCCCACTTCTCCTTGTCGCAGGCCGTCGAAGCCTGAACCAGCGCCGCCCGGATCGAAGCATCAGAGCGAATCCACCCCGAAGCCAGTTCCAGACGCCCGGCCACCAGGCGAGGATCCGCGCCGAGAAGGTCCTGGCGCAGCCGGTCCAGTTCAACAGCAGCATGCTCCAAGACGGAGTAAGAAGACAGAGGAGCCTCGGCGCGCTCCAGGACGACAGGAGGAGCTGAGAGAGCAGTGGCCAGCAAAACGGGAGGAGAAGGTGGCGGCGGCAAGGCCGCCGAATCCCGAGCCAGCATTCGCTGTGTCTCCCCAGCCGTGGTAGTGGCGCCGGACGAGGACACCTCAGGAGTCACCTGGGCCATGGGGGCTGAGCTCGCCCCCGCCAGAATGGCCAGACCTCCTAAGGGCGACCGACCAGGAGAAGCCCGCGCACTGCGATCGCCCCCTTTCATAGGCGGGGGCGCTGCCGTGGATGGAGCCTCAGGAGCCCGCTTCGGTTTCTTCGCCGAAGGCGCCCGCCTACTCAAGAGAAGCAATCATCAGGCCTCGTCGGCAGAATGAGAAACAAGAGAACAAGGATCAAGCGCTTACGGGTCATCGCCAGTGAGCTCGGGCAGCTTTCGGCCCAACTTCAAGCCAAACAGCCGGCTGGAAGGGTCGACCTTGGGAGCGGAAGGCGCGGCAGCGGACTGCCCCGGGGTAGGGGCAGGCCCGCGGGGGACCAGCCCGGTCCTGTCCTTCTTCGGGATCGGAGGCAAGCTCCCGCTGCCCAGCACATCGTCGTCATCATCATCATCATCATCGCTCGGCGATAGGTGGAGAGTACGGGGCGAGCGCCGAGGGAGGGGAGCCCTCGACTCTCCGTCAGTCGCCCCGGAGTCGGGCCCCTCTCCCCGCTCCTCTTCGCCCTCCTCCTCGCAGGAGTCGCTGGAGGGCACGTTCACCAGTCCTTCAGAAGGCACCACGGGCACGAGCCCGACCCCGTTGAAAATGGGCATGGACTTCACCACCTGCTCCCAGTCGCTGCGAAGAAACAAGGGCTCGGGAGCGCCCTCCAACCTTGCCACCGTGCCCCCGACCAGAGATTGAAGAACCGCGTCCACGTCCTCTTCATCCACAGGCACGGGGCTCAGATGAGGCCTCCACATCGGAGAAGAGTACTGCAGGAGTGGAGCCAGCTGCTGCTCCAAGAACTCCCTCAACAGTGACGCGCTAGTCAACTTCGCCATCGCCATGTTGGCTGGCCTCAAGTCCGCATCCATCTTCTCCAACACCGGCTTCGCGCGAGGATCCGCGAGCTCCTCCCGGCACCAGTCACTAGCGCTCATGGCCTGCTCCGTGGGCGGGATCAGCCGTGGGTGGACGCGCCCGGCATCAACCAAGACCCACTTGCTCCGGAAACCATCAGCCCTCTTCCCAGGATTCGAGATGGTAATGGTGCTGCCATGGGCGACAAAGCTCACGCACGCGGAAGGAGAACTGTCAGTAGTCCGGAGGTAGAAGTAGTGGCGCAGCAAGGCCACCGAGGGCTGCACCCCCATGTGGGCCTCGCAGTAGTAAGCGAAGATCGCCAGGAGAAGGACAGAGTTGGGGTGGAGATGCAGAACCAGCAAGTTGTAATGGCGGAGGACAGAGAAGAAGAACTCGGAGAAGGGAGGCACCAAGCCCGCTGCGATGGCGCCCACAAAGAAAGGGTAATAAGTGCTCCCTCGACCTTCAGGGGAGGCGGAGCCGACCTTGAACACCTCCGTCCCAACGACGCCCTGCGCCGCCACCATCCGGCGCAGCTGGGCAAAGGCGGCCTTGGACACAGTCGGCGGGTCCAGAGCAGAGGAATACCAAGCTTCGGCCGGAGGCTTGCGAGGTGCCATGGCTTCCTAGGTCGCGCAACCGGAGTAGATCTGGAAGTTTGGAGGAAGAAAGGGGAGGCGCAAGAAAGGGGATCTGAGCAGCAACCGGAGAAAGCAAGGGCTAAGTCTGGGAAGATGCCTCTCCCCTGTCAACCCGCGCGGTTGCTAAGGCGCCACGTCCAATCAACCGCCATGCGGCGTCCAAGGCCGCAGGCTGTTGGGGCCTGCAGCGCTTCGCCCTTGCCCTTTCGCCTCTCGGCACGGCCAAGTCCATGCGCGCCTTGGGCCCGGGGGCTACTGTCGGTGTTCTGGGAACGGGGGTCCCCAGACTTGCCTGCCTGCGGCCTGCGGCGTGGCTCAAGTGGGGGCCCAGCGTGGCCCATCTTCATCAACACGAGGCTCAAGACCCTCGCGAGGGGCCAAGCCTCGCGAGGTGGATGACACGGCGCATCCTCAGGCACAGCCTCGTCAGACTGGCTCGCGAGGAGGCGGAGAGTTCAAGGCGGGGTACCTCGCGAGGTGCCCATGATGCAAGCCAAGATGACACGGGGCACCAGGCGGGTGCCAGCGCGCGCAGCGTCCCTCTTTCCTCTTTGGTGCAAAGGGGGCAAGCGTATCAGCGGAGTACCGAGGCAATAGGCCAAGGTTGCCACTTCGGTGCAACTAGAACAGGACCAAGAGGACTACGAGACGGAGGTCACCATGGAGCCCAACACGGCGTCATCACCAGAGCCTTTGGCAGGCGAATAATGCTTTTGTCAGGATAGATGTGCTCGTTGTCCCCCTTCAAATCAGCCCACCATTGTTGGATCCCTTCCCGCTCAATATTTGGGGAGAGGACCAGGGCCTCTATAAATAGGACTAGCCACCCACATAGTAGGGGGTTCGATTCCTGTTCGGTTTTCGGTGGTTCGATTCCTGGTCGTTCGGTCCGGGATCTGAGAGGGAGAGAGAGAGAGAGGGTGACTGAACTCTTCATAGCAGTTCATCACCACAACCAAGAACAGATCCTCGCGAGGTTATTCTTCCTTGTATTGTTCGTCCGCACCAGCCCCAGGAGGCAATCCATCCACCACACACTGGAGTAGGGTATTACACCACATCGGTGGCCCGAACCAGTATAAATCTTGTGTCTTTCGTGCAGTTCTTTTAGTAGTTTAGGTCCCCTCGAGACGGAGAGGTTGAAGGCGAGATTTCCATGCGCACCCCAGTGTTCGAACCTTAAGGGTCTGCCGGAACCCGAAATCCGACAGTATCATCCACTGATTTAAACTTTAACGCAGGATCATGCTCTGTGGTTGGTTTCTTCAAGGACGTCATGTTTGCTGGGTCAACATTGTCCTTGTAAAATTTCAGCTCCTCCGTTGCGCAAACAGATTCAGCATAAGCCGCATCACCTTCCTCACATTCCAAGGCCACATTGCGACTCCCATGCACTGTCATGGTGCCCTTATAACCCGACATCTTAAGCTGTAAGTAAACATAACAGGGCCTCGCCATGAATTTAGCATAAGTCGGCCATCCAAACAGAGCATAGGGCTTTTGATCTTGACCACTTCGAAGGTTAACATCTCAGACCTGGAATCGTGCTCATCTCCAAAGGCAACTTCTAACGATATCTTCCCCACTGGGTAGACTGACTTACCCGGCACGACACCATGGAAGACAGTGTTTGACGGCTTGAGATTCTTATCTATCAGTCCCATGCGTCGGAAGGTCTCATAATACAGTATGTTATTGCTGCTGTCGGTGTCAAAACCGGCGGATCTCGGGTAGGGGGTCCCGAATTGTGCGTCTAGGCCAGATGGTAACAGGTTCGGGCCCTCTTGATGGAGGTAAAACCCTACGTCCTGCTTGATTAATATTGAAGATATGGGTGTTACAAGAGTAGATCTACCAAGAGATCAGAGAGGCTAAACCCTAGAAGCTAGCCTACGGTATGATTGTATGTTGTGATTGTTGTCCTATGGACTAAAGCCCTCTGGTTTATATAGACACTGGAGAGGGTTAGTGTCGGTGTCAAAACCAGCGGATCTCGGGTAGGGGGTCCCGAACTGTGCATCTAGGCGGATGGTAACAGGAGACAAGGGACACGATGTTTTTACCTAGGTTCGGGCCCTCTCGATGGAGGTAAAACCCTACTCCTGCTTGATTAATATTGATGATATGGGTAGTACAAGAGTAGATCTACCACGAGATCAAGGAGGCTAAACCCTAGAAGCTAGCCTATGGTATGATTGTTGTTCGTCCTACGGACCAAAACCCTCTGGTTTATATAGACATCGGAGAGGCCTAGGGTTACACAGAGTCGGTTACAATGGTAGGAGATCTACATATTCGTATGGCCAATCTTGCCTTCCACGCCAAGGAAAGTCCCTTCCGGACACGGGACGAAGTCTTCAATCTTGTATCTTCATAGTCCAGGAGTTCGGCCGAAGGTATAGTCCGACTATCCGGACACCCCCTAATCCAGGACTCCCTCAGCAGCCCCTGAACCAGGCTTCAATGACGACGAGTCCGGCGCGCAGATTGTCTTCGGCATTGCAAGGCGGGTTCCTCCTCCAAGTACTTCGTAGAAGATTTTGAACACAAAGGTAGAGTCCGGCTCTGCAAAATAAGTTTCCACATATTGCCATAGAGAGAATAATATTTACACAAATCTAATCTGCTGACATATTCCGTAGTGTGACATCACACCACGGCCAAGTCTTTATTCGAATCGTTTTACTGTCCCACCTCAGCGCGTTTAGCGAGGTGGTTTCCTTGGCACATCTTGTCAAAGCAGAGATCGTGTCCCCTTATTCTGGGATTCTCATCAATACGGGTGTGGGTAACCCAACCACGCCATTGATTATGGCGCTTGGGAGATAAGCGAGTTTTACCAGGCTGGTGGGGACGCATAGTCGCGTACGCCCATATAAGGGGATAAGGAGCCACCTTTTCATCCATGCCTTCTTCCTCCTTTGCCTATCCATTTCCGCGCACTCGGGCTCCAGCGCCCAAGTCCGCACACCCCACCTCAACCTTCTCCAGCCATGTCCGGAGCGGGAGGCAAGTGGGTGGTCTCCTCCGTCACGGAGGGACACATCAAAAAACTGAGGAAGGCCGGATACTTGTCTAACGACATTGCGCACCGGCTTCCCGAAGAGGGACAGCTCATCCCCACCCCTAGGCCCCATGAGAGGGTGGTGTTCCTCCCCCATTTCCTCCGTGGACTGGGCTTCCCTCTCCACCCATTTGTCCGGGGGCTCATGTTCTACTATGGCCTGGATTTCCACGATCTGGCCCCGAACTTTGTCCTCAACATCTTGGCATTTATCGTCGTGTCCGAGGCTTTCCTCTGCGTCCACCCCCATTTCGGCCTATGGCTCAAGACTTTCAATGTCAAGCCGAAGGTGGTGCGCGGCACCCAGGCGGAGTGCAGAGGTGCCATGGTGGGCAAGAAGCCCAATGTCCTATGGCTCGAGGGCTCCTTCGTGGAGACCCTAAAGGGGTGGCAATCGGGGTGGTTTTACATGACCGAGCCGCGCGACCCTGAATGGGTCGCAGCCCCCGAGTTCCGATCCGGACCCCCTACGCGGCTCACCTCCTGGAAAGAGACGGGCCTGTCGTGGGGTAAAAAAGGAGAGCTGACCGGACTCCAAAAATGCATCCAAACCCTGGGGAACAAGAAGCTCAAACTTGTCAACGTAGTCCAGGTTATGCTCATCCACCGGATCCTCCCGTGTCAACAACGGGCTTTCAACCTGTGGGAGTTCGACTCGGCGCAACACCGAACTCTGAGTAGGCTCTTTGACACGACGTACGAAGATGCCTGGAAGGTGCTTTTCAAGGGCGCCGAGGCCCCGCATCCGCTACCGAGGATCGCGGATTCAGCACGCAGCGTCATGCTAGTGTGGTAAGCTGTTTTTACCTTTTACAGGGTATTACTTTTTCATAGTTTGACTCCATGTGGGATCTAAGCTCCCTTACCTTTGACATGATTGGCAGGAGACGTCCGGACAAATCAACTGTCCGGCTCCTTTGCCCGAAGGCCCAGCGGACGCTCGCTTGGTGAAGCTGCTGGTTCCAGCACCCTATGTGGTGCCGGAGAAGAAGGCCAAGAAGACGGCCACGGGGACTCGAAAGAGTGCCCGGCACTTGGAGGTGTCGGATTCATCATCCGACGAGTCCGAGGCGCACTCCTCCCGTGAGGACGAGGAGGAGGAAGCAGAGACCTCTCCCCCTCCCGCGGGGGGAGGGAAGAAAATGAAGGCCGCCCCAACTGGGGAGGCCGAAGGGTCCAAGAAGGGGAAAACCCTTCCTCCGGACTACTCCACCAACGCCGACGATGGCGAAGAGGAGTGGCTGCTCAGGGCCAAGCCCCTGGCGAAATCGTAAGTATCCGGATACCAGAGTGATTCATAGTATTCCTCCATTGCACAGCTTTTCCTTATGTCAAACATGTTTATGCAGTCCACCCAAAGACCGGCTCGACGTGTCATCGAGCGGTTCCCTGGATTCGTCGGATGTGAATTCGCTTCCGACAGCTACCTCCCCCCATCCTACGCACGACGCCGAGGTGCTGTCCCAACAGGTTCCAAGCCAGGAGGAGGTGGTCTTGGAGGCGCCGCAAGGCGACCTCCTGAACTCCAGGCGCAAAGGGGATAAAACCCCCAAGGGCTCCGAGTCCGGCCTTGAGCCGGACACCGTGCCGGAACCTTCAACGGTTCCGGACTCCGGTAGGCAACCTCCTTCCAAGAGGAGCAAGCCTACCGAGCCGGTGACCTCCGTCCAACCGGAGGCACCAGACAATTTGCTGGAGGTGCTTAACGGCGCCTCCATCGATGAGGAGCACCGCACTATTATGAGTGCGGTGATCTAGAAGGTTCAGTCTGCCAAGAGCGGACAGACTGAAGCCTGTGCCAGCCTTCTAACAGGCTTTGAGGTAAGTAAAGAATATGTAAAAATATTACCGCATAGACAGTAGACCCTGATGCCCTGTTCGGCGTTCGGAAAGAAAATCCGCATAGAGGATCTAATAACATTCGCAGGAGTCTAACATAATCAAGTCAATATGCGTATGCAGGCTTCGCTGCTGGCCTCCGCCGCACTGACTGCAGAGGTGGATACGCTGAAGCAAAACCTCGCGCGGTCCGAGAACGAGCTCGGCCATGCCAAGAGGCAACTCGAGGAGAAGGAAGGTAAGTAATACCTTGCGCAAGTATATAGAGAAGATGTGGTTGCAAAAAATGACAGGATCAATGTGCTATTATAGGGGCCACGACCGAGGTGGCAACCCTTAAGAAAGTGCTGTCCGAGGCCGAAAACAGAGCGACCGCGGAGCGCACTGTAACACCCCGGATGTAATTTACCTAATATGTACTCCAACTCTTCCCGTTTCCAGCGCTAAGTTATTTTATTTCCTCAGGTTTGGGTTTTTGTCTCCGTGTGTTGTTGTCGTTGTCATGCATCTCATATCATGTCATCATGTGCATTGCATTTGCATACGTGTTCGTCTCATGCATCCGAGCATTTTCCCCGTTGTCCGTTTTGCATTCCGGCGCTCCTATCTCCTTCGGTGGTCCTTTCTACCTTCTTTTCGTGTATGGGGGTTAAACATTTCCGAATTGGACCAAGACTTGCCATGCAGCCTTGGTTTACGACCGGTAGACCACCGGTCAAGTTTCGTACCATTTGGACTTCGTTTGATACTCCAACGGTTAACTGAGGGACCGAGAAGGCCTCGTGTGTGTTGCAGCCCAACACCCTTCCAATTTGGCCCAAAACCCACCAAAACCCTCCCCATCATCTAGAGCGCTCGATCACGATCGCGTGGCCGCAAACCGCATCTCATTTGGACTCTCCTAGCTCCCCCTATGCCTATTTAAAGGACCCCCTCCGAAATTCCCGGGTGAAACCCTAGCTCCCCTTCCTCTCCGCGCGCCGAACATGTCCGCCCGCCGCGCCCAGCCAATAGCGCGCCGCCACCTGTCCCGCGGGGGAACGCATCGCTGCCGGCCCGCCCGAGCCCGCGGGAGGCCCCCCAAGCCCATCTCTTCGCGCCCACGCGCCCCGGTGTCTTCCTCCTCGCGCCCCGGCCGCCGTCCTCGCTTCGCCGCCTCGTCGTCGGCGCCACCTCGCCGGTGCATCCCCATCGCCCTCCTCGCCGGCCGGAGCCGCACCTCGCCGCCCCCACCGCCACACTCCTCATCGCCGACGTCCGCTATCCCCGCCGCCCTTCCTCTCGCGCCGGCGTGCGCCCCGCCAAGTCTGCCGGCCGATTCAAGTCCGGCGAGTTCCCCGGCGAACCTCGTTTCCCGTGCTACTACAGTGATCTCAGATCCAGATCTGATTCGGTTGACTTTCCCCTCCTAACCCTAATTATTTTGCATTTTTCGTCATGTCGTAACTCCGCATCCGTAGCTCTGTTTTGGGCGTGTGGCATATAAAAATGTTCGTCTTAGAGAGTACATCATTTCATCTCATTGCATCATTTTCATTTGAGCTCATCTTGATGCCCGAAATGCTGTTGGAAGAGAGCTATTTGAGTTAATTGTCAGATCTGCTGCACCAAATAGCTATTTGTCATTTTTGCCATGATTAATGTGTGCATGATATGCTCCCGAGCTCTACATGAGTTTTGTTATATGCTTTGCCATCTTTACAGAGGTGCTTTTTATGTATTTTTGTGACATGTGTGGTGACTAGCACAAGCTTGCAAAGTAGTGCATTCGTTAATGCTGATTTCAGGGACTTCAAATTTCTCTAAGTCTTTGATCTGTTTTTATCAATATGCCATATGTTCATGTTGTTTCCTAGTGATCCGTGCCTCTCTTGAGGATGATCAGTAAGTATGATTTGTTAATATTGTGGTTCTCTATCCATCCATGTCTTTTTTTGCAATTATGGAGCAACCTAGCTTGAGTCAATCGAGCTCTTCTTTTGCTATTTCGTGAATCCTGGCAGATTGTTTATTTGTTAGCGATTTTGCCAACGATGTTGTTGTTGATCCGTGCATGCTATGTTGTTGTTCTTGCCATGTATAGCTTCTATAATATGTATTCTTGATGGGTGTATGCTTAGTTTGTCATGCCATGCTCTGTAGTGAGTGCATCGAGCTCGTGAACGTGCCTACTCGTTAACAGATTTGCATGCTCCAGTTTTTCACAAAGTCTGAGATGTGATTATGTTTTTGCCATGATCACATGCTTGCAATTGTATTTTGTGATCCCTTTTGGCTCAAGGTCACTAAGGGACTTTTGTAAAGTGCTTTGAGTAGCTTCATGTCATGCCTTGATTTGCCATGTTAAGTTCCTGTAGCATATAGTTTTCATGCTCCAAAGTGTGCTACCTGATCTGAAATTCCAGGCTTGTGTTAATTTCACCAAGTCTGAAACCTGTTTATCGTTTGCGTTTTTGCCATGCTTGTTTGAACATGTTAATGGATGAATTGGCTGTAGCTAAGTGTTCTTCTTTTGTCAAGCATTATGAGTGGATCCCTGCCATGTATTTTGTTGTCATGTTTGAGTGTTGTAGCATAATTATCTTGATCCATTTAGATGGCTACTTGCTGTTTATCGCAGACCGGTGTCATATTTGTTTTGCTTGCCCTTCCCATACCGTGCATCCGATTCCGGTGTTCTTTATATCGATTTCAACCAAAATCACCTCACCTTTCTAGTGGCACTCTTGGATTTCCAAGTTGAGGCCAGGTTCAATCATTCCTTGTCAAATCTTGCATATGCATTACATATCGTATCCCGCATAGCATACCATGTTTGCATCATGTTGTTTGAGCTTTGCACGTGGTTGATTGTATTCCTTTTCCTTGTTTGTCTTGTTTGGGTAGAGCCGTGAGACGAGTTCGCTAACGAGGAGCCTGTTGAGTTTGCTTACGAGGACCAACTCAACTCTGATAACTTTGGAGGCAAGATGATCATACCCTCGAAATCACTTCTATCTTTGCTTGCTAGATGCTCGCTCTTTTGCTATGCCTATGCTATGATGCCTACCACTTGCTTATCATGCCTCCCAAATTGCCATGTCAAACCTCTAACCCACCATGTCCTAGCAAACCATTGATTGGCTATGTTACCGCTTTGCTTAGCCCCTCTTATAGCCTTGCTAGTTGCAGGTGAAGATTGGAGATTCGTTCCTTGTTGGAACATTGTTTATTTGTTGGGATATCACTATATTATCTTGTTATCTTAATGCATCTATATACTTGGTAAAGAGTGGAAGGCTCGGCCTTTTGCCTAGTGTTTTGTGCCACTCTTGCCGCCCTAGTTTTCGTCATATCGGTGTTATGTTCCCGGATTATTCGTTCCTTACGCAGTTGGGTAATAATGGGAACCCCTTGACAGTTCGCCTTGAATAAAACTCCTCCAGCAATGCCCAACATTGGTTTTACCATTTGCCACCTCGCCTCTTTTTCCCTTGTATTTCCGGAGCCCGAGGGTCATCTTTATTGAAACCCCCCTGGGCCAGTGCTCCTCTGAGTGTTGGTCCGACCGAGCAGACTGCGGGGCCACCTCGGGGCAACTTGAGGTTTGGTTTTACTCGTAGGATGTCTCACCTAAGTGTGCCCTAAGAACGAGATATGTGCAGCCCCTATCGGGATTTGTCTGCACATTCGGGCGGTGTTGCTGGACTTGTTTTATCTTTGTCGAAGTTGTCTTGTAGAACCAGGATACCGAGTCTGATCGGAATGTCTCGGGAGAAGGTTTATCCTTCGTTGACCGTGAGAGCTTGTGATGGGCTAAGTTGGGACTCCCCTGCAGGGATTTGAACTTTTGAAAGCCATGCCCGCGGTTATGGGCAGATGGGAATTTGTTAATGTCCGTTTGTAGATAACTTGAACCTTAACTTAATTAAAATGAATCAACTGCGTGCGTTACTGTGATGGTCTCTTCTCGGCGGAGTCCGGGAAGTGAACACGGTGTTGGAGTAATGTTTGCCGTAGGTTGTTCTTTAGTTCTTCGTTCGTGCTTTGCCTTCCCTTCTCACTCTCTTTTGCGAACAGGTTAGCCACCATATATGCTAGTCACTTGCTGCAGCTCCACATATTACCTTGCCTTACCTATAAGCTTAAATAGTTTTGATCGCGAGGGTGCGAGATTACTGAGTCCCCTTGGCTCAGCGATTACTTCCAAACCAGATGCAGGGCCTGATGACTCCGTTCCAGATGATGCGCTTGAGCTCAAGTGGGAGTTCGACAAAGACTCACGCCGTTACTATGTGTCTTTCCCTGATGATCAGTAGTGGTGCCCAGCCGGGGCGATCGGGACCGTGTCGCATGTTGGGGTTGATCTTTTATTTTGGTACCGTAGTCGGACCATGAGTGTATTGGATGATTGTAATGCTATTTATGTACTTTGTGTGACGTGGCGAGTGTAAGCCAACTACATACCTGTCCCCTTATTATCTATTTACATGGGTTGTTGTGAAGATTACCTTACTTGCGACACTGCTTTCAATGCGGTTATGCCTCTAAGTCGTGCTTCGACACGTAGGAGATATAGCCGCATCGAGGGCGTTACAAGTTGGTATCAGAGCCGACCCTCGCGGTTACACGGATGGTTGCGGACAGGTGCGTGGTCATGGTGTTCATGACGTTTGTGACCCGTCGTGGCACACGACATGGCACATGTACTAGACTAGAAGCACAGACGTATGTGCCAAGAGGGAACGTTCCTGTGGCCAGATGAGGACGTCGGTTCCTCTGAGTGGGGGTGTATGTGATGGCCTGGCTTATTAGGGATGATAGACTACTCATATCAATAAGGAATTCCTTCTTTTCCGGTAGCCCATTCGGACAGAACTCCAAAGTTAAGCGTGCTCAGCTTGAAGTAGTGTCAGGATGGGTGACCGATCGGGAAGTTGCTCCCGGGTGCGCATGAGTGAGGACAAAGTGCACAGAAAAGACTAGTATTGATCTGTGGGGCCAGTCTAGATCCCGCCAGGAGTAACGACCACCGGCGGGTGTGTCCGGGGCGTTACAAGTTGGTAATCAGAGCCTTCCCCGACCTTAGGAGCCCCCCACTGCTTGATCGATTTAGCTGACGAGTTGGGTCTAGAAAAATATTTGAGTCATTTAGGAATTATATATCGAAGAGTTTAGGAATTCTTTTTACTCCCCAGTCCCTTCATCGCTCTGGTAAGGCATCCTGACATAGAGTTTTGACTCTTCTCTTCTCAAATTTCACTAAAAAAAATTAGGATCACGTGGGTATCTTGGAATCGTTCCGATCGATTTGTGACGAGAACATTGTTCTTGGTGCCTCCTGTCATTTAGGGGTTGTGGCGGTGTCCCGGGGAGTTGAGCTCCGAGGTGTTGTCGTCACAATTTTATCGTGGCAGTTCTGGAATACCTGAGTTTAGTTCGCCCACATCGAAAATCTCTTTTATGCAGTTGTTGGTGAGATAACCTCGACGCCACCCAGTACTGGGGCGGGAGTTCGGGAGTATTGCCATAACTTGTATAATGGATGCTTTTCGAAGGTTGAGGTAGACGATTTCAGAAGTTTTTCTCGGTTATGTGTTGAAGGATGGATACAGCTGGATGTAGGATTTGCTAGATTTGGGTGAGATATTATGCTTCCCCTGTATCCCCAACACCTGATTGCATAACCGGAAAGGTTCGGGAGTTTCATAGGTGGGAATTCTTGTAGCTCTAGTTCGTCTTCCACGGATATTTGGTTTGAGATTGGGTGATCCTTACCGAGTATTCGTTCTTGTTCCATACCTTGTTGATTTTATTCCTATACCTAAATTCTAAGTGGCTTCTCAATTTATGGATATATGACCATTTCAATTGGAATGCATTCGTTCATTTTGTTTGGATGTGAAGACTATATGTTGCAATTTCAACCCGTTTGGTTTAGCTTCAATATTTGTCTATCGATGTGCTAATGGATGTCAACCTCTTCGGGATGGCTCCTCCAACACGCATGACTCCGAATCCTGATCCGCCACCACCACCTCCACCTCCGGAGGCATGGCAAGCTGTGATGGCCGCTACCAATGCAAACACGCAGCTGATCATGCAAATTCGTCAAGAGCGCAACCAAGCGAACCAAGGCAACCAGGGCAACAATCAGAATCACTTTGCTATGCTCAACCAGTTCCTTGCTAACCAGCCAAAGACTTTCAGCAATTGGGTTGAGGCAACTGACGCTGATGATTGGCTCGTGGACTTATGCAAGCATTTTGAGTGCAGTAACGTCAGGTCTGAGGACTTTGTCAAGTTTGCTTCCTTCCAACTCAAAGACCAAGCTGCAGAATGGTTTCAGCGGTACAAAGATTCCAGAGAAGATCGTGTGATTACCTGGGATGAATTCCGTCAAGACTTCAAAGCTCATCATATTCCTCAGAGCGTGGTTGAAAGCAAGCGTGAGGAATTCTGCAACCTAAAGCAAGGCTCTATGTCTGTCTATGAGTACAACAAGATATTTCAGAATCTCGCCCACTTTGCTAAGCAGGACGTCCCTGACGAGAAGAGCATGATATACCAGTTCAGGGGTGGTCTTAGAGAAGAAATCCAGCTAGCTCTTGTCCTCTTTGAGCCCAGGAGGTACGATGAGTTTTACAACATGGCATTGAAGCAAGAGGCTGCTCAACTGAAGTGTGATGCTTCCAAGAAGCGAGTCAGAGATGCTACTCCTTCTTCCTCAACTCAAGTGGCTAAGCAGCAGAAGTATTGGCTTCATCCTCCTCCGTTCCGTCAGCCGTATCAACAGAAGAGCAAAGGTGGCAGTAGACCTTCCCACCCACCCAACCCTAGCTTTCAGAACAAGACTTCATCTCAAGCTCCAAGATCGAGTGCTCCGTATCACCGTCCGCTTTCAGAGGTCACGTGCAACAAGTGCCAACAGAAGGATCACTATGCCAACAAATGCTTCAATCAGAGGCGTCTCCCTCCTCCTCCTCCTATGAAATTGGCAAGTACAGCTGTGGTCAAGCATAACCCCAAGCATGCCAAGGTAAACTTGATGAATGCAGCTCAGGCAGAGGACTGGTCAGATGTCATCATGGGTAACCTTCCTGTTAACGATGTTCCTGCAAAAGTACTTTTTGATACTAGTGCATCACATTCTTTCTTGTCATGCCCATTTTCATCGAAGCACAATGTTGATACTGAGGTTATGCCCAAAGTCATGCAAGTTGTTTCTCCCGGCAAGCTTTTGACTTCTAGTTTGGTGGCTCCCGATATCTCTATCACGTTGGGCGACTACAAGTTTCTGTCCTCTCCGATGGTTCTTGGAAATTCGGATATTGATCTTATTCTTGGAATGGATTGGCTTTCTAAGCACAAGGCGCACCTTGATTGTTTGTAACGCCCTCGATGCGGCTATATCTCCTACATGTCGAAGCACGACTTAGAGGCATAACCGCATTGAAAGCAATGTCGCAAGTAAGGTAATCTTCACCACAACCCATGTAAATAGATAATAAGGGGACAGGTACATAGTTGGCTTACACTCGCCATGTCACATAAAGTACATAAATAGCATTACAATCATCCAATACACTCATGGTCTGACTACGGTACCAAAATAAAAGATCAACCCCAACATGCAACACGGTCCTGATCGCCCCAACTGGGCACCACTACTGATCATCAGGGAAAGACACATACTAACGGCGTGAGTCTTCGTCGAACTCCCACTTGAGCTCAAGCGCATCATTTGGAACGGAGTCATCGGGCCCTGCATCTGGTTTGGAAGTAATCTGTGAGTCACGGGGACTCAACAATCTCGCACCCTCACGATCAAGACTATTTAAACTTATAGGTAAGGCAAGGTAATATGTGGAGCTGCAACAAGCGACTAGCATATATGGTGGCTAACCTGTTCGCAAAAGAGAGCGAGAAGAGAAGGCAAAGCACGAACGAAGAACTAAAGAACAACCTACGGCAAACATTACTCCGAAACCGTGTTCACTTCCCGGACTCCGCCAAGAAGAGACCATCACGGTTACACACGCAGTTGATTCATTTGAATTAAGTTAAGGTTCAAGTTATCTACAATCGGATATTAACAAATTCCCATCTGCCCATAACCGCGGGCACGGCTTTCGAAAGTTCAAATCCCTGCAGGGGAGTCCCAACTTAGCCCATCACAAGCTCTCACGGTCAACGAAGGATAAACCTTCTCCCGAGACATTCCGATCAGACTTGGCATCCCGGTTCTACAAGACAACTTCGACAAAGATAAAACAAATACAGCAACACCGCCCAAATGTGCTGACAAATCCTGATAGGAGCTGCACATATCTCGTCCTTAGGGCACACTCAGATGAGCTCTCCATACAACTAAAACCAAACCTCGAGTTTCCCCGAAGGGGCGCTGCACAGCACTCTAGTTTGGACCAACACTCAGAGGAGCACTGGCCCGGGGGGGGGTTTAAAATAAAGATGACCCTCGGGCTCCGGAAACCCAAGGAAAAAAGAGGCTAGGTAGCAAATGGTAAAACCAAGGTTGGGCATTGCTGGAGGAGTTTTATTCAAGGCGAACTCTCAAGGGGTTCCCATTATCACCCAACCGCATAAGGAACGCAAAATCTGGGAACATGACACCGATATGACGGAAACTAGGGCGGCAAGAGTGGGACAAAAGACTAGGCAAAAGGCCGAGCCTTCCACCCTTTACCAAGTATATAGATGCATTAAGATAACAAGATAATATAGTGATATCCCAACAATAAACAATGTTCCAACAAGGAACAAATCTCCAATCTTCACCTGCAACTATTAACGCTATAAGAGGGGCTGAGCAAAGCGGTAACATAGCCAATCAACGGTTTGCTAGGGCATGGTGGCATAGAGGTTTGCCATGGCAATTTTGGAGGCATTATAAACAAGTGGTAGGCATCGTAGCATAGGCATAGCAAAAGAGCGAGCATCTAGCAAACAAAGATGGAAGTGATTTCGAGGGTATGATCATCTTGCCTGCAAAGTTGTCAGAGTTGACTTGGTCCTCATAAGCAAACTCAACGGGCTCCTCGTTAGCGAACTCTACCCAAACAAGACAAATAAGAAAAAGGAATACAATCAACCACGTGCAAAGCTCAAACAAATATGATGCAAACATGGTATGCTATGCGGGATGCGATATGGGATGCATATGCAAGATTTGACAAGGAATGAGTGAACCTGGCCTCAACTTGGAAATCCAAGAGTGCCACTGGAAAGGTGAGGTGATTTCGGTTGAAATCAATATAAAGAACACCGGAATCGGATGCACGGTATGGGAATGGCAAGCAAAACAAATATGACACCGGTCTGCGATAAACAGCAAGTAGCCATCTAAATGCATCAAGATAATTATGCTACATCACTCAAACATGACAACAAAATACATGGCAGGGATCCACTCATAATGCTTGACAAAAGATGAACACTGAGCTACGGCCAATTCATCCATTAACAGGTTCAAACAAGCATGGCAAAAATGCAAACGATAAACAGGTTTCAGACTTGGTGAAATTAACACAAGCCTGGAATTTCAGATCAGGTAGCACACTTTGGAGCATGAAAACTATATGTTATAGGAACTTAACATGGCAAAGCAAGGCATGATATGAAGCTACTCAAAGCACTTAACAAAAGTTCCTTAGTTACCTTGAGCCAAAAGGGATCATAAATTACAATTGCAAGCATATGAACATGGCAAAAAACAGAATCAGATCTCAGACTTAGAGAAAAACTGGAACATGCAAATATGTTAATGAGTAGGCATGTTTACGAGCTCGATGCACTCAGTACAGAGCAAGGCATGACAATCTAAGCATACACCCATCCAGAATACATATTTTATAAGCTAGACATGACAAGAACAACAACATAGCATGCACGGATCAACAACAACATCCTCGGCAAAATCGCTAACAAGTAAACAATCTGTCAGGATTCACGAAATAGCAAAAGTAGAGCTCGATTGACTCAAGCTAGTTTGCTCCATAAATGCAAACAAAGACATGGATGGATAGAGCACCACAATATTAACAAATCATCCTTACTGATCATCCTCAAAAGAGGCATGGATCACTAGGAAACAACATCAAGATATGGCATATTGATAAAAACATATCAAGGACTTAGTGAAATTCTAAGTTCCTGAAATCATCATTAACGAATGCACCACTTTGCAAGCTTGTGCTAGTCACCACACATGTCACAAAAATACATGGATAGCACCTCTGTAAAGATGGCAAAGCATATAACAAAACACATGTAGAACTCATGAGCATATCATGCACACATTAATCATGGCAAAAATGACAAATAGCTATTTGGTGCAGCAGATCTGACAACTATCTCAAATAGCTCTCTTCCAACAGCATTTCGGGCATCAATATGAGCTCAAATGAAAATGATGCAATGAGATGAAATGATTTACTCTCTGAGACGAACATTTTCATATGCTACACGCCCAAAACGGAGCTACGGATGCGGAGTTACGACATGACGAAAAACGCAAAATCATTAGGGTTAGGAGGGGAAAGTCAACCGAATCAGATCTGGATCTGAGATCACTGTAGCAGCATGGGAAACGAGGTTCGCCGGGGAACTCGCCGGAGTTGAAGCGGCAGGCGGACTTGGCGCGGCGCACGCCGGCGCGGGAGGAAGGGCGGCGGGGACGGAGGACGTCGGCGGCGAGGAGTGCGGCGGTGGGGGGGGGCGAGGTGCGGCTCCGGCCGGCGAGAAGGCCGGCGGGGATGCACCGGCGACGAGGCGGCGGAGCAAGGACGGCGGCTGGGGCGCGAGAGGAAGACACAGGGGCGTGCGGGCGCGAAGAGATGGGCTCGGGGGGCCTCCCGTGGGCTCGGGCGGGCCGGTGGCGATGCGGTCCCCTATGGGACAGGTGGCGGCGCACTATTCGCTGGGCGTGGTGGGCGGACGTGTCCGGCGCATCTGGACGTTGTCCGGCGCGCGGAGAGGAAGGGGAGCTAGTGTTTCACCCAGGAATTTCGGAGGGGGTCCTTTAAATAGGCATAGGGGGAGCTAGGAGAGTCCAAATGAGGTGCGGTTTGCGGGCACGCGATCGTGATCAAACGCTCTAGATGATGGGGAGGGTTTTGGTGGGTTTTGGGACAAATTGGAAGGGTGTTGGGCTGCAACACACACGAGGCCTTCTCGTTCCCTCGGTTAACCGTTGGAGTATCAAACGAAGTCCAAATGGTACGAAACTTGACAGGCGGTCTACCGGTAGTAAACCAAGGCCGCATGGCAAGTCTTGGTCCAATCTGGAAATGTTTAACCCCCATACACAAAAAGAAGGTAGAAAGGACCACCAGAGGAGATAGGAGCACCGGAATGCAAAACGGACAACGGGGAAAATGCTCGGATGCATGAGACGAACACGTATGCAAATGCAATGCACATGATGACATGATATGAGATGCATGACAATGACAACAACACACGGAGACAAAAACCCGAACCCGAGGAAATAAAATAACTTAGCGCCGGAAATGGCAAGAGTTGGAGTACATATTAGGTAAATAACATCTGGGGTGTTACAACACTCCACCACTACGAAAGGATCTCATCCCGAGATCTAGGACTGGAAGAACGTCGGGTACTCAGAACGGAGGTGATCCTCGCGTTCCCAGGTGGCTTCACGGTCGGAATGGTGTGACCACTTGACTTTGAGGAATTTGATTGACTTATTGCGAGTCTTGCGTTCAGTCTCTTCAAGAATAGCAATGGGGTGCTCATGATAAGAGAGATCTTCTTGGAGATCAATGTCTTCGAAGTTGACGGTGCGGTCATGAGTCTTGAAGCACTTGCGGAGCTGAGAGACATGGAACACGTCATGCAGATTTGCAAAGTTTGAAGGAAGCTCGAGTTGATAGGTGAGATCGCCTCTCTTGCTGACGATTTTGAAAGGACCCACGTATCTAGGGGCAAGCTTCCCTTTGATACCGAAGCGACGAGTACCTTTCATTGCAGAGGCGGGGAGGTAAACATGGTCTCCGATCTCGAAAGCCAAATCACGGTGCTTACTCTCATAGTAGCTCTTCTGGCGCGATTGCGCTTCTTTGAGGTTATCACGAATGACTTTGCACATTTCCTCTGCCTCTGTGATCAAGTCATTTCCAAGAAGTTGACGTTCACCGGTCTCTGACCAGTTAAGAGGAGTACGGCACTTCCTGCCATACAGAATTTCGAATGGGGCCTTGCCCGAACTTGCTTGAAAACTGTTTTTGTAGGAGAATTCGGCGTATGGAAGACAATCTTCCCACTTCATACCGAAAGAGATAACGCAAGCCCTGAGCATATCTTCGAGAATGTGATTGACACGCTCGACTTGACCGCTAGTTTGAGGATGGAAAGCTGTGCTGAAGCGGGTGTTGGTGCCCTTGGCCTTCTGAAAAGAATCCCTAAACTTGGAGGTAAAGATGCTGCCACGGTCTGAAGAGATCACCTGTGGAATGCCATGCAGAGAGACAATTCGAGAGGTATAAAGCTCCGCCAATTGAGCTGCAGTGATAGACTCTTTGATAGGCAGAAAGTGAGCCACTTTAGTGAGTTTCTCGATGACAACGAATATAGCATCATTGCCACGCTTGGACTTTGGAAACCCAGTCACGAAGTCCATCTGAATGTGGTCAAACTTCCATTCTGGAATGGCAAGAGGTTGGAGGAGACCAGCTGGCCTTTGGTGTTCTGCCTTCACTCTTCTGCAGACATCACACTCATTCACGAACTGAGCAATCTCGCGCTTCATTCGAGTCCACCAATAAGCCTGCTTGAGGTCCTGATACATCTTCGTACTCCCAGGGTGGATGGAGAGGAGTGAATTGTGGGCCTCGTTCATGATAACTTTACGAAGGTCACCTTTGGGCACAACAATACGATCCTCGAAGAAGAGAGTATCCTTGTCATCAAGGCGGTAGCACTTGTACTTGGGTTGACTCTTGGCAATCCCAATCTTCACCTTCTTCACCACAGCATCAAGAAGTTGAGCCTCACGAATCTGGTCTTCCAAAGTAGGAGAGACTTGAAGGTTGGCGAGGAAACCTTGAGGAACAACTTGCAGATTGAGTTTGCGGAAAGCTTCAGAAAGCTCAGGTTGGTAAGGCTTGATAATCAGACTGTTGTAGTAAGCCTTCCTTCTCAAAGCGTCAGCAATCACATAGGCCTTGCCTGGAGTATACTCGATACTCGGATTATACTCTTGAATCATTTCGACCCACCGAGTCTGCTTGAGGTTGAGATTAGGCTGAGTGAAGATCTACTTGAGACTCTTGTGGTCAGTGAAGATGTCCACTTTTCTTCCCAATAAGAGATGTCTCCTAGTCAAAAGAGCATGCACAACTGCCGCCAACTCGAGGTCATGAGTGGGGTAGTTCTTCTCATTGGGCTTCAACTGGCGAGAGGTATAAGCCACAACTTTCTTCTCTTGCATCAACACTGCACCAAGACCTTGAAGAGAGGCATCGCAGAAGACCTCGAACGGTTTGGATTCATCAGGAGGAGTCAGAACTGGAGCAGTGACTAATTTCTCTTTCAAAGTGTTGAAAGCGATGTCACATTCCGGAGACCAAACGTACTTGACATGCTTCTGGAGAAGGTTTGAAAGAGGCTTCGCGATCTTTGAAAAGTTCTCAATGAACCTTCGACAGTAACTTGCGAGACCAAGGAAGCTACGAAGTTGCTTCACGTTCTGAGGTGGTTCCCAATTCACAATTGCAGACACCTTCTTAGGATTCACCGCTATGCCCTTGGCAGAGATGATATGCCCAAGATAGAGAACCTCATCGAGCAAAAACTCACACTTTGAGAACTTGGCATAGAACTGATGTTCCCTGAGCTTATCAAGCACCAAACGCAAGTGCTTAGCATGATCTTCCTTGTTGTTCGAAAAGACTAGAATGTCATCGAGATAGACCAAGACAAAGTCATTTATGTAGGCATTGAAGATGAAGTTCATGCGAGAGAAAGTCGGAGGAGCATTGACGAGGCCAAAAGACATGACAGTGTATTCATATGAACCATAGCTTGTTCTGAAAGCCGTCTTGGGAATATCTTGCTCACAGATTCGAATCTGGTGATAGCCCATACGGAGATCAAGCTTGCAGAATACTTGGGCACCTTTGAGTTGTTCGAACAGCTCATTGATGTTGGGAAGTGGGTACTTGTTCTTGATAGTCTTCTTGTTCAATGGACGGTAGTCAACACAAAGTCGGTCCGTTCCATCCTTCTTCTTCACAAAAAGTACTCCACAACCCCACGGAGAGGAACTAGGTCGGATTAGACCCATTCGTTCTTGAATATCGAGTTGCTTCTTTAGCTCCTTCAACTCTTCAAGTTCGAGCTTGTAAGGACGTTTGCACACCGGTTCCGTACCAGGCTCAAGATCGATGACGAATTCAATTGGCCGGTGCGGAGGCATTCCTGGAAGCTCTACTGGAAAGACGTCTTGATATTCGCAAACGACTAGAATTTGCGAGATGGCATCCAGTTCACCCTTCTCATTGAGAGAAAACAGACGGATGGTATCATCACGAGCGGCAAAGACAATTACATCCTCAGACGAATGAGTCAATTGAATCTGCCTGGCTGCACAATCAAGATGTGCCTTGTGCTTAGAAAGCCAATCCATTCCGAGAATAAGATTGATATCGGAGTCACAATGAACAATAGTAGAAGCTAGAAATTTGTAGTCACCCAACGTGATAGAAATATCCGGGATGCAGAAATTAGCTATCATTTGCTTGCCCGTTGACACGATTTGCAAAGAACTTTGCAGATACTGATAATCACACTCATACTAGCTCTTGTTCAGGGGTGGTCTCAGAGAATAAATCCAGCTAGCTCTTGTTCTCTTTGAGCCCATGAGGTACGATGAGTTTTACAACATGACTTTGAAGCAAGAGGCTGCTCAACTGAAGTGCGATGCTTCCAAGAAGCGAGTCATAGATGCTACTCCTTCTTCCTCAACTCAAGTGGCTAAGCAGCAGAAGTATTGGCTTCCTCCTCCTCCGTTCCGTCAGCCTTATCAGCAGAAGAGAAAAGGTGGCAGTGGATCTTCCCACCCACCCAACCATGGGTTTCAGAAAAAGACTTCGTCTCAAGCTCCAAGATCGAGTGCTCCGTATCACCGTCCGCTTTCAGAGGTCACGTGCAACAAGTCCCAACAGAAGGGTCACTATGCCAACAAATGCTTCAATCAGAGGCGTCTCCATCCTCCTCCTCCTGTGAAATCGGCAAGTACAGTTGTGGTGAAGCATAACCCCAAGCACGCCAAGGTCAACTTGCTGAATGCAGCTCAAGCAAAGGACTCGTCAGATGTCATCATGGGTAACCTTCCTGTTAACGATATTCCTGCAAGAGTTCTTTTTGACACTGGTGCATCGCATTGTTTCATTTCCAAACCTTTTGCATCAAAGTATGAGTGCGATTATCAGTATCTGCAAAGTTCTTTGCAAATCATGTCACCGGGCAAGCAAAAGACAGCTAATTTCTGCGTCCCGGATATTTCTATCACGTTGGGTGACTACAAATTTCTAGCTTCTCCTATTTTTCTGGGTGACTCGGATATCGTTCTTATTCTCGGAATGGATTGGATTTCTAAGCACAAGGCGCATCTTGATTGTGCTGCCAGGCAGATTCAATTGACTCATTCGTCTGAGGATGTAATTGTCTTTGCCGCTCGTGATGATACCATATGTCTGTTTTCTCTCAATGAGAAGGGTGAACTGGATGCCATCTCCCAAATTCCAGTCGTCTGTGAATATCAAGACGTCTTTCCAGAAGAGCTTCCAGGAATGCCTCCGCACCAGCCAGTTGAATTTGTCCTCGATCTTGAGCCTGGTACGGAACCGGTGTGCAAACGTCCTTACAAGCTCGGACCTGAAGAGTTGAAGGAGTTGAAGAAGCAACTCCATATTCAAGAACGAATGGGTCTAATCTGAGCTAGTTCCTCTCCGTGGGGTTGTGGAGTACTTTTTGTGAAGAAGAAGGATGGAACGGACCGACTTTGTGTTGACTACCGTCCATTGAACAACAAGACTATCAAGAACAAGTACCCACTTCCCAACATCAACGAGTTGTTTGAACAACTCAAAGTGCCCAAGTATTCCCCAAACTTGATCTCCATATGGGCTATCACCAGATTCGAATCCGTGAGCAAGATATTCCCAAGACGGCTTTCAGAACAAGCTATGGTTCATATGAATACACTGTCATGTCTTTTGGCCTCGTCAACGCTCCTCCGACTTTCTCTCGCATGATGAACTTCATCTTCAACGCCTACACAAATGACTTTGTCTTGGTCTATCTTGATGACATTCTGGTCTTTTCGAAGAACAAGGATGATCATGCCAAGCAATTGCGTTTGGTGCTCGATAAGCTCAGGGAACACCAGTTCTACACCAAGTTCCTAAAGTGCGAGTTTTGGCTCGATGAGGTTCTTTATCTTGGGCATATCATCTCTGCCAAGGGCATTGCGGTGAATCCTGAAATGGTGTCTGCAATTGTGAATTGGGGACCACCTCGGAACGTGAAGCAACTCTGCAACTTCCTCGGTCTCGCAAGCTACTGTCGAAGGTTCGTTGAGAACTTTTCAAAAATCGCGAAGCCTCTTTCAAACCTTCTCCAGAAGCACATCAAGTATGTTTGGTCTTCGGAATGTGACATCGCTTTCAATACTTTGAAAGAGAAATTGGCCACTGCTCCAGTTCTGACTCCTCCTGATGAATCCAAACCGTTCGAGGTCTTCTGCGATGCCTCTCTTCAAGGTCTTGGTGCAGTGTTGATGCAAGAGAAGAAAGTTGTGGCTTATACCTCTTGCTAGTTGAAGCCCAACGAGAAGAACTACCCCACTCATGACCTCGAGTTGGCGGCAGTTGTGCATGCTCTTTTGACTTGGAGACATCTCTTATTGGGAAGAAAAATGGACATCTTCACTGACCACAAGAGTCTTAAGTACATCTTCACTCAGCCTAATCTCAACCTCAGGCAGACTCGGTGGGTCGAAATGATTCAAGAGTATAATCCGAGTATCGAGTATACTCCAGGCAAGGCCAATGTGATTGCTGACGCTTTGAGCAGGAAGGCTTACTGCAACAGTCTGATTATCAAGCCTTACCAACCCGAGCTTTGTGAAGCTTTCCGCAAACTCAATCTACAAGTTGTTCCTCAAGGTTTCCTCGCCAACCTTCAAGTCTCTCCTACTTTGGAAGAACAGATTCGCGAGGCTCAACTTCTTGATGCTATGGTGAAGAAGGTGAAGATTGGGATTACCAAGAGTCAACCCAAGTACAAGTCCTACCGCCTTGATGACAAGGATACTCTCTTCTTCGAGGATCGTATTGTTGTGCCCAAAGGTGACCTTCGTAAAGTTATCATGAACGAGGCTCACAATTCACTCCTCTCCATCCACCCTGGGAGAACGAAGATGTATTAGGACCGCAAGCAGGCTTATTGGTGGACTCGAATGAAGCGCGAGATTGCTTAGTTCGTGAATGAATGTGATGTCTGCAGAAGAGTGAAGGCAGAACACCAAAGGCCAGCTGGTCTCCTCCAACCTCTTGCCATTCCAGAATGGAAGTTTGACCACATTGAGATGGACTTCGTGACTGGGTTTCCAAAGTCCAAGCGTGGCAATGATGCTATATTCATTGTCATCGACAAACTCACTAAAGTGGCTCACTTTCTGCCTATCAAAGAATATATCACTGCAGCTCAATTGGCGGAGCTTTATACCTCTCGAATTGTCTCTCTGCACGGCATTCCACAGGTGATCTCTTCAGACCGTGGCAGCATCTTTACCTCCAAGTTTTCGGATTCTTTTCAGAAAGCCATGGGCACCAACATCCGCTTCAGCACAGCTTTCCATCCTCAAACTAGCAGTCAAGTCGAGCATGTCAATCAGATTCTTGAAGATTTGCTCAGGGCTTGTGTGGTCTCCTTCGGTATGAAGTGGGAAGATTGTCTTCCATATGCTGAATTCTCCTACAACAATAGTTTTCAAGCAAGTTCGGGCAAGGCCCCATTCAAAATTCTGTATGGCAGGAAGTGTCGTACTCTTAACTGGTCAGAGACCTGTGAACGTCTACTTCTTGACTTGATCACAGAGGCAGAGGAAATGTGCAAAGTCATTCGTGATAACCTCAAAGCAGCGCAATCGCGCCAGAAGAGCTACTATGATAGTAAGCACTGTGATTTGGCTTTTGAGATCAGAGATCATGTTTACCTCCGCATCTCTCCAATGAACGGTACTCATCGCTTCGATATCAAAGGGAAGCTTGCCCCTAGATATGTGGGTCCTTTCATGATCGTCAGCAAGAGAGGCGATCTCGCCTATCAACTCGAGCTTCCGTCAAACTTTGCAAATGTGCACGACGTGTTCCATGTCTCTCAGCTTCGCAAGTGCTTCAAGACTCCAGACCGCACCGTCAACGTCGAAGACATTGATCTCCAAGAAGATCTCTCTTATCTTGAGCACCCCGTTGCTATTCTTGAAGAGACTGAACGCAAGACCCGCAATAAGTCAATCAAATTCCTCAAAGTCAAGTGGTCACACCATTCCGACCGTGAAGCCACCTGGGAACGCGAGGATCACCTCCGTTCTGAGTACCCGTCGTTCTTCCAGTCCTAGATCTCGGGACGAGATCCTTTCGTAGTGGTGGAGTGTTGTAACACCCTAGATGTAATTTACCTAATATGTACTCCAACTCTTGCCGTTTCCGGCGCTAAGTTATTTTATTTCCTCAGGTTCGGGTTTTTGTCTCCGTGTATTGTTGTCGTTGTCATGCATCTCATATCATGTCATCATGTGCATTGCATTTGCATACGTGTTTGTCTCATGCATCCGAGCATTTTCCCCGTTGTCCGTTTTGCATTCCAGCGCTCCTATCTCCTCCGGTAGTCCTTTCTACCTTCTTGTCGTGTATGGGGGTTAAACATTTCCGGATTGGACGGAGACTTGCCATGCGGCCTTGGTTTACTACCATAGACCGCCTGTCAAGTTTCGTACCATTTGGACTTCGTTTGATACTCCAACGGTTAACCGAGGGACCGAGAAGGCCTCGTGTGTGTTGCAGCCCCACACCCTTCCAATTTGGCCCAAAACCCACCAAAACCCTCCCCATCATCTAGAGCATTCGATCACGATCGCATGGCCGCAAACCGCACCTCATTTGGACTCTCCTAGCTCCCCCTATGCCTATTTAAAGGACCCCCTCCGAAATTCCTGGGTGAAACACTAGCTCCCCTTCCTCTCCGCGCACCGAACAACGTCCGGACGCGCCGGACACGTCCGCCCGCCGCGCGCAGCCAATAGCGCGCCGCCACCTGTCCCGCGGGGGACCGCATCGCCGCCGGCCCGCCTGAGCCCTCGGGAGGCCCCCCGAGCCCATCTCTTCGCGCCCGCGTGCCCCGGTGTCTTCCTCCTCGCGCCCCGGCCGCCGTCCTTGCTCCGCCGCCTCGTCGCCGGCGCCACCTCGCCGGTGCATCCCCGCCGCCCTCCTCGCCGGCCGGAGCCGCACCTCGCCGCCCCCACCGCCGCACTCCTCGCCGCCGACGTCCACCGTCCCCGCCGCCCTTCCTCCCGCGCCGACGTGCGCCGCGCCAAGTCCGCCGGCCGCTTCAACTCCGGCGAGTTCCCCGGCAAACCTCGTTTCCCATGCTGCTACAGTGATCTCAGATCCAGATCTGATTCGGTTGACTTTCCCCTCCTAACCCTAATTATTTTGTGTTTTTCGTCATGTCGTAACTCCGCATCCGTAGCTCCGTTTTGGGCGTGTAGCTTATCAAAATGTTCGTCTTAGAGAGTACATCATTTCATCTCATTGCATCATTTTAATTTGAGCTCATCTTGATGCCCGAAATGCTGTTGGAAGAGAGCTATTTGAGTTAGCTGTCAGATCTGCTGCACCAAATACCTATTTGTCATTTTTGCCATGCTTAATGTGTGCATGATATGCTCCTCAGCTCTACATGAGTTTTGTTATATGCTTTGCCATCTTTACAGAGGTGCTTTCTATGTATTTTTGTGACATGTGTGGTGACTAGCACAAGTTTGCAAAGTAGTGCATTCGTTAATGCTGATTTCAGGGACTTCGAATTTTTGTAAGTCTTTGACCTGTTTTTATCAATATGCCATATGTTCATGTTGTTTCCTAGTGATCCGTGCCTCTCTTGAGGATGATCAGTAAGGATGATTTGTTAACATTATGGTGCTCTATCCATCCATGTCTTTTTTTGCAATTATGGAGCAACCTAGCTTGAGTCAATCGAGCTCTACTTTTGCTATTTCGTGAATCCTGGCAGATTGTTTACTTGTTAGCGATTTTGCCGAGGATGTTGTTGTTAATCCGTGCATGCTATGTTGTTGTTCTTGCCATGTCTAGCTTATATAATATGTATTCTTGATGGGTGTGTGCTTAGTTTGTCATGCCATGCTCTGTAGTGAGTGCATCGAGCTCGTGAACATGCCTACTCGTTAACAGATTTGCATGCTCCAGTTTTTCAGTCTGGGATCTGATTATGTTTTTGCCATGTTCACATGATTGCAATTGTATTTTCTGATCCCTTTTGGCTCAAGGTCACTAAGGGACTTTTGTTAAGTGCTTTGAGTAGCTTCATGTCATGCCTTGCTTTGCCATGTTAAGTTCCTGTAGCATATAGTTTTCATGCTCCAAAGTGTGCTACCTGATCTAAAATTCAAGGCTTGTGTTAATTTCACTAAGTCTGGAACCTGTTTATCGTTTGCGTTTTTGCCATGCTTGTTTGAACTTGTTAATGGATGAATTGGCTGTAGCTCAGTGTTCATCTTTTGTCAAGCATTATGAGTGGATCCCTGGCATATATTTTGTTGTCATGTTTGAGTGCTGTAGCATAATTATCTTGATGCATTTTGATGGCTACTTGCTGTTTATCGCAGACCGGTGTCATATTTGTTTTGCTTGCCCTTCCCATACCGTGCATCCGATTCTGGTGTTCTTTATATCGATTTCAACCGAAATCACCTCACCTTTCCAGTGGCACTCTTGGATTTCCAAGTTGAGGCCAGGTTCAATCATTCCTTGTCAAATCTTGTATATGCATCACATATCGCATCCCGCATAGCATACCATGTTTGCATCATGTTGTTTGAGCTTTGCACGTGGTTGATTGTATTCCTTTTGCTTGTTTGGCTTGTTTGGGTAGAGCCGGGAGACGAGTTCTCTAACGAGGAGCCCTTGTGTTTGCTTACGAGGACCATGTCAACTCTGACAACTTTGCAGGCAAGATGATCATACCCTCGAAATCACTTATATCTTTGCTTGCTAGATGCTCGCTCTTTTGCTATGCCTATGCTCCGATGCCTACCACTTGCTTATCATGCCTCCCAAATTGCCATGTCAAACCTCTAACCCACCATGTCCTAGCAAACTGTTGATTGGCTATGTTACCGCTTTGCTCAGCCCCTCTTATAGCGTTGCTAGTTGCAGGTGAAGATTGGAGATTCGTTCCTAGTTGGAACATTGTTTATTTGTTGGGATATCACTATATTATCTTGTTATCTTAATGCATCTATATACTTGGTAAAGGGTGGAAGGCTCGGCCTTTTGCCTAGTATTTTGTTCCACTCTTACCGCCCTAGTTTCTGTCATATCTGTGTTATGTTCCCGGATTATGCGTTCCTTACGCGGTTGGGTAATAATGGGAACCCCTTGACAGTTCGCCTTGAATAAAACTCCTCCAGCAATGCCCAACCTTGGTTTTACCATTTGCCACCTAGCCTCTTTTTCCCTTGGGTTTCCGGAGCCCGAGGGTCATCTTTATTTAAACTCCCCTTGGGCCAGTGCTCCTCTGAGTGTTGGTCCGACCGAGCAGACTGCGGGGCCACCTCGGGGCAACTTGAGGTTTGGTTTTACTCGTAGGATGTCTCATCTGAGTGTGCCCTGAGAACGAGATATGTGCAGCTCCTATCGGGATTTGTCGGCACATTCGGGCGGTGTTGCTGGACTTGTTTTATTTTTGTCAAAGTTGTCTTGTAGAACCGGGATACCGAGTCTGATCGGAATGTCTCGGGAGAAGGTTTATCCTTCGTTGACCGTGAGAGCTTGTGATGGGCTAAGTTGGGACTCCCCTGCAGGGATTTGAACTTTCGAAAGCCGTGCCCGCGGTTATGGGCAGATGGGAATTTGTTAATGTCCGGTTGTAGATAACTTGAACCTTAACTTAATTAAAATGAATCAACTGCGTGTGTTACCATGATGGTCTCTTCTCGGCGGAGTCCGGGAAGTGAACACGGTGTTGGAGTAATGTTTGCCGTAGGTTGTTCTTTAGTTCTTCGTTCGTGCTTTGCCTTCTCTTCTCGCTCTCTTTTGCGAACCGGTTAGCCACCATATATGCTAGTCGCTTGCTGCAGCTCCACATATTACCTTGCCTTACCTATAAGCTTAAATAGTCTTGATTGCGAGGGTGCGAGATTGCTGAGTCCCTGTGGCTCACAGATTACTTCCAAACCAGATGCAGGGCACGATGACTCCGTTCCAGATGATGCGCTTGAGCTCAAGTGGGAGTTCGACGAAGACTCACGCCGTTACTCTGTGTCTTTCCCTGATGATCAGTAGTGGTGCCCAGTCGAGGCGATCGTGACCGTGTCGCATGTTGGGGTTGATCTTTTATTTTGGTACCGTAGTCGGACCATGAGTGTATTGGATGATTGTAATGCTATTTATGTACTTTGTGTGACGTGGCGAGTGTAAGCCAACTATGTACCTATCCCCTTATTATCTATTTACATGGGTTGTTGTGAAGATTACCTTACTTGCGACATTGCTTTCAATGCGGTTATGCCTCTAAGTCGTGCTTCGACACGTAGGAGATATAGCCGCATCGAGGGCGTTACACGCACAGAGATAGGGAAGCAGGAGGCGTGGGTGGAGGAGGTGCAGAAAGAGCTCCAGGCTCTCATGAAAAAACCCAAGAGTTTGGAGCTTGACTCAAAGACGCAAGCGTCCGAGCTTGCAGCAGCCCTCGAAAGCGCGAAGTCTACCAAGGCCGAAGCCCAGAAAGCCCTCCAAGAAATTGAACCGATGAAGATGATAGCGGCGCGTAAGGCATTCATTATGCAAAGCAAGCATGTGAAAGTGAATTACTAGTTACTTACCCGAGTCCAGAGCTCTCCAGGAGCATTCGCAGATTTGCCCCGCAGTGCATCTGATGCCGCCGCCTACTACCGAGCCGAGGAGGGTAGCTCGACGGAGAAGGTGTTCTGGTCTCAGTATGTTGAAGCCGGACACCTGGTGCCTTTGAGCGACCAACTGAAGCAAATGGTCGAGCTCCACAAGGTGGCCGAACAGGCCATAAAGGGCCTCATAGCTCGGCTTTGGCCTGGAGAGGCTCTGCCTAGGAGCTACTTCGGGCTGGTGAGGATGCTGGTGGATGCCTGTCCACGGCTTGAAGTAATCAAGCGCTCTGTCTGCATCGAAGGTGCCCGTAGGGCGCTTGCCCGTGCTAAAGTGCACTGGGGCAAGATGGATGCGGAGAAGCTGGTGAAGGTCGGGCCGCCACCGGGTAAGGAGCATCGCGTCCCGAAAGCGTATTATGAGAGCGTCCTGAAGGGTGCCCGCCTTATAGCAGATGAATGCTCCAAAGATGTAATTTTTTAGTAAACTCGCATTTGTGATCCTGTACGCTGAAACCTTGTTCATATGCGCTAAGCAACGCTTTTGAATTTAAAATATTACCTTCTGTGCGGCCGTTTATCAAATTTGAGAGATGGCGAGTCATCGGCTTCTGCCCCCATGTCACGAGTGCTAGGGTGTTCGGGATAAACATGAGCACTCTTTTTCCCATTCTTGGGTCCTTCGAGGGAGGCGCTCAACACAACGAACAAGGCAATCGGACTATAATGCTTGAACACTCTCACTTAGCCATAGAATTCTATAATTTTAAATTTCGGGGAAGCCCCTAGTGTTCGGAAGACCGAGTTCGGGGCGCTATCCACGCCTAGGCTGGAGAAAGCCGACTCCTCGCTCTAAGCGGCATAAGTCTTTAGGGACTCAAAAACCTCTCAAACAGCGACCAGCTCTCGCCTCATCATGACGGTCAGTTTTAGCTTTCTCTACTGAGGTGCTTAGCCCAGCTCAACTGGGGCACAATCGCAGTAGTTCTCCTAGTGCTACCTTAGCCGATATGACGGAACATAAGGTACCAAAACATAGGAGCCGGGAAAACCCAACTATTGACCCAAGACATGATTCGGAGCCGTTGCATATAATGCTATAAGTTCGGGGTGCCGCACTTGTGAAAGTGTTCGGACTTCTCACACCGTGTTGTGGGGTACTTAAGCCCCTAGCGTATTGGCCGTACCAAAGTGTACGGGTGCAACGTGTCATTAATGAACATATATTCGTAAAAAAGAGTAATGCAAATAGACGGAAGCTATGCATTGTTTATTTAAAAAAGCTGCGATCCAAGCAGAACGATACAAATAGTGCAATAAGCAAAAGATGGGACTATTTAACATGTCCTTTCCAGGGGCGAGCTGCAAAATGGTATGTGAAACAGGTATACTTCTTGTTATAGAGACCACCTTAGAGTTCCATAGTGCAGCATAGCGTTCTACTCCCCTGGTTGTTGTATCGTTTGTGCGGCAATTGTACTACCGGACAGGCCTTCCAAAGAGTGGAGTCCTGAAAGTAAGAGAAAATGAAGAAGTCGGCAGCCCCTAGTGCGGTTTAAGCCGTGTTTCGTGCATGCCGTGATGGTGCCCCTCCCCCTTTGCCGATGGTATTTCCAGAGTGTAGTTATGTACGCGCAACACTGGTTTCACAAGTTCGCGAGGGCTGGGGTTGGGGCCGCATTGCTACGCTTGCTCGGAACGTGCCAGGCGGTCTTGTTGTAGGTTACTCCGGGCGCGCTTGACGGTGTCCAGACGTTTAATGGCCGGACTGGAGAATTGCCTTGAGAGGCTGCTTTGTACTTAAGCTGCGGTAGCCGTCGTATGCTCCTTCGTTCAGAGAGAGCGTTCGGTGTTTCCATTGACCGTGATGACTCCTCGAGGGCCTGGCATCTTGAGCTTGAGGTATGCGTAGTGCAGCACCGCATTGAACTTGGCAAATGCGGTTTGCCCGAGCAGTGCGTGATAGCTGCGGAATGGGACTATGTCGAAGATTAACTCCTCGCTTCAGAAATTATATGGAGATCCGAAGACCACTTCAAGTGTAACTGAGCCTGTATAGTTGGCCTCAACACCTGGTATGACGCCTTTAAAGGTCGTTTTAGTGTGTTTAATCCTCGAGGGATCGATGCCCATTTTCCGCACTGTATCCTGGTAAAGCAGGTTCAGGCTGCTGCCGCCGTCCATAAGGACTCTAGTGAGGTGAAATCCGTCAATAATTGGGTCTAGAACCAATGCGGCGAATCCGCCATGACGGATGCTAGTGGGGTGGTCCCTTCGATCAAAAGTGATCGGGCAGGAAGACCATGGGTTGAACTTTGGAGCGACTGGCTCCATCGCATATACGTCCCTTAGCGCACGCTTCCGGTCCCTCTTGGGGACGTGGGTTGCATATATCATGTTCATCATCCGCACTTGTGGGGGAAACCCTTTCTGTCCACTGTTGTTCGGCGGCCGGTGCTCCTCGTCGTCGCTATGCAGCCCCTTGTCTCTGCTTTCGGCATTTAACTTGCCTGCCTGCTTGAACACCAAAAAATCCCTGTTGGTGTGATTGGCTGGTTTTTCGGGGGTGCCATGTATCTGGCATGAGCGGTCGAGTATTCGGTCCAAACTGGACGGGCCCGGAGTATTTCTTTTGAATGGCTTTTTCCGCTACCGGGTTTAGAGCCTATGAATCCGGCATTAACTTCCGTATCCTCAGTATTGTCGCCGCTAATGTGGCACTTTTGCTTGTTGCGACACGACCTGCCACTTCTGTCCTTGGTATCCGAATTACCAGGGTTCTTAGTCATGTTATTGCTGCGAGCTAGCCAGCTGTCTTCTCCCGCGCAAAAGCGGGTCATAAGTGTGGAGAGGGCTGCCATTGATTTCGGCTTTTCCTGTCCTAGGTGTCGTGCAAGCCACTCGTCGCGGATGTTATGCTTGAAGGATGCTAGGGCCTCTGCGTCTGGATAGTCGACGATTTGATTTTTCTTGGTTAGGAACTGTGTCCAGAATTGTCTGGCCAATTCCTCTGGCGGCTAAATTATGTGGCTTAGGTCATCGGTGTCTGGTGGTCGCACATAAGTGCCCTGGAAATTGTCGAGGAATGCGGCTTCCCGGTCCTCCCAACAACCAATTGATTCTGCTGGCAAGCTGTTAAGCCAATGCCGAGCTGGTCCTTTAGGCTGGAGTGGGAGGTATTTGATGGCGTGTAGGTCATCACCGCGGGCCGTGTGGATATGAAGGAGATAGTCCTCGATCCATACCGCAGGATCTGTTGTGCCATCATATGATTCAATGTTCACGGGTTTGAAACCCTCGGGGATTTGATGATCCATTACTTCATCTGTGAAGCATAGTGGGTGTGCAGCGCCTCTGTATTGGGCTATATCACGACGCAGCTCAAACGAGCTTTGTCTACTGTGTTCGACCCGGCCTGATTTACTGTATCCGGAGGGATGATTACCGTCTCATGCCGTGGGGCGCCCACACGATCCGTAGGTCGATCTTGTTTGCCTTGCCTTGTCCTCCAATATATCTCGCAGGTCTGGTGCATTTTCCGGTGCCTTGGTATTTTTTGAGCGGCGCCGGGGTGCGGCTTGAGTGGAGGGCCAAGAAGCCTCTCTGTCGTGGCCACGGGGTGGCCGGTCGGCCGCATCATGCGCTGATGATGTAGGTTAAGGTGCTTCCTCCTCTAATCGGGGTAGCATTTGGGTAGCTCTTGGAGGGGTGTTCGAGTTCATACTCTTCGGCCGCAAGGACTTCAGTCCATCTGTCGGCTAGCATATCTTGATCAGCTCTAAGCTGTTGCTGTTTTTTCTTGAGGCTGCTCGCCATGGCTATAAGCCTTTGAAATGCTCTTGTTCGACGGGATCCTCCGGCACGACAAATTCGTCGTCGTTGAGGCTTGCCTCATCTTTGGAGGGAGGCACATAATTATCGTCCTCGACCTCTCTGACTGCCGCTCTCTCATGAGGGATGGCTTCTCCATCCTCCTGTGCTGAATCTTGCTGGAGGTGGTTGTCTTTGGCACTGACCGGGGTGTTATTATCTCCCGTGCCGGAATCACCGTTTTTGCTTTGGCGGGATTTAGAGCGGCGCCGCTGACGCCGACGCTTAGGCTGCTTCTTGGAGTGGTCATCCTCCGCTGTTCCATCGCCATTGCCTTCTTTTGGGGTATCCACCATGTATATATCATACGACGAGGTGGCTTTCCAGTGCCCTATAGGCGCTGGTTCTTGATCGTCTCCTGCATCGGCGTCCATACCGTCGATGTCTTCGGAGTCGAAGTCAAGCATGTCGGTTAAATCATCGACAATGGCTACGAAGTGGGTGGTGGGTGGGCTTTGAATTTCTTCATCATCTGCATCCCAACCTTGCTGACCATAGTCTGGCTAGGGCTCTCCTGATAAAGAGAGAGACTTTAGTGAATTCGGAATATCGCCGAAGGGCGAGTGCTGAAAGATGTCCGCGGCGGTGAACTCCATGATTGGCGCCCAATCGGGTTCGATCGGTAGGGGCGCGGAGGGCTCGGAGTCTGGAGACGAGTCCGGCTCCTTGGAGTCACGGGCTTCGCAGAGAATAGGGCCGGTGTTCGGCTCGATCGCCGTAGAGATTGCAGCCCCCGAGGTGGTGTCCAACCACCCATCCTCGATTGGCGCAGTTGGCTCCGAATTAAGGGTCGGAGCTGATGCGGGTGCGGCCTCTAGGGCACTGTTCGGCGGCAGAGCTAGATCATGCCCATCGTGACAGTGCGGCGCACTCGGCTGTGGCTCGAATCCATCGAAGATCAAGTCTCCGCAGAGGTCGGCCGTGTAGGTCAAACTTCCAAATCTAACCTGATGGTCAGGGGCGTAGCTTTCGATCTGCTCCAGATGACCAAGCGAATTGGCCCGCAGTGCAAAGCCGCCGAATACGAAGATCTGTCCGGCGAGAAAGGATCGCATCGCTGTTGATGGTCGGAGAAGCCATCGGGCCTAAAAGTGACTACACAGAGGAACTCTCAATGAAAGCACCAATGTTGGTGTCAAAACCGGCAGATTTCAGGTAGGGGGTCCCGAACTGTGCGTCTAGGCGGATGGTATCAGGAGACAAGGGACACGATGTTTTTACCCAGGTTCGGGCCCTCTCGATGGAGGTAAAACCCTACTCCTTCTTGATTAATATTGATGATATGGGTAGTACAAGAGTAGATCTACCACGAGATCAAGGAGGCTAAACCCTAGAAGCTAGCCTATGGTATGATTGTTGTTCGTCCTACGGACCAAAACCCTCCGGTTTATATAGACACCGGAGAGGGCTAGGGTTACACAGAGTCGGTTACAATGGTAGGAGATCTACATATCTGTATCGCCAAGCTTGCCTTCCTGTTGGAAATATGCCCTAGAGGCAATACCAAAAGCATTATTATTATATTTCCTTGTTCATGATGATTGTCTTTATTCATGCTATAATTGTGTTATCCGGAAATCGTAATACATGTGTGAATAATAGACACTAACATGTCCCTAGTAAGCCTCTAGTTGACTAGCTCGTTGATCAACAGATAGTCATGGTTTCCTGACTATGGACATTGGATGTCATTGATAATGAGATCACATCATTAGGAGAATGATGTGATGGACAAGACCCAATCCTAAACATAGCATAAGATCGTATAGTTCGTTTGCTAGAGTTTTTCCAATGTCAAGTATCCGTTCCTTAGACCATGAGATTGTGTAACTCCCGGATACCATAGGAGTGCTTTGGGTGTACCAAACGTCACAACATAACTAGGTGACTATAAAGGTATACTACGGGTATCTCCGAAAGTGTCTGTTGGGTTGACACAGATCAAGACTGGGATTTGTCACTCCGTATGACGGAGAGGTATCACTGGGCCCACTCGGTAATGCATCATCATTATGAGCTCAAATTGACCAAGTGTCTGGTCATGGGATCATGCATTACGGTACGAGTAAAGTGACTTGCCGGTAACGAGATTGAACAAGGTATTGGGATACCGACGATCGAATCTCGGGCAAGTAACATACCGATTGACAAAGGGAATTGTATACGGGGTTGCTTGAATCCTCGACATCGTGGTTCATCCGATGAGATCATCGAGGAGCATGTGGGAGCCAACATGGGTATCCAGATCCCGCTGTTGGTTATTGACCGAAGAGCTATCTCGGTCATGTCTATATGTCTCCTGAACCCGTAGGGTCTACACACTTAAGGTTCGGTGACGCTAGGGTTGTAGGAATATGTATATGCAGTAACCCGAATGTTGTTCAGAGTCCCGGATGAGATCCCGGACGTCACGAGGAGTTCCGGAATGGTCCGGAGGTAAAGAATTATATATAGGAAGTGCTATTTCGGCCATCGGGATAAATTTCGGGGTCACCGGTATTGTACCGGGACCACCGGAAGGGTCCCGGGGGTTCACCGGGTGGGGCCACCTATCCCGGAGGGCCCCATGGGCTGAAGTGGGAAGGGATCCTGCCCAAAGTGGGCTGGGGCGCCACTTCCCTTAGGGCCCATGCGCCTAGGGTGGGGGAAACCCTAAAGGGGGGCGCCCCCTTGCTTGGGGGGCAAGCCCCCCACCCCTTGGCCGCCGCCCCCCTAGGAGATTGCATCTCCTAAGGCCGGCGCCCCCCCCTAGGCCCCCCTATATATAGTGGGGGGATGGAGGACCTCTCACCTTTGCCTTTGGTGCCTCACTCTCCCTCTCCAACACCTCCTACTCCTCCATAGAGCTTGGTGAAGCCCTGCCAGAGTACTGCAGCTCCATCACCACCACGCCGTCGTGCTGCTGCTGGAGCCATCTTCCTCAACCTCTCCTTTCCCCTTGCTGGATCAAGAAGAAGGAGACGTCACACTGACCGTACGTGTGTTGAACGCGGAGGTGCCGTCCGTTCGGCGCTAGGATCTCCGGTGATTTGGATCACGTCGAGTACGACTCCCTCATCCCCGTTCTTTGAACGCTTCCGCTCGCGATCTACAAAGGTATGTAGATGCATCCGATGACTCGTTGCTAGATGAACTCATAGATGGATCTTGGTGAAACCATAGGAAATTTTTTGTTTTCTGCAACATTCCCCAACAGTGGCATCATGAGCTAGGTCTATGCGTAGTTCTCTTTGCACGAGTAGAACACAATTTGTTGTGGGCATAAATGTTGTCAACTTTCTTGCCCCTACTAGTCTTATCTTGCTTCAGCGGTATTGTGGGATGAAGCGGCCCGGACCAACCTTACACGTACGCTTACGTGAGACTGGTTCCACCGACTAACATGCACTAGTTGCATAAGGTGGCTGGCGGATGTCTGTCTCTCCCACTTTAGTTGGAGCGGATTCGATGAAAAGGGTCCTTATGAAGGGTAAATAGAAGTTGACAAATCACGTTGTGGCTTTCACATAGGTAAGAAAACGTTCTTGCTAGAACCCTTTTGCAGCCACGTAAAACTTGCAACAACAATTAGAGGACGTCTAACTTGTTTTTGCAGCAAGTGTTCTGTGATGTGATATGGCCAAAGTTGTGATGAATGATGAATGATATATATGTGATGTATGAGATCAAGTTCTTGTAATAGGAATCACGACTTGCATGTCGATGAGTATGACAACCGGCAGGAGCCATAGGAGTTGTCTCTATTTTTTGTATGACCTGCGTGTCATTGAGAAACGCCATGTAAATTACTTTACTTTATTGCTAAACGTGTTAGCCATAGTAGTATAAGTAATAGTTGGCGAGCAACTTCATGGAGACACGATGATGGAGATCATGGTGTCATGCCGGTGACAAGATGATCATGGAGCCCCAAGATGGACATCAAAGGAGCTATGTGATATTGGCCATATCATGTCACTATTATTATTTGATTGCATGTGATGTTTATCATGTTTTGTACATATTGTTTACTTAGAACGACGGTAGTAAATAAGATGATCCCTCATAATAATTTCAAGAAAGTGTTCCCCCTAACTGTGCACCGTTGCGACAGTTCGTTGTTTCGAAGCACCATGTGATGATCGGGTGTGATAGATTCCAACGTTCACATACAACGGGTGTAAGACAGATTTACACATGCAAACACTTAGGTTGACTTGACGAGCCTAGCATGTACAGACATGGCCTCGGAACACAGAAGACCGAAAGGTCGAGCATGAGTCGTATAGAAGATACGATCAACATGAAGATGTTCACCGACGTTGACTAGTTCGTCTCACGTGATGATCGGACACGGCCTAGTTAACTCGGATCATGTTGTACTTAGATGACTGGAGGGATGTCTATCTGAGTGGGAGTTCATTGAATAATTTGATTAGATGAACTTAATTATCATGAACTAATCTAAAATCTTTACAATATGTCTTGTAGATCAAATGGCCAATGTTGTCCTCAACTTCAACGCGTTCCTAGAGAAAACCAAGCTGAAAGACGATGGAAGCAACTATACGGACTGGGTCCGGAACCTGAGGATCATCCTCATAGCTGCCAAGAAAGATTATGTCCTACAAGCACCGCTAGGTAACGCACCCGTCCCACAGAACCAAGACGTTATGAACGCTTGGCAGACACGTGCTGATGATTACTCCCTCGTTTAGTGCGGCAAGCTTTACAGCTTAGAACCGGGGCTCCAAAAATGTTTTGAGAGACACGGAGCATATGAGATGTTCGAAGAGCTGAAAATGGTTTTCCAAGCTCATGCCCGGGTCGAGAGATATGAAGTCACCGACAAGTTTTTCAGCTGTAAGATGGAGGAAAATAGTTCTATCAGTGAGCACATACTCACAATGTCTGGGTTACATAACCGCTTGACTCAGCTGGGAGTTAATCTCCCGGATGACGCAGTCATTGGCAGAATCCTTCAGTCGCTTCCACCAAGCTACAAGAGCTTTGTGATGAACTTCAATATGCAGGGGATGGAAAAGACCATTCCTGAATTATTTGCAATGCTGAAATCAGCAGAGGTAGAAGTCATAAAGGAACATCAAGTGTTGATGGTGAATAAAACCACTAAGTTCAAGAAAGGCAAGGGTAAGAAGAACTTCAAGAAGGACGGCAAGGGAGTTGCCACGCCCGGTAAGCAAGCTACCGGGAAGAAGCCAAAGAATGGACCCAAGCCCGAGATTGAGTGCTTTTATTGCAAGGGAAGTGGTCACTGGAAGCGGAACTGCCCCAAATACTTAGCCGACAAGAAGGCCGGCAAAACAAAAGGTATATGTGATATACATGTAATTGATGTGTAACTTACCAGTACTCGTAGTAGCTCCTGGGTATTTGATACCGGTGCAGTTGCTCACATTTGTAACTCAAAGCAGGAGCTGCGGAATAAACGGAGACTGGCGAAGGACGAGGTGACGATGCGCGTCAGGAATGGTTCCAAGGTCGATGTGATCGTTGTCGGCACGCTACCTCTACATTTACCTATGGGATTAGTTTTTAACCTTAATAATTGTTATTTAGTGCCAGCTTTGAGCATGAACATTGTATCGGGATCTCGTTTAATTCGAGATGGCTACTCATTTAAATCCAAGAATAATGGTTGTTCTATTTATATGAGAGATATGTTTTATGGTCATGCTCCGATGGTGAATGGTTTATTCTTAATGAATCTCGAGCGTAATGCTAGACATGTTCATAGTGTGAATACCAAAAGATGTAAGGTTGATAATGATAGTCCCACATACTTGTGGCACTGCCGCCTTGGTCACATAGGTGTCAAACGCATGAAGAAGCTCCATGCAGATGGACTTTTAGAGTCTCTTGATTATGAATCATTTGACACATGCGAACCATGCCTCATGGGTAAAATGACCAAGACTCCGTTCTCAGGAACAATGGAGCGAGCAACCAACTTATTGGAAATCATACATACTGATGTGTGCGGTCCAATGAGCGTTGAGGCTCGCGGTGGCTATCGTTATGTTCTCACCCTCACTGATGACTTGAGTAGATATGGGTATGTCTACTTAATGAAACACAAGTCTGAAACCTTTGAAATGTTCAAGGAATTTCAGAGTGAGGTTGAGAATCAACATGACAGAAAAATCAAGTTTTTGCAATCAGATCATGGAGGAGAATACTTGAGTCACGAATTTGGCACACACTTAAGAAAATGTGGAATAGTTTCACAACTCACGCCGCCTGGAACACCTCAGCGTAATGGTGTGTACGAACGTCGTAATCACACTCTATTAGATATGGTGCGATCTATGATGTCTCTTACCGATTTACCGCTATCTTTTTGGGGCTATGCTTTAGAGACTGCCGCATTCACTTTAAATAGGGCTCCGTCAAAATCCATTGAGACGACACCGTATGAATTATGGTTTGGGGAGAAACCTAAGCTGTCGTTTCTAAAAGTTTGGGGATGCGATGCTTATGTCAAGAAACTTCAACCTGAAAAGCTCAAACCCAAGTCGGAAAAATGCGTCTTCATAGGATACCCTAAAGAAACTATTGGGTATACCTTCTACCTCAGATCCGAAGGCAAGATCTTTGTTGCCAAGAATGGATCCTTTCTAGAGAAAGAGTTTCTCTCGAAAGAAGTAAGTGGGAGGAAAGTAGAACTTGATGAAGTATTACCTCTTGAACCGGAAAATGGCGCAACTCAAGAAAATGTTCCTGAGGTGCCTACACCGACTAGAGAGGAAGTTAATGATGATGATCATGAAACTTCAGATCAAGTTACTACTGAACTTCGTAGGTCCACATGGACACATTCCGCACCAGAGTGGTACGGCAACCCTGTCTTGGAAATCATGTTGTTAGACAATGGTGAACCTTCGAACTCTGAAGAAGCGATGGCGGGCCCGGATTCCGACAAATGGCTAGAAGCCATGAAATCCGAGATAGGATCCATGTATGAAAACGAAGTATGGACTTTGACTGACTTGCCCGTCGAGAGGCGAGCCATAGAAAATAAATGGATCTTTAAGAAGAAGACAGACGCGGATGGTAATGTGACCATCTATAAAGCTCGGCTTGTCGCTAAGGGTTATCGACAAGTTCAAGGGGTTGACTATGATGAGACTTTCTCACCGGTAGCGAAGCTAAAGTCCGTCCGAATCATGTTAGCAATTGCCGCATTCTATGATTATGAGATATGGCAAATGGACGTCAAAACGGCATTCCTTAATGGTTTCCTTAAGGAAGAATTGTATATGATGCAGCCGAAAGGTTTTGTCGATCCTAAGAATGCTGACAAGGTGTGCAAGCTCCAATGCTCGATTTATGGGCTGGTGCAAGCATCTCGGAGTTAGAACATTCACTTTGATGTGATGATCAAAGTGTTTGGGTTTACGCAGACTTATGGAGAAGCCTGCGTTTACAAGAAAGTGAGTGGGAGCTCTGTAGCATTTCTCATATCATATGTAGATGACATACTTTTGATGCGAAATGATATAGAACTCTTGGAGAGCATTAAGGCCTACTTGAATAAGAGTTTTTCAATGAAGGACCTTGGAGAAGCTGCATATATATTAGGCATCAGGATCTATAGAGATAGATCAAGACGCCTCATAGGTCTTTCAGAAAGCACATACCTTGATAAGATATTGAAGAAGTTCAATATGGATCAATCTAAGAAAGGGTTCTTGCCTGTGTTGCAAGGTGTGAAATTGAGCTCAGCTCAATGTCCGACCACGGCAGAAGATATAGAAGAGATGAGTGTCATCCCCTATGCCTCAGCCATAGGTTCTATTATGTATGCCATGCTGTGTACCAGACCTGATGTAAACCTTGCCGTAAGTTTGGTAGGTAGGTACCAAAGTAATCCCGGCAAGGAACACTGGACAGCGGTCAAGAATATCCTGAAGTACCTGAAAAGGACTAAGGAAATGTTTCTCGTTTATGGAGGTGACGAAGAGCTCGTCGTAAAGGGTTACCTCGATGCTAGCTTCAACACAGATCTGGATGACTCTAAGTCACAAACCAGATACGTGTATATTTTGAATGGTGGGGAAGTAAGCTGGTGCAGTTGCAAGCAGAGTGTCATGGCGGGATCTACATGTGAGGCGGAGTACATGGCATCCTCGGAGGTAGCGCATGAAGCAATTCGGGTGAAGGAGTTCATCACCGACCTAGGAGTCATACCCAATGCGTCGGGGCCAATCAAACTATTCTGTGACAACACTAGAGCTATTGCACATGCCAAGGAGCCTAGGTTTCACAAGAAGACCAGGCACAAAAAGCGTCGCTTCAACTCCATTCGTGAAAATGTTCAAGATGGAGACATAGATATTTGTAAAGTACATACGGACCTGAATGTAGCAGATCCGTTGACTAAACCTCTCCCTAGAGCAAAACATGATCAACACCAGAATTCCATGGGTGTTCGATTCATCATAATGTAACTAGATTATTGACTCTAGTGCAAGTGGGAGACTGTTGGAAACATGCCCTAGAGGCAATAATAAAAGAATTATTATATTTCCTTGTTCATGATAATTGTCTTTATTCATGCTATAATTGTGTTATCCGGAAATCGTAATACATGTGTGAATAATAGACACCAACATGTCCTTAGTAAGCCTCTAGTTGACTAGCTCGTTGATCAACAGATAGTCATGGTTTCCTGACTATGGACATTGGATGTCATTGATAACGAGATCACATCATTAGGAGAATGATGTGATGGACAAGACCCAATCCTAAACATAGCATAAGATCGTATAGTTCGTTTGCTAGAGTTTTTCCAATGTCAAGTATCCTTTCCTTAGACCATGAGATCGTGTAACTCCCGGATACCGTAGGAGTGCTTTGGGTGTACCAAACGTCACAACGTAACTAGGTGACTATAAAGGTATACTACGGGTATCTCCGAAAGTGTCTGTTGGGTTGACACGGATCAAGACTGGGATTTGTCACTCCGTATGACGGAGAGGTATCACTAGGCCCACTCGGTAATGCATCATCATTATGAGCTCAAAGTGACCAAGTGTCTGGTCACGGGATCATGCATTACAGTACGAGTAAAGTGACTTGCCGGTAACGAGATTGAACAAGGTATTGGGATACCGACGATCGAATCTCGGGCAAGTAACATACTGATTGACAAAGGGAATTGTATACGGGGTTGCTTGAATCCTCGACATCGTGGTTCATCCGATGAGATCCCGCTGTTGGTTATTGACCGGAGAGCTATCTCGGTCATGTCTATATGTCTCCCGAACCGGTAGGGTCGACACACTTAAGGTTCGGTGACGCTAGGGTTGTAGGAATATGTATATGCAGTAACCCGAATGTTGTTCGGAGTCCCGAATGAGATCCCGGACGTCACGAAGAGTTTCGGAATGGTCTGGAGGTAAAGAATTATATATAGGAAGTGCTATTTCGGCCATCGGGATAAGTTTCAGGGTCACCGGTATTGTACCGGGACCACCGGAAGGGTCCCGGGGGTTCACTGGGTGGGGCCACCTATCCCGGAGGGCCCCATGGGCTGAAGTGGGAAGGGATCCAGCCCAAAGTGGGCTGGGGCGCCACTTCCCTTAGGGCCCATGCGCCTAGGGTGGGGGAAACCCTAAAGGGGGGCTCCCCCTTGCTTGGGGGGCAAGCCCCCCACCCCTTGGTCGCCGCCCCCTAGGAGATTGCATCTCCTAGGGCCGCCGCCCCCCCTAGGCCCCCCTATATATAGTGGGGGGATGGAGGACCTCTCACCTTTGCCTTTGGTGCCTCCCTCTCCCTCTCCAACACCTGCTCCTCCTCCATAGAGCTTGGCGAAGCCCTGCCGGAGTACTGCAGCTCCATCACCACCAAGCCGTCGTGCTGCTACTGGAGCCATCTTCTTCAACCTCTCCTTTCCCCTTGCTGGATCAAGTAGAAGGAGACGTCACACTGACTGTACGTGTGTTGAATGCGGAGGTGCCGTCCGTTCGGTGCTAGGATCTCCGGTGATTTGGATCATGTCGAGTACGACTCCCTCATCCCCGTTCTTTGAATGCTTCCGCTCGCGATCTACAAAGGTATGTAGATGCATCCGATCACTCATTGCTAGATGAACTCATAGATGGATCTTGGTGAAACCGTAGGAAATATTTTGGTTTCTGCAACGTTCCCCAACACTTCCACGTCAAGGAAAGTCCCTTCCGGACGCGGGACGAAGTCTTCAATCTTGTATCTTCATAGTCCAGGAGTCCGGCCGAAGGTATAGTCCGGCTATCCGGACACCCCATAATCCAGGACTCCCTCAGTTAGGGTTACACAAGGTCAGTTACAAATGAGGAGATATCCACATACATATTGCCTAGCTTACCTTCCACGCCAAGTAGAGTCCCATCCGGACACGAGACGAAGTCTTCAATCTTGTATCTTCATAGTCTAACAGTCCGGCCAATGAAGATAGTCCGGCTGTCCGAAGACCCCCTAATCCAGGACTCCCTCAGTAGCCCCTGAACCAGGCTTCAATGACGATGAGTCCGGCGCGCAGTTGTCTTCGGCATTGCAAGGCGGGTTCCTTCTCCAAATACATTACATAAGAAGTTGAATATGAGGATAGTGTCCGACCCTGCAAAATAAGTTCGCAGATCTAATTTGCTGGCTTGTTTTGACAGCATGATGTTATGTCATGGCCCGGTGATTATTCGAACCGTTTCTTTTAACCAGCCCCGCACATAATGCGAGGCAGTTTTTCGACACGTCTTGTCAAAGCAGAGATCGTGTCCCCTTATTACGGGATTCTCATCAATACGGGCGTGGGTAACTCAACCGCACCATCAATACGGGGGATAAGCGAGTTTTACTAGGCAAGTGGGGACGTTTAATTCTGTCCACCCATATAAAGGGATAAGGATTCACCTTTCTACCCATGCCTTCTTCCTCCTCTGCTCATCCGCTCACGCATACTCGAGCTCTACCGCCCAAGCCCTCACTTCCATCTCAACCTTCTCCAACCATGTCCGGAGCAGGAGGCAAGTGGATGGTCTCCTCCGTCACAGAGGGAGACATCAAGAAACTGAGGACAGCCAAATACCTGCATGACGATATCACGCACCGGCTCCCAGATGAGGGAGAGCACATCCCCACCCCAGAGCCCCATGAGCGGGTGGTATTCCTCACCCATTTCCTCCGCGGACTAGGATTCCCTCTCCATCCCTTCGTCCGGGGGCTCATGTTTTATTACGGCCTGGATTTCCATGATCTAGCCCCAAACTTCATCCTCAACATCTCAGCGTTTATTGTCGTGTGCGAGGCCTTCCTCCGCATCAAGCCCCACTTCGGCTTATGGCTGAAGACCTTCAATGTCAAGTTGAAGGTAGTGAGCAGCCGCAAGGCGGAGTGCGGAGGCGCCATGGTGGGCAAGATGTCCAACATCACATGGCTCGAGGGCACCTTCGTGGACACCATAAAGGGGTGGCAATCGGGGTGGTTCTATATCACCGAGCCGCACGACCCCGCATGGGTAGCGGCCCCCGAGTTCCGATCTGGCATCCCCATGCGGCTCACCTCCTGGGAGAAGGGCCTGTCCTGGGGTAATTCAAAAGAGCTGTCCGGACTCCACTCATGTATTCAGAACATGGTGGATAAGAAGCTCAAGCTTGTCAACATAGTCCAAGTTATGCTCGTTCGCCGGATACTCCCGTGCCAACAACGGGAGTTTTCCTTGTGGGAGTTCAATCCAGCGCAGCACCGAACTCTGAACAGGCTCTTCGACACGACTCATGAAGATGCCTGGAGGGTGTTGTTCAAGGGCGCTGCGGTCCCTCCCCCCATTACTGAGGATCGCGGATTCAGCGCGAAGCGCCACGCCAGTACGGTAAGTTGTTTTGCCTCCTACAGGATATTTGTTTTATATATAGATTGGCTCTATGCGGGATCTAAACTCCCATAAATTTGACAGGACTGGCAGAAGATGGCCAGACAGATCGACTTTCCGGCTCCCTTGCCCGAAGGCCCCGCAGACGCTCTTCGGACGAAGATGCTGACTCCGGCCCCTTATAAGGTGTTGGAGAAGACCAAGAAGGCCAAGGGAGCTCGAAAGAGTTCCCGGCGCCAGGCGTCATCGGACTCACCGTCCGATGACTCTCCGGCGCACTCTTCCCCCGAAGACGAGGAAGAGGAAGGAGAGGCTCCCCCACCGACTGGGGGAGACAAGAAAAGGAAGGCCTCCCCAACTGGGGAGGCCGAAGGGTCCAAGAAGGGAAGGACGCTCCTTCCGGACAGCTCTACCGCCGCCGACAAAAGTGAAGAAGAGTGGTTGCCCAGGGGCAAGCCCCATGGGAGATCGTAAGTGTTCGGATACCAAAGTAATCCATAGGATTCCTTTGTCGCATTGCTTTCCCTAACGCCAAACTCAATTGTGCAGGCCGCCCCCAGCCAATATCGAGGTATCCTCGGACGGCTCCCTGGGTGCGTCGGACATGGATAGCGATCCAGTCCCGATGGCCACCTCCCCTCATCCAGCCAACGACACCGAGGTGCTGTCTCAAGAGGCACCGGACCGAGGGGGGACAGTCCCGGAGGCACCGCAAGGCAACCTTCCGGACTCCGGGAGTCGAGGGGACGGGGTCCCCGAGAACTCCAAGTTCAGCCCTCAGCCGAACACCGCGCCGGACCCTCCAATGGCTCCGAGCTCGGGTAGGCGGTCCCCTTCTAAGGAGGGTGAGACGCCTGTGCCGGTGACCTCTATCCATCCAGAGGCACCGGACACTATGTTGGAAGCGCTTCGCAGCGCTTCCATCAAGGAGGAGCACCGCACTATCATGAGTGCGGTGATCCAGAAGGTTCAGTCCGCCAAGAGCGGATTGACTGAAGCCTGTACTAGCCTTCTAACAGGCTTCGAGGTAAGTGTTTAAAATGTAGTAGAAATATTACCGCATAGACAGTAGCCCCTGATACTTTGTTCGGTGTTCACAAAGAAAAGCCGAACAGAGGATCAAATAACATCGCAGGAGTCTAATATAAGTATGTAAATATGCATATGCAGGCTTCGCTGCTGGCGTCCGCCGCACTAACTGCGGAGGTCGCCGTACTGAAGGAGGCCCTCGAGGGGTCCCAAAAAGAGCTCGGCCTTGCTAAGAGGCAGATCGAGGAGAACAAGGGTAAGTAATACCCCGTCTATAGATGAGGAAAAGGACGCGACTACTAAATGACAGGATCATTGTATGTTTGCCAGGGGGCACAACCAAGGTGGTGACCCTGAAGCAAGCGATGTCCCAGGCCGAAGAGAAGGCGGCATAGGAGCGCATCGAGCATGATAGGCACGAGGCTCGGGTGGGCGAGGTGCAGCAAGAGCTCCAGGCTCTCGTGACAAAGCACGAGACGTTGGAGCTTGACTTGAAGACGAGAGAGTCTGAGCTTGCCGCGGCCCGTGGGAGCGCGAAGAGTGCCAAGGCCGAGGCCCAGAAGGCCCTTTAGGAGATCGACGCGATGAAGAAGATAGCGGCAGGTAAGGCTTTCTATATGCAAAGCAAGCATGCAACGATGAATTACCGATTACTTACCCGAATCCGGAGCTCTTCAGGCGCATTCGTAGATTTGTCCTGCAGTGTGTCCGATGCCCCACTATTCTACCAGGCCGAGGACGGAAGCTCGACGGAGAAGCTGTTCTGGTCTCAGTATGCTGAGGCCGAACATCCGGTGCCAATGAGCGACCAGCTGAAGCAGATGGCCGAGCTACATAAGGCGGCCGATCAGGCCATGAAGGGCTTCATAGTTCGGTTGTGGCCTGGCGACGCCCTTCCGAACAGCTTCTTCGGCCTGGTGAGGCGGGTTGTGGATGCCTGCCCATGGCTGGAGGTCATCAAGCGATCCATCTACATTGAAGGTGCACGCCGGGCCTTCGCCCGTGTAAAAACGCAGTGGGTCAAGCTAGACGCCGTGAAGCTGATCAAGGAGGGGCCACCGGAGGGCAAGGAGCACTGCCACCCCGAGATGTACTAGGAGGGTGTTCTGCCGAGCGCCCGTCTTATCGCGGATGAGTGTTCGCAAAATGTAATATTTGAATGAGACTTGCTCGGTTTGTCCTGTATGTATGAAAACTTGTATCATTTTCGCTATGCAACGCTTGTGTGAATTTAAAATATTACCTTCTGTTTGGCTGTTTATCCAATCTGAGAGATGGGTAGTCCTCGGCTTCTGCCCCCATGCCACGAGTGCCGGGGTGTTCGGGATAAACCTGAGCACTCTTGTTCCCATGTTTGGGTCCTTCGAGGGAGGTGCTCAGCACAACAAACAAGGCAACCGGACTAATAATGCTTTATCACTCTCACTTAGCCATAGAATTCTATAATTTTAAATTTCGGCGAAGCCCCTGGTAATCGGAAGGCCGAATTCGGGGCGCGATACACGCCTGTAAGCCGGACGGAGCCGGCCCCTCACCCTAAGCGGCATAAGTCTTTAGGGACTCGAAAAACCTCGCCGAACAGCAACCAGTCTCTCGCCTTATCATGACAGTCAGTTTTAGCTTTCTCTACTGAGGTGCTCGACCCGGCAGAACCGGGGCACAATCGCAGTAGTTCTCCTAGCGCTACCTTAGCTGATAGAGCGGAACGTAAGGTACCAAAACATTGGAGCCGGGCAAACCCAACATTTGACCAAAGACATGATTTGTTGCTGATGCATATAATGCTATAAGTTCGGGGTGCCGCACTTGTGAAAGTGTTCGGACTTTTCACACCATATTGTGGGTACGTAAGCCCCTGGTGCATTGGCTGTACCAGAGTGTACGGTTGCTAGGCGTCATTAATGAACACATAGATATGTATACATATAACAAAAATGCGATAATAGTCGTAATGTCACACATTGTATATTAAAAAATTGCATTAAAGCAGAGTGATACAGATAGTGTAATGAGCAAAAGAGTAGGACTATGTCCCTTCCAAGGGCGAGCTGAGGAATTATATGAAATCTGTAATCCACCTGGGAATTCCGTAGTCGTCGGCCTCCTTGGTTGTTGTATCATGTGTTCGGCAATAGAGCTGCCGGACAGTGTTTCCAGAGATTGAAGTCCTGAAAGAAAAAGAAAAATAACCAAACGGGAAGCCCCCGGTGCGGTTTAGGCCGTGTTTTGGGACGTGCCGTAGTTGTGCCTCCCCCTCCCCATCTATGCCCATGGTATTTTTAATGCGTAATGATGTACGCGTGGCACGGACAACGTCGTTGGGCTGGGGTTGGGGTGGCCGTCGTATTGCTACGCAAGCTCAGATCGTGCCAGGAGGTTTGTTTGCCGATTGCCCCGAGCACGCTTGAAGGTGTCCGGGCTTTGAAACGCCGAACTGGTAGATTGCCTTGAAAGGCTGCTTTGCGGTTCTGCTGCGAGGGCCGCGGTGTGCTCCTATGTTCGGAGAGAGCGCTCTGTGTTTCCATTGACTGTAATAACTCCGCGAGGTCCTGGCATCTTGAGCTTGAGGTATGCATAATGTGGTGCCGCATTGAATCTAGCGAATGCAGTTCGTCTGAGCAGTGCGTGATAACAACTCAGGAACGGGACTATATCGAAGATTAACTCTTCGCTTCAGAAGTTATCCGGGGATCCGAAGACCACTTCCAGTGTAATTGAGCCTGTGCAGTGGGCCTCTACGCCTAGAATGACGCCTTTAAAGTCGTCTTTGTGGGTTTGATCATTGAGGGGTCTATACCCATTTTGCACACTGTGTCCTGATAAAGCAGGTTTGGGCTACTGCCGCCGTCCATGAGGACTAGAGTGAGGTGAAATCCATCGATGATTGGGTCTAGGACCAGTGTGGTGAATCCGCTGTGACGGATACTAGTGGGGTGGTCCCTGCGATCAAAGGTGATCGGACAGGAGGACCAAGGGTTGAACTTCAGGGCGACTGGCTCCAGCGCATATACGTCCCTGAGCGCACGCTTCTGCTCCCTCTTGGGGATGTGGGTTGCGTATATCATGTTCACCGTCCTCGCTTGCGGGGCAAACCTCTTCTGTCCTCCAGTGTGCGGCTGCCCGGGTTCTTCCTCGTCATCGCTATGTGGCCCCTTGTCCTTGTTTTCGGCAATTAACTTGCCGGCCTGCTTGAACACCCAACAATCCCTGTTGGTGTGATTGGCTGGCTTGTCTGGGGTACCGTATATTTGACACGAGCGATCGAGTATACGGTCCAAGCTGGATGGACCCAACATACTTTGTTTGAATGGCTTTTTCCGTTGACCGGGTTTAGAGCCTTTGAATCCGGCATTGACTGTCGTATCCTCAGTACTTTCGCCGTTAATGCGGCGTTTATGCTTGTTGCGACATGACCTGTTGTTGCCGTCCTTGGTATCTGAGGTACCATGGTTCTTTGATATGTTGTTACTGCGAGCCAACCAGCTGTCTTCTCCCGCACAAAAGCGGGTCATGAGCGTCGTGAGGGTTGCCATAGATTTCGGCTTTTCCTGACCAAGGTGCCGGGCTAGCCACTCGTCTTGGATGTTGTGCTGGAAAGCCGCTAAGGCCTCCGCATCCGGACATTCGACGATTTGGTTTTTCGTTGTAAGGAACCGAGTCCAGAATTGCCTGGCCGATTCTTCTGGCTGCTGAACTATGTGGCTCAAGTCATTGGCGTCTGGTGGTCGCACATAAGTGCCCTGAAAGTTGTCGAGGAATGCGGCTTCCAGATCTTCCCAACAGCTAACGGAGTCCGCTAGCAAGCTATTAAGCCAATGTCGTGCTGGTCCTTTGAGTTTTAGTGGGAGGTACTTGATGGCATGTAAGTCATCACCGCGGGCCATGTGGATGTGGAGGAGGAAGTTCTCAATCCATACCGCGGGATCTGTTGTGCCATCGTATGTTTCAATGTTTACAGGTTTGAAACCTTCTGGTAATTGAAGTTCCATTACTTTGTATGTGAAGCATAAGGGGTGTGCGGCGCCTCTGTATTGGGCTATATCGCGATGTAGCTCGTATGGGTCCTGCCCGCTATGTTCGGCCCGGCCAGATTTGCTTTTGCTGTATCCGGCGTGACGTTTACCATCTCGTAGAGTGGTGCGCCCTCGTGATCCGTAGATCGATCTTGAGTGCTTTGCTTTGTCCTCCAATATGTCTCGCAGGTCTGGCGTATCTCCCCATGCCTTTTTATTTGGATGGCGTTGGGGTGGAGGCTAAGCTTTCGGCATGAATGCCTCTCTATCGCGGCCACGAGGTGGCCGATCAGCCTTATCATGCGCTTCTTCCTCCAGTCGAGGTAGTAACCTGAGCCTTGGGTAACTCTTGGAGGGACGCTCGAGTTTATATTCCTCGGCTGCGAGGACTTCAGTCCATTTGTCAGCTAGCAGATCTTGATCAGCTTGAAGCTGCTGCTGCTTTTTCTTCAGGCTATTTCCCGTGGCCATAAGCCTACGCTTGAAGCGCCCTTGTTCGACGGGATCCTCTGGTATGGCGAATTCATCGTCGCCAAGGCTTGCCTCGTCTTCGGAGGGGGGCATGTAATTGTCATCTTCCTCCTCTCCGCCAGCCGCTCTCTCAGGAGAGCTGGCTCCTTCATCCTCCTGATCTAACTCTTGCTGGAGGGGGTTTTCATTGTCTTCGGCGCTATCCAGAGTGTTATTATCTCCTGTGCCGGTATCACCACTTTTGCTTTGGCGGGACTTAGAGCGGTGCTGCTGACGTCAGCGCTTGGGTTGCTTCTTGGAGGGGTCATCCTCCGCTATCTCGTCGACGTTGCCTTCGTTGGGTGTATCCACCATGTATATGTCATACGACGAGGTGGATTTCCAGTGCCCTATAGGTGCTGGTTCATGTTCGTCTCCTACATCATCATCCATACCGTCGATGTCTTCGGAGTCGAAGTCGAGCATGTTGGTTAAATCATCGACAGTGGCTACAAAGTGGGTGGTGGGTGGGCGTCGAATTTCTTCGTCGTCCGCATCCCAGTCCTGTTGGCCATGATCCAGCCAGGGCTCTCCTGACAAAGAGAGAGAGAGACCTTAGTGAATTCAGAATGTTGCCGAAGGGCGAGTGCTGAAAGATATCCGCAGCGGTGAATTCCATGATCGGCGCCCAGTCGGAATCGATTGGCAAGGGAGCGGATGGTTCGGGGTCTGGAGGAGAGTCCGGCACCTTGGAGTCACGGGCTGCGTAGAGGATTATGCTAGTGTTCGGCTTGATCGCCGTTGAGACTGCAGCCCCTGTGGCAGTGTTTAGCCACCCATCCTCGATTGGTGCAGCTGGCTCTGAGCTAAGGGCCAGAGCTGGTGTGGGCACGGCCTCTGGAGTACCGTCTGGTGGCAGAGCTAGGTCATGCCCATCGAGACAGTGCGGCGCGCCCGGCTGTGGCTCGAATCCGTCGAAGATCAAGTCTCCGCGGATGTCGGCCGTGTAGTTCAAACTTCCAAATCTGACCTGATGGCCAGGGGCGTAGCTTTCAATCTGCTCCAGATGGCCAAACGAATTAGCCCGCAGTGCAAAGCCGCCGAATACGAAGATCTGTCCGGGGAGAAAAGTCTCACCCTGGACCGCATCGCTACCGATGATAGTAGGAGCCATCAAGCCTAACGGCAACGACACAGAGGAACTCTCAATGGAAGCACCAATGTCGGTGTCAAAACCGGTGGATCTCGGGTAGGGGGTCCCGAACTATGTGTCTAGGCCGGATGGTAACATGAGGCAAGGGACACGAAGTTTTACCCAGGTTCGGGCCCTCTTGATGGAGGTAAAACCCTATGTCCTGCTTGATTAATATTGAAGATATGGGTGTTACAAGAGTAGATCTACAACGAGATCAGAGAGGCTAAACCCTAGAAGCTAGCCTACGGTGTGATTGTATGTTGTGATTGTTGTCCTATGGACTAAAGCCCTCCGGTTTATATAGACACCGGAGAGGGTTAGGGTTACACAAGGTTGGTTACAAAGGAGGAGATATCCATATACGTATTGCCTAGCTTGCATTCCACGCCAAGTAGAGTCCCATCCGGACACGAGACGAAGTCTTCAATCTTGTATCTTCATAGTCTAACAGTCCGGCCAATGGAGATAGTCCGGCTGTCCGGAGACCCCCTAATCTAGGACTCCCTCAGCTGCTACCTCCATCCATGAGCACCTTGGCAAACTTATAACCCCCAACCCGTGGTGCCATCACCAAAGCCAGATGACCCGGATTATCGACCCGGGGTGGATGATCCTCTCGACTCCATACAATAGGCTGCTCAGACCATCATAGATAATGTGGGACCGCTGGCTCAACGGCGTTCACAACTCTCTTGTGAAGCTTATGATCCCGTTTACACAAACTGGTGGAAAACGTTGTACTGCCCACTATTCAATTGTTTTGGATTGCTCTGATAACCGGACTGCTGCTGATGTTGATTCCCCTGACTATTCTGCTGATTGTAACCACCGTGACCTTGAAACCCGGAACTTGAACCACCGCTTCCATGACACGGACCATGAGAGACGGACCCTGATCCGCCATTTGGGCCATGGTGGCACTGGATGGATTCCTGAAAGATCCTCATTATGTTGCAATCCTTCCACGAATGAGTAGCCATCTTACGATCCGTTTCGTGTGTTTGGACATGGCTGATTTACCATTGCTTCAAGGTCAAATCCTGCCCTTAGAGCCAGCGGCCCTGTCTATCCCCTACGGCGCTGGTTGTCATTGTGTGCACCTGTGTTGGCCACAAAGTCATCAGTTTTGCGCTTACCGTTGCTGCCTTGATTGGTAGTGTTGTACTGTTGTCCCTTCATGCCGTTACTCTTCTTTCCCTTTCCCGATCTTTCATCCTCAGAGTCGGGGTCCTTGGTACCATCAGAGTCGGCATACTTAACAAGAGCCGCCATCAGCTCGCCCATGTAGTTGCAATGACGCTTGAGCCGCCCAAGCTTCTACTTGAGTGGAATGAACCAGCAATTTTTCTCCAACATCAGAACCACCGAGCCAACATTGATATTATCTGAAGAATGTATGATAGTTGAGACCCGGCGCACCCAGTTGGTTGTTGACTCGCCTTCAGCCTGAATGCAAGAAACCAAATCCAAAATCGACATAGGCTGCTTGCACGTGTCTTTGAAATTCTGTATAAACCTGGCCTTCAGCTCCGCCCATGACACGATGGAATTAGCCGGCAACCCCTTCAACCAGGTACGAGCCGTCCCCTCCAACATCATGGTGAAGTATTTAGCGTATGCAACCTCACTAACATCCAACATCTCCATGGCCATCTCATAAATCTCCACCCACGCCTCAAGGGGTTGATCGGGTGTGTAATTAGGCACCTTACGAGGGCCTTTGAAGTCCTTGGGCAGAAGCTCGTTGCGTATAGCTGCCGTTAGACACGACACACCAAAAGCCTGGAAGTCACATCTGCCTCAATTGAAGTTGTCGGGTAAACCGGCACATGCTGATGAGCCGCTAGTTGAGCCGCCAGCTCAGCCTCCCGACGTGCTCTGGCCTAGTCCACCAAATCCTGTGCGTTGGCTCCATTGCATGCCCGGTCATGTCCGTGAGGTTGGTTATGGCACCATTCAGTACTTGAGACCACTAGCGAGTCAATGTGCCTGCTATAGCTCCGGCTTGGACGAGGGGTCTCATGAATCCGATCACGACTATAAGAATAAGCCTGCTGCTGCGCCAGAGCTGTTTGAAGAAGCTCCCTGGCCCTTTGGGTTTCAACCACTGCTGGAGTTTCACCTTCGATGGGTAGAGCCGCAATCGGGTGGCTGCAGCAATCATGTTGTCCAGGGGTGGAGTAATGACCCGGTGGTGTCACCACGCGCTGAGGCGGAGTGCTGTTTATATGCGGCTAGCTGGGCGGTTTAACATTCCGATTCACCACCGGTGGGTTACTGGCCCCAGCTCCAGGGGTGTTGAAGAGATCCCCCGACTCGTAAACCAAGGGCAAACGACTCCGGTGCTTCCTCCTCAAGACTTCGTGTGAAGCGTTCTGATCTACCCTAAGCCGATATGAATCTGCTTGAATCCGCTGTGCTTGGGCGTCCAAAACGGCTTGTTCTACAACCATCCTAGCATTTTCTGCCGCTAAGTATACCTTAGCTTGCGCTATTCCATCACATAATTTAGCCACTTCTACCTTCTGTTGCTCCTGGTTTTCTGGGGTTACCTCAACTTCCATTAGAGTCGCCAGAGCATCCAATAGATTTGTTAAGACTTGAGCCGGCGGGCGGGCTAAACCGCCAGCCCCGGCTGCTGTAACTGTAGCTGCATCAGAAGTCATAGTCGCGGCGGCTGTTGAGCCAAGAACCGACTGTGTGCCAGCCATGAAGATCGCCACCCTATTCAGTGGCTCACGGGGGTCCAAAATACTGTCGCCATCGGAACAACCCCCAAGCCTTCCATCTTGCAGCTGATACATTGAATTGGTCTCGCCCGCGGATTCGTCATCAGAGCAGATTTCCGTCTCACCGCCAGAGACAGAGCCTTCCAACTCAGCCCCATAGGTGAACCCAACGAAGACATGCCTTACGACGGGCTGAGCCCAGGCGGGTCATGCACGCTGAGCAGTCTCAATGATGCCGGTGGAGATGTTCGGCTTAGGGCCCAGCTCGCCGATCTTGCCGATGAAGACGTCGATTCCACCGAAGGGGATTCGGTACCCATACTCAATTGAGCTGGCCTCGGGGCCCCAGCCTGCATCGTCGATGTAGAACTTGCCGCGACGACTCCTGGTCATCCGGCCCACAGCGTATCCCTTGAACCCTTCGAAGCTGCCCTTTAAGAACTCGAAACCACCGTGCGCTGGCCCCATGGTGGGCGCCAACTGTCGTGGAAGTGTCATGGCAGATGTCCTCATAGAAGGACCTAGTTGTGTAGCCATTGCGACGAGGTTAGCTTAAAGGGGTTAAACGGGACAAAGGACACAGAGAGTTTATACTGGTTCGGCCCCTTACGGTGAAGGTAAAGGCCTACTCCAGTTGAGGTGGTATTGCTAGGGTTTTGATTACCAGGGAGCGAATATGCTTTGCCCGGCTCTCGACTTGATGTTTCTTGCCCTAAGCCGCTGCCGGGTTGTCCCCTTATATACATGGGTTGACGCCCTGTGGCCTATAGAGTCCCGACCGGCTCATACAACGTGTCCGACTCGGTGACGTATCTTACATGCCTTATATTACAAGCCTACACATACAAGGCGGTTTATATTTACGGCCCTTAAGCGGCCTCTAGGCTTGGGCCTTCTACAAGCCTAACTGTGAACCGCCATCTTGTATACTCTTGGGCTTCATTGAGATGAACCGCCACTATGGTTGACTGATGCCTACTACACAACCTTCTTCTTGTAGATGTTGTTGGGCCTCCAAATGCAGAGGTTTGTAGGACAGTAGCAAATTTCCCTCAAGTGGATGACCTGAGGTTTATCAATTCGTGGGACACGTAGGATGAAGATGGTCTCTCTCAAGCAACCCTGCAACCAAATAACAAAGGGTGTCTTGTGTCCCCAACACACCCAATACAATGGTAAATTGTATAGGTGCACTAGTTCGGCGAAGAGATGGTGATACAAGTGCAATATGGATGGTTGATATAGGTTTTTGTAATCTGAAAATATAAAAACAGCAAGGTAACTAATGATAAAAGTGAGCACAAACGGTATTGCAATGCGTTGAAACAAGGCCTAGGGTTCATACTTTCACTAGTGCAAGTTCTCTCAACAATAATAACATAATTGGATCATATAACTATCCCTCAACATGCAAGAAAGAGTCACTCAAAAGTCGCTAATAGCGGAGAACAAACGAAGAGATTATTGTAGGGTACAAAACCACCTCAAAGTTATTCTTCTCGATCAATCCGTTGGGCTATTCATATAAGTGTCACAAACAACCCTAGAGTTCGTAGTAAAATAACACCTTAAGACGCAAATCAACCAAAACCCTAATCTCACTTAGATACTCCAATCACACCTCAAGTATCTGTGGGTATGATTATACGATATGCATCACACAATCTCAGATTCATCTATTCAACCAACACAAAGAACTTCAAAGAGTGCCCCAAAGTTTCTACCGAAGAGTCAAGACGAAAACGTGTGCCAACCCCTATGCATAAGTTCACGAGGTCACGGAACTCGCAAGTTGATCACCAAAACATACATCAAGTGGATCACGTGATTTCCCATTGTCACCATAGATAAGCACATGCAAGACATACATCAAGTGTTCTCAAATCCTTAAAGACTCAATCCGATAAGATAACTTCAAAGGGAAAACTCAATTCATCACAAGAGAGTAGAGGGGGAGAAACATCATAAGATCCAACTATAATAGCAAAGGTTGAGATACATCAAGATCGTTCCGAATCAAGAACACGAGAGAGAGAGAGAGAGAGAGAGAGAGAGAGATCAAACACATAGCTGCTGGTACATACCCTCAGCCCCGAGGGTGAACTACTCCCTCCTCATCATGGAGAGCGTCGGGATGATGAAGATGGCCATTGGAGAGGGATTCCCCCCTCCGACAGGGTGCCGAAATGGGTCTAGATTGGTTTTCGGTGGCTACGGAGGCTTCTGGCGGCAGAACTCCCGATCTCTGTTATTTTCTGGAGGTTTCTGTATTTATAGGAATTTTTGGCGTCGGTGTGATGTCAAGGAGGTGCCTGAGTCATCCACGAGGTAGGCCCACGCGCCCGGGGGGTGGGCGCGCCCCCACCCTCGTGGACGCCCCAGGACTGTTCTGGCCCAACTCTTTTACTTCGGGGTCTTCTTTGGTCCATAAAAAAGCGTCAAAAATTGGCACGTCAATTGGACTCCGTTTGATATTCCTTCTATGTAAAACTCAAAAACAAGGAAAAAACAGAAACTGGCACTGGGCTCAAGGTTAATAGGTTAGTCCCAAAAATCATATAAAATAGCATATAAATGCATATAAAACATCCAAGGTTGATAATATAATAGCATGGAACAATCAAAAATTATTGATACGTTGGAGACGTATCAAGCATCCCCAAGCTTAATTCCTGCTCGTCCTCGAGTAGGTAAATGATAAAAACAGTATTTTTGATGTGGAATGCTACCTTACATATTTATCCATGTAATTCTATTTATTGTGGCAAGAATATTCAGATCCATAAGATTCAAGACAAAAGTTTAATATTGACATAAAAATAATAATACTTCAAGCATACTAACAAAGTAATCATGTCTTCTCAAAATAACATGGCCAAAGAAAGCTATCCCTACAAAATCATATAATCTAGCTATGCTCTATCTTCATCACACAAAATATTTAAATCATGCACAAACCCGATAACAAGCCAAGCAATTGTTTCATACTTTTGATGTACTCAAACTTTTTCAATTTTGACGCAATACATGAGCGTGAGCCATGGACATAGCACTATAGGTGAAATAGAATGGTGGTTGTGGAGAAGAAAAAAAGGAGAAGATAGTCTCACATCAACTAGGCGTATCAACGGGCTATGGAGATGCCCATCAATAGATATCAATGTGAGTGAGTAGGGATTGCCATGCAACGGATGCACCAGAGCTATAAGTGAACGAAAGCTCAAAAAAACTAAGTGGGTGTGCATCCAACTTGCTTGCTCACGAAGACCTTGGGCATTTTGAGGAAGCCCATCATTGGAATATACAAGCCAAGTTCTATAATGAAAGATTCCCACTAGTATATGAAAGTGACAACATAGGAGACTCTCTATCATGAAGATCATGGTGCTACTTTGAAGCACAAGTGTGGTAAAAGGATAGTAGCATTGCCCCTTCTCTCTTTTTCTCTCATTCATTTTTTTTTGTTTTTTTGGGCCTTTTTTATGGCCTCTTTTTTCTCTTTTTTTATTCTTCGTCCGGAGTCTCATCCTGACTTGTGGGGGAATCATATTCTCCATCATCCTCTACTCACTGGGACAATGTTCTAATAATGATGATCATCACACTTTTATTTACTTACAACTCGATACTTAGAACAAAATATGACTCTATGTGAATGCCTCTGGCGGTGTACCGGGATGTGCAATTAATCAAAAGTGACATGTATGAAAGAATTATCAATGGTGGTTTGCCACAAATACGATGTCAAATACATGATCATGCAAAGAAATATGACAATGATGGAGCGTGTCATAATAAAAAGAACGGTGGAAAGTTGAATGGCAATATATCTCGGAATGGATATGGAAATGCCATAATAGGTAGGTATGGTGGCTGTTTTGAGGAAGGTATATGGTGGGTTTATGGTACCGGCAAAAGTTGCGCGGTACTAGAGAGGCTAGCAATGGTGGATGGGTGAGAGTGTGTATAATCCATGGACTCAACATTAGTCAAAAATAACTCATATACTTATGGCAAAAATTTATTAGTTATCTAAACAAAGTACTATGTGCATGCTCCTAGGGGGATGGATTGGTAGGAAAAGACCATCTCTCATCCTCGACTGCCACTCATAAGGAAGACAATCAATAAATAAATCATGCTCCAACTTCATCACATAACGGTTCACCATACGTGCATGCTACGGAAATCACAAACTTTAACACAAGTATTTCTCAAATTCACAACTACACAACTAGCATAACTCTAATATCACCATCTTCATATCTCAAAACAATTATCAAGTATCAAACTTCTCATAGTATTCAATGCACCTTTTATGAAAGTTTTTATTATATCCCTCTTGGATGCCTATCATACTAGGAATAGTTTCATAACCAAAGCAAATTACCATGCTGTTTCGGACTCTCAAAATAATATAAGTGAAGCATGAGAGTTCATCTATTTTTATAAAATAAAACCACCACCGTGCTCTAGAAAGATATAAGTGAAGCACTAGAGCAAATGATAAACTACTCTGAAAGATATAAGTGAAGATCAATGAGTAGTCGAATAATTATGCAACTATGTGAAGACTCTCTAACATTTAAGAATTTCAGATCTTGGGATATTATTCAAACAGCAAGAAAAACTAAATAAAATAAAATGACACTCCAAGCAAAACACATATCATGTGGTGAATAAAAATATAGCTCCAAGTAAAGTTACCGATGAACGAAGACGAAAGAGGGGATGCCTTTCAGGGAATCCACAAGCTTAGGCTGTTGGTTGTCCTTGAATATTACCTTGGGGTGCCTTGGCAATCCCCAAGCTTAGGCTCTTGCCACTCCTTATTCCATAGTACATCGAATCTTTACCCAAAACATGAAAACTTCACAACAAAAAACTTAACAGAAAACTTGTAAGCTCCGTTAGTATAAGAAAATAAATCACCAATCAGGTACTGCAATGAACTCATTCTTTATTTATATTCGTGTTAAACCTACTGTATTCCAACTTTTCTATGGTTTATAAACTCTATTACTAGCCATAGATTCATCAAAATAAGCAAACAACACACGAAAAACAGAATCTGTCAAAAACAGAACAGTCTATAGTAATATGTAGGTTTAGAATATTTATGGAACCACAAAAATTCTAAAATAAATTGCTGGACATGGGGAATTTATCTATTAATCATCTTCAAAAATAATTAACTAAATAACTCTCTCCAGTAAAAAAATGGCAGCAAATCTCGTGAGCGCTAAAGATTCTATTTTTTACAGCAAGATCGCAAAGACTTTCCCCAAGTCTTCCCAAAGGTTCTACTTGGCACAAACACTAATTAAAAACATAAATCCACATCTAAACAGAGGCTATATGAATTATTTATTACTAAAAAGGAGCAAAAAAAGCAAAGAACAAAAATAAAATTGGGTTGCTTCCCAACAAGCGCTATCGTTTAACGCCCCTAGCTAGGCATGATGATTTCAATGATGCTCACATAAAAGATAAGAATTGTAACTTAAAGAGAGCATCATGAAGAATATGACTAGCACATTTAAGTCTAACCCACTTCCTATGCATAGGTATTTGTGAGCAAACAACTTGTGGGGACCATAATCAACTAGCATAGGAGGGAAAAACAAGCATAACTTCAAAACTTTAAGCACATAGAGAGGAAACTTGATATTATTGCAGTTCCTACAAGCATATGTTCCTAGCTCATAGTAATTTTCAGTAGAATCATGAATTAATTCAACAATATAACCAGCACCTAAAGCATTCTTTTCATGCTCTACAAGCATAGAAATTTTACTACTCTCCACATAAGCAAAATTCTTCTCATTCAGAATAGTGGGAGTACCATAAGAAACTCGAATACTACAAATTGTTTCCAGATTAAAAGAGTAATGTTCAGAAAAAGGGTAATCATAATCATGACAAGTTTTATAAATATAACCATCACTACTTTTTATAGAATAAGTATCATCACAATAATTATCATAAGTAGCAACTTTGTTCTCATCATAATCAATTGAAACCTCTTCCAAGATAGTGGAATCATTACTAAATAAAGTCATGACCTTTCCAAATCCACTTTCATCAATATAACCATCATACGTAGGAGGCATGCTATCATCATAATAAATTTGCTCATTAAAACTTGGGAGACTACAAATATCATCTTCATCAAATGTAGCATCCCAAGCTTGGGACAAACATTAATTGCATCAAATACATTCTCAAACATGCCATTCTCATCAAAAATAGCGTCCCCAATCTTGGGCCTTTTCATATCATAAGCATAATCACTCTCATCATTAATAGTATGGATAGCACCAATAGTATAGCAATTATCATCATCACAATGAGTAATAGGAGTAACATCATTTGGGAGGGATACATTTTTACCTTTGCTTCTCCGTCTTTTATTTTTATTCTTCACATCATCTGTGGGTTTAATCCTCTTTTCAGAGCTCCTTATTAATGAGATTGGTTGAATAGGAGGCTCCTCCTCGTTACCCGATTCATCATAAGAAATAATAGGAGAAGATTGGGAAGTCTCTTCCCTTTCATTAGTATTCTCTTCATCTTCTATTTGTTTTCTTGTCTTTATGTAATTGGAAATATAAGGATTTTTAATGCAATTCATTGCACAATACATAAAAATTTCTTCTAGATCAAAATCAAGAAATCTATCAAGATTAAATTTTGGAATACCCTCAGTTATACGTTTCATTTCTTCATACCCCAAAAGAAGACTAAGCTCTTTATGATGCTCAAGGGTAATCAAGTTATCACAATTTTTGGACACGGTTTGATCATGAAACAAATAGCATTGGAGCTTTAAGACCATGTTCATTGCAAAGTTCACAAGGATGGCGATGAATATTGAATCTTTCAGCACAATCATCTAGCCTTTCTTGCAACCATTTAGTTTCCAAATACTTATGCCTCTTGCAAAATCTATCTTCCCTATTTGGTGTGTGCTTGCAAGCTCTATGTATTCCACAAAAGTTGACATGCTTATGAGAGAGATTTTCATCATGACAAGTGCAATCATCATTAGTACTATGGATATTCAAAGATTTCATACTAATAACATTGCAATCATGCTCATCATTCAAAGATTTAGTGCCAAACATTCTAATGCATTCTTCTTCTAACATTTTGGCACAATTACCGGAATCCTTATTTTCATGAAAGATATTAAAAAGATGAAGCATATGAGGTACCCTCAATTCCATTTTTTGTAGTTTTCTTTTATAGACTAAACTGGTGATAAAAAAGAAACTAAAAGATTCGATTGCAAGATCTAAAGATATACCTTCAAGCGCTAACCTCCTCGGCAACGGTGCCAGAAAAGAGCTTGATGTATACTACACAACCTTCTACTTGTAGACGTTGTTGGGCCTCCAAGTACAGAGGTTTGTAGGACAGTAGAAAATTTCCTCAAGTGGATGACCTAAGGTTTATCAATCCATGGGAGGCATAGGATGAAGATGGTCTCTCTCAAGCAACCCTGCAACCCGATAACAAAGAGTCTCTTGTGTCCCCAAAACACCCAATACAATGGAAAATTGTATAGGTGCACTAGTTCGGCGAAGAGATGGTGATACAAGTGCAATATGGATGGTTGATATAGGTTTTTGTAATCTGAAAATATAAAAACAGCAAGGTAACTAATGATAAAAGTGAGCACAAACGGTATTGCAATGCGTTGAAACAAGTCCTAGGGTTCATACTTTCACGAGTGCAAGTTCTCTCAACAATAATAACATAATTGGATCATATAACTATCCCTCAACATGCAAAAAAGAGTCACTCCAAAGTCACTAATAGCGGAGAACAAACGAAGAGATTATTGTAGGGTACGAAACCACCTCAAAGTTATTCTTACCGATCAATCCGTTGGGCTGTTCCTATAAGTGTCACAAACAGCCCTAGAGTTCATAGTAAAATAACACCTTAAGACGCAAATCAACCAAAACCCTAATGTCACCTAGATACTCCAATGCCACCTCAAGTATCCGTGGGTATGATTATACGATATGCATCACACAATCTTAGATTCATCTATTCAACCAACACAAAGAACTTCAAAGAGTGCCCCAAAGTTTCTACTGGAGAGTCAAGATGAAAACGTGTGCCAACCCCTATGCATAAGTTCACAAGGTCACAAAACTCACAAGTTGATCACCAAAACATACATCAAGTGGATCACGTGATATCCCATTGTCACCACAAATAAGCACACGCAAGACATAAATCAAGTGTTCTCAAATCCTTAAACACTCAATCCGACAAGATAACTTCAAAGGGAAAACTCAATTCATCACAAGAGAGTAGAGGGGGAGAAACATCATAAGATCCAACTATAATAGCAAAGCTCGTGATACATCAAGATCGTTCCGAATCAAGAACACGAGAGAGAGAGAGATCAAACACATAGCTACTAGTACATACCCTCAGCCCCGAGGGTGAACTACTCCCTCCTCATCATGGAGAGCGTCAGGATGATAAATATGGCTACCGGAGAGGGATTCCCCCCTCCGGCAGGGTGCCGGAACGGGTCTAGATTGGTTTTCGGTGGCTACGGAGGCTTCTGGCGGCGGAACTCCCGATCTCGGTTATTTTCTGGAGGTTTCTGTATTTATAGGTATTTTGGCGTCGGTCTCACGTCAAGGAGGTGCCCGAGTCGTCCACGAGGTAGGCCCATGCGCCCGGGGGGTGGGCGCGCCCCCGACCCTCATGGACGCCCCGGGACTCTTCTGGCCCAACTCTAAAACTCAAAAACAAGGAAAAAAACAGAAACTGGCACTAGGCTCTAGGTTAATAGGTTAGTCCCAAAAATCATATAGAATAGCATATAGATGCATATAAAACATCCAAGGTTGATAATATAATAGCATGGAACAATCAAAAATTATAGATACGCTGGAGATGTATCATTGACCCGGCCCCTCCTGGGCGGGTCATATCTGATAGTCATATCCCCAACAAGTCCCATTGTTAATGTTTAAGTGTTTTTGCAAACTGGGGTGCTTAATTTTAGTTGATTTGCACAAAAATAGATATTGGAATGTCTCAAGGCCCCTCCTTGTACTACCGTTGTATACTGATGTTCATCACTGGTAGAAGGTGTATCGGGGAGATTTGGGTCGATTTCCAGTATGAGGCGTACCGTATGAGGCGTCGCAGGGCCCATCTCGCCCTCGCAGCATGGCATACTATGATACTATCGCAATATTTTCTTCTATTTATTAGTGTATGTTTCATCAACTAGTGCCACCACAATGTAATCAAGATTTTTCATTATCTATGCAAACAGGGTTATTGAGATGCATTTTGGTGGAACTGCACAAATGTACAGATGGAACCGGCATATATGTAGAGTGCGAGGTGCCAAGTAAAAGTTACCGACACCAACCCTGCTCCATGTAAGAATTGGCATCCACCACCACCAGTGGGATGTGTGGCGCTCACTGTGGATGATTCTTTATCGGCAGCAAATCCTCTAACCAAATACTAGTAGCTTAGACTTCAAAAAAATACTAGTAGCTTAGACTTCAAAAAATACTAGTAGCTTATATTGGCAGTTTTCCAAGGAGCACTCTTTTCTGAAAGAAGCACCAATCTATTTTTATTTATTTGTACACAGTGTCACAACTTTGACCCAAAGGTCCAGAGCTATTTTAGGGTGATTGGTGTAGTACTCGGAGACTGATTGTAAGCATGATTTTTATTAGTTGTCACACTGATTGTAAGCATGAGCAGATGGAAGATTAGGTTAGTGCGGAGCTTACCTTAAACCCTACCGGCGCCTTTGAAATGAGGCGAGCATCGAGGGAACCATGGGGAACAATGGGGAAGCGACGTCGCGCATTCCGGCCTCCTCTTGCGGTGGTAGAACAAATACTCCTTTGGCTCTGGCTGGCTCTACACCCTCACGAACGGCACACCGTACTTGATCGATTCTCTATCCTCTTGGTGCTCGACCTTCGACCTGTACGCCCACCACCTCCGCCTGACTTTCACCTCAGGCGAATCTGTTTGCTCCATCGCCCAGAGGAGATACTTGATTAACTTGAAGGACTGCGGCGTGACTGCCGCCGAGGAGTACATCGCCGCCCTCATCGCTGCCGTCTCGCTCTTTCGCATACATTGCCACATGGCCCTCACCGTCCTCGAAATCTCCCACTCATTGTCAAACCAAGTAAGGATCTCCTTCAACCTGGCTAACTTTGCTTGGTCGTCGCCGACTGATATGTCTCCAACGTATCTATAATTTTTTATTGTCCCATGCTATTATATTATCTGTTTTGGATGTTTAATGGGCTTTAATATACCTTTTTATATTATTTTTGGGACTAATCTATTAACCAAAAGCCCAGTGCAAATTGCTGTTTTTTTGCCTATTTCAGTGTTTCGCAGAAAAGGAATATCAAACGGAATCCAAACGGAATGAAACCTTCGCGAGGATCTTTTTTGTAACAAACATGATCCAGGAGACTTGGAGTGGACATCAAGGAAGCAGCGAGGCAGCCACGAGGTAGGAGGGCATGCCTAGGGGGCAAGGCGCGCCCCCACCCTTGTGGGCCCCTTGCAGCTCCACCGACCTACTTCTTTCGCCTATATATACTCTTATACCCTGAAACCTTCGGGGAGAGCAATAGAACACCTTTTCCACCGCCGCAACCTTATATACCCATGAGATCGCATCTTGGGGCCTTTTCCAGCGATCTGTCGGAAGGGGATTCGATCATGGAGGGCTTTTCTACGAAGGTTTCAATCATGAAACCTTCGCGAGGACCTCTCTTATGATTTGTGAGTAGTTTAACACAGACCTTCGGGTCCATAGTTATTAGCTAGATGGCTTCTTCTCTCTCTTTGGATCTCATACAAAGTTCTTCTTGATCTTCTTGGAGATCTATTCGATGTAACTCTTTTTGCGGTGTGTTTGCCAAGATCCAATGAATTGTGGGTTTATGAACTTGATTATCTATGAATATTATTTGATTCTTCTCTGAATTCTTACATGCATGATTTGATATCTTTGCAAGTCTCTTTGATTTATTGGTTTAGTTTGGCCTACTAGATTGATCTTTCTTGCAATGGGAGAAGTGCTTAGCTTTGGGTTCAATCTTGTGGTGTCCTTTCCCAGTGACAGCAGGGGCAGCAAGGCACGTATTGTATTGTTGCCATCGAGGATAAAAAATGGGGTTTATATCATATTTGTTGAGTATATCCCTCTACATCATGTCATCTTACCTAATGTGTTACTCCGTTCTTATGAACTTAATACTCTAGATGCATGCTGGATAGAGGTCAATGTGTGGAGTAATAGTAGTAGATGCAGAATCGTTTCGGTCTACTTGACACATACGTGATGCCTATATTCATGATCATTGCCTTAGATATCATCATAACTATGCGCTTTTCTATAAATTGCTCGGCAGTAATTTGTTCACCCACCGTAATACATGCTACCTTGAGAGAAGCCACAAGTGAAACCTATGGCCCCCAGGTCTACTTTACATCATATAAGTTTCCAATCTACAATTCTAGTTTACTATTTAGTTTGCAATCTTTATTTTCCAATCTATACCACAAAAATACAAAAAATATTTATCCTATTATCTCTATCAGGTCTCACTTTCGTAAGTGACCGTGAAGGGATTGACAACCCCTTTATCGCGTTGGTTGTGAGGTTCTTGTTTGTTTGTGCAGGTGCTAGGCGACTTGCGTGTAGTCTCCTACTGGATTGATACCTTGGTTCTGAAAAACTATGGGAAATACTTACGCTACTTTGTTGCATCACCCTTTTCTCTTCAAGGGAAAACCAACGCATGCTCAAGAGGTAGGAATAAGGATTTATGGCGCCGTTGCCAGGGCGATCTACGCCAAGTCAAGACATACCAAGTACCCATCAGAAACTCTTATCCCTCGCATTATATTATTTGACATTCTCCTCTCATTTTCCTCTCCCCCACTTCACCCTTGCCGTTTTATTCGCCTCTTTTCCGTTCGCCCTTTTTCTGTTTCTCTCTTTTCACTTGCCTCTTGTTTGCTTGTGTGTTGGATGGACTATTTGTCACGATGGCTCAAGACAATACTAAATTGTGTGACTTTACCAATACCAACAACAAAGATTTTATTAGCACTCCATTTGCTCCTCTTACAGATCTTGAATCTTGTGAAATTAATACTGCTTTGCTGAATCTAGTCATGAAAGATCAATTTGCTGGCCTTCCTAGTGAAGATGCCGCTACCAATCTAAACAGCTTTGTTGATTTATGTGATATGCAAAAGAAGAAAGATATGGATAATGATATTGTTAAATTGAAGCTATTTTCGTTTTCGCTTAGGGATCATGCTGAAACTTGGTTCTCTTCTTTGCCTAAAAATAGTATTGATTCATGGAATAAGTGCAAATATGCTTTTATCTCTAAGTATTTTCCTCCCGCTAAGATCATCTCTCTTAGAAACGATATTATGAATTTTAAGCAACTTGATCTTGAGCATGTTGCACAAGCTTGGGAGAGGCCAAAGAATATTGCTTCTAGAAATCTTTTAGATTCGGCCGCAGGAGGCACTGTTATGGAAATCACTTTAGGAGAAGCTACTAAACTCCTAGATAATATTATGGTTAATTATTCTCAATGGCACACCGAAAGATCTACTAGTAAAAAGGTTCATGCGATAGAAGTGATTAATGTTTTGAGTGGAAAGATGGATGAACTTATGAAGTTGTTTTCTAATAAGAGTGTTTCTTCTGATCCTAATGATATGCCTTTGTCTACTTTGATTGAGAATAAAAATGAATCTATGGATGTGAATTTTGTTGGTAGGAACAATTTTGGTAACAACGCGTATAGAGGAAACTTTAATTCTAGGCCGTTCGCCAGTAATTCCTCTAATAATTATGGTAATTCCTACAACAACTCTTATGGAAATTTTAATAAGATGCCCTCTGATTTTGAGACTAGTGTTAAAGAATTTATGAATTCGCAAAAGAATTTTAATGCTTTGATCAAAGAAAAATTGCTAAAGTTTGATGAGTTGTCTAGGGACGTGGATAGAAATTCTCTTGATGTTGATTCTTTGAAACTTAGATCTATTCCACCTAAGCATGATATCAATGAGTCTCTCAAAGCCATGAGAATTTCCAGTGATGAGTGCAAAGAAAGAACCGCTAGGATGCATGCTAAGAAAGATTGCTTTGTGAAAGCGTGTTCTTCTAGTTCTCATGATAATAATGATGAGGATATAAAAGTGATTGGTGTGTCTCCTATTAAGTCTTTGTTTGCCAATATGAATCTTGATAAAGATGAGACTGGAGATGTGTTAACTTTAGTTAGAAGGCGTCCCAATGATTCGGAGTTTTTAGATCTTGATGCAAGAATTAATAAAAGTGGGATTGAAGAGGTCAAAACTTTACATAGCAATGGACCCACTATTTTGGATTTCAAGGAATTTAATTATGATAATTGCTCTTTGATAGATTGTATTTCCTTGTTGCAATCCATGCTAAATTCTCCTCATCCTTATGATCAAAACAAAGCTTTCACTAAACATATCGTTGATGCTTTAATGCAATCTTATGAAGAAAAACTTGAATTAGAAGTTTCTATCCCTAGAAAAATTTATGATGAGTGGGAACCTACTATTAAAATTAAGATTAAAGATCATGAATGCTATGCTTTATGTTATTTAGGTGCTAGTGTTTCCACGATTCCAAAAATTTGCGTGATGTGCTAGGTTTCCGTGAATTTGATGTTTGTTCTTTAAATTTGCATCTTGCAGATTCCACCATTAAGAAACCTACGTGAAGAATTAATGATGTTCTTATTGTTGCAGATAGGAATTATGTGCCCATAGATTTTATTGTTCTTGATATAGATTGCAATCCTACTTGTCCAATTATTCTTGGTAGACCTTTCCTTAGAACGATTGGTGCAATTATTGATATGAAAGAAGGAAATATTAGATTCCAGTTTCCATTAAGGAAAGGAATGGAACACTTTCGTATGAAGAAAATTAAATTAGCTTATGAATCTATTATGATAGCCACTTATGGATTGCATACCAAAGATGACAATACCTAGATCTATTCTTGTTTTTTATGCCTAGCTAGGGGCGTTAAACGATAGCGCTTGTTGGGAGGCAACCCAATTTTATTTTTGTTCCTTGATTTTTGTTCATGTTTAGTGATAAATAAATCATCTATACTCTGTTATGATTGTGTTTTTATGTTTCAATTAGTGTTTGTGCCAAGTAAAGCCTTTAGGATATTCTTGGATGATTGTTATTTGATCTTGCTGAAAAAACAGAAAGTATGCGCCGACGAGAAAAAAAATTCATATTTAAACAGAGAGCGATAAAATACTGATTCTAACTGAAGTAGATTAATATACAAATTATTTATGTTTTCCTAATTTGGTAGAATTTTTGGAGTTACATAAGTATTCGAAACCTATAGATTACTATAGACTGTTCTGTTTTTGACAGATTCTGTTTTTCGTGTGTTGTTTGCTTATTTTGATGAATCGATGGCTAGTATCGGGGGGTATGAACCATAGAGAAGTTGGAATACAGTATTTTTAACACCAATATAAATAAAGGATGAGTTCATTACAGTACCATAAGCGGTGATTTATTTTCTTATACTAACGGAGCTCATGAGATTTTCTGTTGAGTTTTGTGTTGTGAAGTTTTCATGTTTTTGGGTAAAGATTTGATGGATTTTGGAACAAAGAGTGGCAAGAGCCTAAGCTTGGGGATGCCCAAGGCACCCCAGGGTAAAATCCAAGGACAACGAAAAGCCTAAGCTTGGGGATGCCCCGGAAGGCATCCCCTCTTTCGTCTTCGTCTATCGATAACTTTACTTGAGGCTATATTTTTATTCACCACATGATATGTGTTTTGCTTGGAGCGTCTTGTATGATTTGAGTCTTTTATTTTTTGTTACCAAAATCATCCTTGCTGTACACACCTTTTTGGAGAGACACACATGAATCGGAATTTATTAGAATACTTTATGTGCTTCACTTATATCTTTTGAGCTAGATGATTTTGCTCTAGTACTTCACTTATATTTTTTTAGAGCACGGTGGTAGATTTATTTTGTAGAAATTATTGATCTCTCATTATTCACTTATATTATTTTGAGAGTCTTTTAGAACAGCATGGTAATTTGCTTTGGCTATAAAACTAGTCCTAATATGATAGGCATTCAAGATGGGTATGATAAAAAAATTCATGTATAGTGCATTGAATACTATGATTCGTGATAGATGTTTTGAGATATAAAGGTGGTAATGTTAGAGTCATGCTAGTTGGGCAATTGTGAAATTGAGAAATACTTGTGTTAAAGTTCGCAAGTCCCGTAGCATGCACGTATGGTAAACATTGTGTGACAAATTTGAAGCATGGGGTGTTCTTTGAGTGCTTTCCTTATGAGTGGCGGTCGGGGACGAGCGATGGTCTTTTCCTACCAATCTATCCCTCTAGCATCATGCATAGTAGTACTTTGCTTCGAGGGCTAATAAACGTTTGCAATAAGTATATGAGTTCTTTATGACTAAGGTGAGTCCATGGATCATACACACTCTTACCTTTCCGCAATTTGCTAGCCTCTTCGGTGCCGTGCATTGCCCTTTCTCATCTTGAGAGTTGGTGCAAACTTCGCCGGTGCATCCAAACCCCATGATACGATACACTCTATCACATATAAGCTTCCTTATATCTTCCTCAAAACAGCCACCATACCTACCTATTATGGCATTTCCATAGCCATTCTGAGATATATTGCCATGCAACTTTCCACCATTCCGTTTATTATGACACGCTCCATCATTGCCATATTTCTTTGCATGATCATGTAGTTGACATCGTATTTGTGGCAAAGCCACTTTCATAATTCTTTCATACATTTCACTCTTGATTCATCGCATATCCCGGTACACCGCCGGAGGCATTCACATAGAGTCATATTTTTGTTCTAGTATCGAGTTGTAACATTGAGTTATGAGTAAATAAAAGTGTGATCATCATCATTATTAGAGCATTGTCCCATGTGAGGAAATAAAAAGAGAGGCCAAATAAGCCCAAATAAAAAAAGAGGCCAAAGAAGCCCAAACAAAAAAAGTGAGAAAAAGAGAGAAGGGACAATGTTACTATCCTTTTTCCACACTTGTGCTTCAAAATAGTACCATGGTCTTCATGATAGAGAGTTTCTTATTTTGTCACTTGCATATACTAGTGGGAATTTTTCATTATAGAACTTGGCCTGTATATTCCAATGATGGGCTTCCTCAAAATGCCCTAGGTCCTCGTGAGCAAGCAAGTTGGATGCACACCCACTTAGTTTCTTTTGATGAGCTTTCATACACTCATAGCTCTAGTGCATCCGTTGCATGGCAAACCCTACTCCTCGCATTGACATCAATTGATGGGCATCTCCATAGCCCGTTGATTAGCCGCGTCAATGTGAGACTTTATCTTTTTTTGTCTTCTCACATAACCCCCATCATCATATACTATTCCACCTATAGTGCTATATTCATGGCTTGCGCTCATGTATTGCGTAAGGGTTGAAAAGGCTGTAGCACGTTAAAAAGTATGAACCAATTGCTCGGCTTGTCATCGGGGTTATGCATGAGGGGAGCATTTTGTGTGACGAAAATGAAGCATGCCCAAAATATATGATTTTGTAGGGATAAGCTTTCTTTGGCTATGTTATTTTGATAAGACATAATTGCTTGGTTAGCATGCTTGAAGTATTACTATTTTTATGTCAGTATTAAACTTTTATCTTGAATCTTTTGGATCTGAACATTCATGCCACAATAAAGAGAATTACATTGAAAATAAAGTTAGGGAGCATTCCACATCAAAAATTCTGTTTTTATCATTTACCTACTCGAGGACGAGTAGGAATTAAGCTTGGGGATGCTTGATACGTCTCCAATGTATCTATAATTTTTGATTGTTCCGTGCTATTATATTATCTATTTTAGATGTTTAATGGGCTTTAATATACCTTTTTATATTATTTTTGGGACTAACCTATTAGCCGAAAGCCCAGTGCAAATTGTTGTTTTTTTTGCCTATTTCAGTGTTTCACAGAAAAGGAATATCAAACGGAATCCAAACGGAATGAAACCTTTGCGAGGATCTTTTTTGGAACAAACGTTATCCAGGAGACTTGGAGTGGACATCAAGGAAGTAGCGAGGCGGCCACGAGGTAGGAGGGCGCGCCCAGGGGGGCCAGGCATGCCCCCCACCCGCGTGGGCCCCTCGCAGCTCCACCGACCAACTTCTTTCACCTATATACTCTTATACCCTGAAACCTAAGGGGAGAGAAACAAAACACATTTTCCACTGCCACAACTTTCTGTACCCGTGAGATCCCATCCCGGGGCCTTTTCCGGCGATCTGCCGGAGGGGGATTGGATCACGGAGGGCTTCTACATCAACACCATAGCCTCTCCGATGATGTGTGAGTAGTTTACCACAGACCTTCGGGTCCATAGTTATTAGCTAGACGGCTTCTTCTCTCTATTTGGATCTCAATACAAAGTTCTCCTTGATCTTCTTGGAGATCTATTCGATGTAACTCTTTTTGCGGTGTGTTTGCCGAGATCCGATGAATTGTGGGTTTATGAACTTGATTATCTATGAATATTATTTGATTCTTCTCTGAATTCTTACATGCATGATTTGATATCTTTGCAAGTTTCTTAGAATTAATGGTTTAGTTTGGCCTATTAGGTTTATCTTTCTTGCAATGGGAGAAGTGCTTAGCTTTGGGTTCAATCTTGCGATGTCCTTTCCTAGTGACAGCAGGGGCAGCAAGGCACGTATTGTATTGTTGCCATCGAGGATAAAAAGATGGGGTTTATATCATATTGCTTGAGTCTATCCCTCTACATCATGTCATCTTGCCTAATGCATTACTCCGTTCTTATGAACTTAATACTCTAGATGCATGCTGGATAGCGGTCGATGTGTGGAGTAATACTAGTAGATGCAGAATCGTTTCGGTCTACTTGACACAGATGTGATGCCTACATTCATGATCATTGCCTTAGATATCATCATAACTATGCGCTTTTCTATCAATTGTTCGGCAGTAATTTGTTCACCCACCGTAATACATGCTATCTTGAGAGAAGCTACTAGTGAAACCTATGGCCCCCGGGTCTACTTTACATCATATAAGTTTCCAATCTACAATTCTAGTTTACTATTTATTTTGCAATCTTTATTTTCCAATCTATTCCACAAAAATACCAAAAATATTTATCCTATTATCTCTATCAGATCTCACTTTCGTAGGTGACCATGAAGGGATTGACAACCCCTTTATCGCATTGGTTGCGAGGTTCTCGTTTGTTTGTGCAGGTACTAGGCGACTTGTGTGTAGTCTCCTACTGGATTGATACCTTGGTTCTCAAAAACTGAGGGAAATACTTACGCTACTTTGCTGCATCACCCTTTCCTCTTCAAGGGGAAACCAAGGCATGTTCAAGAGGTAGCACCGGCGATCTGCCTGATTGACTACTGCATCCTCTCCATAGATGTCCTTCTGAGTGGTCCGGTGCTAGCTTTGGAAGATGGGAGGAGAGACGGTGGTCTTGCAATAGAGAAGAGGCATAGGCGAGATGGTGGTTTTGGAATGGAGATGATGGAGAGGAGAGGGGTGGTTTTGTAATGGAGAAGAGGGAGAGGCGAGACGGTGGTTTTGGAATGGAGATGATGGAGAGGAGAGGTTTCCCTGCCTTTCGATCGCTGACAGGTGGGCCCCGCGCTTGCTGGGACCCATGTGTCAGTGTCTCAATGGCTGGATGGGCTACGTCAGGGGATCCTCATCCGAGGAGAGAGGAGGTGGTTTTGCAATGGAAAAGAGGGAGAGGTGAGGTGATGGTTTTAGAATGGAGATGGTGGAGAGGAGAGGAGGTGGTTTTGCAATGGAGAAGAGGGAGAGAGCTTAGGGTTGTCAGTATTTGTAGGTTGTGAATTGTGTTTTGTGTTGTGTGTTTTGAGAGTACTTTCTGATATGAATGTCTTTTGCATTTCAGATTTGTAGTATTGAGCATATGAAGTATTTTATGAATTCTAGAGAACTATTTTTAGCACTTAAAATGTAGTTTCATAGGAGTATAAAAAGTGTAGATAATGTGATTCTCAGAGAAGAAACTATAAGTTTTAGTTTCAGATAAGAAACTACAAGTTTAGTTTCAGATAAGAAATTGCAACTTTTAGAGGCAGAGCATTTATATTAACGCGACATTTTGAAACAGGGTTAACATCATGTTGGAAGTTTTATTCATGGTCGAAAATGGAACTACCAGCCAGTTAACATCATGCTGATCAACATTCATGCATAGCACATCTTCATATGATGCACAGTCAAAAAGGTATGCTATTTTCAAAATGCCCACACAATGTCGAGTGTGGGAAAAACAGAGAAAACGAGGGACGAAGTTTTGGCAAGTGTTGGACGTGGTGTGCGTAGATGACAATGGGGACCCACATGTCAATAATGGCAGAGGCAAAAAATTTGGACATATTTTCCCAGTATCAGGTGGAATCGAACCCGGGCGGAACAGCTGTCGGGTAGTGTCACTTGGTCACTGGGCTTGTTTAGTTCTTTCGTTACAAATAAGGCACTGCCTTAGGTGGTCTGATCTCCTCCGGCGCCTTTGTGCGCTCGCCGCGGTGCCGCTGTCTGCCATTGTGAACATGCTGAACAAACGAGAGGAATCTGGAGAGGACTGTACGTGGAGAGGCGAATAGTCGGGACCCACCAGGTATATGGCCGTACGCAAGCATGTGCCTCATCGAAAAAACAGTTCCTCCTAATGATATACTGACATTGGGGCCCACGGGTTTGTCAACATAGTTACATTTTTTAGTGCTTCAATGTATTTACTATAGGAGATAAATTCACAACGAAGCCGGGGAGCTGGCAGGTATCATTTATTATCACTGGGGCAACATGTTTCAGCTTGGTTTTGGGCTGCCCCGTCTAGGCTTTCTTTTTTAACATGCGCAGCCCACGACATGCCGGTTTGTATTTTTTTGAGGGCCGTCATGTATTGACCAGCCTATGGACCTCCCATCCAAGGTTTTATTTTTCCTCAAACATCGGCAACCCAATTTATGTATTTTTTGAAGAAAACACACAGGTCTGTTCTATTTTTCTATGTAAGAATAGGAATGCCTTGCCTAACTTATGTTTCCCTTCTAACTATATTATATATATTTAAATTATTTTATATGTTATTATATATTATTTTTATTGTCATCATATATTTAACAGATACTTACATATGTAAGAAAAGAATATCGCACATCTTATTAACTTATAACAATAATTTCTTAACAATAAAATCTTGGATTTTTTTGGCAACGAAAATCCTGGTGATTGTGTACAAAAGCTTGGTAAGGTTTAAGGGCCAATGTAATAATAAATCACTTATTACTGAAATATATTTATAACAAAGTGCTCAGCCCCTGTTTATTTTTTTATAACATTGCTGCGCCCAATCTAACATTATAATTAGAATCAGCCTAGCAAAATCATGTATTTTGAGAAAGTGCAAATGACCTATAGTTTTTTAGGAAAAAAAATAAATGGGCCGCATGAACGCTACATTATTTTTTCACCCAGCCCAGCAAATGGACTGTAATTCTAAAAAAAAGAGATCAAATTGACTTTAAGTTTTAAAAAATGGGTTGAATACGTGCCACATTTTTGGAGGCTGAAATGTGAGCCAATAGGTCGAAGCCAACGCAAGTCGTTGTCAACTTAGTCAATAAATGATTCTGACATCGTTAGCCGTTGGATTTACATCCAACGACCGGCATCCATCTTCAATCTCTCGTCTTCTTCCTCCGGCACCACCAGGACCACCTGCTCCCGCCTCCTGCTGCTAGCAGCTCTGCTTAGCATGCTTCGCTGTGAAGCTCTACCACACCATTGGACAGGCCATCCCTCCACCCCTCCACACCTCCTGTTCTTCTCTACCGACTGCCGAACCACACCGCACAAGAACCAGTTAACCCTCATACACCTCTCTGTCTGCGACTCTACTCTAGCGTCTTCCCATCTCTGGCTCATTGTTGTCCGGGGCCTCGCCGTCGTCCACCACCTTGGATGCGCTCGGCGCGGAGTTGTCAACGTGGTCAACGAACGACATCCATCGGAAGTAGGCTGTGCGTGGAGAGGCTGGCAGCTTGGTCCACGGCCGCACCCAAGGAAATGCCTCCTTATTATGCGCAAAATAATGATTCCTCCACCTAACAGCTAGGACCCACCGGAGGGACATCTGTATTTCGCGGAAAAAATGTTCGCCCAGCTGACAGGTCGGACCCACCAGCTATATCTTCGCACGCAAGGAAATGCCTCCTTATTACGCACAAAAAACGAATACCCCCTGCTAGCTGGGACCCACCATAGTGGGAGGCTGACTTGTGGGCCTACCAAATTGACGGGGACGGAGGGCTTTGTCAACTTAGTCAATATGAACGATTCTAGCTCCAGTGACCGTACGATGTCCATCCAATGGCTCTAGTGCTTCTTCAACCTCTGGTCTTCTTGCTCCAGCCGCCCAAACCAGCGCCGGTCATGCCGCGTGCTCCTGCCTCCCATGGCCGGCTGTGATGCCGTGGAGGCCTCGCCGCCCCCTACTACTCCCACCGTTGGCCTGGCCATCCCTCTACTCACCCACACCCCCTGTTATTATGCGGTGACGATAGCCTCACACAGTAGCCGAACCAGTGAACCCTCGTACTCCTCTCCGCGTGGGCAACCACTGTTGTGTCTTCCCCGGCTCCGTGTCGTCCCCTTCCTAGGCCTCGCCGTCGTCCACCGCCCTGGTGCTCTCGGTGCAGCATGGTCAACGTGGTCAAGGAACGACTTCCATCAGAAGAGTACTGTACGTGGAGAGGCTGACAGCTGGGTCCACAGCCGCAGTAAGGAAGTGCCTCCTTATTACGCGGAAAATAATGATTCCTCCACCTGACAGCAGGGACCCACCGGACGGGCCACCATATTTCGTGAAAAAAAAACATTTCCCCTCTGACTGCTGGGACCCACCAGCTACATCTTCGCACGCAAGGAAGTGCCTGACAGTCAGGACCCACCTAGTCGATGCATACGTAGTGTTGTCATTCTAGTCGCGAACGTGTACGTACATACTGGTCGATGTAGAGGCGCACACATGTCGTAGTAGAGGCGTGCACGTGTGTCGTAGTAGAGGTGCACACATAGCATGTACACGTACGTACAACGGCCAGGGTGCAAGAAAGAAAATACGGCCACGTATGTACATACGGGCAGGGTCTCGAACGCCTACTTGCGCATACGTACGACCAGGGCTCGTGTACATGGCTGGGTCGGAACGGAGAAGCTGGGCCCTCGTCGTGTTCATGGGGAGGCAACTGGCTGGGTCGGAACGGAATGCGTCATCGTGTTCATCGGGAGCCAACCGGCTTGGACGGAACAACCGATGGAAACGAGGCTGGCGTACCGCAGAACGGAGGAAACGGCCTTGTGTTCGATAGGCCACGGTCGAAACGGGATCCCGTTCTTCAGGAGAGGTCTAGCGTACCACAAAACGGAGGAAACGGACCTCCTATGGTGGAAACGGGGTCCTGTTGGTCGGGAGGGGTGTGGCATACCGCAAAATGGAGGAAACGGACTTGTGTTTGAGTGCTACGGTCGAAATGGGGGTCCTGTTCATCAGGAGGGGTGTGCCGTAACGCAAAACAGGACTCCACGGGGGTACTGTTCATCTCCACCATCTACTGCCTCCACAGGCTACTGTTCATCCACCGTCGACCTCCTCCAGCCTCCACCTATGACTGTTCCTCCACGGGCTACTGTTCATCCCGCCCTCCACTGGCTACTGTTCAACCAGCCCTCCACCGGCTACTATTCATGTAGCCCTCCATGGGGTCCTGTTCATCCAGCCCTCCACAGGGTCCTGTTCATCCACCGGCTCGATCGATCGGGGTACTGTTCATCCAGCGGCAATGGCCTCTACTACCACGGGGTCCTGTTCATCCAACCCCCCATCGGGAACTATTCATCCAAACCCCCCCAACAACACTCACTGTTCATCCAGAGGTAGCATCGATCGGCTTCAGTTAGCAGCAGTAGCAAAGGAATTACTCGGGTTCAGTTAACAGCAAGGGTCGATCGATCGCTCGGGTTTAGTAACGCGTAGCCTGTAGTGTAATAGCTCGGGTTTAGTTAGAGCCCAATGCCTCGCTCGGGTTCAGTTAGAGCGCAACGCCTCGCACACACACGTGTATGTATGAGAGAAACGTGCATCGCTCGGCCCCCGACCACCCATCGTAACCGGAACACCCCGATATTTTCCTCGCCCTCGCTTCTACCACGTTTTTCCATCATGGACGGCCAAAAGAATGTCATGCAGCTGTGTCTTCGGCCCTCCCAGGACAAAAAACCCATTTTCTGTCATGATTTTTTGCCATAGAAGTAGGACCCCACCACATCTATGATGATACCGGGTTTTGTCACAATTATCGTCATAGAAGTGTCATAAGTATGACAGAAAAAAAATTCGTTCGGCCCAAAATTTCACGGATGTGTTTTTTTGTAGTGATTGTATTTGAGAATTGAGTGTAGTTAATATGCGAGTGTGTTTCATGAAGGGATCAATGATTAAGCATGATGGGATAGGGATAACTTATTTTAGCGTTGATATTTTGAAAGACATGGTTACTTGTTGGTATGCTTGAGTATCTAAATTATCATGTCAAAACTAGACTATTTCTTTGAACAATATAAAAGTCCAAATGTCCATGCTATAAAGAAAATAATAAGAGATGACATGTCAGGCAGCATTCCATATCAAAAATTCTGTTTTTATCATTTACCTACTCGAGAACGAGCATGAATTAAGCTTGGGGATGCTGATATGTCTCCAACGTATCTATAATTTTTGATTGCTCCATGCTGTTATATTATCATTATTGGATGTTTTATAATCATTTTATAGTCATTTTCTATCATTTTTTGGTACTAAGCTATTGGCATAGTGCCAAGTGCCAATTGCTATTTTTTTGCATGTTTTCACATCACATGTAATTAATACCAAACGGAGTCCAAATGCGGAGAAACTTTTTGTAGATTTTTTGGGACCAAAAGACATCCAATGGGCCGGAGAAGCACCTGGGGGTGCTCCGAGGGGAGCACAACCCACCAGGGCGCGCCTGGAGGCCCAGGTGCGCCCTGGTGGGTTATGCCAACCTTGGATGCCCCCCGGACTGCCTTTTTGCTCTATAAATACCCCAATATTCCAGAAACCCTAGGGGAGTCGACGAAAATCAATTCCAGCCACCGCAGAGTCCAGAACCACCAGATCCAATATAGACACCATCACGGAGGGGTTCACCACTCCCATTGGTGCCTCTCTGATGATGTGTGAGTAGTTCTTTGTAGACCTTCGGGTCCGTAGTTAGTAGCTAGATGGCTTCCTCTCTCTCTCTTGATTCTCAATACAATGGCCTCTTGGAGATCCATATGATGTAACTATTTTGCGATGTGTTTGTTGGGATCCGATGAACTTTGATTTTATGATCAGATCTATCTCTTTTTATCCATGAAAGTTATTTGAGTTTCTTTGATCTCTTATATGCATGATTTCTTATAGCTTCGTATTTCTTCTCCGATATTTGGGTTTTGTTTGGCCAACTTGATCTATTTATCTTGCAATGGGAAGAGGTGCTTTGTAGTGGGTTCGATCTTACGGTGCTTGATCCCAGTGACAGAAGGGGAACCTACACGTATGTATCGTTGCTACTATGGATAAAATGATGGGGCATATTTCTACATAAATAGATCTTGTCTACATCATGTCGTCGTTCCTATTGCATTACTCCGTTTCTCCATGAACTTAATACACTAGATGCATGCTGGATAGCGGTCGATGTGTGGAGTAATAGTAGTAGATGCAGGCAGGAGTCAGTCTACTAATCTTGGACGTGATGCCTTTATAATGATCATTGCATGTATATCGTCATGATTATTTGAAGTTCTATCAATTGCCCAACAGTAATTTGTTTACCCACCCTTTGCTGTTTTTCTCGAGAGAAGCCACTAGTGAAACCTACGGCTCTTGGGTCTCTTTCTCATACTATTTGCCTTTGCGATCTATTTTCCTTTGCTTTTATTTTCAGATCTATTAGACCAAAAATACAAAAATACCTTTCTACAATTTATTTTATTTGGCGTTCGATCTATAAATATTTACAACTCTCTCACGTCCATTTGCCAATTTCTTGCACCGTTACCCGAAAGGGATTGACAACCCCTTTTACACATCGGGTTGCGAGTATTTGTTATTTGTGTGCAGGTGTTGTTTACATAGTGTTGCTTGGTTCTCCTACTGGTTCGATAACCTTGGTCTCATCACTAAGGGAAATACCTACCGTCAATGTGCTACATCATCCCTTCCTCTTTGGGGAAATACCGACATAGTTCTAGCAGACATCACCCTTTTCTTCGGAGTTGGCTTCGGAGTTGGTTCAGAAGTGTCCAATCATTATCATTACTCAATATATTATTCAATAGCAATTCATCTTACTCAACAGTTCTTTCCCTGAAAACACAACCAACACAACTATCTAGGTGGCCTCTGGAAGCATCAGTTAGTCCATTATAAAAGATATCAAGTATTTCATTTTTCTTGAGAGGATGATCAGGTAAATCATTAAGTAATTGGAGAAGCCTTCCCAAGCTTGTGGGAGACTCTCTTCTTCAATTTGCACAAAGTTAAACATTTCCCTTAAAGCAGCTTGTTTCTTATGAGAGGGGAAATATTTTTCAGAGAAATAGTAAATCATATCCTGGGGAGTACACACATAACCAGGAGCAAGAGAATTAAACCATAAATTAGCATCACCCTTTAATGAGAAAGGAAAGAAATAAGAATATAGTAATAGCGAAACTTTTCCTCATGAGAAAATAGGGTGGCTATATCATTCAATTTAGCAAGATGTGCCACAATAGTTTCAGATTCATAACGATAGAAAGGATCAAATTCAACCAAAGTAATTAACTCAGGATCGACAGATAATTCATAATCCTTATCAGTAACAAAGATAGGTGAAGTAGCAAAACTGGGATCATATTTCATTCTAGCATTCAAAGATCTTTCTTTAAGCTTAGCTAACAGTTTCTTAAGATCTTCTCTATCATTGCAAGCAAAGAAGTCTCTAGCAGTTTATTGATCCACAACATAACCCTCAGGTACAACAGGCAATTCATATCTAGGGGGAGAATCATAATCTTCAGTTTCAATAATATCATCAGTTTCAGTAATTTCATTCTCTCCAACCCTAGCAAGTTGTTCATCAAGAAATTCACCTAGTAGCACAGTATTATCGAGCAGACAAGTAGTTTCATCATAAGCATCATGCATAGTAGAAGTAGCATCATCACTAACATGCGACATATCAGAATCAATAGCAGGTGTAGGTGTCACAAGTTTACTTAAAACAGAAGGATAATCAAGTGCAGAGCTAGATGGCAGTTCCTTACCTCCCCTCGTAGTTAAGGGAAAAATCTTGGTTCTTTGATCTTTCAAATTCCTCATAGTGATCAACAGATATAAATCCCAAGTTAATCATAGAATAGAGCTATGCTCCCTGGCAACGACGCCAGAAAAAGGTCTTGATAACCCACAAGTATAGGGGATTGCAACAATTTTTGAGGGTAGAGTATTCAACCCAAATTTATTGATTTGACACAAGGGGAGTGATACGTCCATTTCGCATAATGTTTTCTTACTATTATTGACAATGTTTTTATCCATAATAATGCTTTTTGGAGTAATTCTAAAGCCTTTTCTCTCATAATTTGCAAGGAACACACCAAGAGGGAGAATTCCAGCAGTTGGAAATCTGGACCTGGAAAAGCTACGTCAGGACACCTATTCTGCACAACTCCAAATGGGCTGAAACTTTACAAAGATTTTTTATGGAATATATAAGAAATATTGGAGCCAATAAGTTCCAGAGGGGGGCACACGTGGGCACAACCCACCTTGGCGCGCCAGGCCCCCCTGGCGCGCCCAGGTGGGTTGTGGCTGTTGGGGAACGCAGTAGTTTCAAAATTTTCCTACGCACACGCAAGATCTATCTAGGTGATGCATAGCAACGAGAGGGGAGATTTTCGTGCATGACAACGTAGTTGATGTATTCGTACGTCTTCACGATCTGACCGATCCTAGCACAGAAAGTACGGCACCTCAGTGATCTGCACACGTTCAGCTCGATGACGTCCCTCGTACTCTTGATCCAGTTGAGGCCAAGGGAGAGTTTCGTCAGCATGACGGCATGATGACGATGGTGATGAAGCTACCGGCACAGGGCTTCGCCTAAGCACTGCAATGATATGACCGAGGTGGAAATCTATGGAGGGGGGCACCGCACACGACTAAGACAACTGTCAACTTCTGTGTCTATGGGGTGCCCCCTCCCCCATATATAAAGGAGTGGAGGAGGGGAGAGCCGGCCCTCTCTATGGCGCGCCCCAAGGGGGATTCCTACTCCTAGTAGGAGTAGGTTTCCCCCCTTTCCTAGTTGGAGTAGGAGAAGAAGGAAGGGGAAAAGGGGGAGAAGGAAAGAGGGGGTGCCGCCCCCTCCCTAGTCCAATTCGGACCAGCCCATGGGGGGGTGCAGCCACCCCTTGAGGCCCTTCTCTCCTTTCCCGTATGGCCCATTAAGGCCCATTACTTCCCCAGCGAATTCCTGTAACTCTCCGGTACTCCAAAAAATACCCGAATCACTCGGAACCTTTCCGATGTCCTAATATAGCCTTCTAATATACCGATCTTTATGTATCAAACATTTCATGACTCCTCATCATGTCCGTGATCTCATCTGAGACTCTGAACAACCTTCGGTACATCAAATCACATAACTCATAATACAAATCGTCATCAAACGTTAAGCGTGCGGACCCGACGGGTTCGAGAGCTATGTAGACATGACAGAGACACATCTCCGGTCAATAACCAATAGCGGAACCTGGATGCTCATATTGGCTCCTACATATTCTACAAAGATCTTTATCGGTCAAACCGCATAACAACATACGTTGTTCCCTTTGTCATCGGTATGTTACTTGCCCGAGATTCGATCATTGGTATCATCATACCTAGTTCAATCTCGTTACCGGCAAGTCTCTTTACTCATTTCATAATGCATCATCCCGCAACTAACTCATTAGTCACATGGCTTGCATGGCTCATAGTGATGTACATTACCGAGAGGGCCCAGAGATACCTCTCCGATAGATGGAGTGGCAAATCCTAATCTGATCTATGCCAACTCAACCAACACCATCGGAGAAACATGTAGAGCATCTTTATAATCACCCAGTTACGTTGTGACATTTGATAGCACACAAGGTGTTCCTCCGGTATTCGGGAGTTGCATAATCTCATAGTTAGAGGAACATGTATAAGTCATGAAGAAAGTAGTAGCAATAAAACTGAACGATCATTATGCTAAGCTAAAGGATGGGTCTTGTCCATCACATCATTCTCTAATGATGTGATCCCGTTCATCAAATGACAACACATGTCCATGGCTAGGAAACTTAACCATCTTTGATTAACGAGCTAGTCAAGTAGAGGCATACTAGGGACACTCTGTTTGTCTATGTATTCACACATGTACTAAGTTTCTGGTTAATACAATTCTAGCATGAATAATAAATATTTATCATGATATAAGGAAATATAAATAACAACTTTACTATTGCCTCTAGGGCATATTTCCTCCAGTCTCCCACTTGCACTAGAGTCAATAATCTAGTTCACATCATCATGTGATTTAACACCAATAGTTCACATCTTTATGTGATTAGTTCACATCTCCATGTGAGTAACACCGAAAGGGTTTACTAGAGTCAATAATCTAGTTCACATCACTATGTGATTAACACCCAAAGAGTGACCATGTTTTGCTTGTGAGAGAAATTTAGTCAACGCGTCTGCCACATTCAGAGCTGTATGTATTTTGCAAATTTTCTATGTCTACAATGCTTTGCACGGAGCTACTCTAGCTAATTGCTCCCACTTTCAATATGTATCTAGATCGAGACTTAGAGTCATCGAGACCGGTATCAAAGCTTGCATCGACGTAACTCTTTACGACAAACTCTTTGTCATCTCCATAACCGAGAAACATTTCCTTATTCCACTAAGGATATTTTTGACCGATGTCCAGTGATCCACTCCTAGATCACTATTGTACCCTCTTGCTAAACTTATGGTGAGGTACAATAGGTATGGAACACAGCAAAGCATACTTTATAGAACCTATGACAGAGGCATAGGGAATGAATTTTCATTCTCTTTCTATTTTCTGCCATGGTCGGGTTTTGAGTCTTTACTCAACTTCACACCTTGCAACACAGGCAAGAACTCCTTCTTTGACTGTTCCATTTTGAACTACTTCAAAATCTTGTCAAGGTATGTACTCATAGAAAATATATCAAGCGTCTTGATCTATCTCTATAGATCTTGATGCTCAATATGTAAGTAGCTTCACCGATGTCTTTCTTTGAAAAAAATCCTTTCAAACACTCCTTTATGCTTTCCAAAAAATTCTACATTATTTCCGATCAACTATATGTCATTCACATATACTTATCAGAAATGTTGCAGTGCTCCCACTCACTTTCTTGTAAATACAGGCTTCACCGCAAGTCTGTATAAAACCATATGCTTTGATCACTTTACTAAAGCATATATTCCAATTCTGAGATGCTTGCACCAGTCCATAGATGGATCGCTGGAGCTTGCTCACTTTGGTAGGACCTTTAGGATTGACAAAACCATCTGGTTGCATCATATACAACTCTTCTTTAAGAAATCCATTAAGGAATGTAGTTTTGACATCCATTTGCCAGATTTCATAAAATGTGGCAACTGCTAACATGATTCGGACAGACTTTTAAGCATAGATACGAGTGAGAAAATCTCATCGTAGTCAACACCTTGAACATGTCAAAAACATTTTGTGACAATTTGAGCTTTGTAGATAGTAATACTACTATCATCGTCCGTATTCCTCTTGAAGATCCATTTATTCTCAATGACTCACCGATCATCGGGCAAGTCCATCAAAGTCCATACTTTGTTCTCATACATGGATCCCATCTCATATTTCATGGACTCAAGCCATTTTGCAGAATCTGGGCTCATCATCACTTCCTCATAGTTCCTAGGTTCGTCATGGTCTAGTAACATGACTTCCAGAACAGGATTACCGTACCACTCTGGTGTGGACCGTACTCTAGTTGACCTACGAGGTTCGGTAGTAACTTGATCTGAAGTTTCATGATCATCATCATTAGCTTCCTCGCTAATTGGTGTAGGAATCACTAGAACTGATTTCTATGATGAACTACTTTCCAATTTGGGAGAATGTAACATCCCAAATTTTCAATTTGGAATGTTATACATAGATCATCATGCATATCATATTTTCTTGCATTTTGTCGATCCTAGAAATTTCACGCAACTCAAGGACCCTCGGAGAGAGTTGGCGATTTCGTCTTTTTCATATTTGAGTCTTCTCAAATTTTGAAGAAAGGATCATTGGTTTTGTCGGAGTTTCATTTGCCTTTTATTTGGATAGGGAAAATGCGCGTTTTCAAAATTTGCATTTTAGGCCCGGAGAAAAGTTCATTTTATTCGACTCATTTTTAGGAGTCGGGGAAAATTTACTTTATTAGATTTGGAGTTCGTTTAGATCTCTTTCTGTTTTTTTTCCGAGCGCGAAACCGTTTTAAAAAAAAATGAACCGCAGCGCCCCTGGGCCTTAGACCCAGCCGGCCGGCCAGGGAGCCGCGCGCGCGTGCCAGCGCCCAGGCGCAAGGCACCAGGGAGGCCGCCGCCGCCCCTTGTTGGTTTCCTAGTAGGATTCATCCTACGTTCATTTTTTTTCTAGATCTTTTCCCTCTTTTCTTTCCTAGTCCTAGTCCAATTCCTTGACCCCTACATCTAGTTTTCTCTCCCCTCCCCAATATAAATACTCCCACACCCCCCCCTCTAAACCATCAAAATCCAAAGCCCCAAGCACCCCGCGCCCCACACCCGTGCCGCGCCACCCCTCACCCGCGCCGCGCCTAGTGCCGCGCCGCGCCGCCGCACCTTGCCGCCGCCGCCGCCGCCCCACGCCCACGCCGCTGGAGTTCCTCGCCGGAGACCTTGCCGGAGGTAGCACGCGCTACATCTTTCCTTCCCATCGGATAGTTTTCTTCTAATCGTTCCGATTCTTTTTTTCCGATTCGTTTTTCTCTTCGGTTCTTCGCGAAAACGTTCCGGTTTTCTAGATCGGTTTTACGATCAGTTTTCTTCTCCGAAACCCTAGATCGGATTCGTTCTCTTTTCCGATTTATTTGCCTAGAGATCGTTCGCCGGACCGTTCGTCCTAACGAACGTGATCACCGGATTTCTTCTAGGTTAACGAACGTCCGTTCGTTCAACCGTTCTTCTTTTTCTTCTCGTCGGACTTATTCCGCGATCGCGATCTCAGATCCGATCTTCTTTCTAGTCTATCTTCTCGCTCGTCTATCGGAATCAGGTGATTCAAGTGCCTGGAGTTTCGTTGCGAAACCACCGTTCCGTCTAATCAACTTTAACTAAGTTTTGCTACGGTAAAATTTGACCTAGTTTCAACTTGCTAGAACCGAGTTGTTTTCTGCCGTTTGTTTCGGTTTCTTTGTTCGGTTCTTTCTTTCTTCTCAACCGGAGTTCTTAAGTTGAACTATCTGGTTCGATCTCTTGTTCGAGTTTTACCTGTGCATTAGATGAGTACTTATTGTATGCTTGTTGTTTGTCTGCGATAGATTACCCGGATTGCGCTGCTTGTTACTTCGAATCTCTAGGACTCGCGGATCATCATCTAGGCAAGTAACACTTTGATCATACCTTTTCTACAACCCAGTTTTATTGCATTAGATCCATCCTCACACATTGCATGATTAGGATCTAATTAAATTGTGGGATGGGAAGTAGATGAGGTAGTACCTATTACCTGCTACTATGAAACCTTTGGGAGTTACTTCTATGTTTGCTTATGCCATGCTATGCTAGTAGACGTGGATTGGGTGAGTGATATCCATGACAGATGTGAGATTGATAATTTTAATGGTTTATCTAAGGTGGCAACTTAAACACACATCTGGGTGGATTGAGGCACCTGATGTCTATCAGGACTTGCCTGTTTTATTTTGGACTGGCACCCAGGCTCAAAGGGATCATAAGATCTTTCATGCTAAATACTTACGTGTGCAGCCACAAGCCATTATGGGCTCTGGCATAGTTGACTAAGTCATGCGAACTCTTATAGGGGTAGACTAGTAGATGTAGAGGATGTAGGTGGTACGGTCTACTCCATCGTAAGATGCTAGTGCTTCTGAAAGACTATGTCTCGGTCATCCGTTTCTCAAACACCAGTAGTGCGAGAAATCCAACGGAGGCGATCGAGTCTTGTGGGGAAAAGTGCGCAAACCTCTACAGAGTGTAACAAACTAATCATGATTAGCCGTGTCCCCGGTTATGGACAATCTTGAGTATCTAGTACTTGAATATCATGTGAATCTCATAATGTTACTTCTAATTAAGATTGTTGGGTTTTAATTGTTCACTTTTAATTGGGATTGAGAATGCTGTCAACCATTCTCAATGTTTAACAACCACCATGATAGTTAAATAAATTTATTCCTTTGCAGTAGGGAAAAATTGGCTTTACACAAAACAGTAACCATAGAGCTTTCCACCAGCCAAATATGCATATAGTATAGCTGTTGCATTCCATTACTCTCTATGTGTTACTTTGCCAGCATATTCCATGTGCTGACCCGTTTCGGGCTGCAACGTTAATGTTGCAGACTTTTCAGACGACGATTAAGGTGTTTTAGGTCGTGGTTCTATACTCAGTGATGCCGTTGGAGTTGATGGACCCATTTATCTTCCAAGTCTTCCGCTGTTATCGACACTAGATGGCCTTAAGCCGTATTATTGTAATAAGTTCTCTTTTGAGACATCGATGTAAAAAGTGTGTGATTGCCACTTTGCTATAAATCCTTCGAAGTAATGTGTGGTGTCAGCATTACTGATCTAGGGATGACACTGGAGCACAGAGATCAGACCGGTTGAGGTCTGGTCGCTATAGAGATGGTATCAGAGCACATGCTGACTGTAGGACACGACCACTAAGTTAAAGCCATAGATCACTATTCTCTCCTCATTTTCTAACTCCTCATCTTTTCTACTCTTTAGGATGAAGGACGCGAAGATTAAGTACGCTCAACCGAATGAAGGGAAACCTTTTGGATTTCACTTGAAGGAAGTCACCAAGTACCTAAACATTGGATTACCAAGTTTCACGGGAACCTTTAACGCCACTTTGCCTGAAGAGGAGCGCTGGAAGATTCAAGCTCATGTTCCGGGAAGGACATTCGCACCAATCACGAAGCCCATAGATAGTGTTTTCAATGCACCAACTTGGAGTCTAGGAAGGAGCATGGCAGCCCATATCACCATAGGACGCATTGGAGAAGTTTATCAAGAAGACCTCAAGGACACTATCTACCAGATTTGCAGACGCCGAGATGAACAATGGGAGTTAGTCACCACCAAGAAGGATAGATCCATTGCAGCATTCATCTAGGAGTTAAACCAGCACATTCGACGCCACAAGAACCAGATGTGCAATGACATGATGGAGTTGAAGAATGCGAAGACAAGGATCATCGAGCTAGAAGGAGAACTGAAGGCTACACGCAAGGACTACATGGACGAGATCGTAGCTCTAGCAAGGCACAACTGCGATCTTAAGCAAGAGATTGAAGAACTCAAGAGGAAGTTAGCATCCAGGGAGGAAGACGAGTACGTCGCATGCCCGGATAACTACATCATCATCAACGACACCGATTCGGATCCAAGTGAACCTGACTTTGAAGACGAAGCTGGAGCGGACATCATGGAGTCTTCCACCGGTTCAAATTTTTAGTTGACCACCAAATATTAGTAGTATTTCCCCCATGTAAACACTATAGTTCGAGCACTTTTGCGATAGTTAGATCGATTGTAAGCCCTTGTTTGATTGAATGAAGTGATTCTGTGTGAATTTGCTCATGTGCATTGGGGTAGTGTTTTCTCTTTAAACCTCATTCTATTCTTATATATCTTCTTTTATAAACCCTCAAATGCCTCTGAGACGTGACCCCAGATTTACCATTAAGGATTGGTAACTATGTTTTCCCCTCAGACCTAATAGTATTGGAATCTCATGGTCTGGATGTAATTCTTGGTATGGATTGGCTGTCGATGTATGGAGCAAACATCGACTGTGCTAGTAAGTCAATTTTGCTTACAACGCCGGAAGGAAGAAGGATCAAGTATGTATCCCGGCATGTGCCAAATAGGACACAAGTGAATTGCCTGACAGGAGTAGTGCAGGAGGAAGTACCAGTGGTAAGTGATTTTCCTGATGTATTTCCGGAAGAGTTGCCAGGCATGCCACCGGATAGAGACATTGAGTTTTTGATTGAGTTATTGCCAGGCACAGGCCCAATATCAAAGAGACCATACCGGATGCCAGCAAAGGATTTGGTAGAAATTATGAATCAGATTAAGGAGTTATTGGAGAAAGGTTACATTCGCCCAAGTTCTTCGCCTTGGGGATCACCCGTACTTCTAGTGGAGAAGAAGGATGGATCATTAAGGATGGTTGTTGATTACCGTGGATTGAATGAAGTAACCATCAAGAACAAGTACCCACTGCCAATGATAAATGACCTGTTTGATCGTTTGCAAGGAGCTAAAGTGATTTCCAAGATCGATTTGCGATTAGGGTACCACCAGTTGAAGATTCGAGAACAGGATATACCTAAGACAGCATTCACCACAAGATATGGACTGTATGAGTATACCGTTATGTCATTTGGATTGACTAACGCGCCTGCCTTTTTTATGAACCTGATTAACAAAGTGTTTATGGAGTTTTGGACAAGTTCGTCCTAGTATTCATTGACGATATCCTGGTTTATTCAAAGAATGAAGAAGAGCATAAGGAACATTTGCGTTTGGTATTGGAGAAGCTAAGGGAATATCAGTTCTATGCCAAATTTAGCAAATGTGAGTTTTGGTTGAAAGAAGTAGGATTCCTCGGACACGTTATATCCGAAGAAGGGATAGCAGTTGACCCCGCAAAGGTTGAGACCGTAACCGAATGGGAAGCACCAATGACAGTTGTAGAGATCCGGAGTTTTCTTGGACTCGCAGGATACTACCGGAGATTCATTGAGAACTTTTCAAAGATCGCGAAGCCTATGATGGAGTTGTTGAAGAAGGATACCAATTTCAATTGGACTGAGGAGTGTGAGGCTAGTTTCCAGGAGTTGAAGAAATGATTGGTTACCTCACCAGAGTTGAACTTGCCAGATCAGACCAAGGATTATGAGGTGTATTGCGACGCTTCACGTCGAGGACTTGGAGCCGTGCTTATGCAGGAAGGTAGAGTTGTTTCGTATACATCACGACAACTGAAGCCTCATGAGTTGAATTATGCCACGCATGATTTGGAGTTAGCAGCCGTAGTGCATGCATTGAAGACATGGAGACATTTCCTCATTGGAAATCATTGTGAGGTGTACACGGATCACAAGAGTTTGAAGTACATTTTCACGCAGAAGGAGTTGAATCTCAGACAAAGGAGATGGTTGGAGCTCATCAAGGATTATGATATGAGATTGCATTACCATCCTGGTAAAGCTAATGTAGTAGCTGACGCATTGAGCCGTAAGAGCCATGTCAATACATTGATGACGGGAGAAGTACCAAAGGAGTTAGCAGAAAAACTTCATGAACTAAGTCTAGAGATAGTTCCGAAAGGCTATGTGGCAGCATTGGAGATTCAGTCAACATTGATGGATAGAATCAGAGAAGCTCAGAAGTCTGACAAGGAGTTGCTGCTATAAAGGAGAAACTAAGCAAAGGAAAAGCAAAGGGATTTCGTGAGATGAGCACGATACCCTATGGTTTGAGGACCGTGTTTATGTGCCAAATGACCCGGAGATCAGGAAGTTGATTCTACAAGAGGAACATGATTCACCATATTCGATTCACCCAGGAAATACCAAGATGTATTTGGATTTGCAGGAGACATTCTGGTGGACCGGAATGAAGAAAGATATTGCAGCATATGTAGCAGTTTGTGACATATGTCATAGAGTGAAGGCAGAGCATCAGAAACCAGCCGGATTGTTGCAACCATTGCCGATACCCAAATGGAAGTGGGATAAGATAGGCATGGATTTTATCACAGGACTACCCAGGACGAAAGCAGGATATGACTCGATATGGGTAGTAGTTGATCATTTGACGAAGGTAGCACATTTCATTCCAGTTAAGACCACTTACACCAGTGCTAAGTTGGCAAAGATATACATGACTAGGATCATTTGTTTGCATGGAGTTCCAAGGAGTATTGTATCAGACAAAGGAACCCAATTTACCTCAAAGTTTTGGAATCAGTTGCATGAAACTTTGGGAACCAGGCTAGAATTCAGCACCACTTTTCATCCGCAGACAAATGGACAGACCGAGAGAGTCAATCAGATTTTGGAAGATATGCTGAGAGCTTGTATACTAGATTATGGATCTAGTTGGGACGATAATTTTCCGTATGTGGAGTTTTCTTATAACAACAGTTACCAAACCAGTTTGAAGATGGCACCATTCGAAGCTTTGTACCGAAGGAGGTGCAGGACACCGTTGTCATGGGACGAAGTTGGAGACCGTTAGTTCTTTGGACCAGATTTGATTAAGGAGTCTGAACAGAAGGTGAAGTTGATTCGCGATAGGCTCAAGGTAGCCCAGTCCAGGCAGAAGAGCTACGCAGATTCTAAATGCAAGGAGACAGTTTACGAAACCGGAGACAGAGTTTATCTCCGAGTATCCCCACTACGAGGAGTTAAGCATTTTGGAGTTAAGGGAAAATTAGCACCGCGTTTCGTTGGACCATATAAGATCTTGCAACGAATGGGAGAAGTCGCGTATATGTTGGAATTACCAGAGGGACTGTCAGGAGTTCATGACGTATTCCATGTTTCTCAGCTGAAGAAATGTCACGCCGAGATGGCGGAGGTACCGTTAAGAGATATAGTACCGCTAGAAGCGATTCAGTTGAAGGACGACTTGACGTATGAGGAGAAACCAGTTAAGATTATCGAGTATGCCAGCAGAGTTACCCGCAGCAAGGTTATCAAGTTTTGCAAAGTTCAGTGGAACCACCACTCAGAGGATGAAGCCACTTGGGAGAGAGAAGAAGATTTGCTCAAGGACCACCCTCACCTATTTTCTAGCCAACCCGAATCTCAAGGGCGAGATTCATCTTAAGGGGGGTAGGTTTGTAACATCCCAAATTTTCAATTTGGAATGTTATACATAGATCATCATGCATATCATATTTTCTTGCATTTTGTCGATCCTAGAAATTTCACGCAACTCAAGGACCCTCGGAGAGAGTTGGAGATTTCGTCTTTTTCATATTTGAGTCTTCTCAAATTTTGAAGAAAGGATCATTGGTTTTGTCGGAGTTTCATTTGCCTTTTATTTGGATAGGGAAAATGCGCGTTTTCAAAATATGCATTTTAGGCCCGGAGAAAAGTTCATTTTGTTCGACTCATTTTTAGGAGTCGGGGAAAATTTACTTTATTAGATTTGGAGTTCGTTTAGATCTCTTTCTGTTTTTTTTCCGAGCGCGGAACCGTTTAAAAAAAATGAACCGCAGCGCCCCTGGGCCTTAGGCCCAGCCGGCCGGCCAGGGAGCCGCGCGCGCGTGCCAGCGCCCAGGCCCAAGGCGTCAGGGAGGCCTCCGTCGCCCCTTGTTGGTTTCCTAGTAGGATTCATCCTACTTTCGTTTTTTTCTAGATCTTTTCCCTTTTTTCTTTCCTAGTCCTAGTCCAATTCCTTGACCCCTACCCCAAGTTTTCTCTCCCCTCCCCAATATAAATACTCCCACACCCCCCCCCCTCTAAACCATCAAAATCCAAAGCCCCAAGAACCTCGCGCCCCACACCTGTGCCGCGCCACCCCTCACCCGCGCCGTGCCTAGTGCCCCGCGCAGCCGCCGCACCTTGCCGCCGCCACCGCCGCCCCACGCCCACGCCGCTGGAGTTCCTCGCCGGAGACCTCGCCGGAGGTAGCACGCGCTACATCTTTTCTTCCCATCGGATCGTTTTCTTCTAATCGTTCCGATTCTTCTTTTCCGATTCGTTTTTCTCTTCGGTTCTTCGCGAAACCGTTCCGGTTTTCTAGATCGGTTTTACGATCGGTTTTCTTCTCCGAAACCCTAGATCGGATTCGTTCTCTTTTCCGATTTATTTGCCTAGAGATCGTTCGCCGGACCATTCGTCCTAACGAACGTGATCACTGGATTTCTTCTAGGTTAACGAACGTCCGTTCGTTCAACCGTTCTTCTTTTTCTTCTCGTCGGATTTATTCCGCGATCGCGATCTCAGATCCGATCTTCTTTCTAGTCTATCTTCTCACTCGTTTATCGGAATCAGGTGATTCAAGTGCCTGGAGTTTCGTTGCGAAACCGCTGTTCCGTCTAATCAACTTTAACTAAGTTTTGCTACGGTAAAATTTGACCTAGTTTCAACTTGCTTGAACCGAGTTGTTTTCCGCCGTTTGTTTCGGTTTCTTTGTTCGGTTCTTTCTTTCTTCTCAACCGGAATTCTTAAGTTGAACTATCTGGTTCGATCTCTTGTTCGAGTTTTACCTGTGCATTAGACGAGTACTTATTGTATGCTTGTTGTTTTCTGCGATAGATTACCCGGATTGCGTCGCTTGTTACTTCGAATCTCTAGGACTCGCGGATCATCAGCAAGGCAAGTAACACTTTGATCATACCTTTTCTACAACCCAGTTTTATTGCATTAGATCCATCCTCACACATTGCATGATTAGGATCTAATTAAATTGTGGGATGGGAAGTAGATGAGGTAGTACCTATTACCTGTTACTATGAAACCTTTGGGAGTTACTTCTACGTTTGCTTATGCCATGCTATGCTAGTAGACGTGGATTGGGTGAGTGATATCCATGACAGATGTGAGATTGATAATTTTAATGGTTTATCTAAGGTGGCAACTTAAACACACATCTGGGTGGATTGAGGCACCTGATGTCTATCAGGACTTGCCTGGTTTATTTTGGACCGCCACCCAGGCTCAAAGGGATCATAAGATCTTTCATGCTAAATACTTACGTGTGCAGCCACAAGCCATTATGGGCTCTGGCATAGTTGACTAAGTCGTGCGAACTCTTATAGGGGTAGACTAGCAGATGTAGGGGATGTAGGTGGCACGGTCTACTCCATCGTAAGGTGCTAGCGCTTCTGAAAGACTATGTCTCGGTCATCCGTTTGTCAAACACCAGTAGTGCGAGAAATCCAACGGAGGCGATCGAGTCTTGTTGGGAAAAGTGCGCAAACCTCTACAGAGTGTAACAAACTAATCATGATTAGCCGTGTCCCTAGTTATGGACAATCTTGAGTATCTAGTACTTGAATATCATGTGAATCTCATCATGTTACTTCTAATTAAGATTGTTGGGTTTTAATTGTTCACTTTTAATTGGGATTGAGAATGCTGTCAACCATTCTCAATGTTTAACAACCACCATGATAGTTAAATAAATTTATTCCTTTGTAGTAGGGAAAAATTGGCTTTACGCAAAACAATAACCATAGAGCTTTCCACCAGCCAAATATGCATATAGTATAGCTGTTTCATTCCATTACTCTCTATGTGTTACTTTGCCAGCATATTCCATGTGCTAACCCGTTTCGGGCTACAACGTTAATGTTGAAGACTTTTCAGACGACGATTAAGTTGTTTTAGGTCATGGTTCTATACTCAGTGATGCCGTTGGAGTTGATGGACCCATTTATCTTCCAAGTCTTCCGCTGTTATCGACACTAGATGGCCTTAAGCCATATTATTGTAATAAGTGCTCTTTTGAGACATCGATGTAATAAGTGTGTGATTGCCACTCTGCTATAAATCCTTCGAAGTACTGTGTGGTGTCAGCATTACTGATCCAGGGATGACACCGGAGCACAGAGATCAGACCGGTTGAGGTCTGGTCGCTACAGAGATGGTATCAGAGCACACGCTGACTGTAGGACACGACCACTAAGTTAAAGCCATAGATCACTATTCTCTCCTCATTTTCTAACTCCTCATCTTTTCTACTCTTTAGGATGAAGGACGCGAAGATTAAGTACCCTCAACCGGATGAAGGCACACCTTTTGGATTTCACTTGAAGGAAGTCACCAAGTACCTAAACATTGGATTACAAAGTTTCACAGGAACCTTTAACGCCACTTGGCTAGAAGAGGAGCGCTGGAAGATTCAAGCTCATGTTCCGGGAAGGACATTCGCGCCAATCACGAAGCCCATAGATAGTGTTTTCAATGCACCAACTTGGAGTCTAGGAAGGAGCATGGCAGCCCATATCACCATAGGACGCATTGGAGAAGTTTATCAAGAAGACCTCAAGGACACTATCTACCATATTTGCGGACGCCGAGATGAACAATGGGAGTTAGTCACCACCAAGAAGGATAGATCCATTGCAGCATTCATCCAGGAGTTAAACCAGCACATTCGACGCCACGAGAACCAGATGTGCAATGATATGATGGAGTTGAAGAACGCGAAGACAAGGATCATCGAGCTAGAAGGAGAACTGAAGGCTACACGCAAGGACTACATGGACGAGATCGTAGCTCTAGCAAGGCACAACTGCGATCTTAAGCAAGAGATTGAAGAACTCAAGAGGAAGTTAGCATCCAGGGAGGAAGACGAGTACATCGCATGCCCGGATAACTACATCATCATCGACGACACCGATTCGGATCCAAGTGAACCTGACTTTGAAGACGAAGCTGGAGCGGACATCATGGAGTCTTCCACCGGTTCAAATTTTTAGTTGACCACCAAATATTAGTAGTATTTCCCCCATGTAAACACTATAGTTCGAGCACTTTTGCGATAGTTAGATCGATTGTAAGCCATTGTTTGATTGAATGAAGTGATTTTGTGTGAATTTGCTCATGTGCATTGGGGTAGTGTTTTCTCTTTAGACCTCATTCTATTCTTATATCTCTTCTTTTCTAAACCCTCAAATGCCTCTGAGACGTGACCCCAGATTTACCATTAAGGATTGGTAACTATGTTTTCCCCTCAGACCTAATAGTATTGGAATCTCAAGGTCTGGATGTAATTCTTGGTATGGATTGGCTATCGATGTATGGAGGAAACATCGACTGTGCTAGTAAGTCAATTTTGCTTACAACGCCGGAAGGAAGAAGGATCAAGTATGTATCCTGGCATGTGCCAAATAGGACACAAGTGAATTGCCTGACAGGAGTAGTGCAGGAGGAAGTACCAGTGGTAAGTGATTTTCCTGATGTATTTCCGGAAGAGTTGCCAGGCATGCCACCGGATAGAGACATTGAGTTTTTGATTGAGTTATTGCCAGGCACAGGCCCAATATCAAAGAGACCATACCGGATGCCAGCAAAGGATTTGGTAGAAATTAAGAATCAGATTAAGGAGTTATTGGAGAAAGGTTACATTCGCCCAAGTTCTTCACCTTGGGGATCACCCGTTTCGAGTTACTACTCTTAGCAACTGAACTAGTATCAAATACCGAGGGGTTTGCTATAAACACTAGTAAAGTACACATCAATAACATGTATATCAAATATACCTTTGTTCACTTTGCCATCCTTCTTATCCGCCAAGTATCTAGGGTAGTTCCACTTCAAGTGACCATTTCCTTTGCAGTAGAAGCACTCAGTTTCAGGCTTGGGTCTAGCTTTGGGCTTCTTCCTGGGAGTGGCAACTTGCTTGCCATTCTTTTTGAAGTTCCCTTTCTTTCCCTTGCCCTTTTACTTGAAACTAGTGGTCTTGTCAACCATCGACACTGGATGCTTTTTCTTGATTTCTACCTTCGCCCGGCATCACAAAGAGCTTTGGGAATCATTTCTGTTATCCCTTGCATATTATAGTTCATCATGAAGTTCTAGTAACTTGGTGATAGTGACTAGAGAACTCTATCAATCACTATCTTATCAGGAAGATTAACTCCCACTTGATTCAGGTGATTGTAGTACTCAGACATTCTGAGCACATGCTCACTCATTGAGCTATTTTCCTCCATCTTGTAGGCAAAGTACTGTCAGAGGTCTCATACCTCTTGACACGGGCATGAGTATGAGATACCAATTTCAACTCTTGGAACGTCTTATATGCTATGTGGCGTTCAAAACATTTTTGAAGTCCCGGTTCTAAGACGTAAAGCATGGTGCACTAGACTATCAAGTAGTCATCATACCGAGCTTGTCAAACGTTCATGATGTCTGCATCTGCTCCTGCAATAGGTCTGTCACCTAGCGGTGCATCAAGGACATAATTCTTCTGTGCAGCAATGAGGATAATCCTCAGATCACGAACCTAGTCCGCATCATTGCTACTATAATCTTTCAACATAGTTTTTCTCTAGGAACATATCAAAAATAAACAGGGAGCTACATCGCGAGCTATTGATTTACAACATTGTTATGCAAATACTATCAGGACTAAGTTCATGATAAATTAAAGTTCAATTAATCATATTACTTAAGAACTCCCACTTAGATAGACATCCCTCTAGTCATCTAAATGATCACGTCATCCAAATCAACTAAACCATGTCCGATCATCGCGTGAGATGGAGTAGTTTTCAATGGTGAACATCACTATGTTGATCATATCTACTATATGATTCAAGCTCGACCTTTCGGTCTCCAGTGTTCCAAGGCCATATCTACATATGCTAGGCTCGTCAAGTTTAACCTGAGTATTCCACCTATGCAAAACTGGCTTGCACCCATTGTATGTGAACGTAGAGCTTATCACACCTGATCATCACGTGGTGTCTCGGCACGATGAACTGTCGCAACGGTACATACTCAGGGAGAACACTTATACCTTGAAATTTAGTGAGAAATCATCTTATAATGCTACCGCCGAACTAAGCAAAATAATATGCATAAAGGATAAACATCACATCCAATCAAAATATGTGACATGATATGGCCATGATCATCTTGTGCCTTTGATCTCCATCTCCAAAGTACCGTCATGATCTCTATCATCACCGGCATGACACCATGATCTCCATCATCTTGATCTCTATCAACGTGTCATCACATGGTCGTATCGCCGACTATTGCTCTTGCAGCTATTGCTATCGCAACTATTTGCTATCACATAGTGATAAAGTAAAGCAATTATTTGGCGCTTGCATCTTATGCAATAAAGAGACAACCATAAGGCTTCTGCCAGTTACCGATAACTTCTACAAAAACATGATCATCTCATACAACAACTTATATCTCATCACGTCTTGACCATATCACATCACAACAAGCCCTGCAAAAACAAGTTAGACGTCCTCTACTTTGTTGTTGCAAGTTTTACGTGGCTGCTACGGGCTGAGCAAGAACCGTTCTTACCCACACATCAAAAACCACAATGCGGTATAGTGATTGCTTTTTCATCATGAGAAAGAACCATGTTCATTGAATCTGATTCAACTAAAGTTGGAGAAACAGACACCAAGTAGCCACCTGTGTGCGAAGCACGTCGGTAGAACCAGTCTCGCGTAAGCGTACGCGTAATGTCGGTCTGAGCCGCTTCATCCAACAATACCGTTGAATCAAGAATCAACAAGTGACGGCAAGCAATATGTATATACCCTCGCCCACAACTCCTTTGTGTTCTACTTGTGCATATAACATCTACGCATAGACCTGGCTCTGATACCACTATTGGGGAACGCAGTAGTTTCAAAAATTTCCTACATGCAAGATCTATCTAGGTGATGCATAGCAACAAGAGGGGAGAGTGTTGTCTACGTACCCTTGTAGACCGAAAGCGGAAGCGTTATGATAACGCGGTTGATGTAGCCGTATGTCTTCACGATCCGATCGATCCTAGCACCGAAAGTATGGCACCTCCGCGATCTGCACACATTCATCTCGATGACGTCCCTCGTACTCTTGATCCAGTTGAGGCCGAGGGAGAGTTTCGTCAGTACAGTGGCGTGGTGACGGTGATGATGAAGCTACCGGTGCATGGCTTCGCCTAAGCACTGCAACGATATGACCGAGGTGGAAATCTGTGAAGGGGGGCACCGCACATGGCTAAGACAACTGTCAACTTGTGTGTCTATGGGGTGGCCCCCTCCCCATATATAAAGGAGTGGAGGAGGGGAGGGCCGTCCCTCTCTATGGCGCACCCCAAGGGGGATTCCTACTCCTAGTAGGAGTAGGTTTCCCCCCTTCCGTAGTTGGAGTAGGAGAGGAAGGAAGGGGAGGTGGGAGAGAAGGAAAGAGGGTGGTGCCGCCTCCTCCCTAGTCCAATTCCGACCAGCCCATGGGGGGGCGCAGCCACCCCTTGAGGCCCTTCTCTCCTTTCCTATATGGCCCATTAAGGCCCATTACTTCCCCGGCGAATTCCCGTAACTCTCCGGTACTCTGAAAAATACCCGAAACACTCGGAACCTTTCCGATGTCTGAATATAGCCTTCCAATATATCGATCTTTACGCCTCGACCATTTCGAGACTCCTCTTCATGTCCGTTATGTCATCCGGGACTCCAAACAACCTTCGGTACATCAAATCACATAACTCATAATACAAATCGTCATCGAACGTTAAGCGTGCGGACCCTACGGGTTCGAGAACTATGTAGACATGACTAAGACACATCTCCGGTCAATAACCAATAGCGGAAACTGGATGCTCATATTGGCTCCTACATATTCTACGAAGATCTTTATCGGTCGAACCACATACAATATACGTTGTTCCCTTTGTCATCAGTATGTTACTTTCCCGAGATTCGATCGTCGGTATCATCATACCTAGTTCAATCTCGTTACCGGCAAGTCTCTTTACTCATTTCATAATGCATCATCCCCCAACTAACTCATTAGTCACATTGCTTGCAAGGCTCATAGTGATGTCCATTACCGAGAGGGCCCAGAGATACCTCTTCGATAGACGGAGTGACAAATCCTAATCTCGATCTGCCAACTCAACAAACACCATCGGAGACACCTGTAGAGCATCTTTATAATCACCCAGTTATGTTATGACATTTGATAGCACACAAGGTGTTCCTCCGGCATTCCGGAGTTGCATAATCTCATAGTCAGAGGAACATGTATATGTCATGAAGAAAGGAGTAGCAATAAAACTGAACAATCTTTATGCTAAGCTAACAGATGGGTCTTGTCCATCACATCATTTGCTAATGATGTGATCCCATTCATCAAATGACAACACACGTCCATGGCTAGGAAACTTAACCATCTTTGATTAACGAGCTAGTCAAGTAGAGGCATACTAGGGACACTCTGTTTGTCTATGTATTCACACATGTACTAAGTTTATGGTTAATACAATTCTAGCATGAATAATAAATATTTATCATGATATAAGGAAATATAAATAACAAATTTATTATTGCCTCTAGGGCATATTTCCTTCAGTGGCCTCCTTGGCCCACCTCCGGTGCCCATCTTCTGGTATATAAGTGGTTTTCCTAGAAAAACTACAATAATACTTTCGGGACGGAGCGCCGCCGCCTCGAGGCGGAACTTGGGCAGGAGCACTTTTGCCCTCCGGCGGAGTGATTCTGCCGGGGGAACTTCCCTCCCGAAGGGGGAAATCATCGTCATCATCATCACCAACAACTCTCCCATCTTGGGGAGGGCCATCTCCACCAACATCTTCATCAGCACCATCTCATCTCAAACCCTAGTTCATCTCTTATATTCAATCTTGTTACTAGAACTATAGATTGTTGCTAGGGGGTGACTAGTAGTGGTGATTACATCTTGTAGTTGATTACTATATGGTTTATTTGGTGGAAGATTATATGTTCAGATCCATTATGCATATTAATACCCCTCTGATCATGATCATGTTTGTTGTTTGTGAGTAGTTACCTTCGTTCTTGAGGCCACGGGATAAATCAGGTTGCAAGTAATCATGTGAATTTGATATGTGTTCGATATTTTGATAGTATGTATGATGTGATTCCCTTAGTGGTGTCATGTGAACCTCGACTACATGACACTTCACCATATTTGGGCTTAAGGGAATGCATTGTGGAGTAGTAAATAGATGGTGGGTTGCGATTGTGACAGAAACTTAAACCCCAGTTTATGCACTATTCCGTAAGGGACCGATTGGACCCTAGAATTTAATGCTATGGTTAGGATTTATCCTTAATACTTTTCTCATAATTGCGGATACCTATGGGAGGTTTAATGATAAGTAGGAGGCTTGTTCAAGTAAGAACAGAACCTAAGCACCGGTCCACCCACATATCAAATTATCAAAGTAGCGAACACAAATCAAATCAACATGATGAAAGTGACTAGATGAAATTCCTGTGTACCCTCAAGAACGCTTTGCTTATCGTAAGAGGCCGTTTTGGTTTGTTCTTTGCCTCAAAAGGATTGGGCTACCTTGCTGCATACTTGTTACTATTATCGTTACTTGCTCATTACAAACTATCTTGCTATCAAACTACTCGCTACTTAGAATTTCAGCACTTGCAGACACTACCTTGCTGAAAACTACTTGTCATTTCCTTCTGCTCCTCGTTGGGTTCGACACTCTTACTTATCGAAAAGAGCTACAATTGATCCCCTATACTTGTGGGTCATCAGGGAGCCAAAGAATATTCTCAAGTATTAGCAGATGAGTTGTCAATTCAACCACACCTAAAAGACTTAATATCTGCAGCAAAGTATTTAGTAACAAAGTAGTATGGAAGTAACGATAACGGTGGCAAAAGTAATGGTAGCAGTTTTGTAGCAATCGTAACAGTAGCAATGAAAAAGTTACTTAGCAAAGATCAATATGAAACGAGCTCATAGGCAATGGATCAATGATGGATAATTATGTCGGATGGCATTCATCATGCAACATTTATAACAATGGGTGACACAGACCTAGCTCCAATTCATCAACATAATGTAGGCATGTTTTCCGAATATAGTCATACATGCTTATGGAAAAGAACTTGCATGACATATTTTGCCCTACCCTCCCGTTGCAGCGAGGTCCTATTGGAAACTAAGGGATATTAAGACCTCCTTTTAATAGAGTACCGAACCAAAGCATTATCACTTACTGAATACATGAACTCCTCAAACTACGGTCATCACCGGGAAGTGTCCCGACTATTGTCACTCCGGGGTTGCCGGATCATAACACATAGGAGGTGACTATAACTTGCAAGATAAGATCAAGAACACAAATATATTCATGAAAACATAATAGGTTCAGATCTGAAATCATGGAGCCCGGGCCCTAGTGATAAGCATTAGGCATAGCAAAGTCATAGCAACATCAATCTTATGACATAGTGGACACTAGGGATCAAACCCTAACAAAACTAACTCGATTAAATGGTAGATCTCATCCAACCCATCACCATCCAGCAAGCCTACGATCAAATTACTCATGCACGGCGGTGAGCATCATGAAATTGGTGATGGAGGATGGTTGATGATGACGATTTCCCCTCTCCGGAGCCCAAAACGGACTCCAGATCTGCCCTCCCGAGGAAGAATTGGAGGTGGCGGAGGCTCCGTATCGTAAAACGCGACGAATCCTTCTCTCTAATTTTTTCTCCCTAAACGTGAATATATGGAGTTGGAGTTGAGGATGGTGGAGGTCTGTGTGGCCCACAAGGACAGAGGGCGCGCCCTCCACCCTTTTGGACAGGGTGTGGGCCCCCTTCGGTTGATTCTCTCGCCTATATTTTTTATTTATTCCAAAACTAATCTCCGTGAAGTTTCAGGACATTCCGAGAACTTTTATTTCTACACAAAAACAACACCATGGAAATTCTGCTGAAAACAGCATCAGTCCGGATTAGTTCCATTCAAATCATGCAAATTAGAGTCCAAAAGAAGGGCAAAAGAGTTTGGAAAAGTAGATATGATGTAGACATATCATGGGTCTCCACTTTATGCTCGCCGAACTCCATTGGAGCGCCGCTAGACATCCCCTCTCTATGTGTCGTCATGGGTGTGCTTGTTGTGTTGTGGGGCGCGATCGAAAGGTTGAAGAGACTAATGTTATAATGGCCGTAGGAATTAAAGGGGAAGCCGAACGGCCTGGAATATCGACTCGGCCTGATGGCAGTTCTAATTTGCAGCACGCAACTCCATCATGCCCCACGTAACTGCATCGCATGGCAACACACGCAGCGCAACCGCATGCATATGCCCCCCCCCAACGTGATCGTGCATAGGCCCAACCACCGGCAAAGCGCGCGCGGAGGGACGCGAGAAGAGTGCTCCGCGTTCGCCTCAGTGGCGAGCAACCAGATATATGCATATAGCAGTTGAACATGCAAGGAAAAGCTGTCCACAAGCTGTGCGCGCCGACGGAAGCGAGAGCAGAGTGCGCCGACGGACGCGAGCAGAGCCCACCATGGCGCCTAACGGCGAGCACATCGAGCTACGGCGCCTAACGGTGAGCAGAGCTTGCCGAGGGACGCGAGCAGAGGCCGGCCCAGTGATACGTGGCAAATAAGACGAACTGTGCGAGCGATGTCGGAGACATCAAGCACGAATCGTATTAGAGTTGCGTGTGCGATACGTGGCATACAGATGATCCATCCGAGCTGTTTGTGATGGAATAAGCCGTGTGTGTTGTGGGAAAATGCTTGCTAGTATATAACCTTAAATTTAACCAACAAAATGTTAACGCATGTTACAAAAATTATATAACTGGAAACTATGTTCAAATACGAATCCAACGAGATAATCTTTCGTGACATGCATTCGTATTTTATTAGTGAAATCCTACTTATAAACCAGGACAGGGGTATAGTAGGTAATCAAATCGCAAACGTTTTTATATTAATCGTATGTGTACATGTCCTTTCATCCTCCTCTCACACATCTTTTCACCCCGTTGCCACAGACGGCTTCGAGCGCAAGCTCGAGCAGCGCGCGAGGCATTCTTTTGGCCAAGCGGTGGTGAGGCCGTTCCCGCGCAACCACGCAGGTTCTCGCACAAGCTTCCCACCCGACTCGGTGAAATCCCCCAAAACCCCAATGCTTACTGATACATCTCCAACGTATCTATAATTTATGAAGTATTCATGCTGCTATTTTATCATTCTTGGATATTTTACAATCTTTTGTAGCAACTTTATATCATTTTTTGGGACTAACCTATTGACCCAGTGCCCAGTGCCAGTTGCAGTTTTTTGCTTGTTTTTTACATCACAGAAAATCAATATCAAACAGAGTCCAAACACCGCGAAACTTTTTGGAGATTTTTTGGACCAGAAGGAACCCATTGGACCAGAGCTGCACCTGGGGGGGTGCCCCGAGGGGGGCACAACCCACCAAGGCGCGCCAGGGCCTCTGGCATGCCCATGTGGGTTGTGCCCACCTCGATGGCCTCCTGCACCCCTTCTTTGCACTATCAATTCCCAAATATTTTGAAACCCTTCGGGGTTAACCTAGATCAAAACTGCCGCCACCGCAGGGCTCCGTAGCCACCGAAAACCAATCTAGACCCGTTTCGGCACCCTGCTGGAGGGGGGAATCATCTCCGATGGCCATCTTCATCATCCCAGCGGCCACCATGATGAGGAGGGAGTAGTCCACCATCGGGGCTGAGGGTTTGTACCAGTAGCTATGTGTTTAATCTCTCTCTCTCTCTCATGATCTATATCATGGGACTTGTTAATATAGTCAGATCATATGATGTTTCTCCCCTCTATACTCTTGCTGTGATGAATTGAATCTTTACCCTTTGAAGTTTTGTCTTGTCGGATTGAATATTCAGAGATGAGAACACATGATATATGTCTTGTGGTATGAATACTTGAGGTGACAATTGGGGTATCTTATTGATTCACTTGATATATGTTATGGCATTCAACTTGCGGATTCCCGCGGTGATATTGGGCTAATCTATGCATAGGGGTTGATGCACGTTTTTATCATCTTTTCTCTGACAGAAACTTTGGGGCACTCTTTGTAGTTCTTTGTGTGGATTGAGTATTATGAATATGAATATGCTTTGGTGTTATTCTAGTACGAACACTAGGATAGATCAAACGGAAACAATAGCTTTGTGTTATTTTAGTATGAACTCTTGAATAGATCGATCGAAAAGAATAGCTTTGAGGTGGCTTTGTACCCTACAAACAATTCCTATCTTTTGTTCTCTACCAATAGGAACTTGGAAGTGATTCTTCGTTACACTTTGTGGGGTAATCATATGATCCAACTATGTTAGCACTGTTGAGAGATTGCACTAGCGAAAGTACTGACCCTAGGCCTTGTTTTCAAGAATTGAAATACCGTTTTTGTGCCCATTTACTATTTGCTACCTTGCTGTTTTTATTTATTCAGATTATAAAAATATATTTCTACCATCCATATTACACTTTTATCACCATCTCTTCGCCGAACTAGTGCACCTATACAATTTACCATTGTATTGGGTGTGTTGGGGACACAAGAGATTTCTTGTATTTGGTTGCAGGGTCGTTTGAGAGAGATCATCTTCATCCTACATCTCTCACGGATTGATAAACCTTAGGTCATCCACTTGAGGGAAAATTGTTACTGTCCTAAAAAACTCTGCGCTTGGAGGCCCAACGGGTGTCTACAAGAATAAAGTTGCATAGTAGACATCAAGCTCTTTTCTGGTGACGTTGCTGGTGAGGTGAGTGCTTGAAGGTATATCTTTAGATCTTGCTATTGAATCTTTTAGTTTCTTGTTTTCTCACTAGTTTGGTTTATAAAATAAAACTAAATAAAAAAATGGAATTTAGGTTGCATCATATTATTGATCGTCTTTAAAATATCTTTCTTGAAAATGATGATTCAGAAAATTTTGCTAAATTGTTAGAAGAAGAAGTCAATAAAATTCTTGGCACAAAATATTTGAATGATGAGCATGATTGCAATGTCGTTAGTATGAATTCTTTGAATATCCAAAATGCTAATGATGATTGCACAAGTCATGACAAAAATGTTTCTTATAAGCATGTCACTTTTTGCGGAGTGAATTGGGAGTGCCTTTGCACACCAAAAAGGGAAGATAGATTTTTTAAGAAGCATAAATATTTAGAAATGAAAAGGTTGCAAGAGAGGCTAGATGATTGTGTTGAAAAATGTAATTTTTTCGCCATCCTTGTGAACTTTGGAATGAACGTGATCATTTAAATCTCCAGTGCAAATTGTTTCATGATCAAATCGTGTCAAAAAATTGTGATAACTTGATTACCCTTGAGCATTATAAAGAGCTTAGCCTTCTTTTGGGGTATGAAGAAATGAAACGTATAACTAAGTGTTTTCCAAATCCCGAGAGATTTCTTGGTTTTGATCTAGAGGAAATTTATATGTTTTGTACGGTAAATTGCATTGAGAATCCTTATATTGCAAAATATCTAAAGTTAAGAAAACAAATGGAATATGAAGAGAGTACTAATGAAAGGGAAAACATTTCCCAATACCCTCCTAGTGTTTATTATGATGAATCAGGTAATGAGGAGGAGCTTCCTATCCAATCAATCTCTTCAAAAAGAAGCTTGAAACAATTAATTAAACCCACACATGGTGTAGTGAAGAAGAAGAAAAGAAGAAAGAATAGAGGTAAAAAGGTATCTCTCCCAAATAGTGTTGTTCCCATCACCATCATGCCTCGTGAAAGTGAATCAAATATGTTGATGGAGGATGATGATATTAATGATGATTTTGTTATGCTTATTGCTTGTTGTGATGATTATGACTGGGAAGACAACAATATCCCTTATGATCTTGAAAATATTTTTAGCACTTGCTTGGAAGAATATAATAATAATGTTTGCTATACTATTGGTGTCATTCATGCTATTGATAAGAATGATTGTGATGATATGCAAAACCACAAGCTTGGGGATGCTATGTTTGATGAGTATGATATGTTTGAAGATTTATTTGCTAGAAATAATGCTTGTCCTAAGCTTGGGGATGCTTTGCTTAATGAATATGATCCTTTTATTCCTTCACTTTCGATAAGAAAATTTATTATGATGATAGCATGCCTCCTATTTATGATGATTACATTGATGAAAGTGGGTTTAGAAGAGTGTCAACTCTAGGTAGTAGTGATCCCACTATTTTGGAGGGTGTTGAATCTTATTACAATACTGATTAAAGTGGATTTGGAGAGGTCATGACTTTATTTAGTGATACATCCACTATTTTGGAAGAGTTTTTGTCGGGGGTGCTAATCCCACGAACACCTATGGGACCGGCGGACCGAGCCCCTTTTTGGTTCGGCAGGGGGGACGGAGATTGCACGAAGAGCAGATCGAGGCGAAGCACACGAGCACGCGATCAGTTTACCCAGGTTCGGGCCGCACGGATGCGTAAAACCCTACTCCTGCTTTGTGGTTTGTATTGAGTTCTTGCTCGGGAGCGCTGATTGCTACAGTACACACCAGCAGCTAGCGAGACCGAGCATGACAATGATCGTCCCCCCTCTACATTGCGCATGGGCCTCCTTTTATATGCTCAAGGGGTCACCGACAGGTGGCAACGTAGACGAGGGTAAAAATGGAAAAGGCGTGGTGGTTGGCACCGCCGCCTACTGCAGTGTATCATACCTAACCCTGACGGCAGGGGACAAGGGCATTAAATGCCCGTCTGTGTCGCCTAAATAGTGCAATAGGGACCGACAGGGGCGCCACCGCTCGCCACGATGGCAATCTTGTCAGCGCCGCTTGCCACCGTGTACCGCTGGCTGCACAGCTTCCCGCCACGTACGCCTGGAAGGGCCCAGAGCGACACATTGGTGGATGTGCTGGAGCGCAGGTACAGAGTGGAGGCTTGTCGCAGCAAGTGCCTTGCCGTGGTCGTTGTCTTGTTGCGTCCGGGAGCTTGTCGCTCACCGGGCCTTGCCGGGATGCGTGGCACGTTGCGGCAAGTTTCCTGGGATGCCTTGGTTGGCCTTCCCGGCAAGCTCCTCTTGCCGGGGCCTTGTCCTTCCTGGCAAGCTCCTCTTGCCGGGGTCTTGTCTCCTTGGTTTGGATACTTTGTTCTTGAATGGCTCCAAAAGAACCACGGAGGATCTTGGCGATCACCCGGCAAGCCTTACCACGGGGTGCTGCGATTGCCCGTGCACAAGTTCGGGATACTAGGGTACCCCTACTCTAGTACACCGACAGGAGCCCCGGGGCCTGGGCCATACACGATGCCGAGCGCTGTTGGGCCAGGCCCAAAACAGTGCATGGGCACGCGCGGCCTGGGTTACGCCGTATCTCTCTCCGCATCCACCGCGCCCTCCCCAAACGGCATGCGTCGAATGCGGCATCGTGGGAGAGATCGTGGGTGGTTTCTTTATTAGGAAAGGCGGAACGTCCGCCCCGTCCCCCTTTATAAGCAGGGGAAGCAGGGGTAGTGCGCCCATTCGCCCCTTTCCATTCCAATCTTGATAACCTCTGTCGCTCCTCCGTCTTCCCAAAGCAAAGAGAGCAGCGCCCTGCCCCCCATCGCCACCAGCACCACCAACGCCGTCGGCCTCCTCCACCACTTCCGCCATGGCTCCGAAAGCCGACAAGGGGAAGGCTATGAAGTCGACCGAGGTGCAGCGGCTTGCGGCGCTGCGGAAGGAGCGGGCCATCTTCCCCCCAAGCTCGTCGCGAAGGAGCTGAGGGAGTACTACTACCTCTTCTGGTCGACGGAGACGCGAGCGCACCCGAGCACGAAGGTACTCCCAGCCTCCGCTTGGAAAATGGCTCCAAGTGGATATCCGTTCTTTGCCGTGTTCTTCTACTGCGGGCTCTGCCCGCCCTTCTCGGATTTTTTCTGTGATATCATGAACACCTACGGGTTCTGCCACCTTGATTTCACCCCCAATGCCGTTCTGACCATGGCAGTTTTCGCACATCTTTGCGAAAACTTTGTCGGAGTCCATCCCAACGTAGCCCTTTTCTACCACTTCTTTATACCCCGGGTAGACAGAGGAGAGCCCTTATCTGGCGGAATCGCCTGGGTCTCAAGGATCGGCAAGAAGGACTCTTATCTGGAGGGAGAGTTCCGCGGCAAGTGGGAGGAGTGGAGAGCAGACTGGTGTTGGGTTGTCGAGGAGAACCCGCAGCCATTTACCGCCCGGCGCCAAACCCCAGCAGTATGCGGCAGCGATTGGAGCGACGTGGCCCTGGAAGATGATAGGCTGAAGATTGCCGTCACCAGGATCCAATGCCTCAGGCTTGCCGGACTCACTATAGGCGCCGTTGGCGTAGATTTCCTTCGCCGCCGCATTGCCCCCCTGCAGGAACGGAGGAGGCCCGCCTGGGAGTTCAAGAATGCGGCGGATATCATGAGGTTGCGCCCGGGCCTCAACTATAACTTCACTGTCCTGGAGCTCAACGCAATGCTTCAGGAGCTGTTCAAGTATGATCCTGTGCATCCCGAAGTGTTCAGGTTGCCGCAGGGTGTCGTCCCACTGTGCAACAACTCCGCGCTCGACCGCATCCGTGCAATGATGCCGCTGTGCGATTCACACGGAATTGTCCCAACTTGGCAAGAGCCTGCAGTCGAGGTCATGCAGGAATTCTTTGACAACTTGGTAGAAGTGCCGATCCGCCCCGACGAGAAGAATGGCCTCACTCGCGACACCACCGATGCAGAGTTGAAACGCATCGCCACCAGGCTGGAAGAGGCAGCGGCAGCCGCAGCTGAGGGCGAGTTCGGATTCACCATGGAGGAGGCAGAGGCAGCAGAGGCGGCAAGCCATGCCGAGCGAGAGGAGCTTGCCGGCAAGAAAGAACTTGCCGGCAAGAAAGAGCTTGCCGGCAAGAAAGAGCCTGCCGGGCGTGACGCCGAGCCGAACGAGCCCGCCGAGGATACGAGCGGCTCATTGGAAATCAACTCCTCTTCCTCCTCATCATCAGATAGCTCGCCGCAAGCAGTGCCCCCATCTCCACCAAGAAGGCGTCTCCGCAAGGCCGGGGAAGTAGTAGGGCGGCGGGCGAGTCGACAGTCGCCGCGCCGCGCGACGCGCTCCACCGCGGCAAGCACCTTTGCCGCAGGAGCACCTCACGCTGCGGTGGCAACTAGAGCGGGGTCTTCCCGGACCACCGCTTCTGCTCCCGCCAAGCGGCCACGGGAACCTACTCCTCCACCTTCTCGCGCCGGGCGTGAGCCGGATTTCGACTTCTCCGCGTTCAGCTCCGACGAGGAAGAAGAAGAAGAGTAAGATTCTCCTGTTGTACTTGCAGTTCTTCAAGTCTTGATGTTCTGTCTTGTATCTCATTTGCTTTACTCTGAACTCCTTCCTTTTTAGGACTCTGGCCCAGAGAGAAGCAAAGAGAGCCAAGGCCTCGGTGATTGTCATCGAGGACGAGCCCACCGCGACAGCAGGGGATGCGCCCGAGGCAACCTTGCCGGACCCGGCAACCGTTCTCTAGAGCAGCCCCCAGCGTAAGTATATGTCTTGCTTTCCGCTGTTGGGCGCGCATGGATATCCTTGCTTTGCTGACATCTGGCTGTTGACTTGTGCAGGAGCAGAGCAGCCCCACCAGGAGCGCCCGGAGGCCGCCCCCGAAACACCAAGGGAGAGTCCTCCGGCAAGGGAGAGGTCCCCGGCAAGGGAGAAATCTCCGGCAAGGGAGGGTTCTCCGGCAAGGGACAGCACTAGCGGCCCCCCGGCGGCGGAGACCATGTCTGCAGAACCTGGCACAGGTAACCTTCTTGCTTCAGAACTTCCCTTGGGTTCTTCTTCTTTTGATCTTCTTTTTTGGATATTTGCTTGAATCTTCTCCCCTTTTCCGGCTGTCAGATCCATCTGCTGCGGAGCCGATGGAGACCGAGGTTGCCGCCGAAGATGCTGCTGCTGCCGAGGAAGTAGCCGGCGCTGACGAGCCCGCTGGCGCAGAGACTGCCGAGGCTGCCGCCGCAGAACCTGGCAGGGGATCTGGCGGTCGCACTGACGACCCTGAGGCCGCAGGAGCGCTAGGCGCTACGCCGACCGCTGATCCCTCCGCCGCTGACGCAGCGCCAGGCTCCGAAGAGCCCCAGCCTGGCGTCTACTTGAAGGCCGGTGACGACATCTTCATCAACCTCCCCTGGGCGTCAGGCTCCAGGGCGCTGGTCGAAGGAGAGATCTTCGACGGAGAAGTGCTCGCCTCCGCCGGGCTGGTGCTGGTTGACGCGCCAAGCAGCAGCAGTGGCGAGCCTGAGGAGGAGCGGCTGTTGTGGAAGCTGGTGTCGCTCTACCGCGCCCGGCAAGCCAAGCTGGAATCCTGCGAGGCGCTTGTCGCGAAGGTGGGAGAGGACATCGAGAAGCGCGCGGAGGAGCTCCGGGGTCACAATCAAGAAGCTCTCTGGTCCTTGGCAGTGGAGCGGGCGCGACTTGCCGAGGAGCAGGAGGCCTTCCTCCTCGAGAAGGCTGAAGCCGAAGAGCAACGAAGGCTTGCCACTGAGAAGCTGTCTGTGCAAGAAGGCGAGCTGGTGCAGCGGAAAGTCAATCTTGACAGCCACGAGGAGGAGCTTGCCGCGCGCGAGCGAAACTTTGGCGGAGCCCTCAAGCAAGCAGAAGACGCTGCCGCAGCTACCGAGGCCGCCAAGAAGGAGCTGGAGACGAAGGTGACGCAGCTGGAGGCCGATCTCAAGGCGAGCGGTGACGAGCTTGCCGCGCTCAAGCTTGAGCGGGAGAAGGACGGCAACAGCTACTCGGAGCTGCAGGTCCGCCTCGCCGAGAAGGGCAAGGAGCTTGACGCCACCAAGGACTCCAATGCGGATCTTGAGTTGAAGCTGATCACTTTGACCAAGACGCTGGAGGGCGCCAAGGAGCAAGAGACGGCCCTGAAGGAGGAGGTCAAGGCCGGCAAGGCACTGCTGGCGAGTGCCGCTGCCGCCCAGAGCACTTTCCAGGAGAATGTGGAGCACTGGACGGAGGGTCTCGTGGATGTTGCCGCATAAATTGACAGGGAGCTGGCGCAGCTGGGGATGGAGAATCTCGGGTATCCCTCCGACGAGAACCTCCAACCCAGCGTCAAGCTCACCTCGTTCTTCAAAGGCGTGGCGACGGCACTCTGGCGACTCTGGGAGAGGATCCCGAAGCAGCTGGCCGACGAGTCGCGCAAGATCTACGCGGGAGCTCTTTAGAAGGTGCTAGTGAAGGTGGCCTTCTGCAACCCGGGCCTCAACCTCACCAACGTCCTCAGGTCCTTGCCGCCGGATGCCGATCTGGAGGCGCTCAAGACCCTTGTCGCACCCATTGTGGACAAGGTGAGCGGAATCAAGAGGGTTGAGGGCGACCGCGTAGACTAGGCCGCCCGTTTTCCTCTTTCCTTGTCGCTGCTGGTCATGTTACGAGAACAATCTGTTAGAGCTGCGACAAGCTACCTTGTAATATAACTTTATTTCAGGTACTAATTGCAACGTTATTTCCTTTACTTGATTCCTTCCTTTGTATGTTTTTGCCCTACGCTTTTAGGGAACTTGCCGGCGCAGGCACCTTGGCCGCGAGCGCTGAGTGCGGGACGTCAGCAGCCTGCTGGCGGTGCTGCTACCGACAAGAAACCTTGTCGCAGCTAGTCGCAGCTCACTTAAGTTGTTGAGCGGACTCGAAACAAAATAAGGGCGCAACTAGCTACGAGTTGGTTCCTCCACGCATAGGTTTTCCATACAAAGTACGGTCGTTCAAGGAAGATAACTTAAAATTTTTAAAAGAAATCTGATTGCTCAAACTTTGGCAACTTATCTTTTCTGTTGTTCGCTTCCCGGTAAGGCGAAACTTCCTTGAACGACGCCTGGTCCATACCACATCTTCTCCTTCCTCCCCCGGCAAACTTGTGGGCGACGGAACCTTCCTTTTTTGAGAAAAAAGAAAGAGGTGAAAAATAAAGATATGGAGCCTTATGGCTCGTTGTTGCTTACCGGGGGTAAGTGCTGCACAAAGTGTCAGATAACACATGCAAAAAGTAAAAAGCATGAAATTGACAAGGTGTGCGGAGCACATGATCTTTATGCACGGGGTCTATGCCCGGCTTTGTACAAAGGATTACATGCAACAGCGGCAAGACTTGTACAAAAGGTGGTTGCCGGAACGGGTTCCGGCAACCGCGCCCTATGGGTAAAACTTACAAAGATGCTCAATGTTCTAGGAGTTGCTCACTGGAGTGCCATCTTCGGTCTCAAGGCAAACAGCGCCAGGCCTAGTGACTCGTTTCACCCGGTAAGGGCCTTCCCACTTCGGCATCAACTTGTTGGAATTCTTGGCGGACTGAACGCGCCGAAGAACAAGGTCGCCTTCCTCGAGACTTCTGGCGTTAACTTTGCGGCTGTGGTAGCGGCGCAAAGCTTGCTGGTAGCGAGCAGCTCGCACAGCAGCCTGAAGACGGTCTTCCTCAAGGAGCAGCGTGTCATCTTGTCGCAGCTGTTCTTGCTCGAGCTCATCATAAGCGAGCACTCGAGGTGACCCGTATACGAGTTCCATGGGGAGAACTGCCTCTGCTCCATAGACTAGAGCGAAAGGTGTCTGGTCAGTGGCTCAATTTGGCGTCGTCCTGATCGACCAAAGAACCACCAGCAGCTCCTCGATCCAGTTTCTTCCGCACTTGTGCAGCCTGTCGAAAGTTCTGGTCTTGAGCCCACGCAGCACTTCAGCATTTGCCCTCTCCGCTTGACCGTTGCTTCTCGGGTGAGCAACAGAAGCGAAGCAGACCTTGGCGCCAAGATCTTGGACGTACTGCATGAAGGTGCGGCTCGTGAATTACGTACCATTGTCGGTGATTATCCTGTTAGGGATCCCGAAATGGCAAACAATCGACCTGAAGAACTTGACCGCTGACTGTGCTGTCACCTTCCTCACTGCTTCCACTTCCGGCCACTTTCTGAACTTGTCGATTGCAACGTACAAGTACTCAAAGCCCCCGACTGCTTGGGGAAAGGGGCCGAGGATATCGAGCCCCCAGACCGAAAATGGCCAGGATAAAGGGATCATCTGGAGAGCTTGAGCTGGCTGGTGTATCTGCTTGGAATGGAACTGGCACACTTCACACTTGGTTACTTGTGCAGTTGCATCCTGGAGGGCTGACGGCCAGAAGAAACCTTGCCGGAATGCTTTGCCGACAAGTGCTCTTGCGCCAATGTGGTGACCACATATGCCTCCATGTATCTCTGCCAACAGCTTTTGTCCATCTTCCCGGTGAATACACTTCAATTTCACACTGTTGAGCCTTCTTCTGTATAGTGTGCTGCCGACAAACTGGTACATACTCGACTGCCGGGCTACTCTTTCTGCTTCTTCTTGCTCTTCGGGAAGTTCTCTTGTCTGAAGGAAACGGACAATCTGCTGTGCCCATGCTGGAGCTTGTGGCTCGACAACAAGGACTAAAGGCATATTTGCTGCTACGGGAACATCCGCTTCTACGGTGAGAACTTGCGGCTCTGCCGGAGCTTGACGTTCCCCGGCAAGCTTGCCGGAGCAAAACTTGTCGGGAGCGTCTGCTTCAACGGAACAAACCCTAGGGCTTGCCGGAGCAGACTGCTCCTCAGCACTCTTGGTGTTGATCTTGGGGACCTTCTCGGCGGCGGCTTCGGGAAGCTCTGTCGGAAAATAGTCACCAAAAATCAACTTCCTCTTCTTGCTCTGTCCAGTTGACGGCGTTACGGACGGTTGTGTCAGCTTGAGCACAAAAATCCCTGGTTCCACAGGTAACTTAAGTGCGGCTTACTTTGACAGGCCATCGGCAATGTCGTTCTGAGCTCTTGGAACATGCTCCATCTGCAGGCCGTCAAAGTGCTCTTCTAGCTTTCTCACTTCGTCAACGTAGGCTTCCATCAACGGACTCTGATAACTCTTGTTTACTTGGCGGGCGATAAGCTGCGAGTCACCCCTGACAATGAGCTTCTTGATCCCAAGGTCTGCCGCGATCCTGAGACCGGCAAGCAAGCCTTCATACTCTGTAGTATTGTTTGTCGCTTGCTCCTTGGGAAAGTGCATCTGGACTACGTACTTGAGGTGCTCTCCGGTGGGTGCGACAAGCAGCACGCCGGCGCCGGCGCCTTGCGGCGAAAAGGCACCGTCAAAGTACATGAGCCACTCTTTGCTTGCTTCCTTGACGGGGATGCTCATTTCTGGAATTTCTTCATCTGGTGTTGGCGTCCACTCTGCTATGAATTCTGCCAATGCTCTGCTTTGGATAGTTGAAGTACTCTCAAACTTGAGGCCATAGCTTGACAGTTCCAGTGCCCACTCAACAATCCTGCCTGTTGCTTCTGGATTCTGTAGTATCCTCTTCAGCGGAAAGCGAGTGACAACTGTGATCTCATGTGCTTGGAAGTAATGGCGCAGCTTTCTCGAGGCCATGAGAAGGCCGAAAAGCAATTTCTGCACACCAGAGTACCTTGACCTAGCCCCGTGCAGAAGGGAACTGACAAAGTAAACTGGGCGCTGCACCATTCTCTTCTGCACCTCCTCGCGCACCTGTGCAGACCCATCTTTGTCGGGACCAGAGCTTGTCGGGGAAGCCCCCTGCTTGTCGCTGGATGCGCTTGCCGTGGTTGCTGGCTCATCATCTGCCTCCCTCTCTGCCACTAACGCAGCACTAACCACTTGATTGGTTGCCGCTATATACAGCAGCAACTTCTTTTGTGGCTTAGGTGCGACAAGTGTTGGAGTGGAGGACAGGTATCTCTTCAAGACATGCAGCGCAGCCTCCGCTTCCGGAGTCCATTTCATTGGACCTGCCTTTTTCAAAATTTTGAAAAATGGCAGGGCGCGCTCAGCAGACCGAGAGATAAACCTGCTGAGAGCAGCCACGCAACCGGCAAGTCTTCATACATCCTTGACGCGCTTTGGTGCTTCGATCTGCTCAATGGCCTTGATCTTGTCGGGATTGGCTTCAATTCCCCGTTGAGACACGAAGAACCCGAGAAGCTTGCCGGAGGGAACTCCAAACACACACTTCTCGGGGTTGAGCTTGAGGTTGATCTTGCGCAGATTTGCAAAGGTCTCATCTAAATCTTGAATTAGGGTTGCCCTGTCCTTGCTCTTGACCACTATGTCATCCATGTAGGCTTCCACAATTCTGTGCAATTGCGGCTCAAGAGCGACATGGACTACCCTTGCAAATGTTGAACCAGCATTCTTTAAACCGAAAGGCATCCGTATGAAACAGTATGTGCCACATGGATTAATGAATGTGGTCTTCGCCTCATCCTCTTCTGCCATGAAGATTTGATGGTATCCTGAGTATGCGTCAAGAAATGAAAGCAAGTCACATCCAGCCGTGGGGTCAACAATCTGGTCAATGCGCAGCAAGGGAAATGGGTCTTTGGGACAAGCTTTATTAACATCGGTAAAGTCGATACAAAGCCTCCATTTCCCGTTTGACTTGCGCACGACTACAGAATTGGCCAACCACGTAGGATGGAGCACTCCTCTAACAAGGCCTGCTGCTTCCAATTTCTTGATCTCTTCTGCGATGAATTCTTGGCGCTCCATTGCTTGCTTCCTGACCTTCTGCTTGACGGGCCGCGCATGAGGACAAACGGCAAGATGGTGCTCAATTACTTTCCTGGGAACACCGGGGATGTCAGACGGTTGCCACGCAAACACGTCGACGTTCGCCCGCGGGAAAGCAATGAGCGCGCTTTCCTATTTATGGTCGAGAGTGGCACTGATGGTGAAGGTACCACCAGTGCCATCCTCCTTGGCGGACACTTTCTTGGTCTCTGGCGGAGCTGCCATTGCCTTCTTACACTTGCCGGTGGAGCTCGATGGTGCGTCCTCGACGGTAGCGCAGCACTCCAAAGAGGTGCGCTTGCCGGAGTGGGCATCAGAACTCTTGCCGGACTTGGTCTTCTTCTTCCCCCCGAGAGCTTCAGCGGCAAGTGACTTGAGATCTGTTGCGGCTGCTGCTTCCCGGTAGATCTTGTCGGCGCAGATAAGAGCATCCTTCTTGTTGCTAGGGACAGAGATGACGCTTATCGGGCCTGGCATCTTGAGCATGTTGTATGCGTAGTGAGAGGCTGCCATGAACTTGGCGAGTGCAGGACGGCCGAGTATTCCATTGTATGGCAATGGAAAATCGGCAACGTCAAAAGTGACCCTCTCAGTCCTGAAGTTCAATTTGCTGCCAAATGTTACCGGCAACGTGACCTTCCCCTTCGGCTTGCTCCTTCCCGGGTTGATTCCTTGGAATGTGCCGGTTTCTTCGAACTCGCTGTCGGGGATCTGGAGTTTCTGGAGCACAGCGGTGGAGATCAGGTTCAAGCCGGCCCCGCCGTCAACTAACATCTTAGTGACCTTGAGGTTGCGGATAGTTGGTGAAACCAACAACGGCAAGCACCCGACCGCAGTTGTGCGATCAGGGTGGTCCTCAATATCAAAGATGATAGGCGTGCTGGACCATTTCAGAAGCTTGCGCGATTCGACAAGTGGTTCCGCCGCATTCACTTCCCGCACCCACTGTTTGAGTTGGTGGTGTGAAGTATGCAGAGAAGCACCGCCGTCAACGCACAAGACCTCTGTGGCTTTTTGGAACTCCTGCTCACTGGTCTCGACATCATCCATGTCTTCGTCATCGTCGTCGTCTTCATCCTTGTCGCGGCCGCAGGGAGGTCTATCTCCTTGCCGCTGCTTGGCCTTGCCGCGGCATCCTCCCCAGCCGGCGCGCTTCTTGCCAGATTCTCCAACGCCTCCTTGGGCCCTCTCCTTGTTGCGCCGCTCGTACTCAGCTTTTTGCTGCTGGACAAGCTGCTCGACCTTCTTGCAGCTCTAGAGGTCATGGCCCTTGGTGCGGTGGATCTTCCAGTACTGCTTGTTGGTGCCGTTCTGCTTGTCGGCGACCGCCACAGCCTGGCAGTTGGTGCATGCGGCAATCTCCTTGCCGGAGCTACCAACTTTGGCTTTCTTGGCGCCATCGTCATTGCCGGACTGCTCAACGACTAGCACACCTTTGCCTTTCTTCTTCCTGTTGTTCCGCCGCCGGTTTTTCTTTGCCGGGGCAGCATCCTCGTTGTCAGATCCTCCTGCTCCTATATTCTCTCCCGGGAGTTTCCTCCCTTCCTCGGCACGTGCACACTTGTCAGCCAGGGCATACAGCTCGCTGACGTCTCTGATCTTGCACATCGCCATCTCCTCCCGAATCCTGCGGTTACGCACGTTCTGATGGAACACGCTGATGACCGCGGCAGGGTGGACATCTGGGATGTTGTGCTGTACACGGCTGAATCTCTGAATATACTTGCGCAGAGGCTCTCCTTCCTTCTGGGCGAGCAGGTGAAGGTCACTCTCTTGGCCATGAGGTTTGTGGCCGCCTGTAAAGGCGCCGACAAACTAATGGCACAGGTCTGCCCAGGAGGATATGGAGTTGTCCGGCAAGTGCATGAGCTAGGACCTGACGTTGGGCTTGAGCACCAGCGGGAAGTAGTTGGCAAGGATCTTGTCGTCTCGCCCCCGGCAGCTTGCACCGCAATGGTGTAGATGCTGAGGAACCCTGACGGATGCGACTTGCCGTCGTACTTCTTTGGTACATCTGGCTTGAGATTCTTCCTCCTAGGCCACTGGACTTGCCGTAGCTCACGGGTAAACGCAGGGCAACCTACCGCGTACGGCAAGTCGCCTGGTTCCCCTGGCGCATGCATGTCGACAGAGGGCCCAGCGCGCTGGTCTGATTGACGCCGTGCTTCTCTTCGGCGCTCGATGCGAGTACGAGCGTCTTCTTGTTGTCGTTCGTGAAGAACTTGGCGCTGATCACGACGAGCTCGTGGATCCGATGACGCGGTGGAGTCGCTGTCGAGGTGGATCCGGTGAGTCGGCGATCTTGGCCTTCGGGGCGGAGAGTGCACAGTGGTTGCACCCCCACCGGTCTTGTCGCCACCGGCTTGTGCCTGGCTGACTTGCCGCGGTAGCGATGTACTCGGCTGCCGTGGGGCGTCGCCGTTGGCAAAGCCGATGAGACTCTGGATGGTGGCCCTCCAGTCATCGATCTTGTCTGCCGCTGGAGGGTAGTCTAGCAGCAGTTGAGCTCGCGCCAAAGCTTTTGCTGAAGTGGCGGGCGGCGGTGGCGAACGGTGCGAGGAGCGGGATATGCTCGGACTTCTAACCATGTTAGAAGGAGCAGTATCTCGTCCAGGCGACCGTGCCCCGCTGGCGCCAGCATGTTGACGTGCACGCTAGTCTTGAGCACTCCGAGATCCACCAGCTTGATCTTGGCCCAGCAAACGTATGGTACCGTGAGTACCATGACGCTGCTGGTCCCGCGCCTCCTGGGACGGGCGCGGTGCATGTACGGACGCCGAGGTCTTGGAGTGCGCCCGATCGTTGTGGGAGCCGACTGCGCCGCCGATGGGTAGCGCAGCCTTGTCCTTGGACCTGGCAGCACCATGAGCTCCCTCGTCGACGCCCGTTCTTCCGCCGACGTCTACCCCACCAGCCATTTCCTCTGACGATGGCGGGTTCGGCGCGGACGGAGCAGCCGCTTCCGAAGCCTTCTTCTTCGGCGGCATGTCGATGAAGATGATGAAGATCTAGCTCGTGCGAACGCCGGATCAGGTTCACACAACCTCGACGCACCCCTACCTGGCGCGCCAAAGATGTCGGGGATGCTAATCCCACGAACACCTATGGGACCGGCGGACCGAGCCCCTTTTTGGTTCGGCAGGGGGGCGGAGATTGCACGAAGAGCAGATCGAGGCGAAGCACACGAGCACGCGATCAGTTTACCCAGGTTCGGGCCGCACGGATGCATAAAACCCTACTCCTGCTTTGTGGTTTGTATTGAGTTCTTGCTCGGGAGCGCTGATTGCTACAGTACACACCAGCAGCTAGCGAGACCGAGCGTGAGAATGATCGCCCCCCCTCTATGTTGCGCATGGGCCTCCTTTTATATGCTCAAGGGGTCACCGACAGGCGGCAACATAGATGAGGGTAAAAATGGAAAAGGCGTGGTGGTTGGCACCGCCGCCTACTATAGTGTATCATACCTAACCCTGACGGCAGGGGACAAGGGCATTAAATGCCCGTCTGTGTCGCCTAAATAGTGCAATAGGGCCCGCCAGGGGCGCCACTGCTCGCCACGATGGCAATCTTGTCAGTGCCGCTTGCCACCGTGTACCGCTGGCTGCACAGCTTCCCGCCACGTACGCCTGGAAGGGCCCTAGAGCGACACGTTGGTGGATGTGCTGGAGCGCAGGTACAGAGTGGAGGCTTGTCGCGGCAAGTGCCTTGCCGTGGTCGTTGTCTTGTTGCGTCCGGGAGCTTGTCGCTCACCGGGCCTTGCCGGGACGCGTGGCGCGTCGCGGCAAGTTTCCTGGGATGCCTTGGTTGGCCTTCCTGGCAAGCTCCTCTTGCCGGGGCCTTGTCCTTCCCGGCAAGCTCCTCTTGCCGGGGTCTTGTCTCCTTGGTTTGGATACTTTGTTCTTGAATGGCTCCAAAGGAACCACGGAGGATCTTGGCGATCACCCGGCAGGCCTTGCCGCGGGGTGCTGCGACTGCCCGTGCACAAGTTCGGGATACTAGGGTACCCCTACTCTAGTACACCGACAGTTTTCAATTGATTATGACAATGAAGTTGCTATCTATGATGATTATTATGATGACATCTATGCCATAAAGAGTGATAAATCTTCTATGCTTTTGCATCATGAAAATAGTGCTGCATGTGATGGTTATATTGTTGAATTCATTCATGATGCCTCTGAAAATTATTATGAGAAAGGAACTTATGCCCTTACATATCTCAATAATATCAAGTTTCTTCTCTATGTGTTGATTGTTTTGAAGTTACACTTGTTTTGCCTTCCTATGCTAGTTAATTCTTGTTCCCATAAGTTGTTTGCTCACAAAATCCCTATTCATAGGAAGTGGGTTAGACCTAAATGTGCTAGTCTCATTCTTCATGATGCACTCTTCATGTTCCAATTCTTATATTTTATGCGAGCATCATCGAAATCATTATGCCTAGCTTAACAGGCATAAAAGAAAAGCGCTTGTTGGGAGACAACCCAACACTTTTACCAACTGTTTTTGTGTGTAGTAATCATTTTTTATTGCTTTTGTTCCAATAAAGTGCCAAGTAAGACCTTTGGGATGGCTTATGGTGATAGTTGATTTGATCTTGCTGAAAAACAGAAACTTTTGCGCTTAGGAAAATAATTCTTATTTTTAACAGAAGCATGATAAAATGCTGATTCTTTTTGCAGAAGATTCATAGGCAAATTGCTCAGGGTGTCCTAATTTTTAATAATTTTTGGAGTAGTATAAGTCACTGGTAGAAAAAGGGCATATAGTCCCGGTTCGTAAGGGCCTTTAGTCCCGGTTCCTGAACCGGGACTAAAGTGTCGGTACTAATGCCCTGACCCTTTAGTCCCGGTTCAATCCAGAACCGGGACTGATGGGCCTCCACGTGGGCTGTGCGCAGAGCCCAGGCAGGAGATCCTTTTGTCCCGGTTGGTGGCACCAACCGGGACAATAGGCATCCACGCGTCAGCATTTCTGTGGCTGGGGTTTTAGTTTTTTTTTTGAAAGGGGGGGGGTTGGGGGTTTTGGGGGGTTAATTTAGGTGTTTCATATATTGTGTTAGCTAGCTATAATTAATAGAGAGAAGTGTCCTCTCTTATGTCCGTGCTTGGTCGATGCTACATACTATACATACGTATAGAGAGGACTAGACACGCTGGCTAGCTAGTAAGCAAACGAAGGAAACAGAAGATCGTGATGAACATATATGCATACAGAGAGAAGTGATATCGACCACCTCTCTTTCTCCGAGAGATTGGTTGAACAACAAGTTCTCGTATATCTATCTGACACTACCGGCTACATATATACAATAATTATCTCTTACAAATATAATCATACGGACTCAGGGTCCACATAGAATTCTCCGTTTTCAGGGATCACGTGGTCAAGAAAGAATGCCGCCAATTCCTCTTGAATTCCTCGCATGCGAGCTGGTGCTAGGAGTTCATCCCGCTTCCGAAACATCTAATTTAAAGAAGGGGGTCAATACATATATATATATGAATGAATGAAACTCAACACAAATGATGGTAATAAAATAAAATTGTGAATGTTGTTATTTACGTACTTCATATTGTTCTTCAGTGTAGCCCCGCTCACAGGCCGTGTGGCGGATGGACTCGCAAACATAGTATCCACAGAAATCATTCCCTTGTTCCTGCCACAACCACTTTACAAGAAATAGAGGTTAATCAAACTGATAAGCAAGAATGCCAAATGGTATTGATGAAACTAGCGCTTGAATGACTAGTAGATGCGCTTAAAATGCTACTATAGTACTTACTTTCGGGTGTCTAAATTGCAGCTCCTTCGGCAGTCCCGGAGCTTTTTTGGTGAATTTTCTCCAAACCCTGCCGGAGAAAGAAAATAATTACTTGATATATCAGGAAATGAACAAAGTTGCTGATATGGTGGATAATGATCGGTTTAACTTACTTCTCGAGTATTTGAGTCATGTCTGCATAGTCCTTGGGATCTTTTCGTCTTGAGTCTAAGACGGTTACTAGTCCTTGCTCAAGCTTAATATGTAGGAGAATATAGTGGAAACTGCACACGCATGCATAACTCATCAATTACATTACTATAACCTTGACTAATATATAAGGGAAACCGAATACGCACAAGACAGTAACACTCACTTGAAGTTGTAAGGAAAGAGTATTATATCTTTGTTTTGATTTATTATCAACGATCGTAGCATGCTGGCCTCGGTTTCTGCGGCATGAAGTTTAACCTGAGTTGCATCTATGAGATATGTGTTAATGAACCCAATATCACCGACTTGTCTTTTCTTCAATTCGACGATCTTCAATCTGCATAATATAGTGAGGATGATTATAAATACATGCAATGAAAGAGCTAAGCTATATAGAGAAACTTAATGACAGAAGTAGTACTACTTACAGACAGTAGCAGGCGACCGTTGTTTTATCGAGGGCCAATTGATTGAAAAACTGATAGAACTCCTCAAATGGAACAGGTAACAGATCAATTCCAACGAGGTCATGCTCCTTTTTAACTTTCACATACAAAGTACTCCTCCCCCCAGAGTCTCTGCAGATTTTCAAGTACCAATCATGCAGTCTTCGCATCATCGTTGATAGAGATCTTTCATCTTTGACGAGAGGCTTCTCGTACTCGTATCTTTGTATCTGCAAGTCCATGGGTTCATAATGTACTTTGTCGGGCAGGTAATCTGCAAGATTGCTATAACCGGGCACCATCCTCGGATCATTAGCAACGTTGTGGCTAGGCACCTTGAGCGGGGGGGCATGATTGCTTCGCTTGTTCGCCGAGCTGGGCAATTTGTTTCCCAGCTTGTCGTTCTTTCAGCCTTTGATCACTGACAGTACTTCCCGACCGCTCCGCTGTCGGGTTTTGGGTTCCGGCAGACCCTTAAGGTTCCAACACTGGGGTGCGCACGGAAATCTCACCTCCAACCTCTCCGTCTCAATGGGATCTAAACTACTAAGAGAACTGCATGAAAGACACAAGATTTATACTGGTTCGGGCCACCGATATGGTGTAATACCCTACTCCAGTGTGTGGTGGATGGATTGCCTCATGGGGCTGGTGAGGACGAACAATACAAGGAAGAACAGCCTCGCGAGGATCTGTTCTTGGCTGTGGTGATGAACCGCTACGAAGAGTTCAGTCACGCTCTCTCTCTCTCTGCTTTCTCTCTCTCTCTCTCGTCCTCGTCCCGGACCAAACGACCAGGAATCGAACCCCTTGCTATGTGGGTGGCTAGTCCTATTTATAGAGGCCCTGGTCCTCTCCCCAAATATTGAGCGGGAAGGGATCCAACAATGGCGGGCTGATTTGAAGGGGGACAGCGAGTACATCTATCCTGACAAAAGCAGTCTTCGCCTGCCAAAGGATCTGGAGATGACGCCGCGTTGGGCTCCATGGTGACCTCCGTCTTGTAGTCCTCCTGGTCCTGGTCTCGTTGCACCGAAGTGGCAACCTTTTACCTGATGCCTCGGTACTCCGCTGATACGCTTGCCCCCCTTGCACCAAAGAGGAAAGAGGGACGCTGCGCGCGCTGGCACCTGCCTGGTGCCCCGTGTCGTCATGGCTTGCATCATAGGCACCTCGCGAGGTACCCCGCCTTGAACTCTCCGCCTCCTCGCGAGCCAGCCTGACGAGGTTGTGCCTGAGGATGCGCCGTGTCGCCCGCCTCGCGAGGCTTGGCCCCTCGTGAGGGTCTTGAGCCTCGTGTTGATGAAGATGGGCCGCGCTGGGCCCCCACTTGAGCCACGCCGCAGGCCACAGGCAGGCAAGTCTGGGGACCCCCGTTCCCAGAACACCGACTGTAGCCCCCGGGCCTAAGGCGCGCATGGACTTGGCCGTGCCGAGAGGCGGAAGGGCAAGGGCGAAGCACCGCGGGCCCTAACAGCATGTGGCCTTGGACGCCGCGTGGCGGTTGATTGGACGTGGCGCCTCCGCTTCCCCATGACGCCTTGGTGATCGTGCGAGTTGGACAAGTCCCTGCATGCAGAACGTGTTATGATTACCTGTGATCATGGAGACCGGCGGTTGGCCTTCGCCGGCTATAAGTACGGCACCGCTCGTGCCCGTCAAGTCCATCTCCTCTTGCTCTCTCCTTCGCCTCAGTTCTTGCTCCGTCTTGGTGTGATGGCTCCGTCGAGGAGGTACACGGCCATAGAGAAGGGGAAGGCCCTCCAGGTCGGTCCTGGCTCTCCCCCATCCAAGCGCGGTCGCGGGCGCCCCCGGAAGCACCCGGTGGCCGCCCCGGCTGCTCCCAGCGGCCGTGGAGGGGGCTCCCAGCGCGGCGGCGGGCAAGCCGCCGCAGCTGAAGGGTGTGCCTGGGTTGCGCGCTCCCCCAGGCCGCGCTTTCGCGCCGGGTAGGCGCCGCCGGAATTCGTCATTTGGTCGGTGGAGCCAGCTCGCGCCCGGCTCCCGCTCCCTTGCTTCCTCCTTGGTGAACTCCCGGCCGGCGCTCCTGGCGGCCTCTAGCTCCAGGCGGAGGGCTGCTGCAGCAGGTCCTCGTGGGTCGCGCTGGAGGTCTCCGCCAGCGGGGGCTTGGTCTTCAACCGCGGCTGGCAGGCGTTTGCCCGTGCTCGCGGCCTGGAGCGTCGGTGCACTCTGCACTTCAGGTTCGATGGCCACGCCACCCTCTATGTGAGGGTGTTTGGGGAAGATGGTCGCCGCGCGGGGTGCTGCCCGGATGACGGTGACCGCGTCCGCGGGCCCCGCCCCGATGGTGATGGGGGAGATAGCGCCCGAGCGGGCGGCGGCGTCAGCGACTCCCCCAGCCTCGTCAGCTCTTCCTCCAGCGGTGGCAGCAGTCCTCCCCCGCGCCGTCGGATCTGCCTAGGAGGTGGTGGTTCGTCTGTCCGCCGTCGTGCCCCAGCGCAGCGTGAGAGGGGGTCTTCCTGAGGCCCCGGGGCAGCCTGTATCCCCGCCATGAGCCGATGCGGGTGGGGGGGCACCGGGCTCGTCTTTTCCCCTTCTCTTTTGTTCCCTGTGTAAGACAGAGCAGATGCATGGAGCCCCCTGGGGGCGTGTTGGGAAATGTTGCCGCTTCAGCTATTACCTTGATCTCATTTTTGTACTTCCTGATTTCTCGCCTGTGCGTAGATAGCTTTCGACCCCGGCTGGGGGGTGGGGCGACTGACCCAGGCCCTGTGCGCGCGTCGTGGTGCCCGGGGGGCACGGACTAGGAGGGGTGCTCCTGTAACACGCCAGGGCCGTGAAACCCTCATATGGCTAGGGCAGAAACCCTTGCGAGGGTGCCTGAGCACCATCCCTCGTGAGGTTGTTCACGAGAGAAACCAAAGCGAGGGGCGAAAATCGACAAACCATAAATCAGCAACAGCAATAACTCCAATAAGACTCCAAATGCAAACGAACACGTCAACTGCGGAAAGCAAATGGGAAAGCCGCGTCCGGCACCTAATCTAGTCTTCGACGTCTTCTCACCAGCGCGGAGCTAAGTGCTGCCACTGGGCGTGGGAGGGAGCCCCAGGGCCTAAGATCGGCGCTCCTGAGACTCCGGGGCGTGTACAGCCCCACTCATTATTACGTGAGAGTGTCACGGGGCGGCGAGCTTCACAGGCATTGGCCTTGCTTCACAGGCTCTGGGCCTTTTTCCAAAGCGATGATCTTCACAGGCACTCGCCTTGCTTCATAGGCTCTAGGCCTTTCCAAAACGCGATAGCTTCACAAGCACTCGCCTTGCTTCACAGGCTCCGGGCCTTTCCAAAACGCGATAGCTTCACAGGCACTCGCCTTGCTTCACAGGCTCTGGGCCTTTCCAAAACGCGATAGCTTCACAGGCACTCGCCATGCTTCACAGGCTCTGGGCCTTTCCAAAATCCGATAGCTTCACAGGCACTCGCCTTGCTTCACAGGCTCCGGGCCTTTCCAAAAAGAGATGATCTTCACAGGCTCTAGGCCTTTCCAAAACGCGATAGCTTCACAGGCACTCGCCTTGCTTCACAGGCTCTGGGCCTTTTCAGGGGTAGAACCTCTGGAGGTGCTGGATGTTCCACGCATTCTGGACTGGCACTCCCTCCTGAGTCTCCAAGCGCGCGGAGCCGGGCCTGGAAACATGAACAACCTTGAACGGGCCCTCCCACATGGGAGAGAGCTTGTGCAACCCCTCCCTGGAGAGAACCCGCCTGAGCACGAGGTCTCCTACCTCGAGAGTCCTGGGGTGGATGTTGCGGCAGTGATATCGCCGCAGCACCTGTTGATACCTCGCCGCTCGCAGCGCGGCTTCCCGCCGTCGTTCCTCCCCCAACACGAGGTCCGTCCCCCGCATGGCGTCCTGCTGCGCCTCGTCGAACGCCAGGACCCGCGCGGAGCAACGTCTGACCTCATGAGGGAGGACTGCCTCCGCTCCATAGACCAGGAAGAATGGGGTCTCTCCAATCGGCTTGGTCGCGTTGGTGTGGATGGACCACAACACGGATTGAAGCTCGTCGTACCAACCTCGGCGGCAGGCCTCCAGCTTCTTCTTGAACGTCCTGGTCTTGAGGCCTCTCAAGACCTCTGCGTTGGCTCGCTCAGCCTGGCCGTTGCTTCGTGGGTGCGCCACGGAAGCGTAGCATATCTGCGTTCCAAGGTTAGCACAGTATGTTTTGAAGAGGTTACTGGTGAACTACGAACCGTTGTCTGTGATGATGCGGTTCGGCACCCCGAACCGGCTCACGATGCCCCTGATGAACTTGACCGCGGAGCCCGCGGGGATGGTGCGGACGGCCTCCACTTCAGCCCACTTGGTGAACTTGTCCACGGCGACGTAGAGGTAGCGGTAGCCCCCTGGCGCCCGAGGAAACGGGCCCAGGATGTCCAGTCCCCAGACTGCGAACGGCCATGAAAGGGGTATAGTATGCAGGCCTCCCGCCGGCTGATGGATTTGCTTGGCGTGGAACTGGCAGGCCTCACAAGCTCTCACCAGCTCTACGGCGTCATTGAGTGCGGTAGGCCAATAAAACCCACTCCGGAACGCCTTGTCGGCGAGGGTCCGCGATGATGAGTGGTGCCCGCAGTCTCCGCCGTGTATGTCCTCCAGTAGTTCCTTTCCTTGCTCCCTGGAAACGCAGCGCAGGAGTACATCGTTTGGCCACTTCTGGTAGAGTTCTCCGTCTCTGATGCAGTACGCAGTGGCCTGCCGCGCCACTCGCTCCGCTTCCTCCTCCTTCTCCGGCATGGTCCCTTGCGTCAAGTAACTCCGGAGCTCAGTGATCCAGCACTCCTCCTGAGGTTCCACCGTCAGGAGCAGGCATGCTCCCGAGGCCGAGCCACAGACCGGGGCTCCTGAGGCAGGCGGCTGGGGGAGCTCCTCCCGAGGTTGAGCCGTGTTCGACAATGACGGCAAGGCTGAGGGCTTGAAGAGCCTCTCTTTGAAGACGCGAGGCTCCTGAGGTAGCCACCTGGATGCCCGCTTGGCAATGTCGTCGGCCTCCTGATTGGTGCCACGGGGCACATGCTGCAACTCCAACCCCCAGAACTGCTTCTCCATCCTGCGGACCTCCGCAAGGTAAGCTTCCATGTGCTCGTCTTTCGGCTCATACACCTTGTTGGAAGTTCACGAGGAGCTATGAATCGCCCTTAATGGTAAGGCGCTTCACCCCCAGGGCTGCCACGGCCTTCAGGCCTGCAATTAGACCCTTGTATTCCGCTATGTTGTTGGAGACCTTTTCACCTTGTTGGAAGCAGAGCTGTACGGCATAGTAGAGCTTGTCCTGAGTGGGCGATATAAGCACCGCTCCAGCCCCAGCACCATGTCTGGAGAACGCCCCGTCAAAGTGCATGACCCAGCCTTCTGGAACCTCGCTCCCCGGGAAGAGGGACCGATCCTCGTCGGCCTTGAGGCCTGGTGCCTCTGTCCATTAGGCCACAAAATCTGCCAATGCTGCTCCTTTGATGACCCTGGTTGTGCTGAGCTCGAGCTGAAACGCCTGCAACTCTATGTTCCATTCAGCGACCCTTCCGGCTGAGTTAGGGCTCCTGAGCACTCTCTCCAGGGGGTATGACGAGACGACTTTGATGGGGTGAGCCTGGAAGTAGTGACGCAGCTTGCGCGAGGCTACCAGTAGCGCGAGGAGGAGCTTCTGAGGCATTGGGTACCGGGCCCTCGCATCCCGTAGCATCGTGCTAACAAAGTAAACCGGGTGCTCGACAAGGCTTGGAGCATCTATGGTTGCTACGCCCTCGGGAGGTAAGGGTGCCTCACGGGGCGTCGTGGCCTCGGGAGGTGGACCATCTGGTCGGGCAGCCTCTCGTGCCCCCGTTGCATTCCTCGGCAGCTGACCCTCCTCAGCTGCGGTTGCGGCTTCTGTAGTCTTTCCTTGTTCCCGTTTTGTCCTGCCTTGGGCTGCCGCTGCGGCCTTGACTTGACGCTCCTCCCTAACCGCCACCAGGGCTGCGCTGGCGGAGTAGGGCGTGGCGGCGAGGTACAGCAGCAGGGGCTCCTGAGGGCGCGGAGCCACCATGATTGGGGGACTGGTCAGGTACCTCTTGAGATCTTGAAACGCCTTATCTGCTTCTTCAGTCCACTCAAAGGCCCCTTTCTTCTTCATCAGCTGGAAGAAAGGCAGCGCTCGCTCCCCCAGTTTAGAGATGAAGCGCCCTAGCGCGGTCACGCGCCCGGTGAGCTTCTGCATTTCTCTGAGGGTCTTTGGCGGGCTCATGTCCTCGACCGCTTTGACCTTCTCGGGGTTGGTCTCGATGCCATGATGGGACACGAGGAATCCCAAGAGCTTACCCGAGGGGACGCCAAACACACATTTCTCCGGGTTGAGCCGCAGGTTTACTGCGTCGAGGCTCGCGAAGGTCTCCTCCAGGTCTTGTATCAGGGTCTTGGCCTCCCGAGATTTTACTACAATGTCATCAACGTAGGCTTCGACATTCTTTCCGAGCTGCTGGCCCAAGGTGATGTGTATCAGTCGCTGAAAGGTTGCCCCTGCGTTACGCAGCCCGAACGGCATGCATGTATAGCAGTATACCCCGCATGGGGTCAAGAAGGCGGTCTTCTCAACGTCTTCCACTGCCATCTTGATCTGGTGATACCCGGAGAAGGCGTCCAGGAAGCATAGCAGGTCGCACTCTGCAGTGGAATCGACAATCTGGTCGATGCGGGGGAGCGGGAATGGATCTTGTGGGCATGCCTTGTTGAGGTTGGTGAAGTCGACACACATGCATTCCTTCCCCTCTTCTTGGGCACAACGACAGGGTTGGCCAACCAATCCGGGTATCGGACCTCGCGAATGACCCCGGCGGCCTCTAGCTTGCGAGTCTCTTGGGCGATGAAGTCCTGCTTCTCCATGGACTGCCGCCTGGCCTTCTGCTTCATGGGGCGCACATTTGGGCACACGTTGAGGTGATGCTCGATGACGCTCCTGGGGATCCCCGCCAGCTGGTCGGGCTCCCAAGCAAATACCTTCTTATTCGCACGCAAGAACTTGACCAAGGCCTCCTCTTGCTCAGGCTCAAGGTTGGCGCCTATGGTGAAAGTGGCATTGGAGGACCCGTCCTCGTCGACGGGTATCTGCTTGGTCTCTGCCTTGTCCTGGGTGAACAACTGCTTCTTCTTGGCAGGCGCAGCCCCCTTGGGATCAAGGGCCTCCGCGTTGGCGGGCCGTGCCGACGCCGCTGTCTTGAAGGTGAGCTCGAGTACTCGCAGGGCGTCCCTGGTGTCCCCGCGCACCGTGAGGGTACCATTGCTTCCGGGCATCTTCATGAGGTTGTACGCTGGATGCGTGGCGGCCATGAACTGGGCCAGTGCCGGGTAGCCGAGGATGGCGTTGTAAGGAAGGCCGATGGGGGCGATGTCGAAGTCGACCGTCTCCGTGCGGAAGTTGTCGTAGGTACCGAAGGTCACCGGGAGCCGGATGATCCGCCCCCGACGCCCGATAAGGACCGGCTGGGTCGCAGCCGCTCCCGGGGTATGCAGAAGAGGTCGAAAGTCTCGACCGACAGCAAGCTGAGGCCCGCGCCGCCGTCGACAAGGGTCTGGGTGACGGCCACCTGACAGATGGTGGGGATGCACAACAAGGGGAGCGCGCCTGAGCTGACCGGGTTGGTGGGGTGGTCCTCCGAGCTGAAGGTCAGATCAACCTCGCTCGCCGCCCGGTCCGGGGGAGCCCCCTGCTGCGCGGCAGTGGTGCTAACCCGGCGGGCAAAAGGCTTGACGTGGCGACTGGTGGGCGGCGCCTGCGAGCCGCCCAGGAGGGCCGCAACGACCGGAGGCGTCAGTGCCACGGTGCAGTTGCTCTGTCGCGTAGGCGGACACTGGGGTGGTGCTTGTAGCTCGCTTCCCGCCGAGCCGGTGGCGGTGTCGACGGCGGGCGGCGGGGGACGGCGAGAGCGCCCGCTGGCGAGGGCCGCCGGGGCGGCACGAGCCCGGCTAGCGCCGCGCAGTGTTGCGGCGACCGAAGGAGGGCGGAGCGGTGGGAGACGGATTCCGGCGCACCCCTACCTGGCGCGCCAAATGTCGGGTTTCGGGTTCCGGCAGACCCTTAAGGTTCGAACACTGGGGTGCACGCAGAAATCTCACCTCCATCCTCTCTATCTCAATGGGATCTAAACTACTAAGAGAACTGCACGAAAGACACAAGATTTATACTGGTTCGGGCCACCGATATGGAGTAATACCCTACTCCAGTGTGTGGTGGATGGATTGCCTCATGGGGCTGGTGAGGACGAACAATACAAGGAAGAACAGCCTCGCGGGGATCTGTTCTTGGGTGTGGTGATGAACCGCTACGAAGAGTTCAGTCACCCTCTCTCTCTCTCGTCCTCGTCCCGGACCGAACGACCAGGAATCGAACCCCTTGCTATGTGGGTGGCTAGTCCTATTTATAGAGGGCCTGGTCCTCTCCCCAAATATTGAGCGGGAAGGGATCCAACAATGGCGGGCTGATTTGAAGGGGGACAGCGAGTACATCTATCCTGACAAAAGCAGTCTTCGCCTACCAAAGGCTCTGGAGATGACGCCACGTTGGGCTCCATGGTGACCTCCGTCTCGTAGTCCTCCTGGTCCTGGTCTCGTTGCACCGAAGTGGCAATCTTTTGCCTGATGCCTCGGTACTCCGCTGATACGCTTGCCCCCCTTGCACCAAAGAGGAAAGAGGGACGATGCGCGCGCTGGCACCCGCATGGTGCCCCGTGTCGTCATGGCTTGCGTCATAGGCACCTCACGAGGTACCCCACCTTGAACTATCCGCCTCCTCGTGAGCCAGCCTGACGAGGCTATGCCTGAGGATGCGCCGTGTCGCCCGCCTCGCGAGGCTTGGCCCCTCGCGAGGGTCTTGAGCCTCGTGTTGATGAAGATGGGCCGCGCTGGGCCCCCACATGAGCCACGCCGCAGGCCGCAAACAGGCAAGTCTGGGGACCCCCGTTCCCAGAACGCCGACATCCGCTTCGGCAAATTCCTTTCCAATAATGCGGTCATAGTTTCCTTTCGGCGGATCAGACTTCGGTGGTTTTGTCAGGGCAGCCAGGGTGCGCTTCACTTTCACCCGATCTACCTTCTCCTCTGGAGGTGGATGTTTCTTTGCTTTCACCCCTTCAAAGAATTTCTTCACTTCTTCTCGCGCGATCTCGACATTCTCCTCCTGGGTCCTCTCGTATGGTAACTTCTCTGGAGTCTTCAGAGAAGGAATGAATCTGTATGTCCTCCCGCATTTGGTTGTACTGCTAGACGCCGACCGCGCAGACGGAGTGGTTGTCTTCTTTACTTGCTTAAGAGGCGGAGGAGAAGGACTACGACGCGCCAGAGCAGCTGGAGCGGCAGCAGGTCTCTTCCGCCCTTGCTGACGAGGCGGAGAAGGAGGTGGTTGGCTGCTCGGGCGCGTCGGCGTAGGCGGAGAAGGAGGCAGAGTGCCGCCACGCGCCGAAGAAGGAGCCGGCCGAGGGCCCTGATCGTCACTTGCCGGAGGAGGAGGCGGAGTGCCCTGACTCGCCGGAGGAGGAGGAGGAGGAGGCGGAGGCGTCCAGTTCAGAAGGTTGATGAGCTCCTTCCGCCATAGGCATGGAGTCTTCAGAGCAGACCCCAGCCGAGTCTCCCCTTCACTGGTAGGGTGGTCAAGCTGGAGGTCCTCAAATCCCTCCGTTATCTCATCCACCATCACCCTAGCATATCCTTCTGGAATCGGCCGGCAGTGAAAAGTTGCGTCGGGTTTAGTAGGATAAATAGAGCCAACAGCCGCCTTGACCTTCAAATTCATCCATTGCATCATAAGGTGGCAATTTTGAGACTCCGTTATAGCATCCACGGGATAGCTGGCAGGAGCCATCAAGGCATGCTCCGGCTGAAGCAGCTCGGTGGAAGCCATGCTGCTTCTGCGCTGAGATGGCAGGGTAGCTTCGGGGGAGGCTTCGGCAGTATGTTTGCTGCGATTTGCTTCTCGTTCCTCTATCGCGTCTACCCTTGCTTGCAGCGCCTGCATTTGGGTCTGCTGCACTTTTTTCCTCCTCTCATGGGATTTGTAACCGCCTGCGTCCGGAAACCCAACCTTCCATGGAACGGAGCCTGGCATGCCTCGTGTCTGTCCAGGGAGCTTAGGATTCCCGAGGGCCATTGTGAGCTCGTCGTTCTCTCTGTCTGGAAAGAACGTCCCTTCCTGCCCTGCTTCGATATACTGCTTAAGCTTATTGACTGGTATGTCCATTTGATCGTTCGTCCAAATGCACTTCCCTGTTACAGGGTCCAAGGTTCCGCCAGCCCCGAAGAACCAAGTCCGGCAACGGTCTGGCCAGTTAATTGTCTCTAGTTCGATCCCTTTATGAACCAGATCATTCTCAATCTTGGACCACTTAGGCCGGGCTACGAGGTAGCCACCTGACCCCGTGCGATGGTGAAGCTTCTTCTTCGCAGCATTTTGCTTGTTTGTCGCCGACATCTTCTGACTCTTTTCCGATGTCTTGTGGGCCACAAATGCGGGCCAGTGATCTCCGATCTTCTCATATCTGCCCTTGAATTCTGGTGTCTCATTATTTTCGACAAACTTATTCATCTCTTTCTTCCACCTCCTGAATAGTTCTGCCATCCTCTTCAGAGCAAAAGACTTGATTAATTTCTCTTTAACTGGGTTCTATGGATTATCCTCAGGCGGTAGGGTGAAATTTGACTTCAGCTCAGTCCAAAGATCATTTTTCTGCATATCATTGACATAAGACACCTCAGGGTCTTCTGTAGCCGGCTTAAACCATTGCTGGATGCTTATCGAGATCTTGTCCCTAACCAGAACCCCGCACTGAGCAACAAATGCGCTCTTTGTCCGGAGGGGTCCAATAGGTTGGCCGTCGGGCATGATTTCTATGATCTCAAACTTTTCATCCGAGCTCAACTTTTTCTTCGGGCCTTGTCTGTTTACCGAAGTTGTGCTCGATCCGGAGGGCTAGAAAATAGAACAAAGACTTAATTAATATGTGTACATACCAAAACAATGAATGCATCAATCAGCTAGTCAGCATAGGCTTAACTAATATATATACGTGGCCGGACTCGGTTCGGTCACTGGAGCCGTCATCACGGTCTCCTTCTTGTACCGGCATTGGGTCACCGGAGCCGTCCTCATGTTCTTCTTCTTGCACCGGCATTAGGTCACCGTAGCCAGCTTGTTCACCCTCTCCTTCCAGACCATCGGTTTCGTTGAGAAACAACGAGATGGCATCACTTCCTTCTGCGATTATTTCCCTCAACAACGCTTCTTTTGTTGCTTCGTCTAGGGCGGTGTCCATAGTTTCTACAAATATTTACAACATGGCAATTATTATTCAAACATGACAGATGGATATATTAGTGCCAAATGTAGAACTAGCTACCTAATCATAGTAAGCTATCGGGAGGGGGTATATATCGACAACGACGACACTACATCTATGTCCCTCGACGACCCTCGTTCCCGATAAAAAAAAGAGGAAGAAGAAGAAAAAAAGAGGAGAAGAAAGAATAGAGGAGAAGAACCCCTCTATTCTTTCTTCTCCTCTTTTTTTTCTTCTTCTCTTCTTTTTTTATCCTCTTCTTCCTCTCATGTTCGAGAGGATCGCCGAGGGGTCGGGAGGTTGCCTAGTGTCAAAGGATTCAACAAAACCATGTCTTCATCATTAGGCGAAAGTAACATGTGCATGATGGTATGAAGCTCTTCAAAGTTGTTCTGGAACGGAGTCCCAGATAGGATAATTCGCTTTTTGGTACAAAGTTCAGAAAGAGCCTTCCGAATATCACTATTTTTGGAAGGCCTTTGCTGAATTCGTACCAAAAGGCGGACTATTCTATCTGGGACTCCATTCCAGAACAACTTTGCAGAACTTCGTACCAACATGCCCTGGTTACTTCCGGCTAATGATGAAGGCATGGATTTCTTCAATACTTTGACACTAGGAGAAGAAGAAAGGAATAGCTAGAGGAGAAGATCGAAGAAAAAAAGAAGAAAAAAAAGAGGAGAATAAGAAAGGAATAGTGGAGAAGACGAGAAAATAGAATATATTCTATTTTCTCTTCTTCTCCACTATTCCTTTCTTCTTCTCCTCTTCTTTTTCTTCTTTTTTCTTCTTCTTATTTATTTCTCCTCTTCTTTTCGGTAGAGGAAACCCTAAATAGCAAGTATCGTGGGTGTGAGATACATGTGGCCGTCGGTGTCGGACACTACATCCACGTCCCACAAGTGACGTGGGCGTCGAAGCCCGCGCCACTTGTGGGATGTTGATGTAGTGTCCGACACCGACGGTACATGTATCTCACACCGACGATACTTTCTATTTAGGGTTTCTCCTCTACCGCTCGGCGACCCTCGACGACCCTCGTTCCCGATAAAATAAAGAGGAAGAAGAAGAAGAAGAAGAAAGAAGAGAAGAAAGAATAGAGGAGAAGACTTCCTCTTCTTCCTCTCCTCTTCTTCTCCCTCTTCTTCCCCTTCTTCCACGCCTCTCTCATGAATGTCCGACGTTCTCGACCCCCCCACGTGTCGAAGAAAAAAAAGAAGAAAAAAAATAGGAGAAGAAGAAAGGAATAGAGGAGAAAAGAGAAAATAGAATATATATTCTATTTTTCTCTTCTTCTCCTCTATTCCTTTCTTCTTCTCCTCTTCTTTTTCTTCTTTTTTCTTCTTCTTATTTATTTCTCCTCATCTTCCTGTCCCCTCTCGGCGACCCTAGACTCCCTCTCGACCCTCGACCCCTAGGCGACCGTAGACCCCTCTCTTTTTTTCTTCCTCTTCTTTTTTATCCTCTTCTTCCTCTACCGCTCGAGGACCCTCGACGACCCTCATTCCCGATAAAAAAAAGAGGAAGAAGAAAAAAAAGAGGAGAAGAAAGAATAGAGGAGAAGATCTCCTCTATTCTTTCTTCTCCTCTTTTTTTTCTTCTTCCTCTTTTTTAAAAAAAAGAGGAGAAGAAAGAATAGAGGAGAAGATCTCCTCTATTCTTTCTTCTCCTCTTTTTTTTCTTCTTCCTCTTTTTTTTATCGGGAATGAGGTCTTTTTTTTCTTCTTCCTCTTTTTTTTATCGGGAATGAGGGTCGTCGAGGGTCCTCGAGCGGTAGAGGAAGAAGAGGATAAAAAAGAAGAGGAAGAAAAAAAGAGAGGGGTCTAAGAATAGAGGAGATCTTCTCCTCTATTCTTTCTTCTCCTCTTTTTTCTTTTCTTATTCCTCTTCTTTTTTTATCCTCTTCCTCCTCTCATGTTCGACGACCCTCGACCCCTCGGCGACCCTAGACCCCCTCTCGACCCCCTCTTCTTCTCCCTCTTCTTCCCCTTCTTCCCCGTCTCTCTCATGAATGTCCGACGTCCCCCCTCCCCCCCCCCCAATCATCATCATCTATCATCCCCCCTCTCATGTTCGACGACCCTCGACCCCTTGGCCGCCCTCTCGACACACCCACGACCTAAAATGACCTAAAATGAAAATAACCTAAAATTCACTAAAGTTATCGATGACCCTCTCGACACACCCACGAATAAGAAAATATATCATCTTCTTCATATCCTCTTCTTTGCATATTCACATAGCCACATACACATACATAGCCACATACATATAGGACTTTTCTGAACATATATATATATATATAGCCACATTCATATAGAACTTTTCTAAACATATATAGATGATTTTCTAAAAATGTAACTTTTGCATATATGAACAGAGAGCAGCGGCGGCAATGGGTGGCATCGTCGGCGACGGGGATGGGAAAGGGGGGAGCTCACTGGGGGTGGGCGGCGACGGGGAGAGAAGGCCAGCGACGGGAAGGAGGACGGCGGGCTCGGGGATACCGGCGACGGGGACGGCGTGCGCGGGGCGGCACGTGGTGACGGGGACGACGGGCTCGGGGTGGCACACGGCGACAGGGACGGCCGCGGGCTCGGGGCGGCACACGGCGACGGGGACGAGGAGGCGGGGCTCGGGGCAGGGCGGACGGCAGCGAGCTCGGGGCAGGGCGGACGGCAGCGAGCTCGGGACAGGGCGGACGGCGACGGGGACAAGGAGGCGGGGCTCGGGGCAGGGCGGACGGCAGCGAGCTCGGGGCAGGGCGGCCGGCGACGGGGACGAGGAGGCGGGGCTCGGGGCAGGGCGGACGGCAGCGAGCTCGGGGCAGGGCGGCCAGCGACGGGCAGGAGGGCGCGACGACGACGACAGCGATAGGGTGCGGCGACGGCGATGGGGCAGGGCGCAGCGACGGCGACGGGGTAGGGCGCGGCGACGGCGACGAGGAGGACGAGTAGCCTGGCGGCATCGGCGATGGGGAATGGAGCAGTTGGCGAAAATTTCCAAAGTGTGGGCTTATATAGTAGAGCCTTTAGTCCCGGTTTGTGGCAGCAACCGGGACTAAAGGTGCGCATTAGTCCCGGTTGGTGCCACCAACCGAGACCAAAGGCCTCTTTTCAGTAGCCCAAAGGGCGGGAAGCGGCGGCCTTTGGTCTCGGTTGGTGGCACCAGCCGGGACTAAAGGGGGGAATTGGTCACGGTTGGTGCCACGAACCGTGACCAATGCCCCCTTTAGTCCCGGTTGGCGGCACAAACCGGGACCAATGGCCTTGTGCTGCCCCGCGCCCAAAAGTTTACTCCCACATCGCTAGCTGAAGGGCGCCGGCACTGGTTTATAAGCGCTGGTGTGCCTCCCCATTCGAGCTCCTCTCTAATGCAGGCTTTCGGGCCTAAACTTGCTACTGCCTGTGGGCCTATTGGGCCTTCTGCGGGCCTGAATCCTGGCCCATGTAGGGTTTCTAGTCGTATTCAGGCCGTGGAGGCCCAGTACGAGGCATTTTTTTGGTTTTTTCTTTTTTATTTCTACATTTTTTTGGTTTTTTATTTTTTTATTTCTACTTAAAACTAAATACTTACAGTTTTTTAGTGATTTCTTTTTGCTTTTAGGTCACAAAAATTATAAACTTTCTGTTAGTGCCATTAGTTTTAAATTTTGAATAGTTTAAATTTGAATTTTTAAAAATTTGTGTGAATCACTAGTTTATGAATAACTTTACTATAAAAATAGAATTTTTTTTCTATTTATTTTTTATTTATACTTACAACTAAATACTTATAGTTTTTAGTGATTTCTTTTTGATTTTAGGTCACAAAAATTATAAACTTTCTATTAGTGCCATTAGTTTTAAAATTTTGAATAGTTTAAATTTGAATTTTATAAAATTTGTGTGAATCACTAGTTTATGAATAACTTTACTATAAAAATAGATTTTTTTTTCTTCTTTGCTATTTATTTTTTATTTATACTTACAATTAAATACTTATAGTTTGATTTTAGGTCACAAAAATTATATTCTTTTTCCTATTGAAGAATATTATAGTTTTATTTTAGTTGATCATAACATAATATTTTAATTGATTGTTTTTATTTTCATAAAAGTTTTGTAGTTCATTCTGTTTGCTATTAATTCATTCTTTGAGCTAAATGACTCTGAAATTGGAAAGCATTTCAAAATGAACTCTGAAAAGGTTGAAAGTTGGCATGGTATCATCATTTCACCCACATAGCATGTTCCAAAAAGTAGAGAGGGTTACAACAAAAACTTGATGCACTTCGTGTACAAAATGGACAATCACTTTCGAAGTATCAAAGTTTCGAACCATAAGACATGAAAGCATTTCAAATGAACTCTGAAAAAGTTGAAAGTTGGGATGGTATCATAATTTCACCCACATAGCATATGCATGTACAAAACGGACAATGGTAGCATGTTCGTCTGTTACAAATTTGGCATGGTATCATCATAATAGTTGCGGGAGAAAGTCTTCACTTTTTCTTCGCTTGTGTCATTTGCTTATTGCGCCGTAACCATGGATAAACTTCATTGTTTATCAGGATGCTTGGGTCAGCCTTGACATTGAAGGGAGGAATTTCATGAAACTTTTCATAATCTTCAGACATGTCTGTCTTGCCGTCCACTCCCAAGATGTCCCTTTTTCCTGAAAGAACTATGTGGCGCTTTGGCTCATCGTATGATGTATTCGCTTCCTTATCTTTTCTTTTTCTCGGTTTGGTAGACATGTCCTTCACATAGATAACATGTGCCACATCATTGGCTAGGACGAACTGTTCGTCAGTGTACCCAAGATTTTTTAGATCCACTGTTGTCATTCCGTACTGTGGGTCTACCTGTACCCCGCCGCCTAACAGATTGACCCATTTGCACTTAAACAAAGGGACCTTAAAATCAGGTCGGTAGTCAAGTTCCCATATGTCCACTATGTAACCATAATATGTGTCCTTTCCGTTCTCGGTTTCTGCATCAAAGCGGACACCGCTGTTTTGGTTGGTGCTCTTTTGATCTTGGGCAATCGTGTAAAATGTATTCCCATTTATCTTGTATCCTTTGTAAGTCAATACAGTCAAAGATGGTCCCCTGGACAACAAGTACAGCTCATCACAAATAGTGTTGTCACCTCTGAGACGTGTTTCCAACCAACTACTGAAAGTCCTGATGTATTCACATGTAATCCAGTCGTCGCATTGCTCCGGGTGTTTGGAGCACAGACTGTTCTTGTGTTCATCGACATACGGGATCACCAAGGTAGAGTTCTGTAGAACTGTGTAGTGTGCTTGAGACCAAGAATATCCGTCCCTGCATATTATTGAGTCTCTTCCAAGAGTGCCTTTTCCAGTCAGTCTCCCCTCATACCGCGATTTAGGGAGACCTATCTTGTTAAGGCCAGGAATGAAGTCAACACAAAACCCGATAACATCCTCTGTTTGATGGCCCATGGAGATGCTTCCTTCTGGCCTAGCGCAGTTACGGACATATTTCTTTAGGACTCCCATGAACCTCTCAAAGGGGAACATATTGTGTAGAAATACGGGCCCCAGGATGACAATCTTGTCGACTAGATGAACTAGGACGTGCGTCATGATATTGAAGAAGGATGGTGGGAACACCAGCTCGAAACTGACAAGACATTGCGCCACATCACTCCTTATCCTTGGTACGATTTCTGGATCGATCACCTTCTGAGAGATTGCATTGAGGAATGCACATAGCTTCACAATGGCTAATCGGACGTTTTCCGGTAGAGGCCCCCTCAATGCAACCGGAAGCAGTTGCGTCATAATCATGTGGCAGTCATGAGACTTTAGGTTCTGAAACTTTTTCTCTGGCATATTTATTATTCCCTTTATATTCGACGAGAAGCCAGTCATGACCTTCATACTGAGCAGGCATTCAAAGAAGATTTCTTTCTCTTCTTTCGTAAGAGCGTAGCTGGCAGGACCTTTATACTGCTTCGGGGGCATGCCGTCTTTTTCGTACAAACGTTGCAGGTCCTCCCGTGCCTCAGGTGTATCTTTTGTCTTCCCATACACGCCCAAGAAGCCTAACAGGTTCACGCAAAGGTTCTTCGTCACGTGCATCACGTCGATTGAGGAGCGGACCTCTAGGTCTTTCCAGTAGGGTAGGTCCCAAAATATAGATTTCTTCTTCCACATGGGTGCGTGTCCCTCAGCGTCATTCGGAACAGCTAGTCCACCGGGACCCTTTCCAAAGATTACATAGTGTAAATCATTGACCATAGCAAGCACGTGATCACCGGTGCGCATGGCGGGCTTCTTCCGCTGATCTGCCTCGCCTTTGAAATGCTTGCCTTTCTTTCGACATTGATGGTTGGTCGGAAGAAATCGACGATGGCCCAGGTACACATTCTTCCTGCATTTGTCCAGGTATATACTTTCAGTGTCATCTAAACAGTGCGTGCATGCGTGGTATCCTTTGTTTGTCTGTCCTAAAAGGTTACTGAGAGCGGGCCAATCGTTGATGGTCACGAACAGCAACACCTTAAGGTTAAATACCTCATGTCTGTGCTCATCCCACATACGTACACCGTTTCCATTCCACAGCTGTAAAAGTTCTTCAACTAATGGCCTTAGGTACACATCAATTTCGTTGCCGGGTTGCTTAGGGCCTTGGATGAGAACTGGCATCATAATGAACTTCTGCTTCATGCACATCCAAGGAGGAAGGTTATACATACATAGAGTCACGGGCCAGGTGCTGTGATTGCTGCTCTGCTCCCCGAAAGGATTAATGCCATCCTCGCTTAAAGCAAACCATACATTCCTTGGGTCCTTTGCAAACTCATCCCAGTACTTTCTCTAGATTTTTCTCCACTGCGACCCGTCAGCAGGTGCTCTGAACTTCCCATCTTTCTTTCGGTTCTCACTGTGCCATCGCATCAACTTGGCATGCTCTTCGTTTCTGAACAGACGTTTCAACCGTGGTATTATAGGAGCATACCACATCACCTTCACAGGAACCCTCTTCCTGAGGGGCTCGCCGTCAACATCACCAGGGTCATCTCGCCTAATCTTATACCGCAACGCACCGCATACTGGGCATGCGTTCAGATCCTTGTATGCACCGCCGTAGAGGATGCAGTCATTAGGGCATGCATGTATCTTCTCCACCTCCAATCCTAGAGGGCATACGACCTTCTTTGTTGCGTATGTACTGTCGGGCAATTCATTATCCTTTGGAAGCTTCTTCTTCAATATTTTCAGTAGCTTCTCAAATCCTTTGTCAGCCACAGCATTCTCTGCCTTCCACTGCAGCAATTCCAGTACGGTACCGAGCTTTGTGTTGCCATCTTCGCAATTGGGGTATAACCCTTTTTGTGATCCTCTAACATGCGATCGAACTTCAGCTTCTCCTTTTGACTAATGCATTGCGTCCTTGCATCGACAATGACCCGGCGGAGATCATCATCATCGGGCACATCGTCTGGTTCCTCTTGATCTTCAGCAGCTTCACCCATGGCAGCATCATTGGGCACATCGTCTGGTTCCTCTTGATCTTCACCAGCTCCCCCCGTTGCAGCATCACCGTATTCAGGGGGCACATAGTTGTCATCGTACTCTTCTTCTTCACCGTCTTCCATGATAACCCCTATTTCTCCGTGCCTCGTCCAAACATTATAGTGTGGCATGAAACCCTTGTAAAGCAGGTGGGAGTGAAGGATTTTCCGGTTAGAGTAAGACCTCGTATTCCCACATTCAGTGCATGGACAACACATAAAACCATTCTGCTTGTTTGCCTCAACCGCATCGAGAAACTCATGCACGCCCTTAATGTACTCGCGGGTGTGTCTGTCACCGTACATCCATTGCTGGTTCATTTGCGTGCATTATATATAATTAAGTGTCCAAATTAATAGAAGTTCATCATCACATTAAAACCAAAGTGCATACATAGTTCTCATCTAATAACATATAGCTCTTCAGAGCATCTAATTAATTAAACCATACATTGAAACTATGTAAAACATTTCAATGCGAAAACAAATGCGATCATAATCGCAACCAAGGTAACAATTGATCCAACGGCATAATGATACCAAGCCTCGGTATGAATGGCATATTTTCTAATCTTTCTAATCTTCAAGCGCATTGCATCCATCTTGATCTTGTGATCATCGACGACATCCGCAACATGCAACTCCAATATCATCTTCCCCTCCTCAATTTTTTTTATTTTTTCCTTCAACAAATTGTTTTCTTCTTCAACTAAATTTAACCTCTCGACAATAGGGTCGGTTGGCATTTCCGATTCACATACATCCTAGATAAATAAAATCTATGTCACGTTGGTCGGCATAATTTTCATAAACAATAAATGAACCAATAGTTATAAAGATAATATACATACCAAATCCGAATCATAGACAGGACGAGGACCGACGGGGGCGGATACCAAAACCATCGCACTATATAAGATGCAATAAAAAAATGTAAGAAAATGATACAAGTATCTATCTAAACATACAAGTAAGAATATTTTTCCTTTCAGAAAGAAGATAAGAACAAGAGGCTCACCACGGTGGTGTCGGTGATGAGATCGGCGCGGGTGATCAACGGCGGTGAAGACGGGGACGGGGCGTGACGGACCGCTAAATCTAGACAAATCTCGAGGAAAATGGAGCTTGGAGGTCGAGCTTCGAGAGGAGAAAGCTTAAGTACTGTTGCTCGGGCATTCCATCGAACACCTCATGTGCATAGGAGGTGAGCTAGAGCACCACAAAGCCCTCTCCCCCTCGGCTAGAAAAAACATAGCACTGTGCTCTGCTCTTGCGCGAGGGGGTATATATAGTCACCTCATTGGTCCCGGTTGATGACAAGAACTGGGACTAAAGGGAAGCCTTTGGTCCCAGTTCAAGCCACCAACCGGGACCAATGGTGGTGGGCCAGGAGCGAGGCCCATTGGTCCCGGTTCGTCCCACCAACCGGGACCAAAAGGTCCAGATGAACCGGGACCAATGGCCCACGTGGCCCGGCCGGCCCCCTGGGCTCACGAACCGGGACCAATGCCCACATTGGTCCCGGTTCTAGACTGAACCGGGACTAATGGGCTGAGCCGGCCTGGACCATAGCCCTGTTTTCTACTAGTGAGTATGGTTTGAGTAAAGATTACTACAAACTGTTCTATTTTTGACAGATTCTGTTTTCAATGCATAGTTTGCTTGTTTTCTAGTTTCTATGGCTTATGTTGCTTAATATAAATTGTAGAAATGATATGATACAGTAGGAATTGTGTGGAAACAATTATGAATCTTGTCTTTGACAGTACCAAAGTGAAATGGTTTGCTCTTTATCATACTAACCTATCTCACCAAGTTCCGTTAAGTTTTGTGTGATTGAAGTTTTCAAGTTTTGGGTGAGATGTCGATATGAGGAGAATAAGGAGTGACAAGACCCTAAGGTTGGGGATGCATGAGGCACCCCAAGGAAATATTCAAGGAAGATCCAAGCAACTAAACTTGGGGATGCCCTGGAAGGCATCCCCTCTTTCGTCTCCAACATTATCGGCAACCTCACTTGGAGCTATGTTTTCATTCGTCACATGATATGTGTTTTGCTTGGAGCATCAATTTATTTTGTTAGGATTTGCTTGATTTTATTTAGAATAATGTTTTGCATCTTTTATTTCAATAAAAGTGACATTGATAGCCTTTGCCATGCTTATTTTGTACATATACATGTTGCTGTTTGAAAACAAAAGGTTTACTCGCTATTGCAAAAATTCCCTAAAAAAGTAAGAATGTGATAAAATGTTGATTTTTTTTTTGAAAAATTAGCTCTGATAAATTTTCTACAGCATGGTAGATTTTGATAATGTTTGGAGTTGAATAAGTATTGATACTCTTGCATTCTTTACAGATTGTACTGTTTTGACAGATTGCTGTTATGTTTGCATTGTTTGTATATGTTTGCTTGTTTAATGATTCTATTTGAGGATAGGAGTATTAAATATGTAGAGGCAATTAGTATGCAATGTTGAATAATAATTTTAGTGATTTGCTATAGTAGATAATGATAAGGTTTTTGCATTGGTTTATACTAACTTATCTAACGAGTTCTTGTTGAGTTTTGTGTGGATGAAGCTTTCGAGATTTACGAAAATTGTGATATGAGAGGAATTAAGGAGACACAAAAACTCAAGCTTGGGGATGCCCAACGAATCGCAAGATAATAATTCAACAAGTCTCAAGCATCTAAGCTTGGGGATGCCCCGGTAGGCATCCCACCTTTCTTCTTCAACAATTATCAGTTAGTATCGGTTGAGCCTAAGTTGTTGTTTCTTCACATGAGTTGTGGTATCCTTTACATGTCATATTGTTTTGTTTTGCTTCCTGTTTTAATAAAGTACTTAGATCTGAAAGTTTTAAATAATAGAGAGTCCACACATAGCTATCTATTTACTTAACTACTCATTTTATCTTCACTTATATCTTTTTTGGAGTAGCTTGTCATTTACTCTTGTGCTTCACTTATATCCTTTGAGTAAATTGTTGAATAAATTGAATGTAATGAAGTTGAAATCATATCATGCCTAGTGGTAGCTTCACATTGGGTTTAGAAAGTGAAATCTTTTGAGGCTTGACAATCACAATATTGGTCATACAAGCAATTCATGAATAATTAGTACTAGCAAAAGGGCTCGTGCGTTGCAACGGGAGGGGAAAAAATCATATTCTTCAATGGTTATGACCACATTTTGTTCACATATCATCTCATGATTTTTAAAATTTATTTACAAATGCAAGAAAATGTACCCTTTTTCAAATTTATTCACAAACTAAAGCAATGTTCACAATTTTGAAAAAATATATTGGTTGTCAAAAAATTTGATAATTCAAAGAATTATTCTGAATTTCAAGAAACGTTTTCTAAAAGACATACTATAATATTTCGATCTAACCCGGCAATTACTTCTTCAAAATTCACGCTCATGTCGTAAAAATGTTATAACAAACATGTTCAACTGAACTGTGTTTGGCACTGGATCAACTCATAAACTAACTTATAGACTGAAAAGTAGGATGCTTTTGTTGTCTTAAGGAAATACATATGGAAAACATCACAAACTCACATAGCTACATGAAAATTCGTAGTTTTGTACTTACCTAGCTCATCTATGGATCTCACTGATGCCAAGTATATATAGGTTTGCATTGTATTGTAGAGTTTTTCTTTGAAGCATATATAGGAGACTTGTATACTAATTCACACGTCCATGCAACCTTTGCTTGGCCCTGTCTGCTCATGCAGGTTAGAATTATTTTTTCATGCGTAAATTATGTCGGGATTTTTTCTTATCAGACACTCCAATTGGGCTCTTGTCATCGCCGCGAAGTCTCACCCAGTTGGCACTGCAGTTGAAGCATATAAAAGCCAAAACTTATATGTAAATATATGTTAAGTAAAAGGGAGTGATTCCCACAACCCATGTTTTCTAACATATTTATGGGCATCCAAGATATTATGTCTGTCCATCAAGAAGATATGCATGGACAGATATCTTCATAGACCGGAGCAGCAGCAATAACAGAAGGATTGCTGAACGGATACGTTACTGATGCAATATTCAGTCAAAGACGTGCAAAGTGCTAGTCTGCTACTTACTTTCATCCATCCCTGCATGCTGCTGCTGCTGCATCCTGCATGAAAAGCCATCACCTCACCAGGATGTAGTTCACGCTCTTCTACAGCTCATAGCAAGGTTAGAACATGAAAATTGGGATCAACGCTCTTCTACCTGCTTGGGAAGTATATGAGAAAAAGGAAAGCTGGAACAACGTTCAGAGTCACAAGCCACTCCACTACACCAAGCACACGACTCTATCTCTGATTCACAATGTTGTGTGAACCTCGACCTCGATCAACATACCTTGGTGGTGCCATTGATAGGCGATGGAGTGGTAAACCGGCGAGACGCTTCTTCCCGCGCCAGCTAGCAGCTCCCGGAACACCTTAAGCACTGCACCATGACAAACAGCGAGAACATACGTCTGCAACTGCCAATGAAGGGAGCAATGAGTGGAGGATGATCGATGCATGAGGTTGGGAGGCGGCGACCTACTGATGATCGGTGCCGGTATAGAAGAGCCCGATCATGGTTGACGGACGCGCTAGGCGGGAGCGGGGGAGTCCAGCCGGGGCAGCGCTGAGCGGAGGAGACGGTCGGCGGACAAATCTCATGGGGTGAACGGGTACTGGTAGAGCTTGATCTGGAGTGAAGTCCAGTGGGCGTTCTTGGGACCTTTGCCGCCATTGCGATCTATATATCACAAGAGACGATCCAGCTCTCTGGAGCCGATCGAGTCGAGGAGGACGTGAGCAAGGTAACAAACATACACATCGTGAGAGATCAAGGAAGTCATGCACACGACTTCGGGCAACACCGTGGCCTATCTCGATCGGGAGGAAGACCAAGGACGCCCATCCTGCTTCCTCGGACTCGGCGCTGCTCTTCCTCGATGCGAGGTCTCGGCGTCTCGCCTAGGTATAGGAGAGCACGTGATCCCGGGCATCATATATATGGGAGGGTTAGGAAGGTTCAACTGGAAGTCCTGATCGTGAGTTTCTTTGTTTTTTTATTTAATTGGTTTTCTAGTAGTAGTACATGACTTTGACACGACATGTACGTTTTATTGAACCAAGTTCGTGCAATGAAGAAAACAAAAAAAAGAATAAGGAATAAGAACCGCGACCGGGAAACGAATAAAAGAAGGTAACATGTATTTTTGCACAAGTGAGTTAGTGTCGTAGGGGTCTGTGCACCTGCGGTCTCCGCGAAGAGATCCTGAGTTCGAACCCTGCTGGCGCACTAACCTTTTTTGCTTGGGTTTGAAAAATATAAAGGAAAAACAGGCCGACCCAATTACAAGCGCGCCAGTTGGCGAACCGGCGCAAAATTCGCCTCATTGAATTACCGAGACAGAAATTTAGTACCACCTCGAATATGTTTCAAATTTAAACTCGAACCCTGCTGGCGCACTAACCTTTTTTGCTTGGGTTTGAAAAATATAAAGGAAAAACGGGCCGACCCAATTACAAGCGCGCCAGTTGGCGAACCGGCGCAGAATTCGCCTCATGGTTTGAAAAATATAAAGGAAAAACAGGCCGACCCAATTACAAGCGCGACAGTTGGCGAACCGGCGCAGAATTCGCCTCATTGAATTACCGAGACAGAAATTTAGTACCACCTCGAATATGTTTCAAATTTAAACTCGAACCCTGCTGGCGCACTAACCTTTTTTGCTTGGGTTTGAAAAATATAAAGGAAAAACGGGCCGACCCAATTACAAGCGCGCCAGTTGGCGAACCGGCGCAGAATTCGCCTCATTGAATTACCGAGACAGAAATTTAGTACCACCTCGAATATGTTTCAAATTTAAACTCGAACCCTGCTGGCGCACTAACCTTTTTTGCTTGGGTTTGAAAAATATAAAGGAAAAACGGGCCGACCCAATTACAAGCGCGCCAGTTGGCGAACCGGCGTAGAATTCGCCTCATTGAATTACAGAGACAGAAATTTAGTACCACCTCGAATATGTTTCAAATTTAAACTCGAACCCTGCTTGCGCACTAACCTTTTTTGCTTGGGTTTGAAAAATATAAAGGAAAAATGGGCCGACCCAATTACAAGCGCGCCAGTTGGCGAACCGGCGCAGAATTCGCCTCATGGTTTGAAAAATATAAAGGAAAAACAGGCCGACCCAATTACAAGCGCGCCAGTTGGCGAACCGGCGCAGAATTCGCCTCATTGAATTACCGAGACAGAAATTTAGTACCACCTCGAATATGTTTCAAATTTAAACTCGAACCCTGCTGGCGCACTAACCTTTTTTGCTTGGGTTTGAAAAATATAAAGGAAAAACGGGCCGACCCAATTACAAGCGCGCCAGTTGGCGAACCGGCGCAGAATTCGCCTCATTGAATTACCGAGACAGAAATTTAGTACCACCTCGAATATGTTTCAAATTTAAACTCGAACCCTGCTGGCGCACTAACCTTTTTTGCTTGGGTTTGAAAAATATAAAGGAAAAACGGGCCGACCCAATTACAAGCGCGCCAGTTGGCGAACCGGCGCAGAATTCGCCGCATTGAATTACCGAGACAGAAATTTAGTACCACCTCGAATATGTTTCAAATTTAAACTCGAACCCTGCTGGCGCACTAACCTTTTTTGCTTGGGTTTGAAAAATATAAAGGAAAAACGGGCCGACCCAATTACAAGCGCGCCAGTTGGCGAACCGGCGCAGAATTCGCCTCATTGAATTACCGAGACAGAAATTTAGTACCACCTCGAATATGTTTCAAATTTAAACTCGAACCCTGCTGGCGCACTAACCTTTTTTGCTTGGGTTTGAAAAATATAAAGGAAAAACGGGCCGACCAATTACAAGCGCGCTAGTTGGCGAACCGGCGCAGAATTCGCCTCATTGAATTACCGAGACAGAAATTTAGTACCACCTCGAATATGTTTCAAATTTAAACTGAAAGCGTAAAATCACGGGAAGAAGCGTATTGTGACAGTGAACTCACGGAGTCTATCCGTGCTTTATTATTATTAGGGATAGATAAGGAAGAGACTTTCACATGCAAATACACTATCATGGAAATCTTTTGTGATTGCGAGCACTCATCAAAATATTATATGCCAAAATTGTTGATGTTGGACAAGGAAGACAACGTAATGGTTTATGTTTGTTCATATTCACATATAATTTATATTGTCATAGATCCTTCAACATGTGGTGCTTGCCCCCATCTTTGCTAGCCAAAAATTCCACACCGAGTAGAGATACTACTTGTGCATCCAAAAACCCTTAATACCAAATCTTATTTTCATGAGTCCACCATACCAAACTAAGGATTGAGCAAGATCCTTCAAGTAAGTTGTCATCAATGCAATAAGGCAATAAAAATTGCTCCTAAAAGTGTGAGATAATTTAGTGCAAGAGAAAATTGAGCGTTGTACGAACTTGTGATGGCAAAGTAATAAAAACGACGGACTGCATAATAAAGGTTGCTATCATAAGGGGCAATATAACATGACATTCTTTGTCACTAAGGGGTTGAGCATACAAATAAATAAGCACATGGCAACCTCTGCTTCCCTCTGCAAAGGGCCTATCTTTTACTTTTCAGTATTTACTTTTATGCAAAGAGTCAAAGTATTCCTCTCTATTCCTTTTTTATTTTCTCTTTTGGTAAGCATCATGTGGTCAGGAAAGATGTAGGCACATATGTCCAGATGAATATGGGTAGCATGAGTTGTTATTGTTGACATAACCCATGAGGTGAATACGTTAGGAGGAAAAACAATAAGCCCATATCTTTCTATGTGTCCGATTGAGACGTTTTGCTCATGTGTATGCGGTGAGTTTTAGCAATCATAAAAGACCATATGATGGTTGAGTATGTGGAGCTCTTACTTAAACTCCATTAAATAAGTTGAATTGCAATTGCTTGGTGAGTAAGAACATAGGTTGTTGGGTTTCAAGAGAATTCATTGTTTGAACCTTAACATGTGAATTGGTTGCCACTATAACATGAGAAGTTCCAACATATCTATAATTTATGAAGTATTCATGCTATTATTTTATCATTCTTGAATGTTTTACAATCATTTTATAGCAACTTTATATCAGTTTTTGGGACTAACCTATTGACCCAGTGCCCAGTGTCAGTTGTTGTTTTTGCTTGTTTTTTACATCACAGAAAATCAATATCAGACGGAGTCCAAACACAGCGAAACTTTTTGGAGATTTTTTTTGGACCAGAAGGAACCCAATGGGCCAGAGCTGCACCTGGGGGTGCCCCGAGAGGGCCCAACCCACCAGGGCGCGCTAGGGCCCCCTGGCGCACCCAGGTGGGTTGTGCCCACCTCGGTGGCCTCATGCACCCCTTCTTTGCACTGTAAGTTCCCAAATATTCCGAAACCCTTCAGGGTTAACCTAGATTAGAAGTTCCGCCGCTGCAGGGGTCCGTAGCCACCGAAAACCAATCTAGACCCGTTTCGGCACCCTGCCGGAGGGGGGATCATCTTCGATGGCCATCTTCATCATCCCGCGGCCACCACAATGAGGAGGGAGTAGTCCACCCTCGGGGCTGAGGGTTTGTACCAGTAGCTATGTGTTTAATCTCTCTCTCTCTCTCTCTCTCTCTCTCTTATGATCTATATCATGGGCATTGTTAATATAGTCGGATCATATGATGTTTCTCCCCTCTATACTCTTGCTGTGATGAATTGAATATTTGCCCTTTGAAGTTTTGTCTTGTCGGATTGAATATTCAGAGATGAGAACACATGATATATGTCTTGCGGTATGAATACTTGAGGTGACAATTAAGGTATCTTATTGATTCACTTGATATATGTTATGGCATTCAACTCGCGGATTCCCGCGGTGATATTGGGGTAATCTATGCATAAGGGTTGATGCACGTTTTTATCATCTTTTCTCCGAGGGAAACTTTGGGCCAGTCTTTGTAGTTCTTTGTGTGGATTGAGTATTATGAATATGAATATGCTTTGGTGTTATTCTAGTACGAACTCTAGGATAGATCGAACAGAAACAATAGCTTTGTGTTATTTTAGTACGAACTCTTGAATAGATTGATCGGAAAGAATAGCTTTGAGGTGACTTCGTACCGTACAAACAATTCCTATCTTTTGTTCTCCGCTAATAGGAACTTGGGAGTGATTCTTCGTTACACTTTGAGGGATAATCATATGATCCAACTATATTAGCACTGTTGAGAGATTGCACTAGCGAAAGTACGAACCCTAGCCCTTGTTTTTAAGCATTGAAATACCGTTTTTGTGCCTGTTTACTATTTGCTACCTTGCTGTTTTTATTTATTCAGATTATAAAAATATATTGCTACCATCCTTATTACACTTTTATCACCATCTCTTCGCCGAACTAGTGCACCTATACAATTTACCATTGTATTGGGTGTGTTGGGGAAACAAGAGATTTCTTGTATTTGGTTGTACGGTCGTTTGAGAGAGACCATCTTCATCCTACACCTCTCACGGATTGATAAACCTTAAGTCATCCACTTGAGGGAAAATTGCTACTGTCCTACAAAACTCTGCGCTTGGAGGCCCAACACGTGTCTACAAGAATAAAGTTGCGTAGTAGACATCACTTACTAGCCTACTATATAAACCCTCACGACCGGCGAGTCCCGCGTCGCATTTTCCAATCATTATGTTGTGTTTGTTGTTTCCGTGTTGTGTCGTTATTTTATGTAGAGGTAAGTTAGCTTGGCATGCTTGGCGTAGCCTCCTCCTCGCGAGGGAATCGCTTCCTGGTGCCTGTGGAGGCCTTCCTTGGCTTGGCGGGTGTCTGCAAAAAAATTGTCACGAGCGTCGCCCGAAGGTTTATCGTTCTGCCGAGCCTAGACCCAGTGCTTCGTATCGCGATACCCGAGTGGCACGGATCAGGAGAGGTGTGCCAGCTTGTTGGCTCGAACGAGAATGCCTCGCGAAGAAACAGACGAAGGGCCTCGCGAAAAACAGATGAAGGGCAGAGGAAAGGAAAAAGGCTCGCGAGGGCACCTGCCTAGCCCCCTCGCGAGGCACGCGCACGAGAGAAAACGGGTTAACTGCAACCGGAAACAGCAGCAAAAAGCGACGGAACCAAACCAGCAAGGAACTCGAGAAGCAAACTTTCAATTAAAAGGAAGCGAGCCAACTATGGAAAGCAAATGAAAAGCCACGTCTGGCACCTAGCCTAGTCTTCAAGTCTTCTCACTAGCACGGAGCTAAGTGTTGCCACTAAGACGTGTGAGGGAGCCCCCGAGGCCCGAGGGAGGCACTCCTGAGACTCCGGGGCGTGTACAGCCCCACTCATTATTACGTGAGAGTGTCACGGGCGGCGATCTTCACAGGCACTGGGCCTTCTTCACATGCATTGGGCCTTTCCTCACAGGCACTAGGCCTTCCTTCATGGGTAGAACTTCCGGAGGTGTTGGATGTTCTAGGCGTTCTGGATGGGCACCCCGTCCTGTGTCTCCAGGCGCGCGGCGCCGGGCTTGGAGACATGGATGACCTTGAACGGTCCCTCCCACATGGGTGAGAGCTTATGCGGCCCTTCCCTGGAGAGGACCCGCCTCAGGATGAGGTCACCCGCCTCGAGCGTCCTGGAGCAGATGTTGCAGCAGTGGTGTCGCCGCAGCGCCTGCTGGTACCTTGCCACCTGTAGTGCGGCTTCGCGGCGGCGTTCCTCCCCCGGCACGAGGTCCATCCCCCGCGTGGCATCCTGTTGCATTTCATCAAACGCCAGGACCCGTGTGGGGCGATGCCTGACCTCGTGAGGGAAGACCGCTTCTGCTCAGTAAACGAGGAAGAATGGGGTCTCGCCCGTTGGCTTGGTGGCGGTGGTGCGGATGGACCAGAACACGGACTGGAGCTCATCGTACCAACCCTTGACGCAGGCCTCGAGCTTCTTCTTGAAAGTCCTGGTCTTGAGGCCCCTCAGGACCTCTGCATTGGCGCGTTCGGCCTGACCATTGCTCCTGGGGTGTGCCACCGAAGCGTAGCAGATTTGCGTTCCAAGGTTAGCACAGTATGTTCTGAAGAGATTACTAGTGAACTCCGAGCCATTAGCAGTGATGATGCGGTTGGGGACCACGAAATGGCTCACGAGACCCTTGATGAACTTGACCGCGGAACTAGCTAGGATGGTGCGGACGGCTTCCACTTCCGCCCACTTGGTGAACTTGTCAATGGCGACATAGAGGTAGCGGTAGCCCCCTGGCGCTCGAGGAAATGGGCCCAAGATATCCGTCCCCCAGACCGCGAACGGCCATGTGAGTGGGATAGTCTGGAGGCCCTGAGCCGTCTGATGGATCTGCTTGGCATGGAACTGGCAGGCTTCACAGGACTTCACCAGCTCGGCCATGTCATTGAGCGCCATGGGCCATTAGAATCCACTGCGGAATGCCTTGCCGACGAGGGTCCGTGATGACGAGTGGTGCCCGCAGTCCCCTTCGTGTATGTCTGATAGCAAGTCCTTCCCCTGGTCTCTGGAGATGCAACACTGTGAAACGTCATTTGGTCGCTTCCTGTACAACTCACCATCCCGGATGCAGTATGCCGTGGCCTGCCGGGACACGCGCTCCGCGTCCTCCTCCTTCTCCGGCAACGTCCCTTGCATCAGGTATTCCTTGAATTCCTTGGTCCAGCATCCCCCCTGGGGTTCGAGCGCCAGGAGTAGGCGCGCTCCAGAAGTCGGGCCACAGGCTGGGGCTCCTGTGGCAGGCGGCTGCGAGAGCTCCTCCCGAGGCTGAGCTGTCCTTGGAAGTGGTGGCATTGCTGACGGCTTGAACAGCCGCTCCTCGAAGACGCCAGGCTCTTGGGGCTGCTGCTAGGATGCCCTCTTGGCGATGTCGTCAGCTTCCTTGTTAGTGCCACGGGGCACGTGCTGCAACTCCAGGCCCAGGAACTGCTTCTCCATCTTGTGCACTTCTATGAGGTATGACTCCATGTGCTCGTCCTTCGGCTCGTATACTTTGTTGCAGAAGTTGACGAGAAGCTGCGAGTCGCCCCTGATGGTGAGGCGCTTCACCCCCAGGTCTACTGCAACTTTCAGGCCAGCTATTAGGCCTTCGTATTCTGCAATGTTGTTGGAGACCTTCTCGCCCTGCTGAAAGCAGAGCTGCACAGCATAGTAGAGCTTGTCTTGAGTGGGCGAGACGAGTACTGCTCCAGCCCATGCGCCCTGGAGCGCGAAGGTGCCATTGAAATACATGACCGAATCGTCGGGCGCTCACTTCCCAGCGAGGTGGACCGGTCCTCGCCTACTTCCAGCGTCAGGGCATCCGTCCATTCCGCCACGAAATCAGCGAGTGCAGCTTCCTTGATGACCCTGGTAGTGCTGAACTCCAATTGGAATTCTTGCAGCTCGATGTTCCACTCAGCGACCCTTCCAACGGAGTTGGGGCTCCTAAGCACTCTCTCCAATGGGTAGGCTGAGACGACCTTGATGGGGTGGCCTTGGAAGTAATGTCGCAACTTGCGCGAGGCCACCAAGAGCGCGAGAAGGAGCTTTTGGGGAATGGGGTATCGTGCCCTTGCGTCCCGTAACACCATGCTGACGAAATACACTGGGTGCTCGACGAGGGCTAGCGCGTTGGTGAGGCTCGTGTCTTGCGGAAGCTGGGGTGTCTCATGAGGTGATGGAACCTCCAACGTTTGATCGCTTGTCGGGACCTTGTCGGCATCGTCCTGCCGAGCTTGGTCCCCTGTTGATGCCGCTACGGCTCTGGCTGTGCCTTCCTGATCTTGCGTCACCCCGGCTGTAGCTTGGCGCGATGCGCCTTTGGCTTGGTGCTCTTCCCGAACCGCCACCAGTGCTGCGCTGGCGGAGTACAGAGTGGCGGCAAGGTAAAGTACTAAGGGCTCGAGAGGTTGCAGCGCCACCATCACTGGAGGGCTGGTCGGGTAGCTCTTGAGGTCTTGAAAAGCTCGGTCGGCCTCCGGGGTCCACTACTCGAATGGCCCCTTCTTCTTCATTAGCTTGAAGAAGGGTAGGGCGCGCTCTTCCAGCTTGGAGATGAAGCGCCCCAACGCAGTCACCCGACCAGCCAGCTTCTGCATTTCCTTGAGGGTCTGCGTTGGGTTCATGTGTTCAATGGCCTTGATCTTCTCCGGGTTCGCCTCGATCCCTCTGATCCCAGCAGGTTGCCAGAAGTGACACCGAACACGCACTTTTCTGGATTAAGTCGCAAGTTCACCTGGCACAGGCTCGCGAAGGTCTCATCCAGATCTTGGATCAAGGTTCTTGCCTCCCGAGACTTCACCACAATGTCATCGACGTAGGCCTCCGCGTTTCTCCCGAGCTGCCGCCCTAAGGCGATGTGCATCAACCGCTGAAAGGTCGCGCCTGCATTGCGCAGTTCGAAGGGCATGCAGGTGTAACAGTACACCCCACACGGGGTTAGGAAGGTTGTCTTCTCTACATCTTCTACCGCCATCTTGATCTGGTGATACCCTGAGAACGCATCCAGGAAGCACAACAGGTTGCACTCGATGGTGGAGTCAATGATCTGGTCGATGCGTGGGAGTGGGAACGGATCTTGGGGGTAGGCCTTCTTGAGGTTGGTGAAGTCAACGCACATTCGCTCCTTCCTGCCTTTCTTCGGCACTACGACGCGGTTCGCGAGCCATTCGGGGTACCGAACCTCGCGGATGGCACCCGCCGCCTCCAACTTGCGGGTTTCTTGGACGATGAAGGCCTGCTTCTCCGTGGACCACCGTCTCGCCCGCTGCTTCACTGGGCGTACGTTGGGGCGCACCCTTAAATGATATTGAATCACTTCTCTCGGGACCTCCACCAGCTGCTTGGGCTCCCACGCAAATATCTCCTTGTTTGCGCACAAGAACTTCACCAATGCTTCCTCTTGGCCCGGGTCGAGGTCGGCACCTATGGTAAAGGTGGCTCCTGAGGATCCGTCTTCATCGACCGGCACCTGCTTGGTTTCCGCCCTGTCTTGGGTGAACAACTGCTTCTTCTTGGTTGGTGGGGCCGCCTTGGCCTCAAAGGCGCCCGCGTCGATGGGCCGCGCCGCCGCGGCGGTCTTGAGGGCAATCTTGAGCGCTGCCAGGGCCTCCTTGGCGTCCCCCTTGATAGTGAGGACACCCTTGCTTCCAGGCATCTTCATGAGGTTGTATGCTGGGTGGGTTGCTGCCATGAATTGGGCCAGTGCTGGGTACCCGAGGATGGCGTTGTACGGGAGGCCGACACGGGCGATGTCGAAGTCGACCAGTTCGGTGCGGTAGTTGTCGCGCGTGCCGAAGGTGACGGGGAGGCAGATCTGCCCCAAGGAGTGGGCGGTGCCGCCGCCGACTCCTGAGAAAGGCTTGCTGGGGCGAAGCCGCTGGAGCGGCACATGAAGAAGGCTGAAGGCCTCCACAGAGAGCATGTTGAGGCTGGCGTCACCGTCAATGAGGGTCTTAGTGACGGCCACGTTGCATATAGTGGGCGTGCAAAGCATCGGGAGCATGCCTGAGCCGGCGGTGGTGATGGGGTGGTCTTCTGAGTCGAAGGTGAGGTCGGCTTCGGGCGCTGGCCTAGCCTGGCGGAGCCTCCGAGCGCTTGGCACCGGCGCCAATCTGGCGAAGGAATGGCTTGACATGGCGATCTGAAGGCGGTGCTTGAGAGCCGCCTAGTAGGGCCGCGGCCGCGTGGTGCGCTGGTGCCGCGTAGCGCGCAATGAAGAGGTTGCGTAGCTCCTCCCAAGATGCCACCACGGATCCGGGGAGGTTGAGCAGCCAGGCGCGCGGCGCGCCGGTGAGGGCCATGGGAAACCAGTTGGCCATGACCTTGTCATCGCCCCCGGCCTCGAGGACGGCCTCCTCATATGCCAGCAGGAAAACCGTCGGGTCTGCCATGCCGTCGTAGTGCGGCGGCATCTCCGGCTTGAACTTGGGTGGCCACTACACCTGCTGCGAGGCGGGGGCCAGGGCTCGGAGCCCCTGGCCCCGTCGTCAGCGCCGGCCGTTGGAGCTGGTAGCGTGGCGCCTGCCATGAGGGCGGAGCGCGATGGTGGTGGAGCGTAGATTGGCGGAGGGAAGGCTACGACGCACCCCTACCTGGCGCGCCAAATGTCGGATCATGGGTTTCGGCAAAACCCTTAAGGTTCGAACTCTGGGGTGTGCACGAAGATTTCCCCCCTACCGATCCACATCCTAGTTTTGCTAAGATCTTGCGGACTAACTCGACGAACTCAGAACACAAGGGACACAAGATTTATACTGGTTCGGGCCACCGTTGTGGTGTAATACCCTACTCTAGTGTGGTGGTGGTGGTGGATTGTCTCTTGGGCTGATGATGAACAGTACAAAGGGAAGAACAGCCTCCTGGGGTTGAGGTGTTCTTGTGCTTGGCGAACTTGTGTGTGTGAGGATTCGGTCAGCTCAGGCTTGCTCCCCTTGCTTGCTTGCCTTTTTCCTCCTCTTTTCTCTACTGAGGTGGCTAGTCCTATTTATAGAGGCCCTGGTCCTCTCCCCAAATATTGAGCAGGAAGGGAGCCACCAACGGCCAATTTGGAAGGGGACAGCTAGTACAGCTTATCCTGACAAAAGTGGTCTTCGCCCACAAAAGGCTCTGGTGGTGACGCCACCTTTGGCTCCATGGTGACCTCTGTCTTGCCGTCCTGCTGGTCTTGGTCTCGTTGCACCGATATGGAAACCTTTGCTTGATGCATTGGTACTCCATGCCTGCACTTGCCCCCTTAGCACCAAAGAGGAAACAAGGACACTGCGCCCGCTGGTGCCCGTCTGGTCTTGATCGTCACGGCTCACGTCATGGGAACCTCATGAGGTTTGCCTTGCCTTGATCTCTCCGCCCCTCGCGAGCCTGCCTGGCGAGGCCGCTCCTGACGAGGTCTTGCACCGTCCGCCTCGCGAGGTTTGGCCCCTCACGAGGGTCTTGAATGCCTTGTTGATGAAGATGGGCCGTGCAGGCCTGCTAGCAAATCCACGCCATGGGCCGTAGGCAGGCAAGTCTGGGGACCCCCGTTCCCAGAACGCCGACATCTGTCGTGCACCCGTTGGCCGGTTTTACATCTCTATTTTGCATAGTTGCATTTTTAAATCACCAATATACATCATCTGTTGGAGTTGCCTCTTTTTTCAAGATGTAAAACACACTATTTGGTGATGTAAATTTTACATCAACTGGTTTTACATCTCCAAATTTGCATCATCTATTGGAGATGCTCTTAAAGCTAGACAGATTCCTACTGCCAAAGTCAAGTGCAACGCGACTGTTGGCTATGCTATGATTGATGTCCCACCAGTAATGCTATCCCGCTACCTACCCCCATCAACACAATGCCGTATATTGGGACAATCTTTATGGTGTGACAGTGGCAAAGTTGTCTCCTAAGAAGTTTCTTGCTGAGCCTAGCATTGCGAAGGCCACCAATCCTTGGCCGCTTTTCGTGTGTCTTCTATTAATAAATAGAAGTGACAGATTCTTTGTTGAAACACTAGGGGAATTAGTTCTGAACATAAGCCACTTGCCCTTAGGAATGCAATGGACGAAAGTGGTTGTGATTTGTTATGTTTGTAAGAAACAATATACCACATTTTTATCTTGCCTGTGTTAAATCATTCTACCCTCCCGGTTTGATCAATTGCCCATATCTTCTCGGGGTATGGGAATTATTACTGTTTGGGGTAGCTCTTTATTCTTTGGGATTGATTTTTTTTCTCTGATTTTTTTTCCCTGGGAATTATGTTTACCTCCAAGGTCTCTGGCATAAATGGAAACTACTAAATATTTATGGCCCATGTCAAGGGAGGGCAGAGAAAATTTCACTAATTGGTTGTTTGATCTTGGCATTCTGAGTAATGAGGATTGCTCTTTGTGGGGGGGCTTCAGTTATTCTAGAGCCCCTTGCAACTGCAATAAACTGGCTGGGTGATGCAAATGATATGTTGACCTTTAATAACTTTATTAGAAGTCAATTCTTGATGAAATTGCCAATTAAGGGGATAATTTTTCATGGAGTAATACGCATGAGGATCCACTTCTTGTCTAACAAGATTGGTTATTCACATCTTGTAATGCAACTGGACCAGTTCATATCCTAATTCCTCTGTTAAACCTCTTCGCAAGCCGGTGTCGGATCATACACCATTTGTTCTGAATATTTGAATTTTCATTCCCAAGAGTAAAATCTTTTGCTTTGAAAACATTTGCATCAATCACTCGAGTTTCTTGCAGGTTGTGGAAGAATGTTGGTGTAAGCCTTGCTTTGCACCATCTAGTGTTGCACTTCTATGAAAGAAAATTAGAAATCCAAGATATGAGTTGAAGGGGTCAAGTAGAGGGAGTTCCCGTCTCTGGGACAGGATTGAAAACACTAATTGGTCCCTTGTTGGATTGGAAGATAGACGGCCAGTACATCCAGAAACATTTTTCATTTAATTATCAAGGCACGATTATTGAGAATCTCTTTGTTCATTATATTGAGAATCATTATGCATTTATGGCCTTGATGATCTCTCTGTTCCATTCACACATTCTGAGTCGATGATGTCATAAAGGAAATACCCTCGGATGGGGTGCCCAAACAGGATGGACTCAATGGGGTTTTTTTGAAGTCGTGTTGGCATATTATCAAATTTGATTTCTATAAGTTGCTCTCTGACTTCTATAATGGGAATCTCTCTCTTGAGAGTATTAACACGTGAATTATCACTTGTATTCCCAAAAGGCCCTCTCTAGAAAATGCTAATGGTTACCCTTCTTAATTGCTATCTAAACTCATTACTAGAATTCTTATTAACTAATTGCAGAAGGTAATTCTTCACATTATTCACCGCGGTCAATATGGATCCTCAAGGGTCGCACAATCCAAGATTGCCTTGCATGGGCATTCGAATTCATCCACTAGTGTCAAGCATCAGGTACAGGTTCTGATCCTGAAATTGGACTTTGCTACAACATTTGATATTATTGAGTACCCTACCAACATTTGCTAGTATTGAGTACTCTGCCATGATTTAAATTATGGAGCACATGGGATCTGATGACCACTTAATTGAATGGATAAAATGCATTTTCGCACAAAAAATCTTCAATGCTTCTAAACGGAGTTCTTGGCAGACAATATCTTTGTTGGCATGGACTTTTCCATGGAGTTCATTGTCTTCGTTGATATGTTATCTTGTGGAAGTCGTGGTTTGTTAGAACATCACATTCCTCTCAATTCTTCACAAGATTCCCATTCGTCCAATATGTTGACGACACTATTGTTGTCATGCTAGCTTGCATTGACCAGGCTACCTGCATGAAGCAAACACTACTAGGAAATACCTTATAGGTAGATGGTTATCAATAGCGATGGGTAAGTGCCCAATGCTGCTGTTAAGTAGCAATAACGATGTGCAGTAACACATGCTACATGTAAGTATTAGCAGTAGCGCGGGCTGGAGCGCCCAACGCTACTACTTGTGGGCCCCACAGTACCCCCCGATCGAGTTGTAGTAGCAGCACTGGGCACTTACCCATGCTACTGCTAAGTGCAGTAGCTATAGAACAGGATTTGTACCAAGCGCTACCACTATTCGTACACAGCGCCAGCTAGTGGGCCTCAATTAGCAGCAGCGCGGGCACTGTGGCCCTCGCTACAGGTACTGCCATTAGCAGTATCGCCGGGTTGTAACCCGCGCTACTAGTAAGCGACCCTATCCCCCACTGTGCCCGTCACTCTCCCTCTCCATTCTGCACACTCTCACTCTCCCTGCTCCGGCGACCACCCTCCCCCGTCTCGGCCCTCCTTGCACGGTGATAACCCACAAGTATAGGGGATCGCAATAGTTTTCGAGGGTAGAGTATTGAACCCAAATTTATAGTTTAGACACAAGGGGAGCCAAAGAATATTTGCAAGTATTAGCAGCTGAGTTGTCAATTCAACCACACCTGGAGATTAATTATCTGCAGCAAAGTGATCAGTAGCACATTAATATGATAGTTTTGATAATCGTGGTAGCAGCAATAGTAACGGTAACAGTGATAGCAGTGATTTTGTAGCAAGTGAAACAATAACAGCAGCAGTAGTAACTTTGCAAGATCAGTATGTAGGAAATTCGTAGGCATTGGATTAGTGGATTCGTTGGATGATATTCATCATATAATAGTCATAACCTAGGGTGATACAAAACTAGCTCTGGTTCATAAATATAATGTAGGCATGTATTCCGTAAATAGTCATACGTGCTTATGGAAAGAAATTGCATGACATCTTTTGTCCTAACCTCCCGTGGCAGCGGGGTCCATATGGGAACTAAGGGATATTAAGGCCTCCTTTTAATAGAGAACCTGAACAAAGCATTAATAGATAGTGAATACATGAACTCCTCAAACTACAGTCATCACCGAAAAGTATCCCGACTATTGTCACTCCGTGGTTTACGGATCATAACACGTAATAGGTGAATATGACTTGCAAGATCGGATCTAGAACATATATATAATGGTGAAAACATAAATGGTTCAGATCTAAAATCATGGCACCTGGGCCCAAAGACACAGGCATTAAGCATGGCAAAGTCATAACAACATCAATCTCGAAACATAATGGATACTAGGGATCAAGCCCTAACAAAACTAACTCGATTACATGATGAATCTCATCCAAATCCTCACCGACCAATGAGCCTACCAAGGAATTACTCACTCCCGATGGGGAAGGATGGTTGGTGATGACGAAGATCAAAGATCCCCCTCTCCGGAGCCCCAAATGGACTCCAGATCTGGCCTCCCGATGAAGAACAGGAGGCGGAAGCGGCTCCGTATTGTGAAATGCGATGAAACTTCCTCCCTCATTTTTTTCTCCAAATATAGGTATTTATGGAGTCAGGATCAGGGTCTGCGGGGCTGATACATCTCCAATGTATCTATAATTTTTTATTGTTCCATGCTATTATATTATCTATTTTGGATGTTAATGGGCTTTATTTTACACTTTTATATTATTTTTGGGACTAACCTATTAACCGGAGGCCCAACCCAAATTGCAATTTTTTTTGCCTATTTTAGTGTTTCGTAGAAAAGGAATATCAAACGGAGTCCAAACGGAATGAAACTTTCGGGAACATGATTTTTGGAACAAACGTCATCAAGGAGACTTGGAGTGGACGTCAAGAATCAATCGAGGAGGCCACGAGGAAGGGGGGCACGCCCACCCCCTGGGCGCGCCCTCCACCCTCGTGGGCCCCTCGTTGCTCCACCGACCTACTTCTTCCTCATATATATATATATATATATATATATATATATATATATATATATATCCATATACCCCGCAAACATCCAGGAGCACCACGAAACCCTATTTCCACTGCCGCAACCTTCTGTACCTAAGAGATCCCATCTTGGGGACTTTTCCGGAGCTCCGCCGGAGGGGGCATTGATCACGGAGGGCGTCTACATCAACTCCATGGCCCCTCCGATGATGTTTGAGTAGTTTAGCTCAGACCTTTGGGTCCATAGCTAGTAGCTAAATGGCTTCTTCTCTCTCTTTGGATCTCACACAAAGTTCTCCTCGGTTCTCTTGGAGATCTATTCGATGTAATCTTCTTTTGTGGTGTGTTTGTCGAGATCCAATGAATTGTGGGTTTATGATCAAGTTTATCTATGAACAATATTTGAATCTTCTCTGAATTCTTTTATGTATGATTGGTTTATCTTTGCAAGTCTCTTCGAATTATCAGTTTGGTTTGGCCTACTAGATTGATCTTTCTTGCAATGGGAGAAGTGCTTAGCTTTGGGTTCAAGCTTGCGGTGCTCGATCCCAGTGACAGAAAGGGAAACGACACGTATTGTATTGTTGTCATCGAGGATAAAAAGATGGGGTTTACATCATATTGCATGAGTTTATCCCTCTACATCATGTCATCTTGCTTAAGGCGTTACTATGTTCTTATGAACTTAATACTCTAGATGCATGCTGGATAGCGGTCGATGTGTGGAGTAATAGTAGTAGATGCAGAATCGTTTTGGTCTAATTGTCTCGGACGTGATGCCTATATACATGATCATACCTAGATATTCTCATAATTATTCACTTTTCTATCAATTGCTCGACAATAATTTGTTCACCCACCGTAATACTTATGCTATCTTGAGAGAAGCCACTAGTGAAACCTATGGCCCCCGGGTCTATTTTCCATCATACAAGTTTCCAATCTATTTTATTTCGCAATCTTTACTTTCAATCTATATCATAAAAATACCAAAAATAGTTATCTTATTATCATGATCTCTATCAGATCTCACTCTTGCAAGTGTCCGTGAAGGGATTGACAACCCCTTTATCGCGTTGGTTCGAGGTTCTTATTTGTTTGCATAGGTATGAGGTGACTCGCGCGTGGTCTCCTACTGGATTGATACCTTGGTTCTCAAAAACTGAGGGAAATACTTATGCTGCTTTACTGCACCACCCTTTCCTCTTCAAAGGAAAACCAACGCAGTGCTCAAGAGGTAGCAAGAAGGATTTCTGGTGCCGTTGTCGGGGAGGCTTACGCAAAGTCAAGTCAAGATTCGACCTCCCGCCAACGTGCGATTTATGGCGCCGTTGTCGGGGAGATCTATACCAAGTCAAGACATACCAAGTACCCATCACAACTCTTATCCTTCACATTACATTATTTGCCATTTGCCTCTCGTTTTCCTCTCCCCCACTTCACCCTTGTCGTTTTATTTGCCCTCTCTTTTCCGTTCGCCTCTTTTTCGCTGGCTTCGTCGTTATGGCTAGTCCTTTATCTACTCCTCTGTCTCCCAATTTTGAAGTTCTCCACTTCAAAAAAAGACAAGGATATAACTTAAAAGATGCTTGGTATAGGATGATAAAATATTATCATGATTGCACTATAGAGGGAGACTCTAACATTTTACTTCGTAATTTTTATATTGGGCTCACCATACCCCATAGGCAACTCCTTGATTTTGCCACCAAGGGGAATTTTATTGATATTGATCCTAGTGTTGCTTATGAAATTATAGATGGATAGTAGGAATACATCCCCCACAAAAGGTACCATCTCCTGAGGGAACCCAAATCTTAGAGAAATTATGCGAATTGCAAAAATCTATTGAACCTCTTAAAAATGTTGGAGGGAACCTTCACCGCATGAATACATTGATTACACTTTGCAATAAGCGGTTGGATGCTCTAGAGCTAAAAATCTCCAAGTATGAAGGGAAACGTAAGGAACCTCCTGGATTTGAGCATAACTCCATTAAAAAGATAAATACCAAAGATGACAATACCTAGATCTATCCTTGCTTTTATGCCTAGCTAGGGGCGTTAAACGATAGCGCTTCTTGGGAGGCAACCCAATTTTATTTTTACTCCTTGCTTTTTGCTCCTGTTTAGTAATAAATAATTTATCTAGACTATGTTTTGGTTGTGTTTTTTGTGTTTAATTAGTGTTTGTGCCAAGTAGAACCGTTGGGAGGACTTGGGGAAAGTCTTTTTGATCTTGCTATAAAAAACAGAAACTTTAGCGCTCACGAGAATTGCTACCATTTTTTATTGGAGAGTGATATTTAGTTAATTATTTTTGCAGATGATTAATAGATAAATTCCTCATGTACAAAAATTTATTTTAGAATTTGTTGTTTTCCATAAGTATTCTAAACCTACAGATTACTACAGACTGTTCTGTTTTTGACAGATTCTGTTTTTCGTGCGTTGTTTGCTTATTTTGATGAATCTATGGCTAGTAATAGAGTTTATGAACCATATAAAAGTTGGAATACAGTAGTTTGAACACCAATATAAATAAAGAATGAGTTCATTACAGTACATTTAAGTGGTGGTTTGTTTTCTTTTACTAACGGAGCTCACGAAGATTTTCTTTTAAGTTTTGTGTTGTGAAGTTTTCAAGTTTTGGGTAAGGATTTGATGGATTATGGAACAAGGAGTGACAAGATCCTAAGCTTGGGGATGCCCCGGAAGGCATCCCCTCTTTCGTCTTCGTCTATCGGTAACTTTACTTGGAGCTATATTTGTATTCGCCACATGATATGTGTTTTTCTTGGAGCGTCTTGTATGATTTGAGTCTTTGCTTTTTAGTTTACCACAATCATACTTGATGTACACACCTTTTGGGAGAGACTCACATGAATTGGAACTTATTAGAATACTCTATGTGCTTCACTTATATCTTTTGAGCTATATAGTTTTTGCTTTAGTGCTTCGCTTATATCTTTTAGAGCACGTTGGTGGTTCTATTTTATAGAAATAATTGATCTCTCATGCTTCACTTATATCATTTTGAGAGTCCTTTAGAACAGCATGGTAATTCACTTTGGTTATAAATTTTAAATGCTACGAAAAGTTGGATGCTTGATAGATGGTTTTGAGATATAAAGGTGGTAATATTAGAAGTGTGCTAGTTGAGTAATTGTGAAATTGATGAATACGTGTGTTGAAGTTGGCAAGTCCCGTAGCATGCACGCATGGTAAACATTATGCGACAAATTTGAAGCATGGGGTGTTCTTTGATTGCTTTCCTTATGAGTGGCGGTCGGGGACGAGGGATGGTCTTTTCCTACCAATCTATCCCCCTAGGAGCATGCGCGTAGTGCTTGGTTTTGATGACTTGTAGATTTTTGCAATAAGTATGTGAGTTCTTTATGACTAATGTTGAGTCCATGGATTATACGCACTCTCACCCTTCCATCATTGCTAGCCTCTTCGGTACCGTGCATTGCCCTTTCTCACCTTGAGAGTTGGTGCTAACTTCGCCGGTGCATCCAAACCCCGTGATATGATATGCTCTATCACACATAAGCCTCCTTGTATATTCCTCAAAACAGCCACCATACCTACCTATTATGGCATTTCCATAGCCATTCCGAGATATATTGCCATGCAACTTTCCACCGTTTAATTTATTATGACACGCATCATCATTGTCATTTTTCTTTCCATGATCATGTAGTTGACATCGTATTTGTGGCAAAGCCACTGTTCATAATTTTTTCATACATGTCACTCTTGATTCATCACAATCCCGGTACACCGCCGGAGGCATTCACATAGAGTCATATTTTGTTCTAAGTATCGAGTTGTAATTCTTGAGTTGTAAGAAAATAAAAGTGTGATGATCATCATTAGAGCATTGTCCCATGTGAGGAAAGGATGATGGAGACTATGATTCCCCCACAAGTCGGGATGAGACTCCGGATGAAAAAAAAAGAAAAAAAAGAAAGAAAAGAGGTCAAAAAGAAAAAAAGAAAGAAGGCCCAAATAAAAAAATAAAAAATGAGAGAAAAAGAGAGAAGGGACAATGTTACTATCCTTTTCCACACTTGTGCTTCAAAGTAGCACCATGATCTTCATGATAGAGAGTCTCTTATTTTGTCACTTTCATATACTAGTGGGAATTTTTCATTATAGAACTTGGCTTGTATATTACAATGATGGGCTTCCTCAAAAGCCCTAGGTCTTCGTGAGCAAGCAATTTGGATGCACACCCACTTAGTTTCTTTGATGAGCTTTCATATATTTATAGCTCTAAGTGCATCCGTTGCATGGCAATCCCTACTCCTCGCATTGACATCAATCGGTGAGAATCTCCATAGCCCATTGATTATCCACGTCAATGTGAGACTTTCTCCCTTTTTGTCTTCTCACACAACCTCAATCATCATATTCTACTCCACCCATAGTGCTATGTCCATGGCTCGCGCTCATATATTGTGTAAAAGTTGAAGGAGTTTGAAAAGGCTAAGTATGAAACAATTGCTTGGCTTGTGATCGGGGTTGTGCATGATGAGAGCATTTTGTGTGATGAAAATGAAGCATGGCCAAAGTATATGACTTTGTAGGGATAAGTTTTGTTTGGCTATGGTATTTTGATAAGACATAATTGCTTGATTAACATACTTGGAGTATTACTATTTTTATGTCAACAATAAACTTTTATCTTGAATCTTTTGGATCTGAGCATTCATGCCACAATAGAGAAAAATACATTGAAGAATATTCTAGAAAGCATTCCACATCAAAAATTCTGTTTTTATCATTTACCTACTCGAGGACGAGCAGGAATTAAGCTTGGGGATGCTGATACGTCTCCAACGTATCTGTAATTTTTATTTGTTCCATGCTATTATATTATATGTTTTGGATGTTAATGGGCTTTATTTTACACTTTTATATTATTTCTGGGACTAACCTATTAACCAGAGGTCCATCCCAAATTGTCGTTTTTGCCTATTTCAGTGTTTCGCAGAAAATGAATATCGAACGGAGTCCAAAAGGAATGAAACGTTTGGGAACGTGATTTTTGGAACAAACGTGATCCAGGAGACTTGGAGTGGACGTCAAGAATCAATCGAGGAGGCCACGAGGCATGGGGGCGCTCACCCCCCTGGGCGCGCCCTCCACCCTCATGGGCCCCTCGTTGCTCCACCGACCTACTTCTTCCTCCTATATATATCCATATACCCCACAAACATCAGGAGCACCATGAAACCCTATTTCCACCACCGCAACCTTCTGTACCCAAGAGATCCCATCTTGGGGCCTTTTCCGGGGCTCCGCCGGAGGGGGCATTGATCACGGAGGGCCTCTACATCAACTCCATGGCCCCTCCGATGATGTGTGAGTAGTTTACCTCAGACCTTTGGGTCCATAGCTAGTAGCTAGATGGCTTCTTCTCTCTCTTTGGATCTCAATACAAAGTTCTCCTCGATTCTCTTGAAGATCTATTCGATGTAATCTTCTTTTGCGGTGTGTTTGTCGAGATCCAATGAATTGTGGGTTTATGATCAAGTTTATCTACGAACAATATTTGAATCTTCTCTGAATTCTTTTATGTGTGATTGGTTTATCTTTGCAAGTCTCTTCGAATTATCAGTTTGGTTTGGCTTACTAGATTGATCTTTCTTGCAATGGGAGAACTGCTTAGCTTTGGGTTCAATCTTGCGGTGCTCGATCCCAGTGACAGAAAGGGATACGACACGTATTGTATTGTTGTCATCGAGGATAAAAAGATGGGGTTTACATCATATTGCATGAGTTTATCCCTCTACATCATGTCGTCTTGCTTAAGGCGTTACTTTGTTCTTATGAACTTAATACTCTAGATGCATGCTGGATAGCGGTCGATGTGTGGAGTAATAGTAGTTGATGCAGAATCGTTTTGATCTACTTGTATCGGACGTGATGCCTATATACATGATCATACCTAGATATTCTCATAATTATTCACTTTTCTATCAATTGCTCGACAGTAATTTGTTCACCCACCGTAATACTTATGCTATCTTGAGAGAAGCCACTAATGAAACCTATGCCCCCCTGGTCTATTTTCCATCATACATGTTTCCAGTCTATTTTATTTTGCAATCTTTACTTTCAATCTATATCATAAAAATACCAAAAATATTTATCTTATTATTATGATCACTATCAGATCTCACTCTTGCAAGTTGCCGTGAAGGGATTGACAACCCCTTTATCGCGTTGGTTGCGAGGTTCTTATTTGTTTGTGTAGGTACGAGGTGACCCGCGTGTGGTCTCCTACTGGATTGATACCTTGGTTCTCAAAAACTGAGGGAAATTGTAACATCCCAAAATTCTAAATTTTGGAATGTTATATTAAATAGATAGATTTGATTGATTTTTTGATTGTGGTGTGGTTGCTTGTGTGAAAGTGAGTCAAATTTGAAACTTTTGAAAGTTAAATGAGAGGGAATAAAAGGACTTTCCCAAACTTTCATTCTTGCTTTTAAGATATCTGTGAATTCAAATACTTTTCATAACAAAACCCTAGAGAGAAGATGACATGACCTCTTCCATTTAATTAAATGAAAAAGGGTTTTGAAAAGATTTGAATTTCATTCAGAAATATTTCCAATTCAGAAACTTTATGCAACTCAATGATTTTCATGAGAGAAGATAAAATGACTTCTTCAAAACATATGAAATATGAGTTGGAAGTTTAAAAGGATCAAATTCAAAGTCCTTTCGAAATTATTTTCAATTTGGAGTTATTTGGGTTTATTCAAATTATTTTTCTCCAAACTAAAAATATATGGAAAATAGGGTAACATGATTCCCTACATCAGAAAAATTGGAGATAAAAAAATTTGAAATCATTTTGGTATTTTTAAAATGATTTTTATTGGATTTTAGTAGGGCGGTAGCACTCTTTGAATTATTTGAATTCGTGTGGATTTTGTTTGACTCTAGAAAAATGTTCAGCTTGTAGGAAATCTTTTTGTGAAAATTTTGATATATTATATGCCTATAGTTTTTTTTGAATCGTTTTATTATTTCTTTTGTGTGCCAAATGTTTTTTTTAACTTTTCTCCCGACCGAACTAGGCCGGCCCAGCTCAGCCAGGCCACGGCCCAGTACCCCGTCGCCCCCGAACCGCCGCCGGAGTCCCGCCCGACCACGGTCGCCGCCACCATACCCGACACGGACACCGCCGCCGCCTCACCCCTCCTCCACGCCTCGCCTCCCCTCTCTTAAATAGTGGAGCCTCGGGCCCCCTCTCCGCGACGCCGCCACCGCATCTCGCCGAGCTGCCCGCGCCCGACCCGAGCCGCCGCCGTAGCTCTAGTTCGCCACCGCCGCCGCCTACTACTGCTGCTGTTGCCGCCGCCGCTGCACGTGTGCCGCTGTTCCACCTCGCCTCGCCATTGCTGCCGCCCACCGCCGCACCCCGCCGCAGACGCGGAGCTCGCCGGACTCGCTGGAGAGCCGCTGGAAAACCGCCGCCGCTGGTTTTCCGCCGAAGACCGCCGAACCGCCAAGGACCGGTATAAAAACCGAACCCTAGATCGGAAATTTTCGGTTTTCTCGGTTTTTCTTTAAGAACGCGGGTTTTCTTTTTAGTCTAGTTATTCAACGAACGTTCGTCGTTTAGACTTCTGTAGAGAACGTTCGTTCGATAGGATTTTTTTTCTTTTTATTTCTTTCGGCCAGGGACCCATTTGTGAATGTTTTATTTACAGTTTAGTCCCTATACTTCAATCGATCACTACTTTTTGCTCGTTTATCCAAATCCAACGAAACCAACGCCCACTTCTTCGTTATGATCCCCTCTATCCAGTTAATCAACTTGAACATGTTTTTGAAAATTTAAAATATGATTTCAAACAGATTTGAATTTGAATCTTCTTTTGATCATAACTTGAGTTTCTTAGCTCCGTTTGAGTTGATTCTTTTTGCGTATCGAAGCTCTTGACCTAAAATTTCTGATAAGGCCAAATTCACTTAATTTTTGTACTGTTAGAATTTGTTTTATGTTGCAAGAGTTATTTGCTTGGTTTTGATGTTTTCTGAAGTGTCTTCTTCGTCCTTTCCGATCTTTTGAGTGATTTCTTATGTGTGGTTACTATTGCTTGCTTACGATAGATTGATCGGAGTGTGACGAGTAGATCTATCAGGAGTTATGAGTGTGAATCATCTTCATCAACCGTACAAGGAAAGTTCACACTTTGATCATACTTTTCATACCCAGTTTTTATGCATTAGTTTCAACCCTCAAACATTGCATGGTTAGGATTTGATAACATGTGGGTATTGGGAAGTAGTTGATGAGGTAGAACCTATTGTCCTGTATCAAACCCTGGGAGTTACTTATACGTTATGCTTATATTGCCATGCTATGCTCCTAGACGTGGATTGGGTTTGAGTGTATCCATGACAGATGTGAGATTGTTAATTAATGGTTCAACTTAAGATGGTTACTTTAATACACATCTGGGTGGATTGGTTGGGGCACCCTGGAGTACCCAGTGGTTTGTCCGGGCACCTGGAGAACCCAGTGCTTGCCCGAGGGGATCCCAAAGGACCTGTGTGATCACCCTATGGAATGCCACCTTGGCTCAAAGGGATCATAAGATTATTCATGCTAGAAACTTCTGTCTGCAGCCACAAGACATTATGGGCTCTAGCATAGTTGAGTAAGTTGCGTGAAGCTCTCGAAGAGGTAGACTAGCAGATGTAGTGGGTTGTAGGTGGTACTGTCTATCCAGAGTAGAGAGTTAATGCTTCGGAAAGACTGTGTCTCGAATCTCCGACCATGGATGTATTCGAGTCTTGTGGGGAAAAGTGCGCAAACCTCTGCAGAGTGTATAAACTAATCATGTTTAGCCGTGTCCCTGTTTATGGACATCTTGAGTCTCTAGTACTTGGATTATCATATTGATCTCATCATGTTACTTAAATAATTTGTTGGGTTATTGATATCAATTTGGGATTGAGTTGGAGGAACCTTCTCAATTTTTTTCAACCAACTTTGTAGCTAAATAAAATATATTCCTTTGTAGTAGGGAAAAACTTGGCTTTATGCAAAAATAAACCTAGAGCTTTCCACCAGCCAAATATGCATGTAGTGATAGCTTTTATTCATCATTGCTCTATGGTGTGAACTTGCTAGTACATTCAATGTACCGACCCTTTGTGGCTGCAACGTCTCATGTTGCAGGATCTTATGATGAGTAAGTGATACGTTAGGGTTATGATTTCTAGACTCAACTTTGCCATTGGTGTTGATGGGAATCCACAACCTTCTTGTTACTTCCGCTTTTTGGATTGAGGTAATAGTATTTATGTTACTTTATACATGTGATTTACCTCTGTTATAAATCCTCGAGTACTGTGTGTGTCAGCATACCGATCCAAGGATGACACTTAAGCATAAAGACTTGACCGTCTGAGGTCGGGTCGCTACAAGAAATACTTACGCTGCTTTACTGCACCACCCTTTCCTCTTCAAGGGAAAACCAACGCATTGCTCAAGAGGTAGCAGGGGCCACCAGGTGGGCACAAACCACCTGGGCGCGCCTGGAGGGGGGGCATTACCTGGTGGGTTGTGCTCACCCAGGGGCCCCCTCCGGTGGTTCTTGGCTCCAATATTTTTATTTTTTTCTGAAATAAATCTCCAAAAAGTTGTGTTCCATTCTGAGAACTTTTATTTCTGCACAAAAATAACAACATGGTAGTTCTGCTGAAAACAGCGCTAGTCCGGGTTAGTTTCATTCAAATCATGCAAATTAGAGTCCAAAACAAGAGGAAAAGCGTTAGGAAAAGTAGATATGATGGAGACGTATCAACTCCCCCAAGCTTAAACCTTTGCGTGTCCTCAAGCAATTCAGTTGATAAACTGAAAGTGAAAAAGAAAAACGTTTACAAACTCTTTTGCTCTTGTTTACATAAATAAGCTTAAGTAGCACCCAGGTTTTCAACAAAGATCATGACTAACCATATCAGAAATAACTCTTAGAAATTATATTCACTCACATCAATGGCATATTCAACTAGCGAGCAATAATAAGATATCTCAAATGCCAACACTTTGTCAAGACAATCATGATGCAATATGACAACAGTGGTATCTCGCTAGCCATTTTTGAGACTGCAAAACATAAATGCAAAGCACCTTCAAAGTTCAAGCGGCGATTAAACATTGTAATTCATGGTAGAAAAGATCCAGTCATGATGCACCCAGCATTAACTATACACAATGCATGTGGATTACAATAGTGCTCTCAGATCTGGCGCTTATTTCAGAACGTGATGACTCAACATAAAATTAAATAGATAGGCTCTTTGTAGAGGGAACCGGGGATTTGCAGATGTGCTAGAGCTCAAAGTTTTAAAAACAAAGATAAATGTAATTTTGAGAAATGCACCCTTCCTGTTTACTTCACGATCGAAAGTTATCAATATCTTCCATGCTAAACACATTAGTGGCAGTCCCCAAGCGATAAAAGTAAAGGTTTACTCCCCCTCCACCAACAAACACATTCCACAGTTAGCCAAATCCATGGGTACCGTCCATACCAACAACAATCTTGGGGGAGTTTTGTTTAATTATTTGCAATTTTTGAATTCAGGATTGGAAATCCCTATTACCTCCCGTCTCGTGCAAGGACGAACGAATAAACACTCATCGTGAGAATAACCCGCTTAGCATGGAAGATATCGACTACCCCTTGTCGCTCTATGAACAATCCAAGCACACAAAAACAGATGTTTATTTGAAGTTTTAGAGGTGGCACATGCAAATTTACTTAGAACGGCAGGGTAATGCCACATATAGGTAGATATGGTGGACTCATCTGGAATAACTTGGGTTTTAGGATTTTTGATGCACAAGCAGTATTCTCGCTTAGCACAGGTGAAGGCTAGCAAATACGTTGAGAAGCGGCCAGCTAGAGAGCGAAAATGGTCATGAACATGCATTTTGAATAATGAACATTGGATACTAGCATGAGTAGGATATGGACACCATGAACATAAATATCATAGAGGTTATGTTGGTTTTGATTCAACTACATGCATGAACATGTAGCAAGTCAAGCCACTTGAAACATTCAGAGGAGGATACCATATCATCATACTACATCACAATCATTTTAATGCAATGTTAACATCCAAGATAAATCATTATCCACTCCTAGCTACTAAAGCATGGCATGAGAAACTATAATATCTAATTATCATTGCAAACATGTTTGATCATAATATAATGAATCATGGATACTAGTAGGTTAAACATATTTACAAAAACAGAACAAGTTGAGTTCATACCTGTTTCTCTTTGCCATAGCCAATTCATAAAATATCATCATTATTGCCTTTCACTTGCACAACCGAATGATATGAAAATAATAATAGTGCAAGAGTGCATTGCAATTTGGGCTCCTTGTTAGATTGACAATTATGCATATGAGACCCACTCAACATTTTCATCGTGGTCTTCTCCTTGGTATGACTCAATAAAAAGAAAAGAAATTCAGAGAAACATACTGACATATTTTTGGACTTTTTAGTTTTTCTTGAAGAAGGCAAATTAAAAGGAAGAAAATAAAAACAAGAATACACTGGAGAGCTCCCAACAAGCAAGAATAAGAATCAGGAAATCTTTTTGGGTTTTCTTTTGATACTACAACTAATTAGACTCGAAAGAAAAACCGAAAAGAAGCAAGAAATATTTTTGGGTTTTCTCAAAGTTTTTCAAACACGCAAGAAGAAAGCGAGAAAAATAAATCTAACATGGACAATACAATGAAAAACTGTGAACACCGACATCTGGAATAAAATGTGTGAGCGTGAATATGATGTCGGTGAAAACACGTACTCCCCCAAGCTTAGGCTTTTGGACTAGCTTGGTAATCACCATCCGTAGCAGCCATCCGACCCCATCTCGAAGTGCTGTTGAGCAGGCAGCTGAGCGTCCCACTCCTGAGGCTCCTCCTATGCCACCGCCTAAGCATTCCGACAGGCAATGATGTCATCTGGCATGATCCTGTATCCGCCCCTGGCAATAGAATCAAACAAAGCAGGTGCAGGCAACGAAATAATATCATGAGTATCCATACTGAAAACTAGGTTGTATGGAATATTATGAATAGAGTTATCAATATCAGTAAACTGGTGGTCCTCCATTGCCTGGTGATCTAAATAAATCTTGACCAAACAATGATCTTGTTGGTGTATCTGAACGTTAAAGTGACTCGCTAAGCGAGTAGCATAAATACCGATCCTATTAAGGTGTAGACGATGTGCAATAATAGCCCCTAGGCTAAAGGTGTTATCACCGTATAGTGCACGACGTAAGACAGCGAAATCGGGGGCACTAAGTGCACCAACCTTCTCTCTAGCAAGTAAACACTTCACATTGAATAGAGCAAAATAATGCACATAATGGCAGTGACACTCGATACCCCTCTCTCATCTCCCACTGACAGAGTACGATAAAAGTCCTCAATCTCTGCAGGTCTAGGATCTCTTATTTCCCCGTCAGAAGGGATCAAGCATATGTCACAAAAGTCAGTGAGTGGTATCTGACGGGTTTCGGCATATAAATTAAACCGCACCTCAGGTGGATTATTCCTACTCAGAAAATGGAACTTTTGCACAAAGGAATTTGTAAGGAGAAGGTATTGTTCACATTCAGCTGCGATGAAGGCGGTAAGCCCAGCATTAGTAGCAAACTGTGCAAACTCTTGACAGATCCTGGTTCCATCCATGAAGGGGTTATGCGGCCGTTCGCATGGCTGCACCTCCACCCTTCCCCGAGTATGGAGGTCATTGTCCGATGATTCCTCAATGAATCCCTTGGCATTTTTCTTGGAGGCAAACTTCCTAAAGAAACTCATCTTATTCCTATAGATTAAAATTTAGTCCACAAAATTTTTGTAAACAAAACTTCACAAGATGCATAGAGGTGCATAGAGGCCATATCAAGCATTCAAACTACTTAGAACTCTAACAAATTTTTATGGTAAAAAATGCAAGCTCATCTACAGCAGCACCAAGATTAGGTAATTATTCAAAAATATTCAGAAAAATTGTGTTAAATTTTCAGGGCATTCTGAGCACTTTTTATTTTTGGGTCATTTTTTATTGCACGGAAAATCTAGAAAACAGGATAAACATGGTATTTTATATTATTTAACTAAGAATAACAAAAAATAAAAAATAAGGACAGAAGGTAGTGCCTACTAAATTTATAAACTTCATACCTCATAAAAATGATCCATTAATGAGGTTGGTCAAGTCTAATTAATAACCACCATCGATTAGCATGAAATGGAAGAACTTTCGTAAAACACTAAGTTACCTCAACGGGGATATGGATGTCCCCAACAATAAGTATATCATATTTCTTTTTGGTAGTAGGTAGAGGTAGTTGAAAACTTGCAATAGTGATTGTCGGAGATTTTTCAATAACATTAATACCATTCACTTGGAATTGTTTCTTCGGAAAGTGCACCGTATGCTCATTACCATTGATATGAAAAGTGACCTTGCTTTTATTGCAATCAATAACATCCCCTATAGTATTTAAAAAGGGTCTACCAAGGATAATCGACATGTTGTCGTCCTCGGGCATCTCAAGTATAACAAAGTCAGTTAAAATAGTAATATTTGCAACAACAACGGGCACATCCTCACAATTACCGATAGGTATGACAGTTGATTTATTAGCCATTTGCAAAGATATTTCAGTAGGTGTGAGTTTATTCACATGAAGTCTTTTATATAAAAATAAAGGCATAACACTAACACTAGCTCCTAAATCACACAAAGCTGTTTTAACATAGCTTCTTTTGATGGAACAAGGTATAGTTGGTATTCCCCGATCTACAAGTTTTTTAGGCACTCCATCCTTGAAAGATTAATTAGCAAGCATTGTGGAGATTTCAGCTTCAAGTGTCTTTCTTTTATTAGTGATGATGTCTTTCATGTATTTGCCATAAGGGGCCATCTTTAAAATATCAGTCAAGCGAGTGCGCAAAAAGACTGGCCTTAGCATTTAAGCAAAGCGTTCAAATTCTTCATTATCTTTATTCTTAGTTAGTTTGGGTGGAAAGGGCATGGGTTTTTGAACCCATGGTTCTCTTTCTTAACCATGTTTTCTAGCAACAAAGTCTCTTTTATCATATCTTTTATTTTTAGTTTGTGGGTTATCAAGATCAACAGAAAGTTCTATCTCAACATCATTATTTGGTTCTTTATCATTGTTTGGTTGAGTGTCCTTCTGAACATCATCATTATCTTTTTCATTATCACTAGGTGAATGTTCATTACCAGATTGAGTTTCAGCATCAGAGATAGAAACACCATTATTATCTTCGGGAGGTTTTTCTATTTCAGGTTCACTAGAGGTATGCAAAGTCCTATTTTTTTTTCTTTTTAGAAGGACTAGGTGCATCAGTGTTAATTCGTTGAGAGTCTTGTTCAATTATTTTAGGGTGTCCCTCGGGATAAAGTGGTTCCTGAGTCATTCTACCTCCTCTACTTATTACTCTAACAACATGATCATTGTTATTATTGTTCATTTCGTCAAGCAATTCTGTTTGAGATTTAGCAACTTGTTCTAACTGAGTAGGAACCATAGAGGGATGTTTTCCTACACCTCTAACATCATTAGAGATTCTAAATAAGAAGTCACTCAAGTGAGCAATCATATCAGAGTTGTGTTTCAATTGTTTCATAACATTTTCATTGAAGTGATCTTGTTTCCTAATATAGTTATCAAACTCATAAAGGCATTAACTAGGATGCATATTATAAGGGTTGTCCTTTTCATCAAATTTCATTGAAGAGTTTACCTCTACCACCTTGGGTGGTGGTGTATCAAAACCATGTATTTCTTTAATAGGAGGTAAATTTTTGACATCTTCGGCTTTAATACCTTTTTTCGCCATACATTTCTTTGCCTCTTGCATATTGATACGTCTCCAACGTATCTATAATTTTTTATTGTTACATGATGTTATATTATCATTATTTGATGTTTTATAATCACTAGGAAAGCCTGAGGATGCCAGCTCATTTATATACTCTCTAGGAACATCATCATCCTCTTCATCCCCCGTCATTATCAGCGCCACATGGTTGCCGCTTAGCCGCACGTTTTGAGTTCCGCCGAGAGGTCCTATTTGGAGAACCCTGCAATGAACAAAAAATATTGAACAACGCTGAGGGTAAAAGAAAAGAGCATAAATAAATGGCCACAGGATAAAAGAAAAAGAAAATATGAACCTCTCTTTCACTACCAGGCACATTTCCTCTGGTTGCATAGTAATGTATCCCTAGTTGCGCAGGATCCAAGACCCTAGTTGCACAGAACTAAAATAAAATTGTTTGCCTAGTTTGCTTACAAATTTGGCTAGAAGATATGATAGATTGCACAGGAAGGCTCCCAAAGTTGCACAGAACTGACACCAAAAACTGATATACAGAGAACGAAAATTATTTGCCTAGTTTGCTTATAAATTGGGCTACAAAGATATGATAGATTGCTAAGGAACCCCTCGTTGCACAAAACTAACACCAAAAACTTGATATACAAAAAACAAAATTTATTTTGCCTAGTTTGCTTACAAAATTTGGCTATCAAATGTAATAGATTGCATAGGAAGGCACCCTAGTTGCACAGGGAGGCGCCCCTACTTGCACAAAACTAACACCAAAAATTGACTTACAAATTTGGCTAGTGGCTATGATAAATTGCACAGGAACGTGGCCCTAGTTGCACAAAAAATAGACTGACTACACGTAGCAATCTCCCTCTCAAAATCAGCAAAAATCATGCGAAAAGCCGCCGGGGCTAGTGCTCTACCTTCCCCTAGTAGATCAACTATAGATCCATGGCTGTTAATCCATGGAAGGACATATCTATCCAGCCGACTCCTTCACGGCCAATCCGCCACCATAGCGAAGCCTGCACGCTGCATCCCTGTAGTTCGACCCCAGCCACCATGGATCCGACCACCACGCCCTTCTACTACACAACAAGGCCGGCGGCAGAAACCCTTGCTACGGACTTCTCCATTCCGTCCATGTTCCTTTTCCTCGTCCATAACCACGATGCTTGCGCGCCACCGTGCCGTCCTCCACGCTTGACCATGATGGATCCAGTCACCGCGCTCTTTCCCCCACCCCAGCCTATTGGATCAATGGATTCAAAGAGAGGCAGTCCCCTACCTGTATGTCCCCTCCCAAGAGCTCTCACGGTGCCCACTGAGGAAAGTGGAGGAGGAGACCACAGCGATGCTTCTCCGGCTCCATGGCCCCGGCTGATCTACTCGGCCTGCACCGTCGGATCCACCGCATCTCCCTCGACCTCTGGGGGTCGGGCGTCGATGCCGGGAGGAGGATCGGGGCAGTAGCCACATCGCCCAGAAGAGGAGCTCGGCGGAGGGACGCATGGCCTGGAGAAGGAGCGGGAGGCGGCCGCGTCGCAGGGAGGTGAGTAGCAGTGCAGGACGGCAGGTAGTGGGAGGTGGGACGAATTGATAAGATGCAAGAGGTGGACGAGTGCGTGTGCTAATTTGTCGGTAGCGAGGCCGCTCGGGGCAACAAAATAGTCTCCCGACAAAATAGCACCTGACTCTCGTGGGCCACACAATTCGCACGGAACGAGCGGTCGAGGTGCGGCCGTTCGGTTCGATCGAATAGTGCACGTGCACGTTTAAGATTTCAGGAAAAATCAATAATACGACCTGAATGCTTATGGGAATTCGTCACCATCTCCACCTCGTTCTATTCTGTCGCTCCACCTCTCTCATCCCTATCTGCGCACGGGCGTTCTGGCACCAGCACCCCATCTCCCTCATCGCGGTGCTCGGGAGGTTCGGCGGCGCGTCGCTCGGTGGCCTCCAGCCACGCCCCCTCCTTGCTTTTGCTTCCGCCTGTGACCTCCATGAGGGAGGGGCACAGCCCAAGTTTCCCCACCGCCAAGTTCCGGTGAGGGCTGGTGGCGACGACCCACCCCCGCTGCAGGGGCTTCTTTTCCTCTCTGCTATCCGGCCATTTGTAGGCTCGTCCGGATCCCTGTTAACGTGGATGCGCCAAACCTGTTCTATTTAGCCGATAGATGCCCTCGAGCCAGTTCTCTCTTTCGTTAATTCCTTCCTTGATCTTGAGGCGGCTTGTTGCTTTCAGATTTCCCACATATATGTATCGGTGAAATATGATGTAAAATAGCAAGGTGGTACTATCTTTACCTACTAATAAAGCACCTATCGCTTCTGGTCGTCCGTCGTCGCTAGCGATTTTGCATAAAAGTCCCTCGGTTTGTAAGAAATTAACCCACAGTCCTATTGTAAGTGCTTTCTGAAGACAACGTTTCGTTTTTGCAAACAAACCCCTGCATTAGTTACAATTCTATCCGCGATCCTTAATCCTTATCCATTGCCGTCCTCCACCTCCCGGCACGCGCCGCCGCTTGCCGCCGGCGTCCATGCCGCTGAAGCAAGGAAGTGGTGATGCGTCGCAGCGGGCGTCCGCACCGCCCGAGCCCAGGAACGGGGTGAGGCGTCGTGGAGGGCGTTGGAGAGCACGGCAGATAGGAAGTTGCCGAACGTGGCCTTGGCCGGCACAGGGGCGAACTCGCAGGCGCGCTTACAGCAGGCGAGCCTAGCCCGCAAGTCCTCCTGCTGCTTGGCGAGGCCCTTGGCCTTCCTGCACGCCTCGTCAGCCTCGGCGCTGGCCTTGGCGGGCCGAGGCGTCGCGGTGGAGGCGGCCGCCGTGCTCTCTTGGGGTTCCTGGGAATCACTGTGGGATTCCCGGCACCGCGCTGATGAGGAGACACTGACGGCAGGAGGCAACAACTTTGGCCCGTGCCACAGTCAGGGAAGAGGAGAGGAGCCAAAGCTACAGGCATCGGAGTTGGAGGTGCGGTGGTTGGCCAGAGAGATCCAGACGGCAAGGGAGCTCGGGGAGGACGGGACCATAGCCACGGCCGCAGGCAAGCGAGCGGAAGACCGGAGGCTCGCCGGGGAAGGACACGCGCGGCGCCACGGTCGCGTGTGAGGCTGCCGGCTACGGGAGCGTGCATGCAGTGCTCGGGCAGTGGCGACGCCATGGTTGTCCGGTGAGGCGGCAGGAAACATGACGGGCATGGGCAGCACGCTGCCCGAGCGACAGGAGGAGCAGCAGGAGTGAGGCGCGAAGGAGGCGTTCATCGCCGGAAGCGGGGCCAGATGCGTTGGACGCACGCCCTCGCGCCCCACTGTCAACGCATACACAGCGGCCGTGGCGGCTTGGGTTGATGCAGGAGGACGAGGAGGAGCTCGAGAGGAACAGATTCGTTGGTGCGGCTGGAATATTTGTGGCCATCGGTGGCTGGGGAGAGAGGAGGGGGAGCTGCAGCGCTATGGTGCGTGAAGTCGCAGGAGGAGGAAGAATGGTGGCGGAGCAATGACGAGCTTGTGGATAAGATAAGGGACACTGCTCGGTGGGCTGGCTACTGCTTTTTTTCATCGAACTAAATGCTGTGGCGGCACCGAGTAGAAGCCGCTAGATATCCCTCTACGTGTTCGCAGCCGAGCACCGAGTACAATTTCAAAAAGAAATTGATGAACCGAGCACCTGGCCGCTATTTTGTTTGTACGACCATGATTTAATAGTAGACAGTAATTAAAATACATGTGACTGAAATATTTTTTGAAGAAAACCATATTTGTGGCTCTTTTGTAGACTAGCTTACCATCAATAAATTCCTCCACTTCATATGTTACGGGTGTCGTTGGTGTGAGATACAAAGGAGAGAGGGAGAGATGGGGAGTTGAAAAAGTACGATGGCAGTGCATCTTGCTCGAACTGGGTGAAGGAGGGACAACTTTTTGTTCGCCCCACATCGGCTATGGAGAGAGAGGGGGGGGGGGGGGGGGGGGGGGGGAGGAGGAAGCATGTGGTCATGCCTAGCATGACCATGTCCTCGGTCCTTCCATACTCCATCTTCGTGTGGCTACTTTCTGTCGTACCATCTCTCCCGAAACTCTGCATGCTCCAATACTGGTCCTCCTTGAGACGGCGATGATGGTGTCATGGGAAGTGGCTGCATTGGCGTAGTCGGTGTGCACCTACTGTTGACGACAGATGTGAAGAAAAGAGCATCAAACATTGTAAACTCTTTATTGTCTAACCGATCATCTTATATTTTAAGTGGGCAAGTATAAAATATGAATTCACCTTAAGATGAGGAAGAATTTAACGGACAAAGAGATATAGCTCGGTATTTCGCCATGACAGATAAGCTCTCTAATATCACATGAATTTTAAAATTTATTTTATACCCGTTACAACGCACGGGCTCTTTAAAATAGCAAGGTGGTACTATCTAATATAAAGTGGAATCTTCTCTGGTTCACAATTGGAGATTTCGATCCTGAGCACGGAAGATTTTCTCTTTGCCTCCTTTGGTAGGCGGCATGGGCCTGGGCCGCGAGGCAAAAAAGGTTACGAACCTGCTAAACTTTGCCGAAAGAAAAAACCACCTCAATTACGAAGCAAAAACGCGGGCACTATATATTCTATAAAATAAAATACGGGACGGTGAACCATTCGCCGTGCCAGAGGAGCCGGCGCAATTTCAGCTGGAGCCGGGTAGGCGGTGGCCCATGGCCCATAGCAAATTTTCTGGCCCATGTGATACGAAGCTGTGAAAACGAAACTGGACGGACGAAATTTAGTACCACCTCACGTATATGTTTTAAATTCGAACTGAAAGCATAAATTCATGGGAAGAAGCGTATTGTTACGGTGAACCCACGGAGTCAATCCGTGCTTTATTATTAGAGAAAGATTTTATAGTCATTTTATATCATTGTTTGGTACTAACATATTGACATAGTGCCAAGTGCTAGTTGTTGTTTTCTGCATGTTTTTTACATCGCGGGAAATCAGTACCAAACGGAGTCCAAACGCAGCAAAAGTTTTTGTGGATTTTTTTGGACCAGAAGACATCCAATGGGCCGGAGAAGTGCCGTGGTGTGCTGCGAGGGGAGCACAACCCACCAGTGCGCGCCTGAAGGCCCAGGCATGCCCTGGTGGGTTGTGCCCACCTCGGATGCCTCCCGAACTGACTCTTTGCTCTATAAATACCCCAATATTCTAGAAACCCTAGGGGAGTCGACAAAAATCAATTCCAGCCGCTGCAGAGTCCAGAACTAGCAGATCCAATCTAAACACCATCACGGAGGGGTTCATCATGTCTATTGGTGCCTCTCTGATGATGTGTGAGTAGTTCTTTGTCGACCTTCGGGTCCATAGTTAGTAGCTAGATGGCTTCCTCTCTCTCGTTTGATTCTCAATGCAATGGTCTCTTGGAGATCCATATGATGTAATTCTTTTGCGGTGTGTTTCTTGGGATCCGATGAACTTTGAGTTTATGATCAGATCTATTTTTTTATCCATGAACGTTATTTGAATCTTCTTTGATCTCTTATATGCATGATTGCTTATAGCCTCATATTTCTTCTCCGATATTTGGGTTTTGTTTGGCCAACTTGATCTATTTATCTTGCAATGGGAAGAGGTGCTTTGTGATGGGTTCGATCTTACGGTGCTTGATCCCAGTGACAGAAGGGGAACCGACACGTATGTATCGTTGCCATTAAGGATAGCAAGATGGGGTCTATTTCTACATAAATATATCTTGTCTACATCATGTCATTGTTCTTATTGCATTACTCTGTTTCTCCATGAACTTAATACACTAGATGCATACTAGATAGCGGTCGATGTGTGGAGTAATAGTATTAGATGTAGGCAGGAGTTGGTCTACTAATCTTAGACGTGATGCCTATATAATGATCATTGTCGGGATATCGTCATGATTATTTGAAGTTCTATCTATTTCCCAATAGTAATTTGTTTACCCACCATTTGCTATTTTTCTCGAGAGAAGCCACTAGTGAAATCTATGGCCCCGGGGTCTCTTCTTTAATATATTTGCCTTTGTGATCTATTTTCCTTTGCTTTTATTTTCAGATCTATTAAACCAAAAATACCTTACTACACTTTTATTTTATTTTGTGTTCGATCTATAAAATTGTTACAACTCTCTCACGTCCGTTTGCCAATTTCTGACGCTGTTACCCGAAAGGGATTGACAACCCCTTTAACACGCCGGGTTGCGAGTATTTGTTATTTGTGTGCAAGTGTTGTTTACGTAGTGTTGCTTGGTTCTCCTACTGGTTCGATAATCTTGGTCTCATCACTGAGGGAAATACCTACCGTTGTTGTGCTGCATCATCCCTTCCTTTTTGGGGAAATACCGATGTAGTTCTAGCAGACATCACATATCTTCAGGACTGAGATATAAGATTCCCCTCTTCTTCGAAGTGGGTTTAAGCGGTGGTTCGGGAAGAATCCAATCATCATAATTTTTCAATATGTTATTCAATAATTCTTCAGCTTGTTCAACAGTTCGTTCCCTGAAAACACAACCAGCGCAACTATCTAGGAAGTCCCTAGAAGCATCCATTTGTCCGTTATAGAAGATATCAAGTATTTCATTTTTCTTAAGTGGATGATTAGGCAAAGCATTAAGTAGTTGGAGAGGCCTCCCCCAAGCTTGTGGGAGACTCTCTTCTTCAATTTGCACGAAGTTAAATATTTCCTATAAGGCAGCTTGTTTCTTATGAGCAAGAAAATATTTTTCAGAGAAATAATAAATCATATCCTGGGGACTACACACACAACCAGGAGTAAGAATATTGTACCATATCTTAACATCACCCTTTAATGAGAACGGAAATAACTTGAGGATATAACAGTAGCGATTTTTCTCATTATGAGCACAAAGGGTGGCTATACCATTCAAGTTAGTAAGGTGTGCCACAACAGTTTCATTATCATAGACATGGAAAGGATCAGATTCAGCCAAAGTAATTAACTCTGGGTCAACAGATGATAACCCATAAGTATAGGGGATTGCAATAGTTTTCGAGGGTAGAGTATTCAACCCAAATTTATTGTTTCAACACTGGGGAGCCAAAGAATATTTGCAAGTATTAGCAGCCGAGTTTTCAATTCAACCACACCTAGAGATTAATTATCTACGTCAAAGTGATTAGTAGCAAAAGTAGTATGATAGTTTTGATAGTGTGGTAACAGCAATAGTAACGGTAACATTGATAGCAATGATTTTGTAGCAAGTGCAACAGTAATAGTAGCAGTAGTAACTTAGCAAGATCAATATGAAGGAAATTTCTAGGCATTGGATCGGTAGATTCATTGGATGATATTCATCATATAACAGTCATAACCTAGGGCGATACAAAACTAGCTCCAGTTCATAAATATAATGTGGGCATGTATTCCATAAATAGTCATACGTACATGGTTATGGAAAGAACTTACATGACATCTTTTGTCCTACCCTCCCGTGGCAGCGGGGTCCATATGGAAACTAAGGGATATTGAGGTATCCTTTTAATAGACAACCGGAACAAAGCATTAACACATAGTGAATACATGAACCCCTCAAACTATGGTCATCACCGGAAAGTATCCCGAATACTGTCACTCCGAGCTTTACGGATCACAACATGTAATAGGTGAATATGACTTTCAAGATCAGATCTAGAACATAGATATAATGGTGATAAGATAAACAGTTCAGATCTGAAATCATGGCACCCGGGCCCAAAGTGACAAGCATTAAGCATGGCAAAGTCATAACAACATCAATCTCAAAACATAATGGATGCTAGGGATCAAGCCCTAACAAAACTAACTCCATTCAATGATGAATCTCATCCAACTCCTCACTGACCAGCGAGCCTACGAAGGCATTACTCACTCCCAGTGGGGAGCATCATGGAATTGGCGATGAAGGAGGGTTGGTGATGATGAAGATCAAAGATCCCCCTCTCCGGAGCCCTAAACGGACTCCAGATCTGGCCTCCCGATGAAGAACAGGAGGTGGCGGCTCCATATCATGAAACGAGATAATTCTTCGTTCTTGATTTTTTCTGGAAAAATGTGATTTTATAGCGTCGGAGATAGGATCTGTGGGGCCACCAGGTGGGCACAACCCACCTGGGCGCGCCAGGAGGGGGGCGCTCCCTGGTGGGTTGTGCTCCCCCAGGGACCGCCCCCCTCCGGTGGTTCTTCGCTCCGGTATTTTTCTTTTATTGTATAAAAATTCTCCAAAAAGTTTCATTCCAATTCGAGAAGTTTTATTTCTGTAGAAAAACAACACCATGGTAGTTCTTCTCAAAACAACGACAATCCGGGTTAGTTCATCCAAATCATGAAAATTAGAGTTCAAACAAGAGGAAAAGCGTCAGGAAAAGTAGATACGACGGAGACGTATCACACCTGCATGACATTCTTTGGGCCGCCCGTGATAGAAAAAATCATGGTAGAAGCGAGGGCGAGGAAAATTTCGAGGAGTTCCTGGTTACGGTGGGTGGTCGGGGCCGAGCGATGCGCTGTGGTTTGCATGTTTCTCTCGTGTATGCACGTGTGTGTGAGGCGTTGGCTAACTGAACCCGAGGGATCACACTAGCTATGTTACTGAACGTCTGAACCCAAGCGATCGATCCCTTGGCTATTTACTGAACCCAAGCGATTCATTCGCTGCTAACTGAACCCGAGCGATTCCTTCGCTGCTGCTGCTAACTGAACCCAATCGATCGATCAGTGTTGCTGCTTACTAAAGCCGATCGAGCCCCCGTGCTAGACATAGCCAGCCGGTTTTGGGTTGCCTCTCCATGAACAATGACCATAGCTACCATGCGCGCGGTATGTAGTACGAGTCAAGACGTGGTGAGTCAAGCCGGTTGGGTTGTTGTGGATGAACAGTCCCGATGGGGGTTGGATGAACAGGACCCCGTGATAGTAGGACGTTGCCGCTGGATGAACAGGTCCCTGAGGAGGCCGCCACACCCTAGCCGGTTGGGGGTGGGTGAACAGGACCCCATGGAGGCTCTATGAACAGTTGCCGGTGGAGGCTGGAACGAGAGGCAATTGATAGTGGATGAATAGTAGTTTGTGGAGTCCCGTTTTGGGGTACGCCACACCCCTCCCGATGAACATGACCCCGTTTCGCTAGTAGGCGCTCCAACAGAAGTCTGTTTCCTCCATTTTGCGGTACGCCACACCCCTCCCGATGAACAACACCCCGTTTCGACCGTAGGCGCTCGAACAAAAGTTTGTTTCCTCTGTTTTGTGGTACGACAAACCCTTCCCGATGAATAGGACCCTGTTTTGACCGTATGCGGTAGAACAGAAGGCCATTTCCTCTGTTATGCGATACGCCAGGCCTAGTTTCGGCTGTATCGTCCAAGCCGGTTGGCTCCGTTCCGACCTAGCGAGTTGGCTTCCGATGAGCAGGACCTCGTTGTTGTCGTCCGCTGCCTCTCCATGTACACGAGCCCTGGGCATACGTGTGCGCGAGTGATGTCTACTACACAACCTTCTTATTGTAGATGTCGTTGGGCCTCCAAGTGCAGAGGTTTGTAGGACAGTAGGACATTTCCGTTAAGTGGATGACCTAAGGTTTATCAATCCGTGGGAGGTGTAGGATGAAGATGGTCTCCCTCAAGCAACCCTGCAACCAAATAACAAAGAGTCTCTTGTGTCCCCAACACACCCAATACAATGGTAAATGGTATAGGTGCACTAGTTCGGTGAAGAGATGGTGATACAAGTGCAATATGGATAGTAGATAAAGCTTTTTGTAATCTGAAAATATAAAAACAGCAAGGTAGCAAGTGGTAAAAGTGAGCGTAAACGGTATTACAATGCTAGGAAACAAGGCATAGGGTTCATACTTTCACTAGTGCAAGTTCTCTCAACAACAATAACATAATTGGATCATATAACTATCCCTCAATGTGCAACAAAGAGTCACTCCAAAGTCACTAATAGCAGAGAACAAACTAAGAGATTATTGTAGGGTACGAAACCACCTCAAAGTTATCCTTTCAGATCGATCTATTCAAGAGTCTGTAGTAAAATAACACGAAGCTATTCTTTCCATTCAATCTATCCTAGAGTTCGTACTAGAATAACACCTTAAACACAAATCAACCAAAACCCTAATGTCACCTAGATACTCCAATGTCACCTCAAGTATCCATGGGTATGATTATATGATATGCATCACACAATCTCAGATTCATCTATTCAACCAACACAAAGAACTTCAAAGAGTGCCCCAAAGTTTCTACCGGAGAGTCAAGACGAAAACGTGTGCCAATCCCTATGCATAAGTTCACAAGGTCACGGAACCCGCAAGTTGATCACCAAAACATACATCAACTGTATCACGTGATATCCCATTGTCACCACAGATAAGCACATGAAAGACATACATAAAGTCTTCTCAAATCCTTAAAAACTCAACCTGATAAGATAACTTCAAAGGGAAAACTCAATCCATTACAAGAGAGTAGAGGGGGAGAAACATCATAAGATCCAACTATAATAGAAAAGCTCACGATACATCAAGATTGATCAAGAACACGAGAGAGAGAGAGAGAGATCAAACACATAGCTACTGGTACATACCCTCGGCCCCGAGGGTGGACTACTCCCTCCTCGTCATGGAGAGCGCCGGAATGATGAAGATGGCCACCGAAGAGGGATTCCCCCCTCCGGCAGGGTGCCGGAACGGGTCTAGATTGGTTTTCGGTGGCTACAGAGGCTTCTGGCGGCGAAAGTGCCGTTCTAGGTTTCTTTCTGGAAGTTTTAGTATATATAAGAGGTTTTGGCGTCGAGAACAAGTCAGGGGGGTCTCCGGGCTGTCCACGAGGTAGGGAGGCACGCTAGGGGGGTGGGTGCGCCCCCCACCCTCGTGGGCAGCCCGGGACTCTTCTGGCCCAACTCTTTTACTCCATGGCCTTCTTCTCGTCTAAAAATAAGTTTCGTGAAGTTTCAGGTCAATTGGACTACGTTTGATTTTCCTTTTCTGTAAAACTCAAAAACAAGGAAAAAAACAGAAAACTGGCACTGGGATCTAGGTTAATAGGTTAGTCCCAAAATTCATATAAAATAGCATATAAATGCATATAAAACATCCAAGGTTGATAATATAATAGCATGGAACAATCAAAAATTATAGATACATTGGAGACTTATCAAGCATCCCCAAGCTTAATTCCTGCTCGTCCTCGAGTACGTAAATGATAAAAACAGAATTTTTGATGTGGAATGCTACCTAACATATTTATCTATGTAATCCTCTTTATTGTGGCAAGAATATTTAGATCCATAAGATTCAAGACAAAAGTTTAATATTGACATAAAAATAATAATACTTCAAGCATACTAACTGAGCAGTCATGTCTTCTCAAAATAACATGGCCAAAGAAAGCTGTAACACCCTCGATGCGACTATATCTCCCACGTGTCGAGGCACGACTTAGAGGCATAATCGCATTGAAGGCATAAGTCGCAAGTGAGGCAATCTTCACACAACCCATGTACATATAAATATAAAGGGGGAAATAAATATAATAGTTGGCTTACACTCGCCACGTCACATCAAGGTACATAAATAGCATCCATCATACAAACACTCATGGCCCGACTACGGCGCCAAAATAGAAAAGACTCCCCAACATGCGACTAAACCCTGAATCGAACCCCGAGCAGGCACCACTACTGATCATCAGGAAAAGAAACATAGTATCGCTGAGAGTCCTCATCGTACTCCCACTTCAGCTCGAACGCGCCATCCGGAGGAGTATCATCGGTCCCTGCATCTGGTGATATAGTAATCTGTGAGCCACAAGGACTCAGCAATCTCGCACCCTCGCGATCAAGACTATTTAAGCTTAATAGGTAAGGAAGGGGTAATGTGAGTGGAGCTGCAGCAAGCGACTAGCATATATGGTGGCTAACTTATTCGCAAAAGAGAGCGAGAAGAGAAGGCAAAGCACGAGCGGAAATTAAATAGAGCAGACTACGCAAGCATAACTCCAACACCGTGTCCACTTCCCGGACTCCGCCGAGAAGAGGCCATCACGGCAACACACACAGTTGATTCATTTTAATTAATTAAGTTCGAGTTATCTACAACCGGACATTAACAAATTCCCATCTGCCCATAACCGCGGGCACGGCTTTCGAAAGATCAATCCCTGCAGGGGGGTCCCAACTTAGCCCATAACAAGCTCTCACGGTCAACGAAGGAATAGACCTCCACCCAGGACCCACCGATCAGACTCGGTATCCCGGTACAACAAGATGATTCGACAGGTCAAAACTAGTCCAGCAACACCGCCCGAATGCGCCGACAAATCCCGATAGGAGCTGCACATATCTCTTTCTCAGGGCACACTCAGATTGTCCAAACTTCCGGTAGGCCAGCCCAGAGTTGCCCCTGGTGGCCACCGGCGGCTGACGTTCCGGACCAACACTCAGAGGAGCACTGGCCCGTGGGGGCTAAAATAAAGATGACCCTCGGGCTCCGGAAACCCAAGGGAAAGAAAAGGGTAGGTGGAAAATGGTAAAACCAATGTTGGGCATTGCTGGAAAAGCTTTAATCAAGGCGAACTAACAAGGGGTTCCCATTATAGCCCAACCGCGTAAGGGACGCAACAAACCGGGAACATAACACCGATATGACGGAAACTAGGACGGCAAGAGTGGAACAAAACACTAGGCGAGAGGCCGAGCCTTCCACCCTTTACCAAGTATATAGATGAGTAAAGATAACATAGTAATATAGTGATATCCCAACAAGTAAAAAAGTGTTCCAACAAGGAACGGCTCCAATCTTCACCTGCAACTAACAACGCTATAAGAAGGGCTGAGCAAAGCGGTAACATAGCCAATCAATGGTTTGCTAGGACAAAGGTGGGTTAGAGGCTCAATCATGGCAATTGGGAGGCTGACAAGCAAGTGGTAGGCATCGTAGCATTGGCAAAGCAAAAGAGCGAGCAAACTAGCATAGCAAAGATAGTAGTGATTTCAAGGGTGTGATCATCTTGCCTGCACAGTTGTCAGAATTGACTGGATCCTCAAAAGCAAACTCAACGGGCTCCTCGTTAGCGAACTCGTCTCCCGGCTCTACCCAACAACACAAACAAGCAACAAAGATACAATCAACCACGTGCAAGGGCAACCAATAAGATGCACGATGATATGCTATGCGGGATGCGATGCGGGATGCAAGAATGCAACATGTAGCAGGAAATGCATGAACCTGGCCTCAACTTGGAAATCCAAGTGTGCCACTGGATAGAGGGGAAGAAATCCCCTGAAAACGATATAAAGATCATGGCAATCGGAGCTACGGTTAAGAAATGGCAAGCGTTTTACTAAACGAACCGATCTGCGATTTACAGCAACATGCCTCCTAAATGCAACAAAATGAACATGCTACAGCCACCCAACATGAAAACAAATTGCATGGCAGTGATGTACTCATCAAGCTTTACAAATCATCATGACTGAGGCATAGGCAAATTCATCCACTACGGGCTTCAAACAAGCATGACAAAACTGAATAAGCAAAACAGATTTCAGACTTAGCGAAATTAACGCTAGTCTGAAATTTCAGACCACGATGCTCTCTTCGGAGCAGCAAAACAACATGAAGGAAAACCTGAACATGGAAAGTAAGAGCATGGCATGGAGCTACTCAACAAGCTTAACAAAACACCCAAAATGACCTGGGGTCAAAAGGGTTCACAAAATACTCTACCGAGCACACGAACATCGATGAAACACAATCAGTTTTCAGACTTAGTGAAAACTGGGACATGCTGAAATAATAACTCACGGAGGCATATAAACGAGCTCGATGCTCTCACTACGGTGCAAGTCATGGAAAGGTAAGCATATATCCATAAAGAAGGCACAAAATTCTAGCTAGACATGGCAAGAACAATGGCATAGCATGCATGGATCACTAGCAATCACTCCGGCAAAATCGCAAAAGAGTTAACGATCTGCCCAAAACAGCAACTATCCAAAAGTTGAGCTCGATTGAGTCGACCTAGGGGGCTCCAACATAACAAGTAAAGACATGGATGGATTAAGCACAAAAAGCATAACAAATCACTCTTACTGATCGTCCTCAAAAGAGGCACGGATCGCTAGGAAACAAGCCGGACATATAGCATCGTGAACTAAAACGGCTCAGACTTAGTGAAAATCACTAAGTCCCTGAAATCTGAAATCTCAGGTAGCCCTCTTCGCAAGCTTGCACAAGACAACACACACATCCTAAAAATACAAGGAAGGCACCTCTGGAAAGAAGACAACATGCTTAACAAATCATCCCAAAGGGGCACAGGCATATCATGCACGGATTAAATATGGCAAAAATGACAAAAGTGCATGTTGGATTAACGGATCTGCAATTTAACTCAACATGCCTCCTTCCAACAGCATTTTGGGCACCAAGATGACCTCAAATGCAAATGATGCAATGGAATGAAATGATGTACTCGTCGAGACGAAGAATTTGACATATCATACTCCCAAATCGGAGCTACGGATGCAAAGTTATGGCAGGTCAAATGTGGCATGAAACATTAAGGAATTAGGTCAAAAGTCAACCGGAATCTTCTCAGATCCAGATCCAGCCCGAAGCACTGTTCATGGCGCGGACTTCGAGGTCGCCGGAGTTGGGGTCGCCGGCGCCGGAGAGGAAGAGGAGGCCGGGGCTTGGCCGGCTGACGTGGGGGCTTGCCGGGGCGGCGACTTCGAGGCGGCGGTGGTCGGTGGCGTGGCGGCGGCGGCGAGCCGGCGTGGTGTGGCGGCGGGGTCGGCCGGCGCGGGCTCCGGCGAGGCGCCCGCAGTGGCGCGGTCCGGTCGGCGGGGCGGCGCGCGGAGGAGAGCAGCGGGAGGCGGCGGCGCTCGGGAGGAGGCGGCGGCCCGGGCGAGGCGGCGCGGGGGCCGGGGACGGGCCTGGCGGGCCGCGGCCGGTGGAGGTGGCGCGGGTGCCACGTGGCAGGAGGCGGTTGGCGGCGGCGGTATGTCCGGTGCGGCCGGACGTGTCCGGCGCGCCGGAGGGAGTTTTTAGGGTTTCGGGGGGAGGGAGAGATCCGAAAACGGGGGGTTCTATTTATAGACCTAGAGGGAGCTAGGAGAGTCCAAATGAGGTGCGGTTTTCGCCCACACGATCGTGATCGAACGACCGAGATGATGGAGCTGAGTTTGGTGGGTTTTGGGCCAAAATGGAGGGGTGTTGGGCTGCACACACACGAGGCCTTTTCGGTCCCTCGGTTAACCGTTGGAGTATCAAACGAAGTCCAAATGACCCGAAACTTGACAGGCGGTCTATCGATAGTAAACCAAGGCCGCATGGCAAGTCTCGGCCCAATCCGGAAATGTTTAATCCCCACACACGAAAGAAAGCCAGAAATGGCCACCGGAGGAGAACGAAGCGCCGGAATGCAAAACGGACAACGGGGAAAATGCTCGAATGCATGAGATGAACATGTATGCGAATGCAATGCACGTGACGACATGATAAGAAATGCACGAAAACAAAAACAACACACGGAGACAAAGATCCGAACCCGAGAATTAAATATAACTTAATGCCGGAAACGGCATGAGTCGGAGTACATTTGGGGAAGGTTACATGTGGGGCGTTACAAAAGCTTATCCCTACAAAATCATATAGTTTGGCTATGCTTCATTTTCATCACACAAAAATGCTCCCATCATGCACAACATGACAAGCCAAGCAATTGTTTCATACTTTAGTAATCTCAAACTTTTTTCAACTTTAATGCAATATATGAGCGTGAGCCATGGACATAGTACTATGGGCGGGATAGAATATAATGATGGGGGTTGTGTGGAGAAGACAAAAGGAGAAAGTCTCACATTGACGCGTCTAATCAACGGGCTATGGAGATGCCCATCAATTGATGTCAATGTGAGGAGTAGGGATTCCCATGAAACAGATGCACTAGAGCTATAAATGCATGATAGCTCAACAAAAGAAACTAAGTGGGTGTGCATCCAACTTGCTTGCTCACGAAGACCTAGGGCATTTGAGGAAGCCCATTGTTAGAATATACAAGCCAAGTTCTATAATGAAAAATTCCCACTAGTATATGAAAGTGACAAACAAGAGACTCTCTATCATGAAGATCATGGTGCTACTTTGAAGCACAAGTATGGTAAAAGGATAATAGCATTGTCCCTTTTTTGTCCTTTCTTTTTTTATTTGGCCTTTTTTTGGCACAATGCTCTATTAATGATGATCATCACACTTCTATTTATTTACAACTCAAATATTACAACTCGATACTAGAACAAAATATGACTCTATATAAATGACTCTGGCGGTGTACCGGGATGGGCAATGAATCAAGAGTGACATGTAGGATAAATTATGCATGGTGGCTTTGCCACAAATACGATGTCAACTACATGATCATGCAAGGCAATATGACAATGATGAAGCGTGTCATAATAAATGAAACGGTGGAAAGTTGCATGGCAATATATCTCGGAATGGCTATGGAAATGGCATAATAGGTAGGTATGGTGGCTGTTTTGAGGAAGATATACGGAGGTTTATGTGTGACAGAGTGTATCATATCACGAGGTTTGGATGCACCGGCGAAGTTTGCACCAACTCTCGAGGTGATAAAGGGCAATGCACGGTACCGAAGAGGCTAGCAATGATGGAAGGGTGAGAGTGCGTATAATCCATGGACTCAACATTAGTCATAAAGAACTCACATACTTATTGCAAAAATCTACAAGTAATCAAAAACCAAGCACTACGCACATGCTCCTAGGGGGATAGATTGGTAGGAAAAGACCATCGCTCATCCCCGACCGCCACTCATAAGGAAGGCAATCAAAGAAACACCTCATGCTTCAAATTTGTCACACAACGGTTACCATACGTGCATGCTACGGGACTTGCAAACCTCAACACAAGTATTTGTCAAATTCACAATTACTCAACTAGCATGACTCTAATATTACAATCTTCATATCTCAAAACAATCATCAAGTATCAAACTTCTCATAGTATTCAATGCACTCCATATGAAAGTTTTTATTATACCCATCTTGGATGCCCATCATATTAGGACTAGTTTCATAACCAAAGCAAACTACCATGCTGTTCTAAAGACTCCCAAAATAATATAAGTGAAGCATGAGAGTTCATCTATTTCTATAAAATAAAACAACCACCGCGCTCTAAAATATATAAGTGAAGCACTAGAACAAACGAGAAACTACTCCGAAAGATATAAGTGAAGATCAATGAGTAGTCAAATAATTATGCAACTATGTGAAGACTCTCTAACATTTAAGAATTTCAGATCTTGGTATTTTATTCAAACATCAAGCAAAACAAAAGAAAATAAAGATGCTCCAAGCAAAACACATATCATGTGGTGAATAAAAATATATCTCCAAGTAAAGTTACCGATGAACGAAGACGAGAGAGGGGATGCCATCCGGGCCATCCCCAAGCTTAGGATCTTGGTTTTCCTTGACTATTACCTTGGGGTGCCTTGGGAATCCCCAAGCTTAGGCTCTTGCCACTCCTTATTCCATAGTGCATCGAATCTTTACCCTAAACTTGAAAACTTCACAACACAAAACTTAACAGAAAACTCGTAAGCTCCGTTAGTATAAGAAAATAAATCACCACTTAGGTACTGTTGTGAACTCATTCTAAATTCATAATCGTATAATATATACTGTATTCCAACTTCTCTATGGTTCATACCCTCCGATACTACTCATAGATTCATCAAAATAAGCAAACAACACACGAAAAACAGAATCTGTCAAAAACAGAACAGTCTGTAGAAATCTGTCTCAAACGTACACTTCTGTAACCCCAAAAATTCTGAAACAAATTGGTGGACCTTAGTAATTTGTCTATTAATCATCTGCAAAAAGAATCAACCTAATCTCACTCTCCAGTAAATAATGGCAGCTAATCTCGTGAGCGCAAAAGTTTCTGTTTTTTACAGCAAGATTGCAAAGACTTCACCCAAGTCTTCCCAAAGGTTCTATTTGGCACAAACACTAATTAAAACATAAAACTACATCTAAACAGAGGATAGATTATTTATTTATTACTAAACAGGAACAAAAATCAAGGAACAAAAATAAAATTGGGTTGCCTCCCAACAAGCGCTATCGTTTAACAGCCCTAGCTAGGCATGATGATTTCAATGATGCTCACATAAAAGATAAGAACTGAAACATAAAGAGAGCATCATGAAGAATATAACTAGAACATTTAAGCCTAGCCCAATTACTATGCATAGGGATTTTGTGATAAAACAACTTGTGGGAACAAGAATCAACTTGCATAGGAAGGTAAAACAAGCAAATCTTCAAGATTTTCAGCACATAGAGAGGAAACTTGATATTATTGCAATTCCCACAATCATATGTTCCTCCCTCATAATAATTACATGTAGGATCATAAGAAAATTCAATAATATAGCTATCACAAAACATATTCTTAACATGATCCACATGTATGCAAAGTTGACACTCTTCCAAAATAGTGGGATTAACATTAACTAAAGTCATGACCTCTCCAAACCCACTTTCATAATTATGACAATAAGATTCAACACCCTCCAAAATAGTGGGATCATTACTTCCTAAAGTTGACACTCTTCCAAACCCACTTTCATCAATATAATCATCATAAATAGGAGGCATTCTATCATCAAAATAAATTTGCTCATCAAAACTTGGGGGACAAAAAGTATCATCTTCATCAAACATAGCATCCCCAAGCTTGTGGCTTTGCATATCATTAGCATCATGGATATTCAAAGAATTCGTACTAACAAAATTGCAATCATGCTCATCATCCAAAGATTTAGTGCCAACCATTTTAATACATTCTTCTTCTAACACTTTGGCACAATTATCGGAATCCTTATTTTCACCAAAGACATTAAAAAGATGAAGCATATGAGGCAACCTTAATTCCATTTTTTGTAGTTTTCTTTTATAGACTAAACTAGTGATAAAACAAGAAACAAAAAGATTCGATTGCAAGATATCAAGATATACCTTCAAGCACTAACCTCCCCGGCAATGGCGCCAGAAAAGAGCTTGATGTCTACTACACAACCTTCTTCTTGTAGACGTTGCCGGGCCTCCAAGTGCAGAGGTTTGTAGGACAGTAGCAAATTTCACTCAAGTGGATGACCTAAGGTTTATCAATCCATGGGAGGTGTAGGAAGAAGATGGTCTCTCTCAAGCAACCCTGCAACCAAATAACGAAGAGTCTCTTATGTCCCCAACACACCCAATACAATGGTAAATTGTATAGGTGCACTAGTTCGGCGAAGAGATGGTGATACAAGTGCCACATGGATAGTAGATAAAGGTTTTTGTAATCTGAAAATATGGAAACAGCAAGGTAGCAAGTGGTAAAAGTGAGTGTAAACGGTATTGCAATGCTAGGAAACAAGGCCTAGGGTTCATACTGTCACTAGTGCAAGTTCTCTCAACAATAATAGCTTAATTGGATCATATAACTATCCCTCAACATGCAACAAAGAGTCACTCCAAAGTCACTAATAGAGAAGAACAAACGAAGAGATTATTGTAGGGTACGAAACCACCTCAAAGTTATCCTTTCTAATCGATCTATTCAAGAGTCCGTAGTAAAATAACATGAAGCTGTTTTTTCCGTTCAATCTATCCTAGAGTTCGTACTAGAATAACACCTTAAGACACAAATCAACCAAAATCCTAATGTCACCTAGATACTCCAATGTCACCTCAAGTATCCGTGGGTATGATTATACGATATGCATCACACAATCTCAGATTCATCTATTTAACCAACGCAAAGAACTTCAAACAGTGCCCCAAAGTTTCTAACGGAGAGTCAAGACGAAAACGTGTGCCAACCCCTATGCATAAGTTCATGAGGTCACGGAACCCGCAAGTTGATCACCAAAACATACATCAAGTGTATCACGTGATATCCTATTGTCACCATAGATAAGCACATGCAAGACATGCATCAAGTGTTCGCAAATCCTTAAAAACTCAATCCGGTAAGATAACTTCAAAGGGAAAACTCAATCCATTACAAGAGAGTAAAGGGGGAGAAACATCATAAGATCCATCTATAATAGCAAAGCTCGCGATACATCAAGATCGTTCTGAATCAAGAACACGAGAGAAAGAGAGAGAGAGAGATCAAACACATAGCTATTGGTACATACCCTCAGCCCCGAGGATGGACTAGTCCCTCCTTGTCATGGAGAGCACCGGGATGATGAAGATGGCCACCGGAGAGGGATTCCCCCCTCCGACAGGGTGCTGGAATGGGTCTAGCTTGGTTTTCGGTGGCTACAGATGCTTCTGGCGATGGAACTCCTGATCTAGGTTTCTTTCTAGAAGTTTCAGTATATATAAGAGATTTTGGCATTGAGAACAAGTCAAGGGGGGTCTCCGGGCTGTCCACAAGGTAGGGAGGCGCGCCCAGGGGGGTGGGCGCGCCCCCACCCTCATGGGCAGCCCGGGACTCTTCTGGCCCAACTCTTTTACTCCATGGCCTTCTTCTGGTCGAAAAATAAGTTCCGTGAAGTTTCAGGTCAATTGGACTCCATTTGAGTTTCCTTTTGTGTAAAACTCAAAAACAAGGAAAAAACATAAACTGGCACTGGGCTCTAGGTTAATAGGTTTGTCCCAAAAATCATAGAAAATAGCATATAAATGCATATAAAACATCCAAGGTTGATAATATAATAGCATGGAACAATCAAAAATTATAGATACGTTGGAGACGTATCAGCGAGTTGGTGTTCGAGACCCTGCCTGTATGTACGTATGTGGCTGTATTTTTTGGCATGTGGCTGCACATACGTGTATAGTTTAGACTGGATTGCCTGAACTGCTACGTTTGGGGCTTTACTACTACACGTGCCGCTGCTTGATCGGCCACGATTCATCGTTGCAGAGATACCGATCGACCAGTATATACGTCCACGCTCGCGACCAGACATATAACGCTACATACACTTTGACCAGGTGGGTCACAGCTATCAGGGAGGATAAGGATGCACATCCTTCTGTGCGAAGCTATAGCTGGTGGGTCCTAGCTATCAGGGGAAGGAATCAATTTTTCGCGTAATATGGAGGCACTTCCTTGTGCTCAAAGATGTAGCTGGTGGGTCCAGCTGTCAGAGTCACCGACTAAAGTCCTCTCCCGATGACTGTCGTTCATTGACCCCATTTGACCACACCGCGCTGAGAGTATTAGTGTGGTGGATGAAGGCGAGGCCTAGGAAGGGAAATACGCAGAGCCAGGGAAGATGAGGTAGGTGGATGCCCACGCGGAGGGGAGTACGAGGGTTCCTTGGTTCGACTGTGGTGTAAGGCTGCCATCGCCGGAGAATAACAAGGGGTGTGGGTGAGTAAAGGGAAGGCCTGGCTAGTGGTGGGAGTAAGGTGGGCGGTCATTCCTGCACGGCAACACAGCTGGCCATGGGAGGCGGGAGCAGGTGGTGTGGCCGGAGCTGGTTTGGGCGGTTGGAACAAGCAGATCAGAGTTTGAAGAAGCAGCACGGCGGTTGGATTAACATTCAACGACCACTGCTGCTAGAATTGTTCGTTGACTAAGTTGACAAAGTGATGCGTTCATGTCAACTTATTAGGCCCACAAGTCAGCCTCCAAATCAGGTAGGTCCCAGCTAGCAGCAGGAGGAATCATTTTTCTTACGCGTAATAATAGGCACTTTCTTGCGTGCGAAGATGTAGCTGGTGGGTCTCAGCTGTCAGGGGGAGGAAACTTTTTTTCCGCATGATAACAAGGAACTTTCTTGCGTGCGGAGATGTAGCTGGTGTGTCCAGCCTGTCAGTGGGAGGAACCATTTTTTCGCGTAATAAGGATGCACTTGCTTGAGTGCGGCCATGGCCATGTGGGTCCCTACTGTCAGCCGCTCCACGTACATCCCTCCTCCGATGGTTGTCATTTGTTGACTATGTTGACCACGCCATGTCGAGAGCACCAACGCGGTGGATGACAGCGAGGCCTAGGAAGGGAACGACCCGGAGTCGGGGAAGACTCGGCAGTGGTTTCCCACGCGGTTGCGAGTACAAGGGTTTACTAGTTTGACTGCCATCGCCGAAAAATAATAGGAGGTGTGGGTGAGTAGAGGAATGGCCTGTCCAGTGATGGGAGTAGGGTGGGGCGGTGCAGCCTACGCAGCAACATAGCCGGCCATGGGAGGTGGGAGCAGGCGGTCCCACAAGCGTTGGTTTAGACGCTGGAGCAAGAAGATCAGATATTGAAGAAGCAGCACAGCCGTTGGATGGATTAACATCCAACGGTCACTGCTGCTAGAATTGTTTGTGGACGAAGTTGACAAAGCCTTGCGTACACGTCAACCTAGTAGACCCACAAGTCAACCTCCAAATCTGTTGCAAACAGCATACAACCCAAAATTTCTAGCCAAATTCAAATTAATTTAAAAATTAAACATACCTTAATTTAAAACCCAATGAAATTTTACCCGCACAAAAACAATGAAACTTAAAATATCAAAATCCGAAAGAAAAAAGTAATTTGGAACTAATGGCCTCTTTGCTGTATTTTTTCATTTTACAGCCAATTTCTTATTACTTATAATCCATTTTCTAGGCAAGCAGAATGCGTCCCTCCTCGTCTTGAAAGATTTTTGGCGCCGCAGGGCATAGAAAAGCAAGTAGGCCTCCATTGAGTATTCTGCAAAAAACGACTCTGTGTAACCCTAGCCCCCTCCGGTGTCTATATAAACCGGAGGGTTTAGTCCGTAGGACAACAACAATCATACCATAGGCTAGCTTCTAGGGTTTAGCCTCTACGATCTTGTGGTAGATCAACTCTTGTAATACTCATATCATCAAGATCAATCAAGCATAAAGTAGGGTATTACCTCCATCGAGAGGGCCCGAACCTGGGTAAACATCGTGTCCCCCACCTCCTGTTACCATCCGCCTTAGACGCACAGTTCAGGACCCCCTACCCGAGATCTGCCGGTTTTGACACCTGCTTTCATTCAGAGTTCCACTGTGCCGTCACCGTAAGGCTTGATGGGTCCTTCAATCATCGGTAACGATGCGGTCCAGGGTGAGGTTTTCCTCCCCGGACAGGTCTTCATATTTGGCGGCTTCGCACTGCAGGCCAACTCGCTTGGCCATCTGGAGCAGATTGAGAGCTACGCCCCTGACCATTAGGTCAGGTTCGGAAACTTAAACTACACTGCCGACATCCGCGGAGACTTGATCTTCGACGGATTCGGGCCCATGTCAGGTGCGCCGCACAATCACGACGAGCATGACATAACTCTGCCGTCGAACAGTGTTCGGGAGATCACACCCGCAACCACTCCGGCCCTCAATCCGGAGCAAATCACGCCATCCGAGGACAGGGGGATAGACCCCGCCATGGAGGCCGCACTCTCAGTGGCGATGGAGCCGGATATTGACTTTAGCCCTTACGAGAGCCGTGTTGCCGAACCACTGGATTTGTCTCTGGCCACGGACTCCGAGCCGCCTACGTCCGTGCCTATCGAATCCGATTGGGCGCCGATCATGGAGTTCACCTCTGCGGATATCTTTAAGCACTCACCTTTCGGCGACGTCCTAAATTCATTAAGGTCTCTCTCCTTGTCAGGAGAATCTTGGCCAAACTATGTCCGGCTAGAATGGGATGCGGACGACAAAGAAATTCGCTCCCCACCCACCACCCACTTAGTAGCCACTATCGAAGATTTAACCGACATGCTCGACTTTGACTCCGAAGACATCGACGGTATGGACGACGATGCAGGAGACGAACAGGAACCACCGCCCAAAGGGCGCTGGACTGCCACCTCATCATATGATATATACATGGTGGACACCCCCAAAGAAGGCAATGGCGACGAGACAGCGGGGGGGGGGGGGGGGAACCCCTCCAAGAAGCAACCCAAGCACCGACATCAGCGGCGCCGCTTTAAGTCCCGTCATAGCAAAAGTACTGATACCGGCACAAGAGGCAATAACACTCCGGATAGTGCCGAAGACGACAACAATCCCCTCCAGCACGATTTAGAGCGGGAGGGTGAACAAGCTAGCCCTCCAGAGCGGGCAGCAGATAGAGAATCGGAGGAGGACAATTACATGCCTCTCTCCGAAGACGAGGTGTGCCTCGGCGATGAAGAATTTATCGTGCCCGAGGATCCCATCGAGCAGGAGCGCTTCAAGCGCCGACTTATAGCCACAGCAAATAGCTTGAAGAAAAAGCAACAACAGCTTTGAGCTGATCAAAGATTTGCTAGCAGACAGATGGACCAAAGTCCTTGCGGCCGAGGAATACGAACTCGAGCGCCCCTCCAAGAGTTACCCAAAGTGCGGGTCGCTACCCCGACTCGAGGAGGAAGCATTGAAACCTACATCACTAGTGTACGATGTGGCTGACCGGCCACCTCGTGACCGAGCCAGAGAGGCATTTCAGCTTGAAGTTCAGCCTGCACCCCGCCGCCACTCAAACAAAAACGCCAAGGCCCGGGGCAACACACGGGACCTGCGAGACGTATTGGAAAGCAGGGCAAAACATGCAAGGTCGATATATGGGTCACGGGGGCGCGCGCCAACGCGGGACAATGACCGTCACGCTGGATACACTAAAAGTAAATTCGACCAGGCCGAATACATTAGACAAGACTCATATGAACTGCGTCGTGATATAGCCCGGCACAGAGGCGCCGCACACCCCCTATTCTTCACTGATGAAGTTATGGATCATGAATTATCGGAGGGTTTTAAACCCGTAAATATCGAATCATATGATGGTACAACAGATCCCACTGTATGGATTGAGGATTTCCTCCTCCACATCCACATGGCTCGCGGTGATGATCTGCATGCCATCAAGTACCTCCCACTAAAACTCAAAGGACCAGCTCGGCATTGGCTGAATAGCTTGCCAGCAGACTCCGTCGGTAGTTGGGAGGATTTGGAAGACGCATTCCTTGACAACTTCCAGGGCACTTATGTGCGACCAACGGATGCTGATGACTTGAGCCATATAACACAGCAGCCAGGGGAATCGGCCAGGCAATTCTGGACACGGTTCCTAACTAAGAAAAACAAATTGTCAACTGTCCGGATGCAGAGGCCTTAGCGGCATTCAAGCATAACATCCGTGATGAGTGGCTCGCCCGGCACCTCGACCAGTAGAAGCCGAAGTCTATGGAAGCCCTCACGACAGTCATGACCCGCTTTTGCGCGGGCGAGGATAGCTGGCTAGCTCGCAGCAACAACACATCAAGGAATCCGTGCACTTCGGATACCAAAGATGCCAACGGTAGACCATGTCATAACAGGCACAAGCGCCACAACAACAGCGATAACGCCGATGATACGGCAGTCAATGCCGGATTCAGAGGCTCTAGATCCGGTCAGCGGAAAAGCCATTCAAAAGAAGTACTCCGGGCCCGTCCAGTTCGGATCGCCTACTTGATCGCTCGTGTCAAATCCACGGCACCCCCGATAAGCCAGCCAATCACACCAACAGAGAATGTTGGGTGTTCAAGCAGGCCGACAAGTTGAATGCCGAAAACAAGGACAAGGGGCTGCATAGTGATGATGATGAGGAGCCCCGGCTGCCGAACATGGGAGGACAGAAGAGGTCCCCCCCACAAGTGAAGACGGTGAACATGATATATGCAACCCACATTCCCAAGAGGGAACGTAAGTGTGCACTAAGGGACGTCTATGCGATGGAGCCCGTCGCCCCAAAGTTCAACCCATGGTCCTCTTGTCCGATCACCTTCGATCGCAGGGACCACCCCACTAGTATACGTCATTGCGGATCCGCCGCATTGGTCCTAAACCCCATCATCGACGAATTTCACCTCACTCGAGTCCTTATGGACAGCGGCAGCAGCCTGAACCTGCTCTATCAGGATACAGTGCACAAAATGGGTATAGATCCCTCGAGGATCAAACCCACCAAAACCGCCTTCAAAGGCGTCATCCCAGGTGTAGAGGCCCATTGCACGGGCTCAATCACACTGGAAGTAGTCTTCGGATCTCCAGACAACTTCTGAAGCGAGGAGTTAATCTTCGATATCGTCCCGTTCCGCAGTGGCTATCACGCACTGCTCGGGCGAACCACATTTGCAAAATTCAATGCGGTATCGCATTACACATACCTCAAGCTCAAGATGCCAGGACCTAGGGGGTCATAACAGTCAATGGAAACACAGAACGCTTGCTCAGCACAGAAGAGCACATTGTGGCCCTCGCAGCAGAAGCACAAAGCAGCCTTTTAAGGCAAACTGCCAATTCGGTGATACAGCCCCCGGACACCGTCAAGTGAGTCCGGAGTAACCCGCAACAGGATCGCCTGGCATGTTCAGAGCTCGCCTAGCAATTCGGCCCCCATCCCAGTCCCAGTCAAGCGACAAAATCCATGCTGCGCGTACATAATTACGCACTAAAAATACCATGGGCATAGGCGGGGGCACGATCAGGGCACGTCCTGCAATGCGGCTTAACCGCCCTAGGGGCTGCATACCTTTATCATTTTTTCTCTTTCAGGACCTTGCTCTCTGGAAGCCCTTTCCGGTAGTATGATTGCCGGACACATTATGGGAAGGAACAACCAAGGAGGCAAGAAGCTAAGACATACAAGGGAACCCCCAGGTGGTCTCTAATAACAATCGATATACCCGCTTTTTACTGCCCATACGCAGCTTGCCCTTGGATAGGACATGTCAAATAGTCCTATTTTTTGCTTATTGCACTACTTGTATCAGTATGCTTCGACGTATTATTTAAATAACAATGCATAGCATTAGTCTATTATTGCATTATCCATCCCTTTTTTCTTATATGTTCATTTACGACAACTTGCACCCATACATTCTGGTACGGTCAGTACGCCAGGGGCTTTCGTTTACCCCATAATACGGTGTGAGAAGTCCGAACACTTTCGACAGTGCGACACCCCAAACTTATAGCATTATATGCATCAGCTCCGAATCATGTCTTGGGTCAATAGTTGGGTTTGCCCGACTCCCATGTTTTGGTACCTTACGTTCCGCTATATCAGCTAAGGTAGCGCTGGGAGAACTACTGCGATTGTGTCCCTGTTCTTCCGGACGAGCACCTCAGTAGAGAAAGCCAAAAACTGACTATCATGATAAGGCGAGATCTGGTCGCTGTTCGAGAGGTCTCAAGTCCTTAAAGACTTTTTCCGCTTCAGGCGAGGAGTCGGCCTTGCCTGACTTAGGCGTATATAGCGCCCCAAATTCGGCCTTCCGAATACTAGGGGCTTAGCCAAAATCTAAAATTGTAGACTTCTATGGCTAAGTGAGAGTGATAAAGCCTTATAGTCCGATTGCCTGGTTCGTTGTGCTGAACACCTCCCTCGAAGGACCCAAAATTGGGATAAAGAGTGCTCACGTTTATCCCGAACACCCCAGTACTAGTTACATGGGGGAAAAAGCCGACGACTGGCCAACTCTCAGATTTTATAAACGGCCGCACAGAAGTTAATATTTTAAATTCAAAAAGCGTTGCATAGCGCAAAATGAACTCGTTTCACATTAGAGGATCACATGAGCACGTTCATTCAAAAATTACATCTCTAGCACATTCCTCCGCCACAAGGCGGGAACCCTTCAGGACACTGTCATAATACATTTCGTGGCAGCGATGCTCCTTGCCCTTTGGCGGCCCCTCCATCACCAGCTTTACGCCGTCCAGCTTCGCCCAGTGCACCTTCGCCTGGGCAAAAGCCCTGCGCACACCCTCGATGCAGACGGACCGCTTTATGACTTCAAGCCGTGGACAGGCATCCACAAGCCGCCTCACCAGTCCGAAGTAGCTGTTAGGCAGGGGATCGCCAGGCCACATCCGGACTATAAGACCCTTCATGGCCTGTTCGACCGCCTTGTGAAGCTCGACCAGTTGCTTCAGCTGGTCGCTCAAGGGCATTGGGTGTTCGGTCCCAGTATACTGAGACCAGAACAAATTTCCCATCGAGCTCCCCTCCTCAGCTCGGTAAAACTCCGTGGCATCCAGTACACTGCGGGGAAGATCTGTGAATGCTCCTGGAGAGCGCCGAACTCAGGTAAGTAAAAGGAAAGTTTCCTTCACACGCTTGCTTTACATAATGAATGCCTTACCCGCTGCTATCTTCTTCACCGCATCAATCTCCTGCTGGGCCTTGTGGGCTTCAGCCTTGGCGCTCCGTGCGCTTTCGGGCACCTTCGCAAGCTCAGACTCTCGCATCTTAGAGTCAAGCTCCAAGGACTCGTGTTTTTTGGCGAGAGCCTCGAGCTCTTGCTGCACCTCGCCTACCCGGGCTTCCTGCTTTTCCCGCTCAATGCGCTCCTTGGCCGCTTTGTCTTCGGCCTCGGACAGTGCCTTCTTCAGGGTCGCCACCTCGGTCGTGGCCCCTGGCAAATTCATGGTGATCCTGTTACTTTACAACCGAATTTCTTTTTAATATATAGACAAGGTATCGCTTACCTTTGCTCTTCTTGAGCTGCCTCTTGGTAAGGCCGAGCTCTTCCTCGGACCGCTCAAGGTCTTGCTTCAGTGCAGTGACCTCCACAGTACGTGCGGCAGTGGCGAGTAGTGAAGCCTGCATATGCACATAGACATATTCTGATTGGACTCCTGAGTCATTATTTGATCCTCTATTCGGTCTTTCTTCGCGAACGCCAAACAGAGCATCAGGGGCTACTGTCTATGTGGTAATATTTTCCTATATTTTGATTGCTTACCTGAAAGCCTGTTAGGAGGCTGGCACAAGCTTCGGTTAGTCCGTTTTTCGCGGACTGAACTTTCTCGATCACCGCACTCATGATAGTGCGGTGCTCTTCATTGATGGAAGCGCCGCGAAGCGCTTCCAGCAAGTTTTCCGGTGCCTCTGAATGGACAGAGGCCACCGACACGGGCGGCTTGCCCCTCTTAATGGGGGGTCGCCCGTAGGAGTCCGGAACCATCGAAGGTTCCGACGCAATGTTCGGCTGGGGGCCGAACTTGGAGCCCGTGGGAGTCTTGCTCCCTTTGTGCCAAGGGTCCGGAAGGTCGCCCCGAGGCGCCCCCAGGACTACCTACCCTCGGCTCAGTGCCTTTTGAGAAAACACCTCGACGTTGTCCGTAGGGCAAGGGGTGGAGGCGGTCGGAAGTGAATCGCTATTCATATCTGATGAGTCCAAAGAACCGTCCGACGAAGATACGTCGAGACGGGCTCGGGACGGACTACATAATCATATTCGGTGTAAGGAGAAGCAGTGCAATAAAACATACCATGAATTACTATGGTTTCTGGATACTTACGACTTCGCCAGGGGCTTGTCCCTGGGTAACCACTTGTCGTCGCTATAGGCGGCTGTCGTGGCGCAGTCCGGAAGGAGGGTCCTTCCCTTCTTGGACCCTTCGGCCTCCCCGGTTGGGGCGGCATTCCTTTTCTTGTCTCCCCCGACTGGGGGGAGAACTTTCCTCTTCCTCCTCCTCGTTTTCGTGGGAGGAGTGTGTTGGAGATATGCCCTAGAGGCAATCATGTATGATGATATTTCCTATGTGTTTATGAATAAAGATAGTCCTTGGACATTAACAATGAAGTGTATCAGCAAGTACGTGACTTGTTTGTGGGACTATGCATTATATGATGACTGTCCTAAAAGGTCCCTAATCGAAAGGGCTGTGTGGACGCGCAGCCAACTAGACTAGCATATGACACGGTCGATGGCTTGGTCTCACTAGCCATGGAGCATTGGATGCTAACCGGATAATATGGACTTGGAAGGATCTGGTCAGATTCGACGTAGTCGGATCCGAGTCAAGATAAGGTCCGAGTCGGACAGACCCAACTGTGAGACGCAGCGATATGTCATCTATGAGTCTCTAGTACAACAAATGGTCTATGTCCTAAGACTTGAGCTGACGCATGTACTCAGGATGGTGACAGACTTGCTTTGGGCCGACCAAATGCTATTCCATAACTGGGTAGTTATAAAGATAGGTTTCGGGTTTGTCCAGAACCATGCTGCGAGACATGGTCGAGCAAGATGGGATTTGCCCCTCCGATCAGGAGAGATGTACTCTAGGCCCCTCGTGTGATCCGACCAGGATAAGCATGGCCATGCGACAAGGATTATGAGATAATCCGGTTTGTGGTCGGCATCACTGGAACGAGAAAGAGGTCGGGCTAGCACAAGGATGACAGACTCGCCTTGAGCTCGACAACATATATCGTGTGGTAAAAGGAATGGAAGTGTGATGTACAAGTTTGCTAACCAGCTTCATAGTCTGCTTGGTGTTCGGCATGCCTTGCTAGAGGCCGCTACCAACCATGCAGTTCGGAGGTGATCCGAACTGCGACCAAGCCGACTTGAACCTAAGGGGTCGCGCACTTAAGGGAAGGAACCTACGAGTTCAGATCCGAGGACACTGGTAAGATGTGATCCGAACTGTATTCGGATTGTGGCCGAGTAGACTTATGGGCTTTAGGGTCCGTGCGAGGCCCAAGTGTTGAGCCCGCGACGGACGCCTATATATAGTGGAGGTGCCACACACTCACGCGGTTGATCGCTTCGGTGCTGTCACTAGGGTTTGCATGTGTTGCGAACAGACACCTCCACTTGCCGCCGGTTGTGTGATCGGACCTAGCAATCTGCCGCACGACGTTCCTCCTGCACGCGCGGATACCGTTAGAGGCGGTGCACTTGCACCGCTCCGGTGAACATGTACGTGGGAACCGACCACTGGTTGTACGAAGGAGATCAGACGAGGAGGAGACCATCCACGCGAACGCGCTGCCCCAACTCTTCTCTCGCTGCACGGCATTGTGCATCTAGTGATAACGAAATGTGATCCATCTCCCGTAGCATGTTCCTGGTTGTTCTGCACGTAGGAAATTTTAATTTGCAGTCGACGCACCCTACCGTAGATACCAACAGAGTGCGCTTCGGAGTTATCAGACGATGAGTTTGATATAACCTTGCGCCGGAGACCCTTTCGGGTCCCTGTGGCCTTCTTCTTGGCCTTCTTCACCGGCACCTCATAAGGCGCCGGAACCAGCATCTCCGTTAGGAGAGCATTTGCAGGATCTTCAGGCAGGGGGGCTGGGTAATCAATCTGCTCCATTGTCTCTACCCAGTCTTGTTAATGGCATGGAAGCTTAGATCCCGCACATGATTAAATTGGGGCAAATAAAAATCCTGTGAGATATAAAAAATTACCGGATTGGCATGGCGCTTTGCGCTGACTCCGCGTTCCTCGGTAAGGGGAGGAGGTACCTTGGCGCCCTTGAATAGCACCTTCCAAACGTCCTTGTGCATCGTGTCGAAGAGCTCTCGCAGCGTCTGGTGCTTGGCCGGGTCGAACTCCCACAAATTGAATACCCGTGGTTGACACAGGAGGATCCGGCGAAAGAGCATAACCTGGACCACATTGATGAGCTTGATTTTCTTGCTCATCATGTTCTTGATGCAGGTCTGGAGCCCGGTCAGCTCTACCGGGGAACCCCAGGACAGGCCCTTCTCTTTCTAGGAAGTGAGCCACGTGGGGATTCCGGATCGAAGTTTGGGGGCTGTCGCCCAGTTGGTTTCGCGCGGCTCGATGATGTAGAACCACCCCGATTGCCACCCCTTTATGGTCTCCACATAGGAGCCTTCGAGCCAGGTGACGTTAGGCATTTTTCCCACCATGGCGCCTCCGCACTCTGCTTGCTGGCCAACCACCACCTTCGGTTTAACATTGAAGGTCTTCAGCCACAGGCCGAAGTGGGGCCTGATGCGGAGGAAGGCCTCGCACACGACGATAAAAGCCGAGATGTTGAGGATGAAATTGGGGGCCAGATCATGAAAATCCAGCCCATAGTAGAACATGAGCCCGCGGACAAACGGGTGAAGGGGAAATCCCAGTCCGCGGACAAAGTGGGTAAGGAAAACTACCCTCTCATGGGGTTCGGGCGTAGGGATGATCTGCCCCGCATCTGGCAGCCGGTGTGCGATGTCCATGGCCAGATATCCGGCTTCCCGTAGCTTTGTGATGTTCTCCTCCGTGACGAAGGAGACCATCCACTTGCCTCCCGCTCCGGACATGCTTGGAGTGGTTTAAGGAGAAAGACGCGAACTTGGGCGCTGGAGCTCGAGTGTGCGAGAATGGATAAGCAAGGAGGAAGAAGGCGTGGGTAAGAAGGGTGAATCTTTGTCCCTTTATAAGGGCGGAGGAGACGATGTGCCTCCCCACTTACCTGGTAAAATTGCTTATTCCCCGAACGCCGTAATTGATGGCGCGGTTGGGTTACCCATACCCGTATTGATGAGAATCCCGTGATAAGGGGACACGATCTCTGCTTCGACAAGACGTGTCAAGAAAACCACCTCGCGATATGTGCAGTGCTAGTTGAGAAAAACGGTTCGAATAATGAACGGGCCATGGCATGATGTCATGTTGCTAAATGTGTCAGCAGATTGGACTTGTGGAAATATTATTCTCTCTATGGTGGTATGTGGAACTTGTTTTGCAGAGCCAGACACTATCCTTGTGTTCAAAATCTTCTATGGGGTATTTGGAGGAAGAACCCGCCTTGCAATGCCGAAGACAAATCTGCGCGCCGGACTCATCGTCATTGAAGCCTGGTTCAGGGGCTACCGAGGGAGTCCTAGATTAGGGGGTCTCCGGACAGCCGGACTATATCCTTTGGCCGGACTGTTGGACTATGAAGATACAAGATTGAAGACTTCGTCCTGTGTCTGGATGAGACTCTCCTTGGTGTGGAAGGCAAGCTTGGCAATACAGATATGTAGATCTTTTTCCTTGTAACCGACTCTGTGTAACCCTAGCCCCCTCTGGTGTCTATATAAACTGGAGGGTTTAGTCCGTAGGACAACAAGAATCATACCATAGGCTAGCTTCTAGGGTTTAGCCTCTACGATCTCGTGGTAGATCAACTCTTGTAATACTCATATCATCAAGATCAATCAAGCAGGAAGTAGGGTATTACCTCCATCGAGAGGGCCCGAACCTGGGTAAACATCGTGTCCCCCGCCTCATGTTACCATCCGCCTTAGACGCACAGTTCGGGACCCCCTACCCGAGATCCGCCGGTTTTGACACCGACACACATCATGTGAAGAAGCATAAACTTAGGCTCAACTGAGGCTAACCGATAGTTGTTGATGAAGAAAAGTGGGATGCCTATCTGGGCATCCCCAAGGTTAGATGTTTGATACTTCTTGGAATATTAACTTGGGATGCCCAAGCTTGAGCTCTTGTGTCTTCTTCATTCTTCTCATAACACGGTCTCCCTAATTCTTAAAAACTTCATCCACACAAAACTCAACGAGAACTCATATGATATGTTAGTATAAATCAATGCAACACCTCATCATTCTCCACTGTAGAAAATCACTAAAATTATTATTCAACGCAGACTAAATGCCTCTGCATATTTAATAGTCATATCCTTAAATAGAATCATTAAACAAGCAAACATATGCAAACAATGTAACCATAACAACAATCTGTCAAAACAATACAGTCTATGAAGAATGCATGAATATCAATACTTATTTAACTCCAAAAATTCTAAATATTTACCATACTGTAGAAAATTTATCAGAGCTTATTTTGCAAAAAGTTTAACATTTTATCACATTCTGACTTTTCTCGGGAATTTTTGCAACAGCGATAAACTTTTTGTTTTGAAACAGCAACATGTAGACTTGCAAAATAAGCATGGTAACAGCTATCATTGACATTTTTATTGAAAAGAAAGATGCAAAACATTATTATAAATAAGAGCAAGCAAATACTAACAAAATAAAATGACGCTCCAACCAAAACTCATATCATGTGATGAATGAAAATATAGCCTCAAGTAAGATTACTGATAATGTTGGAGACGAAAGAGGAGATGCCTTCCGGGGCATCCCCAAGCTTAGTTGCATGGATATTCCTTGAATATTACCATGGGGTGCCCTGGGAATCCCCAAGCTTAGGGCCTTGTCGCTCCTTATTCTTCTCATATCGATGTCTCACCCAAAACTTGAAAACTTCAATCAGACAAAACTTATCGAAACTTCGTGAGATAGGTTAGTATGATAAAGAGCAAACCATTTCACTTTGGTACTGTCAAAGAGAAGATTCATAATTGTTTCCACACACTACCTACTGTACCCTATCATTTCTACAATTTATATTGAGCAATATAAGCCATAAAAACTAGAAAACAAACAAACTATGCATTGAAAACAGAATCTGTCAAAAACAGAACAGTCTGTAATGATCTGAACAAAAGCCATACTTATGCTACTCCAAAAATTCTGAAAAAAATAGTAAAACCTTCGAAATATGTATACCAATATTGTGCAAAAAGAATCAAGATTCTATCACGCTTCTGTAAAAAATGAAAATTATTTTACTGGGCGCAAAACTTTCTGTTTTTCAGCAGGAACAAATCAACTATAACCATAGAACATCCCAAAGGTCTTAGTTGGCACTTTATTGAAATAAAAGCTTTAAACATGATTAATACAGTAGCCTAATCATGTGAACACACAAAAACATTAGGGGTAAATGCTGGGTTGTCTCCCAACGAGTGCTTCTCTTTAATGCCCTTTTAGCTAGACATGATGATTTCAATGATGCTCATTTGAAAGATAATAATTGGAACATAACAGGAGCATCATGAAGCATATGACTAGAACATTTAAGCCTAATGCACTACCTATGCATAGGGATTTTGTGAGGAAACAACTTATGGGAACAAGAATCAACTAGCATAGGAAGGTAAACAAGCATAACTTCAAGATTTTCAACACATAGAGAGGAAACTTGATATTGTTGAAATATGTAAAAGCATATATTCCTATCTCATAATAATTTTCAGTAGCACCATGAATGAATTCAACAATATAACCATAACATAAAGCATTATTTTCATGATCCACAAGCATAGAAATTTTATTACTCTCCACATAAGCAAATTTATTCTCATGAATAATAGTTGGAGCAAACTCAACAAAATAACTATCATGTGATTGAAAATTAAAATCATGATGACAAGTTTCATGGTTATCATTATTTTTTATAGCATACATGTCATCACCATAATCATCATAGATAGGATGCATGCTTTCATCATAATAAATTTTCTCATCAAAACTTGGGGGACTAAAAATATCATCTTCATCAAACATAGCATCCCCAAGCTTATGGCTTTGCATATCGTTAGCATCATGGATATTCAAAGAGTTCATACCAACAACATTGCAATCATGCTCACTATTCAAAGATTTTTTGTCAAACATTTTATAGAATTCTTCTTCTATCAATTGAGCACAGTTTTCCTTTCCATCATTTTCACGAAAGACATTATAAAGATGAATAATATGATGCAACCTCAGTTCCATTTTTTTGTACTTTTATTTTTTTAAACCAAACTAGTGATAAAACAAGAAACTAAAAGATTCAATTGCAAGATCTAAATATATACCTTCAAGCACTCACATCCCCGGCAACGCTGCCAGAAAAGAGCTTGATGTCTACTACGCAACTTTATTCTTGCAGAGTTTTGTAGGACAATAGCAATTTTCCCTCAAGTGGATAACCTAAGGTTTATCAATCCGTGGGAGGTGTAGGATTAAGATGGTCTCTATCAAACAACCCCGCAACCAAATAACAAAGAGTCTCTTGTGTCCCCAACACACCAAATACAATGGTAATTTGTATAGGTGTCACACCCTAGCTAGTTCATGCATTAGAGTGATGGCATCATGTTTAAATTTCCCAGAAATATGAAATGGGGATAACAGAACCCCCAGCACCCCCCTTAAACCAACTAGGGTTTACTAAAATTGTTCTCAATGAACCCAAAATGCCCTTCACAAAATGTTCATCATTTCTGGTTTGGGCTAAAACCCCTGGCAAAAATGGTGCACTCTTTTCTAGGACATTCTGGATTCATTGGATTAATTCATAAGTATTTGAATGTGGGCATTTAAATGCTATAAAATATTTTAAATGCCCAAATAATTCTGGATTTAAGTGAGGGTTGTTAGGAATAATCCCAACAGAGCCCACAATTATTTTTAGGATTTTTGGAAACATTTTAGTATTGCTAATAAAGCCCTAAAGTTATAGAATAAATGAAAAAGGAAAACAGAAAGCAGAAAGAGAAAGGCTTACCTGGCGCCCACTTAGCAGGCCCACCTGCCAGCCTAGCCTAGCCACCACTCTAGAGAGCTGCTTGGCTTGGCTAGGCAGGCAGGCAGGTGCTCGACGCTGGTGTCTGCGCGCACCACGCAGCTGCCCGCCGCCCTGCTTCCTCCCCTCGCAGTGCTGCCACCCTGGATCGGTCACACACCTCTCCCCCGAGCTCGCAGACAGGCCTCTCTCTCCCCAGCTCCTCTCCCTCGCTCCCCCGAAGCCATGGCCGACGCAGCCGCCGCCGTCTTGCCGCCGTAGCCGTAGCCACCATCGTCCCCGTGTCACCCCACCGTGCCCACAAGCTCCGCAGCATCTCCCTCGACCTCCTCGACGAGCCACGAGGCCTCGGACGCACTGCAATGCTGCCATCGCTGCCGTTCCCCTCGTCGGCCACCAGAGATCGTCGCCGACGATTCGCTGCCTCCCAAGCTTCACCGAGCCCGCTTCGACGCCCGCTGCACTCGCCGTGAGCTCCTCTCTCTTCTTCCCCTAGCCACGTCGCTTGAGCTGCCCTCTAACCCCGTTGGCCATCACGTCCGAGAGCTCGGCTCTGCCGGCCATGTTGCCACCGTGGCCACAGACGCTTAAGCTTGAATCCGAGCGCGTCACCGCACTCACCACGTCCCTAGGAGCCCAAGGCACCACTCCACGCTCCTCGCCGTGCCCCATAGCTTCGGGTTCATCTTCACCCGAGCTCCGGCGACCGCCAAGGTCGTTGCCGGCGTCATTCCCGGCCTCCCCGAGCTCCACTTCCACCACCAAACGACGCGGCTCGCTCCCCGCGTCACGTAGCGGCTCTCCACCGTCGATTTGGTCGCCGGAGACGCAAACCCGAGCCCCTCCGCCGCATCTGGCCTCGCCGGCGGCTAAACGCCGGCGGGTTTGACCCGTGGACTTGACTGGGTGGGCCAGGTTGACTTCCCCCCTGAGCCTATGACAGGTGGGGCCAGCCTGTTAATTAGATTAGGATTAGTGCTAACTAAATTTAGTTAGTTTAGGTCACTGACATGCGGGCCCAGGCCCCACTAACAGTTAGTTAGTACTAACTTAATTCTGTTAGTTAGCTGAGACACTGACAGATGGGGCCCACCAGTCAGGTTTGACCTGGACTGGCGCCTTTGACTCGCTGACATCATAGTGATGCAGTGCTGACGCAATTATTCATTTTCTGGATTTATTCTTATATAGGAAATTCCAGAAAATAGCCAAAACTTCCAAAAATCATAGAAAATCAACCATAGCTCCAAATCCAACAAGTTATATATGAAAAATGATCAGAAAAATTCAATATTTCCATCTGTAATGGTTTCATGCATGAAAAAACACATTAACCTTGCTGTTTAGGTGAAACAAGCTAATACACTTATTATGCATAAGAACTTTAACTTTCATTTGAATCTTCAACTTGTTTCACATTGCATTAGGCAGGACACATCATTTTGCCATGTCATAGCATGCATCATATTGTTTCATATTGTCATGTGTTGATTATGTTCTGTGTGTCCTTCGTGGTAGGTTCTGCCTCCGAGGATATCTCTGAGTATCCAACTGAAGGGCAGTACCCTACTACCACTCCATCAGGCAAGCAGCCCCATTGATCATATTGATACAATCCCATGTTCTCGCCTCTGCTCTCATTTACTGCATTAAGGCTACAATGTTTCAAACTTTTGTGTGCTATGGTAGTTGAACCCTTATCCTCTGCATGACCTGTCATTGCCACAGTAACTAGATGAAACCCACTAGCATGTGTAGGAGTTGATTGAGCCATGTTTGTGTTTCCTACCTTGCTATGCCTGCTATGCTTAGAGTTGTGTCAGGTCTGGTTCATCTGGGCGATGGGCTAGAGTGAAATATTATGTTGGTAATGTGAGAGATGTGTTGAACATGATTTGGTAAAGGTATCGATGAGAGGCCATGTAGGAGTACATGGTGGGTTGTTTCATTGAGGCTGTCCCTAAGAACTGAGATCTGTATGTGTGATTTTAAGAATCAGCTACTACCATGCATTGGGATCCTTAATTGACCCTCCCGGCTTCTTAATCACCCTAGTACTCTGTCCAGGAGTTGCAACTAGTTTCTGGTGTTTGTAGGTTATGTGTTGGCGGCCGTGCGTAGCACTGACCCTAGGGGTGGGCTATGATGCGGTAGATACACCATGGCACGGTGTACCAAGTCACCCGTTTGGCGTCTCGGAAACCCTGTTCACATTGTTTGGGGCCGTATGTGGAAACCTCAGCTGGACTCCCTGCGGAAGGAACCTGGATAGGCGATAAACTTGGACTAGAGACTTGAGTGTTTAGGTAGGCCGTGGCCAACACCCTCGTTGGGCTTCCGCTTGAAGGTTGCCGAGTACATGCCGTGTAAATGACGGTAAGTGGTGAGAGCATGTATGAAGAAGTACACCCCTTCAGGGTTAACATCATCTATTCGAATAGCCGCGTCCGCGATAAAGGACTACTTGGTTGCCTATACAGTTCATAGACAAGTTAATGGTTACTACTAAAAGACTCAAGATAAGTGTGAGTATCGAGGGTGGCTCTCTCGTAGGATGACGAGGGAGGATCCCCGGTGGAGTATTGTGTTGGTGATTAGTGGACTCGTGTGCGAAAACTATTTTACTAGTGGTGTCTCGTAGGATAGCTTTGCCAAGAGTCAAAGCTGGCTTGCTGCAATAACTCCACCACCTTCTTGAGAATGAGCATGTATAGTAGGTTCTGTTGTAAGACTTGCTGAGTACCTTTGTACTCGTGTTTGCTTAATTACTGTTTTCAGACGACAACACCGCCCCCTCCGATGGGTTTTATGTAGGCCTCGACGTTGATGAGTGACTTGCCACCCAGGTGGTGATCCTGGCCATGGAGGGCCCTATGTAGATAGACAGGCTTCGAGAAGCCTTCTTTCTTTCTAGTGTCTGTACTCAGACTATTTGCTTCCGCATGTGCTTGTATGGTTGTATGACTTGAGTGTCGGGTCATGTGACCCCTACCTGTATGAACATGTCATGTATGGCTCTCTGGAGCCTTTAAATAAAGTACTTGAGTTGTAGAGTTTTGTTGTGATGCCATGTTGTATTTGCACATATCGAGCATATTGTGTGTATGATTGAAATGCTTGGTATGTGTGGGATCCGACAATCTAGTTGTTTATCCTTGGCAGCATCTCTTATGCGGAAATGTAGTATAGTGCTCCTTGAGCCATAGTAGTCCGCTACAGCCCGGTTCACCGGAGTCCTGCTAGCCCATCACTACTGCTCAGGACACTTGACTGGCCGGCATGTGTTTCACTTCGCTCCTATGTCTGTCCCTTCGGGGAAATGTCACGCGGTGACTTCCGGAGTCCTGCCTAGCCTGCTACAGCATAGGTTCCCCGGAGTCCTGTTAGCCTAGTGCTACAGCCCGGATTCACTCGCTGATGACCGACATGCTCGATGTGATTCATGTATGCCTGTCTCCATAGGTCTGTGCCGCTTTGGGTTCACGACTAGCCATGTCGGCCCGGGTTCTCTGTCATATGGATGCTAGCGACACTATCATATACGTGAGCCAAAAGGCGCAAACAGTCCTGGGCCATGGTAAGGCGACACCCGTGGGAATACCGTGCGTGAGGCCGCAATGTGATATGAGGTGTTACCGAATAGATCGATGTGACTTGGAATCGGGGTCCTGACAATAGGTGCACTAGTTCGGCGAAGAGATGGTGATACAAGTGTAATATGGATAGTAGATATTGATTTTTGTAATAGGAACAATAAAAACAGCAAGGTAGCATTTGATAAAATGGAGCACAAACGGTATTGCAATGCTTGAAAATGAGGCCTAGGGTCCGTACTTTCGCTAGTGCATTCTCTCAACAAATGCTTATCTAATTGGATTATATAACCATCCCTCAATGTGCAACGAAGAATCACTCCAAAGTTCTTATCCAGTGGAGAACATAAGAAGAAATTGTTTGTAGCTATTCTTTCCGATCGATCTATCCAAGAGTCCGTACTAAAATAACACCAAGTTATTCTTTCCGATCGATCTATCAAGAGCTCATACTAAAATAATGCGGAGTTATTCTTTCCGATCGATCTATCAAGAGTTCATACTAAAATAACACCAAAGCAAATTCAGATTCATAAAACTCAATCCAACACAAAGAACCTCAAAGAGTGCCCCAAGATTTCTACCGGAGAAACAAAGACGAGAACGTGCATCGATTACCCCAATGTCACCTCAGGAATCCGCGAGTTGAGTGCCAAAACATATATCAAGTGAATCAAAATAATACCCCATTGTCACCACGGGTATTCATATGCAAGACATACATCAAGTGCTCTCAAATCCATAACAGTATTGAATCCGATAAAACGAAATCTCAAAGGAAAAATAAATTCATCACAACAAAGTAGAGAGGGGAAAACACCATATGATCCGACTATATTAACAAAACACACGATACATCAAGATCATGACATTTCGAGAACACGAGAGAGAGAGAGAGATTAAACACATAGCTACGGGTACAAACCGTCAGCCACGAGGGTGGACTACTCCCTCCTCATCATGGTGGCCACCGGGATGATGAAGATGGCCACTGGTGATGATTTCCCCCTCCAGCACGATGCTGGAACGGGGTCTAGATTGTTTTTTCATGGAAACAGAGGCTTGCGGCGGCGAAACTTCTGATCTAGGGTTATCCCCAGGGTTTTTGGAATATTTAGGAATTTATAGGGAAAAGAGGCGGTGCAGGAGGCCACCGAGGTGGGCACAACCCACCAGGGAGCGCCTGGGCCCCCAGGCATGCCCAGGTGGGTTGTGCCCCCCTCAGGGCACCCCTCTGGTGTTGGGGAACGCAATAATTTCAAAATTTTCCTACGCACACGCAAGATCTATCATGGTGATGCATAGCAACGAGAGGGGAAGAGTGTTGTCCACGTACCCTCGTAGACCATAAGAGGAAGCGTTATGAAAACGCGGTTGATGTAGTTGTATGTCTTCACGATCCGACCGATCCTAGTACCGAAAGTATGGCACCTCCGCGATCTGCACATGTTTGGCTCGGTAACGTCCCACGAGCTCTTGATCCAGCTGAGTGTCGAGGGAGAGCTTCGTCAGCACGATGGCGTGATGACGGTGATGATGAAGCTACCGACGCAGGGTTTATCCTAAGCACTACGATGGTATGACCGAGGTGGATTATGGTAGACGCGGGCACCGCACACGGTTAAGGGATCAATGATCAACTTGTGTGTCCTAGGGTGCCCCCTGCCCCCATATATAAAGGAGCAAAGGGGGAGGCCGGCTGGCCCTTGGGGGCGCACCAGGAGAGGAGGAGTTCTCCTAGTAGGAGTAGGACTCCCCTTTCCTAGTCCTACTAGGAGGAGGAAGGGGGGAAGGAAGGAGAGGGAGAGGAGAGAAGGAAAGGGGGCGCCGCCCCCCCTTCCCTAGTCCAATTTGGACTAGAGGGGGAGGGGTGCGTGGCCCTGCCTTGGCCGGCCCTCTCTCTCTCCACTAAGGCCCATGTTGGCCCATTAGTCCCCCTGGGGGTTCCGATAACCCCCCGGCACTCCGATAATTATTCGATGACCCCCAGAACTCATCCGGTGTCCGAATATAGTCATCCAATATATCAATCTTTATGTCTCGACTATTTTGAGACTCCTCGTCATGTCCGTGATCACATCTGGGACTCCGAAATATCTTTGGTACATCAAAACACATAAACTCATAATATCGACCGTCACCGAACGTTAAGCGTGTGGACCCTACGGGTTCGAGAACTATGTAGACATGACCGATACATGTCTCCGTTCAATAACCAATAGCGGAACCTAGATGTTCATATTGGCTCCCACATATTCTACAAAGATCTTTATCGGTCAAACCGCATAACGATATACGTTATTCCCTTTGTCATCGGTATGTTACTTGCCCGAGATTCGATCGTCGGTATCTCAATACCTAGTTTAATCTCGTTACCGGCAAGTCTCTTTACTCGTTTTTTAATGCATCATCCCATAAATAACTCATTAGTCACATTGCTTGCAAGGCTTATAGTGATGTGCATTACCGAGAGGGCCCAGAGATACCTCTCCGATACTGGGAGTGACAAATCCTAATCTCGATCTATGCCAACTCAACAAACACCATCGGAGACACTTGTAGAGCATCTTTATAGTCACCAAGTTACGTTGTGAAGTTTGATAGCACACTAAGTGTTCCTCCGGTATTCGGGAGTTGGATGATCTCATAGTCATAGGAACATGTATAAGTTATGGAGAAAGCAATAGCAACAAATTAAACGATCATCGTGCTAAGCTAACGGATGGGTCAAGTCAATCACATCATTCTATAATGATGTGATCCTATTAATCAAATGACAACTCATGTCTATGTTTAGGAAACATAACCATCATTGATTCAACGAGCTAGTCAAGTAGAGGCATACTAGTGACACTCTGTTTGTCTATGTATTCACACATGTACTAAGTTTCCGGTTAATACAATTCTAGCATGAATAATGAACATTTATCATGATATAAGGAAATATAGATAACAACTTTATTATTGCCTCTAGGACATATTTCCTTCAGTCTCCCACTTGCACTAGAGTTAATAATCAAGATTGCATTGTAATGATTCTAATACCCATGGAGTCTTGGTGCTGATCATGTTTTGCTCGTGAGAGAGGCTTAGTCAACGGGTCTGCAACATTCAGATCCATATGTACCTTGAAAATCTCTATGTCTCCCTCCTTGACTTGATCATGGATGGAATTGAAGCGTCTCTTGATGTGCTTGGTTCTTTTGTGAAATCTGGATTCCTTTGCCAAGGCAATTGCACCAGTGTAGTCACAAAATATTTTCATTGGACCCGATGCACTAGGTATGACACCTAGATCGGATATGAAATCCTTCATCCATACTCCTTCATTTGCTGCTTCCGAGGCAGCTATGTACTCCGCTTCACACATAGATCCTGCCACTACGCTTTGCTTGGAACTGCACCAACTGCCAGCTCCACCATTAAATAAAAACATGTATCCGGTTTGTGACTTAGAGTCATCCGGATCAGTGTCAAAGCTTGCATTGACGTAACCGTTTATGACGGGCTCTTTGTCACCTCCATATACGAGAAACATATCCTTAGTCCTTTTCAGGTATTTCAGGATCTTCTTGACTGTTGTCTAGTGATCCACTCCTGGATTACTTTGGTACCTCCCTGCTAAACTAATAGCAAGGCACACATCAGGTCTGGTACACAGCATTGCATACATGATAGAACCTATGGCTGAAGCATAGGGAATGACTTTCATTTTCTCTCTATCTTATGTAGTGGTACGGCATTGAGTCTGACTCCACTTCACACCTTGTAACATAGGCAAGAACCCTTTCTTTGCCTGATCCATTTTGAACTTCTTCAAAACTTTATCAAGGTATGTGCTTTGTGAAAGTCCAGTTAAGCATCTTGATCTATCTCTATAGATCTTGATGCCCAATATATAAGCAGCTTCACCGAGGTCTTTCATTGAAAAATTCTTATTCAAGTATCCTTTTATGCTATTCAGAAATTTAGTATCATTTCCGATCAACAATATGTCATCTACATATAATATCAGAAATGCTACAGAGCTCCCACTCACTTTCTTGTAAATAAAGGCTTCTCCAAAAGTCTGTATAAAACCATATGCTTTGATCACACTATCAAAGTGTATATTCCAACTCCGAGAGGCTTGCACCAGTCCATAAATGGATCGCTGGAGCTTGCACACTTTGTTAGCACCTTTTGGATCGACAAAACCTTCTGGTTGCATCATATACAACTCTTCTTTAAGATATCCATTAAGGAATGTGACATCCATTTGCCAAATTTCATAATCATAAAAGCGGCAATTGCTAACATGATTCGGACAGACTTAAACATCACTACGGGTGAGAAGGTCTCATCGTAGTCAACTCCTTGAACTTGTCGAAAACCTTTTGCAACAAGTTGAGCTTTGTAGACAGTAACATTACCGCCAGCGTCAGTCTTCTTCTTGAAGACAGTAACATTATCTATGGTCTGCCGATCATCGGGCAAGTCAACCAAAGTTCACACTTTGTTCTCATAGATGGATCCCATCTCAGGTTTCATGGCCTCAAGCCATTTTGCGGAATCCGGGCTCATCATCGCTTCCTCATAGTTCATAGGCTCGTCATGGTCAAGTAACATGACCTCCAGAACATCATTGCCGTACCACTCTAGTGTGGATCTTACTTTGGTTGACCTACGAGGTTCGGTAGTAACTTGATCAGAAGTTTCATGATCATCATCATTAGCTTCCTCACTTACTGGTGTAGGAATCACTGGAACTGATTTCAGTGATGAACTACTTTCCAATAAGGGAGCAGGTACAATTATCTCATCAAGTTCTACTTTCCTCCCACTCACTTCTTTCGAGAGAACTCCTTCTCTAGAAAGGATCCATTCTTAGCAACGAATATCTTGCCTTCGGATCTGTGATAGAAGGTGTACCCAATGGTCTCCTTTGGGTATCCTATGAAGACACATTTCTCGGATTTGGGTTTGAGCTTACCAGGTTGAAGCTTTTTCACATAAGCATCGCAGCCCCAAACTTTAAGAAACAACAACTTGGGTTTCTTGCCAAACCACTGTTCATAAGGTGTCGTCTCAACGGATTTAGATGGTGCCCTATTTAATGTGAATGCAGCTATCTCTAAAGCATAACCCCAAAACGATAGCGGTAAATCAGTAAGAGACATCATAGATCGCACCATATCTAGTAAAGTATGATTACGACGTTCGGACACACCATTACGCTGTGGTGTTCCGGGTGGCGTGAGTTGCGAAACTATTCCGCATTTTTCAAATGAAGACCAAACTCGTAACTCAAATATTCTCCTCCATGATCAGATCGTAGAAACTTTATTTTCTTGTTACGATGATTTTCCACTTCACTCTGAAATTCTTTGAACTTTTCAAATGTTTCAGACTTATGTTTCACCAAGTAGATATACCCATATCTGCTCAAATCATCTGTGAAGGTGAGATAATAAAGATATCCGCCGTGAGCCTCAATGTTCATTGGACCACATACATCAGTATGTATGATTTCCAATAACTCTGTTGCTCGCTCCATTGTTCCGGACAACGGAGTTTTAGTCATCTTGCCTGCTACCTCTTGAGCATGTGTTGGTTTTCCCTTGAAGAGCAAAGGGTGATGCAGCAAAGTAGTGTAAGTATTTCCCTCAGTTTTTGAGAACCAAGGTATCAATCCAGTAGGATACTGCACGCAAGTCGCCTAGTACCTGCACAAACAAACAAGAACCTCACAACCAACGCAATAAAGAGGTTGTCAATCCCTTCACGGTCACTTACGAAAGTGAGATCTAATAAAGATAATAAGATAAATATTTTTGGTATTTTGTTGTATAGATTGGAAAATAAGGATTGCAAAATAAATAGTAAAGTAGAATTGTAGATTGGAAACTTATATGATATAAAGTAGACCCCGGGGCCATAGGTTTCACTAGTGGCTTCTCTCAAGATAGCATGTATTATGGTGGGTGAACAAATTACTGCCGATCAATTGGTAGAAAAGCACATAGTTATGATGATATCTAAGGCAATGATGATGAGTATAGGCATCATGTCCGTGACAAGTAGACCGAAACGATTCCGCATCTACTACTATTACTCCACACATCGACCGCTATCCAGCATGCATCTAGAGTATTAAGTTCATAAGAATGGAGCAACGCTTTAGGCAAGATGACATGATGTAGAGGGATAAACTCAAGCAATATGATATAAACCCCATCTTTTTATCCTTGATGGCAACAATACAATACTTGCCTTGCTACCCCTGTTGTCACTGGGAAAGGACACCGCAAGATTGAGCCCAAAGCTAAGCACTTCTCCCATTGCGAGAAATATCAATCTAGTAGGCCAAACTAAACCGATAATTCGAAGAGACTTGCAAAGATATCAAATCATGCATATAAGAATTCAGAGAAGAATAAAATAATCTTCATAGATAATCAAGTCATAAACCCACAATTCATCGGATCTCGGCAAACACACCGCAAAAAGAGTTACATCGAATAGGTCTCAAAGAAGATCGAGGAGAACTTTGTATTGAGATCCAAAGAGAGAGAAGAAGCCATCTAGATAATAACTATGGACCCGAAGGTCTGCGGTAAACTACTCACACATCATCGGAGAGGCTATGGTGTTTATGTAGAAGCCCTCCGTGATCGAATCCCCCTTCTGTGGAGCACCGGAAAAGGCCCCAAGATGGGATCTCACGGGTACGGAAGGTTGCGGCGGTGGAAAAGGTGTTTTGTTGCTCTCTCCGAAGGTTTTAGGGTACAAGAGTATATATAGGCGAAAGAAATAGGTCGTTGGAGCTGCGAGGCGCCCACGAGGGTGGGGGCGCACCCACCCCCCTGGGGTACGCCCTCCTGCCTCGTGGCTCCCTCGCTGCTTCCTTGACGTCCACTCCAAGTCTCCTGGATCACGTTTGTTCCAAAAACGATCCTCGCGAAGGTTTCATTCCGTTTAGATTCCGTTTGATATTCCTTTTCTGCAAAACACTGAAATAGGCAAAAAAACAACAATTTGCATTGGGCTTTCGGTTAATAGGTTAGTCCCAAAAATAATATAAAAAGGTATATTAAAGCCCATTAAACATCCAAAACAGATAATATAATAGCATGGAACAATCAAAAACTATAGATACATTGGAGACGTATCATTGCCCATGAGGCATGGTTCGCAAGTACCAAGTGATTAATAATCAAGTGATTCCAGAAGTCCATTAGAATGGAGTTTCTTCATGCGCTTTACACCAATATGACCCAAACGGCGGTGCCACAAATAAGTTGCACTATCATTATCAACTCTGCATCTTTTGGCTTCAATACTATGAACATGTGTATCACTACTATCAAGATTTAGTAAAAATAGACTACTCATCAAGGGTGCATGACCATTGAAGATATTACTCATATAAATAGAACAACTATTATTCTCTTATTTAAATGAATAACCATCTCGCATCAAACAAGATCCAGATATAATGTTCATGCTCAACGCTGGCACCAAATAACAATTATTTAGGTGTAAAACTAATCCCGAAGGTAGATGTAGAGGTAGCGTGCCGACGGCGATACATCGACTTTGGAACCATTTCCCACGCGCATTGTCACCTCGTCCTTAGCCAATCTTCTCTCAATACGTAGCCCCTGTTTCGAGTTGCAAATGTTAGCAACTGAACCAGTATCAAATACCCAGGCACTACTGCGAGCATTAGTAAGGTACAAGTCAATGACATGTATATCAAATATACCTTTCACTTTGCCATCCTTCTTCTCCGCCAAATACTTGGGGCAGTTCCGCTTCCAGTGACCAGTACCATTGTAGTAGAAGCAGTCAGTCTCAGGCTTAGGTCCAGACTTGGGTTTCTTCACTTGAGCAGCAACTAGCTTGCTGTTCTTATTGAAGTTCTCCTTCTTCCCTTTACCCTTTTTCTTGAAACTGGTGGTATTGTTGACCATCAACACTTGATGCTCCTTCTTGATTTCTACCTCCGCAGCCTTTAGCATTGCGAAGAGCTCAGGAATCGTCTTATCCGACCCTTGCATATTATAGTTCATCACAAAGCTCTTGTAGCTTGGTGGCAGTGATTGAAGAACTCTCTCGATGACACTACCATCAGGAAGACTAACTCCCAGCTGAGTCAAGTGGTTGTGGTACCCAGACATTCTGAGTATAGGTTCACTAACAGAACTATTCTCCTCCATTTTGCAGCTATAGAACTTATTGGAGACATCATATCTCTCAATCCGGGCATTTGCTTGAAATATTAACTTCAACTCCTGGAACATCTCATATGCTCCATGATGTTCAAAACATCGTTGAAGTTTCAGTTCTAAGCCATAAAGCATGGCAGACTGAACTATCGAGTAGTCATCAGCTTTGCTCTGCTAGGTGTTCACAACATTTGGCGTTGCTCCTGCAGCGGGTTTGTCACCTAGTGGTGCTTCCAGGACGTAATTCTTCAGTGCAGCAATGAGGATAATCCTCAAGTTACGGACCCAGTCCGTGTAGTTGCTACCATCACCTTTCAACTTAGCTTTCTCTAGGAACGCATTAAAATTCAACGGAACAACAACACGTGCCATCTATCTATAACAACGTAGACATGCAAAATACTAAGTTCATGATAAATTAAAGTTCAATTAATCAAATTACTCAAGAACTCCCACTTAGATAGACATCTCTCTAATCATCTAAGTGATCACATGATCCATATCAACTAAACCATGCCCAATCATCACGTGAGATGGAGTAGTTTTCAATGGTGAACAACACTATGTTGATCATATCTACTATATAATTCACGCTCGACCTTTCGGTCTCAGTGTTTCGAGGCCATATCTGCATTATGCTAGGCTCGTCAAGTTTAACCCGAGTATTCTGCGTGTGCAAAACTGGCTTGCACACGTTGTATGTGAACGTAGAGCTTATCACACCCGATCATCACGTGGTGTCTCGGCACGTCAAACTATAGCAATGGTGCATACTCAGGGAGAACACTTATACCTTGAAACTTAGTGAGAGATCATCTTATAATGCTAGCGCCGAACTAAGCAAAATAAGATGCATAAAAGATAAACATCACATGCAATCAATATAAGTGATATGATATGGCCATCATCATCTTGTGCCTTTGATCTCCATCTCCAAAGCACCATCATGATCACCATCGTCAACGTCTTGACACCTTGATCTCCATCGAAGCATCATTGTTGTCTCGCCAACTATTGCTACTACGACTATCGCTACCACTTAGTGATAAAGTGAAGCAATTACATGGCGATTGCATTTCATACAATAAAGCGACAACCATATGGCTCCTGCCAGTTGCCGATAAATGTGTTACAAAACATGATCATCTCATACAATAAAATTTAGCATCATGTCTTGACCATATCACATCACAACATACCCTGTAAATACAAGTTAGACGTCCTCTACTTTGTTGTTGCAAGTTTTACGTGGCTGCTATGGGCTGAGCAAGAACCATTCTTACCTACGCATCAAAAACCACAGCGCGGTATAGTGATTGCTTTTTAATCTTCAGAAAGAACCCTGTTCATTGAATCTGATTCAACTAAAGTTGGACAAATTGACACCCACCAGCCACCTGTGTGTGAAGCATGTCGGTAGAACCAGTCTCGCGTAAGTGTACGCGTAATGTCGGTCTGGGCCGCTTCATCCAACAATATCGTCGAATCGAGAATCAACTAGTGACGGCAAGCAATATGTATATATCCACGCCCACAACTCCTTTGTGTTCTACTCGTGCATATAAGATCTACGCGTAGACCGTAAGTGGAAGTGTTATGAAAACGCGGTTGATGTAGTCGTACGTCTTCACGATCCGACCAATCCTAGTACCGAAAGAACGACACCTCCGTGATCTGCACACGTTCGGCTCGATGACGTCCCATGAACTCTTGATCCAGCTGAGTGTCGAGGGAGAGCTTCGTCAGCACGACAGCGTGATGACGATGATGATGAAGCTACCGACGCAGGGCTTCGCCTAAGCACTACAACGATATGACCGAGGTGGATTATGGTGGAGGGGGGCACCGCACACGGCTAAGGGATCAATGATCAACTTGTGTGCCCTAGGATGCCCCCTGCCCCCATATATAAAGGAGCAAGGGGGAGGCTGGCCGGCCCTTGGGGGCGCGCCAGGAGAGGAGTCTTCCTCCTAGTAGGAGTAGGACTCCCCTTTCCTAGTCCTACTAGGAGGAGGAAGGGGGAAGGAAGGAGAGGGAGAGAAGAGAAGGAAAGGGGGCGCTGTAACACCCATGATGCGGCTATATCTCCCACGTGTCGAGGCACGACTTAGAGGCATAACCGCATGGTGGTTTAGTCGCAAGTGGGGTAATCTTCACACAATCCCATGTACCGAATAAGAAAGGGATAAAGAGTTGGCTTACAATCGCCACTTCACACAAATAACAAGTAAACATAAATCATCGAGGGTCCACTCTAAGGTCCGACTATGGAACCAAAATAAAAGAAGACAACCCCAAATGCTAGATCCCCGATGGGCCCAACTGGGCACCACTACTAATCAACCGGAAAAGACACAAAAACAATGATCAAGATCTTCATTGAGCTCCCACTTGGGCTCAGTTGCGTCACCTACACTGGTATCATCGGCACCTGCAATTGTTGGGAAGTATCTGTGAGTCACGAGGACTCAGCAATCTCACACTCACGAGATCAAGACTATTTAAGATTATGGGTAGGATGAGGTAGTGAGGTGGAGCTGCAGCAAGCGATAAGCAAATATGGTGGCTAACATACGCAAATAAGAGCGAGAAGACAAGCAACACAACGGTCGAGAAGCTAGAAGTGATCAAGAAGTGATCCTGAAACTACTTACGTTCAAGCATAACACAAGACTGTGTTCACTTCCCGGACTCCACCAAAAAGAGACCATCATGGTTACACACGCGGTTGATGCATTTTAATTAAGTCAAGTGTCAAGTTCTCTACAACCGGATATTAACAAATTCCCATCTACCACATAACCGCGGTCACGGCTTTCAAAAGTTTAAACCCTGCAGGGGTGTTCCAACTTAGCCCATCACAAGCTCTCACGGTCAACGAAGGATATTCCCTCTCCCGGAAAGACCCGATCAGTCTCGGAATCCTGGCTACAAGACATTTCGACAATGGTAAAACAAGACCAGCAAAGCCGCCCGATGTGCCGACAAATCCCGATAGGAGTCGCACGTATCTCGTTCTCAGGGCACACCGGATGGGCCAGACGTCAGGTTGGCATAGACACTGGTTGCCCAGGGGCGCCAGACATCGCCCAGGTTGGACCAACACTCAGAGGAGCACTGGCCCTGGGGGGCTAAATAAAGATGACCCTCGAACTCCGGAAACCCAAGGGAAAAGGCTTAGGTGAGGCAAATGTAAAACCAAGGTTGGGCCTTGCTATAGGAGTTTTATTCAAAGCAAACTGTCAAGGTGTTCCCATAACACCCAACCGCATAAGGAACGCAAAATCAAGGACATAACACCAGTATGACGGAAACTAGGGCGGCAAGAGTGGAACAAAACACCAGGCATAAGGCCGAGCCTTCCACCCTTTACCAATTATATAGATGCATTAATTAAACATAAGAGATATTGTGATATCCCAACATAACCATGTTCCAACATGGAACAATCTTCAACTTCACCCGCAACTAACAACGCTATAAGAGGGGCTGAGGAAAAGCGGTAACATAGCCACGCAATGGTTTGCTAGGAAGGTGGGTTAGAGGCTTGTCATGGCAATATGGGAGGCATGATATAACAAGTGGTAGGTCGCACGACATAGCGATAGAACGAACAACTAGCAAGCAAAGATAGAAGTGATTTCGAGGGTATGGTCATCTTGCCTAAGATCCCGCAAGGAAGAAGAATGAGTCCATGAAGAAGACAAACAGACGTAGTCGAACGGATCCTCACAAATGCAACGTTATCGGAACTATCAAGAAGACGCACAACCGGAAAGGAGCAAACCACATGGTAAACCAACAAGCATAAACATGGCATGATGCACAATCAAGTATGATGCATGTCCGGTTTAATGAGGCATGGCATGGCAAAGTGCACAAACAATACTACAAATTAAGTGGAGCTCGATATGCAACGAGTTGCATATTGACGAAACACCACATGACTTATTTAGTTCTCTCCCATTTATGTACCCAACAATTTTAAATGTTATTAAACATGGCAAGAGGTGAAACATGAGTAAAACACATAGCTAGGCATTTTAAGTGAGGCCGAAAACAACAAATAACCATTCCGGTAAGTCCCCACATGTCATTTAGCAATTGAAGCAAACAACAGCTTAAACATTCTTGATGTTGTTATCATGATGCGGATGACATGTACAAGTTTTAAGCAATTTTATGAAAATGTTGACATGGTCATGTTATGAAGCACTTGTCATCGTGGCGGAAACGAAAGGGGTGACACGGCAATGACAACGAGAATGGTGCCACAACAACATTCCGCTTCCGGTAACTCGATTGAGATGCCGATGCAAAAGAAAGTGTGACGAGAGTGTGTCATGTGATGAACTGTGGGGTGATCCTGGTTACCGGGTTCCCACGAGATGACGGCATGGCAACGGGGAACATGCAAGAAACACGTCGGACACGGTGCAAATGCGAGCATTTCATACAACATATGCATTCGTTCATGGGTGGTCATCTCGGGGTTATACCTTCGAAGCGTGCAAACGGGACGGTTCTCGTTCGATGCAAAGTAGAGGAAGTAGGCGTTCTCGGGACGTTCATAGCGGAAGTAGTCATTCTCGCTTTGTAGTTGTACACACTCCATAGGTGTTCAGGGTCACAACGAGGAACTTGACGTCCACAGGGTCTTCGAGGGTTGACATTAGTGGTACTCGGTCGTTTCGAAGAGGTACTTGGGGTCTTCGAACTTGCCGGTCTCGTTCTTGCGACGGTAGTTATTCTATGCATCGGGCGTCAAGGTACTTGTCGTTCTTAGCGATTCCGAAGACGGCGGTAGTGGTACACTTTTTGAAAAGGAACTTGACGCATCTGATGTTCCCGAGGGTGACGGTAGTTGTGCACAATCGTTGTTGGACTTGACGGGTCCGAGGTCTCTGGGTGTAGTGGTACTTGGCATCTCGTCGTGTAGTCGTTTGTCGTGGTCAGACTTGAAAAGAATGCACACCGGCTGTAGTCGTGGTACTTGGCAGCAGAAAACACACGGCATGGGTACACGAACTTGTTGTAGGTAAGTTCTCCGGGGTGCTACCTCTTGAGCACTGCGTTGGTTTTCCCCGAAGAGGAAGGGATGATGCAGCAAAGTAGCGTAAGTATTTCCCTCAGTTTTTGAGAACCAAGGTATTAATCCAGTAGGAGGCTACGCGTGAGTCCCTCGTACCTGCACAAAACAAATAAATCCTCGCAACCAACGCGATAAGGGGTTGTCAATCCCTACATGGCCACTTGCGAGAGTGAGATCTGATAGATATGATAAGATAATATTGTTGGTATTTTTACGATAAAGATGCAAAGTAAAATAAAAGCAAAGGAAATTACTAAGTATTGGAAGATTAATATGATGAAGATAGACCCAGGGGCCATAGGTTTCGCTAGTGGCTTCTCTCAAGAGCATAGGTATTCTACGGTGGGCGAACGAATTACTGTTGAGAAATTGACAGAATGGAGCATAGTTATGAGAATATCTAGGTATGATCATGTATATAAGCATCACGTCCGAGACAAGTAGACCGACTCCTACCAGCATCTACTACTATTACTCCACTCATCGACCGCTATCCAGCATGCATCTAGAGTATTAAGTTAATGAAAACAGAGTAACGCCTTAAGAAAGATGACATGATGTAGAGGGATAAACTCATGAAATATGATGAAAACCCCATCTTGTTATCCTCGATGGCAACAATGCAATATGTGCCTTGCTGCCCCTACTGTCACTGGGAAAGGACACCGCAAGATTGAACCCAAAGCTAAGCACTTCTCCCATTGCAAGAAAGATCAATCTAGTAGGCCAAACCAAACTTATAATTCGAAGAGACTTGCAAAGATAACCAATCATACGTAATAGAATTCAGAGAAGATTCAAATATTGTTCATAGATAGACTTGATCATAAGCCCACAATTCATTGATCTCAACAAACACACCGCAAAAAGAAGATTACATCGAATAGATCTCCACAAGAGAGGGGGAGAACATTGTATTGAGATCCAAAAATAGAGAAGAAGCCATCTAGCTAATAACTATGGACCCATAGGTCTGAGGTAAACTACTCACACTTCATCGGGGAGGCTATGGTGATGATGTAGAAGCCCTTCGTGATCGATACCCCCTCCGGCGGAGCTCCGGAACAGGCCCCAAGATGGGATCTCGTGGATACAGAAAGTTATGGCGGTGGAATTAGGGTTTTGGCTCCGTATCTGATGGTTTGGGGCTACGTAGGTATATATAGGAGGAAGGAGTGCGTCGGTGGAGCAACAGGGGGCCCACGAGGGTGGAGGGCGCGCCTGGGGGGGGGGGGGTTTGCACGCCCCCTACCTTGTGGCCTCCTCTTTTGCTTATTGGTGTAGGGTCCAAGTCTCCTGGCTCTTGTTCGTTGAGAAAATTACGTTCCCGAAGGTTTCATTCCGTTTGGACTCCTTTTGATATTCCTTTTCTTCGTAACCCTAAAATAGGCAAAAAAAACAGCAATTCTGGGCTGGGCCTCCGGTTAATAGGTTAGTCCCAAAAATAATATAAAAGTGGATAATAAAGCCCAATAATGTCCAAAACAGTAGATAATATAGCATGGAGCAATCAAAAATTATAGATACGTTGGAGACGTATCAAGCATCCCCAAGCTTAATTCCTGCTCGTCCTCGAGTAGGTAAATGATAAAAACAGATTTTTTGATGCGGAGTGCTACATGGCATAATTTTAATGTAATTCTTCTTAATTGTGGTATGAATATTCAGATCCGAAAGATTCAAGATAAAAGTTTAATATTGACATAAAAATAATAATACTTCAAGCATACTAACAAAGCAATCATGTCTTCTCAAAATAACATGGCCAAAGAAAGTTATCCCTACAAAATCATATAGTCTGGCTATGTTCTATCTTCATCACATAAAGTATTTAAATCATGCACAACCCCGATGACAAGCCAAGCAATTGTTTCATACTTTTGACATTCTCAAACTTTTTCAGTCTTCACGCAATACATGAGCGTGAGCCATGGATATAGCACTATAAGTGGAATAGAATGGTGGTTGTGGAGAAGACAAAAAGGGAGAAGATGGTCTCGCATCAACTAGGCGTATCAGCGGGCTATGGAGATGCCCATCTATAGATATCAATGTGAGTGAGTAGGGATTGCCATGCAACGGATGCACTAGAGCTATAAGTATATGAAAGCTCAACAAAAGAAACTAAGTGGGTGTGCATCCAACTTGCTTGCTCATGAAGACCTAGGGCATTTTGAGGAAGCCCATCATTGGAATATACAAGCCAAGTTCTATAATGAAAAATTCCCACTAGTATATGAAAGTGATAACATAAGAGACTCTCTATCATGAATATCATGGTGCTACTTTGAAGCACAAGTGTGGTAAAAGGATAGTAACATTGTCCATTCTCTCTTTTTCTCTCATTTTTTATTTGGGCCTTCCCATTTTTATGGCCTCTTTTCTTTCTCTTTTTTTTCGTCCGGAGTATCATCCCGACTTGTGGGAGAATCATAGTCTCCATCATCCTTTCCTCACTGGGACAATGCTCTAATAATGATGATCATCACTCTTTTATTTTCTTACAACTCAACAATTACAACTCGATACTTAGAACAAAATATGACTCTATATGAATGCCTCGGGCGGTGTACCGGGATATGCAATGAATCAAGAGTGACATGTATGAAAGAATTATGAATGGTGGTGCCACAAATACGATGTCAACTACATGATCATGCTAAGCAATATGACAATGATGGAGTGTCTCATAATAAATGGAACGGTGGAAAGTTGCATGGCAATATATCTTGGAATGGCTATGGAAATGCCATAATAGGTAGGAATGGTGGCTGTTTTGAGGAAGGTATATGGTGGGTGTATGATACCGGCAAAAGGTGCGCGGTATTAGAGAGGATAGCAATGGTGGAAGGGTGAGAGTGCGTATAATCCATGGACTCAACATTAGTCATAAAGAACTCATATACTTATTGCAAAAATCTATAGGTTATCAGAGCTAAGTATTACGCGCATGCTCCTAGGAGGATATATTGGTAGGAAAAGACCATCGCTCGTCCCGACCGTCACTCATAAGGAAGACAATCAAAAAATAAATGATGCTCCGACTTCATCACATAACGGTTCACCATACGTGCATGTAGCGGGAATCACAAACCTTAACACAAGTATTTCTCCAATTCACAACTACTCAACTAGCATAACTTTAATATCACCATCTTCATATCTCAAAACAATTACCAAGCATCAAACTTCTCATAGTATTCAACACACTCATAAGAAAGTTTTTACTATTCTTGAATACCAAGCATATTAGGATTATTTAAGCAAATTACCATGCTATTTAAGAGTCTCAAAAATAATCTAAGTGAAGCGTGAGAGATCAATAGTTTTTATAAAACAAATCCACCACCGTGCTCTAAAAGATATAAGTGAAGTACTAGAGCAAAACTATATAACTCAAATGATATAAGCGAAGCACATAGAGTATTCTAACAAATTCCAAATCATGTATGGCTCTCTCAAAAGGTGTGTACAGCAAGGATTATTGTGGTAAACTAAAAATCAAAGACTCAAATCATACAAGACGCTCCAAGCAAAACACATATCATGTGGTGAATAAAAATATAGCTCCAAGTAAAGTTACCGATAGAAGTAGACGAAAAGAGGGGATGCCTTCCGGGGCATCCCCAAGCTTTGGCTTTTAGGTGTCCTTAGATTATCTTGGGGGTTACATGGGCATACCCAATTTTAGGCTCTTGCCACTCATTGTTCCATAATCCATCAAATCTTTACCCAAAACTTGAAAACTTCACAACACAAAACTTAAAGTAGAAAATCTCGTGAGCTCCGTTAGCGAAAGAAGACAAAAGACCACTTCAAGGTACTGTAATGAACTCACTATTTATTTATATGGGTGTTATATATACTGTATTCCAACTTCTCTATGATTTGTAAACTATTGGACTAGCCATAGATTCATCAAAATAAGCAAACAACACACGAAAAACAGAATCTGTCAAAAACAGAACAGTCTGTAGTAATCTGTAGCTAGCGCAAGATCTGGAACCCCAAAAATTCTAAAATAAACTTCTGGACGTGAGTAATTTATCTATTAATCATATTCAAAAAGAATTAACTAAATATAACTTTCCAAATAAAAATGGCAGCAGTTCTTGTGAGCGCTAAAGTTTCTGTTTTTTACAGAAAGATATCAAGACTTCCCCCAAGTCTTCCCAACGGTTCTACTTGGAACAAACACTAATTAAACACAAAAACACAACCTAAACAGAGGCTAGATAAATTATTTATTACTAAACAGGAGCAAAAAGCAAAGAATGAAAATAAAATTGGGTTGCCTCCCAACAAGCGCTATCGTTTAATGCCCCTAGCTAGGCATAAAAAGCAAGGATAGATCTAGGTATTGCCATCTTTGGTAGGCAATCCATAAGTGGCTCTCATAATAGAATCATAAGGTAATTTAATTTTCTTTCTAGGAAAGTGTTCCATGCCTTTCCTTAACGGAAATTGGAATCTAATATTTCCTTCCTTCATATCAATAACTGTACCAATCGTTCTAAGGAAAGGTCTACCAAGAATAATAGGACATGAGGGATTGAAATCTATGTCAAGAACAATAAAATCTATGGGCACATAATTCCTATTTGCAACAGTAAGAACATCATTAATTATTCCCATAGGTTTGTTAATAGTGGAATCCGCAAGGTGCAAGTTTAGAGAGCAATCATCAAAATCACGGAAACCTAACAAATCACACAAAGTCTTTGGAATCGTGGAAACACTAGCACCCAAATCACATAAAGCATAGAAATAATGATGTTCAATCTTAATTTTAATAGTTGGTTCCCACTCATCATAAAGTTTTCAAGGGATAGAAACTTCCAATTCAAGTTTTTCTTCATAGGATTGCATCAAGGCATCAACAATATGTTTAGTGAACGCTTTATTTCGACTATAAGCGCGAGGAGAATTTAGCACGGATTGCAACAAGGAAATACAATCAATCAAAGAGCAATTTTCAAAATCCAATTCCTTGAAATCCAAAATAGTGGGTTTAGCAACATCTAGGGTTTTAATTTCTTCGACCCCACTTTTATCAATTTTAGCATCAAGATCTAAAAACTCTGAATTCTTGGAACGCCTTCTAGGTAAAGGTGGATCATATTCAGTCCCATCATTATTAAGATTCATATTGCAAAACAAAGATTTAATTGGGAACACATCAATAACTTTTAGATCTTCATCTTTATTTTCATAGGAACTAGAAGAACACGCTCTTATAAAGGCATCTTTCTTAGCACGCATCCTAGCGGTTCTTTCTTTGCACTCATCAATGGAAATTCTCATGGCTTTGAGAGACTCATTGATATCATGCTTAGGTGGAATAGATCTAAGTTTCAAATAATCAACATCAAGGGAAATTCTATCAATGTTCCTAGCCAACTAATCAATCTTAAGCAATTTTTCTACAATCAAAGCATTGAAATTCTTTTGCGAAGTAATAAATTCTTTAATATTAGATTCAAAATCAGAGGGAATATTTATTATAATTTCCATAAGAATTGTTGTAGGAATTACCATAATTATTAGAGGGATTACTAGGATAAGGCATAGGATTAAAATTTCCTCTATACGCGTTGTTACCAAAATTGTTCCTACCAACAAAATTTACATCCATAGATTCATTATTATTCTCAATCAAAGTAGACAAGGGCATATCATTAGGATCAGAAGAAACACTTTTACTAGCAAATAATTTCATAAGTTCATCCATATTTCCACTCAAAACATTAATTTCTTCTATTGCATGCACCTTTTTATTAGTAGATCTTTCAGTATGCCATTGAGAATAATTAACCATAATATTATCTAGGAGTTTAGTAGCTTCTCCTAAAGTAATTTCTATAAAAGTGCCTCCCGCGGCTGAATCTAAAAGATTTCTAGAAGCTAAATTCAATCCGGCATAAAAAATTTGTATGATCATCCACAAATTCAAACCATGAGTAGGACAATTACGTATCATTAATTTCATCCTCTCCCAAGCTTGTGCAACATGTTCATGATCAAGTTGCTTAAAATTCATAATATCGTTTCTAGGGGAGATGATCTTAGCGGGAGGAAAATACTTAGAGATAAAAGCATCTTTGCACTTATTCCATGAATCAATACTATTTTTAGGCAAAGACAAAAACGAAGCTTTAGCACGATCTCTAAGCGAAAAAGGAAATAGCTTCAATTTAACAATATCATTATCCACATCTTTATTATTTTGCATATCACACAAATCAACGAAGCTATTTAGATGAGTAGCGGCATCTTCAGTAGGAAGGCCGGAACGGATCTTTCATGACAAGATTCAGCAAGGCAGCATTAATTTCACAAGATTCAGCATCGGTAAGAGGAGCAATCGGAGTGCTAATAAAATCATTGTTGTTGGTATTGGTAAAGTCACACAATTTAGTGTTATCTTGAGCCATCGTGACAAGCAAGCAAACTAACACACAAGCAAACAAAAAGCAAGCGGGCAAAAAGAAGCAAATAGAGAAGGAGAGGGAGGATAGAGAGAGGGCGAATAAAACAACAAGGGTGAAGTGGGGGAGAGGAAAACGAGAGGCAAATGGAAAATAATGTAATGCGGGAGATAGGGATTGTGATGGGTACTTGGTATATTGACTTTTCCATAGACTCCCCGGCAACGGCGCCAGAAATCCTTCTTGCTACCTCTTAAGCACTGCGCTGGTTTTCCCCGAAGAGGAAGGGATGATGCAGCAAAGTAGCGTAAGTATTTCCCTCGGTTTTTGCGAACCAAGGTATCAATCCAGTAGGAGGCTACACGCGATTCCCTCGTACCTGCACAAAACAAATAAATCCTCGCAACCAACGCGATAAGGGGTTGTCAATCCCTACACGGCCACTTACAAGAGTGAGATCTGATGGATATGATAAGATAATATTGTTGGTATTTTTATGGTAAAGATGCAAAGTAAAATAAAAGCAAAGTAAAAAAAGCAAAGGAAATTACTAAGTATTGGAAGATTAATATGATGAAGATAGACCCGGGGGCCATAGGTTTCACTAGTGGCTTCTCTCAAGAGCATAGGTATTCTACGGTGGGTGAACGAATTACTGTTGAGCAATTGACAGAATTGAGCATAGTTATGAGAATATCTTGGTATGATCATGTACATAGGCATCACGTCCGAGACAAGTAGACCAACTCCTGCCTGCATCTACTACTATTACTCCACTCATCGACCGCTATCCAGCATGCATCTAGAGTATTAAGTTAATGAAAACAGAGTAACGCTTTAAGCAAGATGACATGATGTAGAGGGATAAACTCATGCAATATGATGAAAACCCCATCTTGTTATCCTTGATGGCAACAATACAATACGTGCCTTGCTGCCCCTACTGTCACTAGGAAAGGATACCGCAAGATTGAACCCAAAGCTAAGCACTTTTCCTGTTGCAAGAAAGATCAATCTAGTAGGCCAAACCAAACTGATAATTCGAAGAGACTTGCAAAGATAACCAATCATACATAAAAGAATTCAGAGAAATTTCAAATATTGTTCATAGATAGACTTGATCATAATCCCACAATTCATCGGTCTCAACAAACACACTGCAAAAAGAAGATTACATCGAATAGATTTCCACAAGAGAGGGGGAGAACATTGTATTGAGATCCAAAAAGAGAGAAGAAGCCATCTAGCTAATAACTATGGACACGTAGGTCTGAGGTAAACTACTCACACTTCATCGGAGGGGCTATGGTGATAATGTAGAAGCCCTCCGTGATCGATGCCCCCTCCGGCGGAGCTCCGGAATAGGCCCCAAGATGGGATCTCGTGGATACAGAAAGTTACGGCAGTGGAATTAGGGTTTTGGCTCCGTATCTGATCGTTTGGGGGTACGTAGGTATATATAGGAGGAAGGGGTATGTAACACCCGGTGTAATGATGCTACAGTAATCCCTGAGATCAAGCTAATCATTTTGCTATAACAATGCTTAGTCACTTTGATCAATATTCCTTTTCAAATTCCAGTTGAATTCAATTTCAAATTATGTGTGAAATTCAAAATGCTCAAACATGAAAACTAAAATGTTCATCATGTGGAAAGTATTCTTCTGGTAATATTGGTGGTGAACCAATATTTTTGCAAAATGTCTAAATGGCCTAAAATAGCTATAACAGAAAGTTGTTAAAAGAAAAGGCAAAAGCTTTAAAAAAAGGAAAAGGAAAAGCCCTCCCCCCTCAACTGGGCCGACTGGCCCAGCTGGCCACCGCCCCCCATGGGCCTCTGCCCACCTGGCAGCCCAACAGGCCATGTGGCCCACCCCCTCCCCTGTCGCTCTCCCCTCCCCCTGTTCAACCGACCGAGGGCGCGCGCCCGCGCGTCGCTGCCGAACCACCTCACCGTCGACGAGGAGGATAAGGTCGACCCCTTCCCTCGACGCCTCGACCTCCTCCCCACCTACCTCCACTCCCCTGTCTTGCCTCCCAGGTCCACCCCGCTCTCCCCCTCTCTGTCTCGGTCGCTCACCTCACCCGAGCGCCGACGACGCCATGGCCGCACCATAGCCAGGGCCACCCTCTTCCCCGCACCGCGCCTCCCTGTCCATACGCTCCGTCGGCATCGTCTACGCCGCCTACGCCAAGCGCCTGGAGCCGGGGAGCAACGGAGCGCCCACATCGCCGGCTTCTTCCTCCTTGGCCCAGCGGACTCCATCGGTGATTCGCTCCGGCGAGCTCTCCCTCGAGCGCGCTTAAGCACAACTACAGGCTCACTGTAAGCCTGCACTTCTTTCCCCTCTCTCTCCCGAGCTTTTCCGCCGCCGTAGCCACTACTCCACTAGCACCCGCACGCATCGCCGCCGACGAGCTCGCCGTCGTTGCCTTTGCCACTGTAATGCGCAGCTGAGCCTCGCATCGAGCTGCGGGAGCTCGTGCGAGTCCAACGCCACCACTAGCGCGCCTCCCCGTTCCTCCTAGCGCCGTTTCCACGAACACCCGAATGAGTTGCCGCCTCCGCTCGCCGCCGGTGTGCTTCTGGTGACCAAATGGTCAAGGGCTCGCGACTGTTGGCCTCGCCGCAACGCGTACGCTCTGCCCCGCCTCTCCGTTCGCTTGCTAACGCGCCACATCACCATCGCCGTCGAGCGCCCGAATGCCACCGCTGCCCGTGCTCCACGCTGACGATGTTTCCGGCCGCCTCGGGCCCGGCCACCACCGCGGTTAGCTGCGGCTCGCCGCTCCCGTTCGAACGCACCCTCACGCGTGCGAAACGACCCCCTGTAGACGAATCCCGACGAGGCCGTGTGCCCTCCGCCGCGTTTTCGTGCTCTTTGGCGTTCAGCCGCCTGCCCGCTGAGCTGGCACACTTGGGGCCACCCCCTGGGTCGCTGCCAGTGGGGCCCCTGGCCCCCTGTTGACGAGTTGACCTGGTCAACTGTGCTGACTGGGCAGGCTCAGTCACTGACACGCGGGCCCCACCGCTTTTTCCTCTAACTAAAATGTTTTATTAATTTAAACTAATTAGTTTAGCTAATTATTCTATGACAGGTGGGGTCCAGTCACTAATTACTCTTTTTAAATTAAAATGAACTGCTGTTAGCCCACTGCCAATGACAGGTGGGCCCTACTGGGCAGGTTTGACCTGGTCAGTGCGGCTGTTGACTATTGATGTCACTATGACGTCATGCTGATGTCATAATTCCTTTTCCGTTAATTTAAATAATTTCAGAATATGCTTTAATCTTAAAAAAATCATAGAAAATAAACCGTAACTCGGATGAAAATGTTTTCTACATGAAAGTTGCTCAGAAAAATCCAATGAATCCAAATGCGCGGTCCATTCACCTGTCAGATGCCCCTAGCGAGCTGAACATGGAACCATCCCCTCTCTTTCATCTGTTCGGAATTCGTCTAACGCCGGGGATTCAGCCTCGGAAGTTTATCCCCTCCGTCTGCAACTTGTAGTACTATGTTAGGGCAACCCTAGCTCTTCCTATCATCATGTTATGCCTTGTGATGCATTGTTTGCTCTGTATTTACTATTTCTTCCCCCTCTTATCTCCGATAGACCCCGAGACCGATGTTGCCCCTGTGATCGACTACGTCGACGATGCCCCCTCCTTGCTAGAGCAACCAGGCAAGCAAACCCCCCTTGAGCATTCCGATATCGCCCATTTCTTTCCCTCTCATGCTTGCATTAGAACTGCTACTGCTTTCTGTATGATCCTACTCTGATGTATAGCCTGTTGTTGTTACCTGCTTTCATACCTTACCTGCTTATCCTAAACTGCTTAGTATAGGTTGGTTAGTGATCCATCAGTGATCCCCACCTTGCCCCAGTTGCCTTGCTTTATGTTTGATGATTGGATCAACGTGATCGACGTCCAGGCCCCGACACCGCACATCACCCCCCTAGTTGAACGACTCTGCAGAGTTACCATCGAGTGCCTAGGGTGGAACCTCATACATCACTCCTGATGAGACCTCTGTAGTGTAGCTAATCAGTCGTGGTCATCGAGGGTGATTTGCTCCTTAACCACTTCCGATACGGCCCTGTCATTGTAACATCCCAAATTTTCAATTTGGAATGTTATACAGTAGATCATCGTTGCATATCATATTTATCGCATTTTGGTTGATCCTAGAAATTTTTCGCAACTCAAGGACCCTCGGAGAGAGTTGGGGTTTTCGTTATTTTCATATTTGAGTTGTCTCAAATTTTGAAAATAGGATCATTTGATTTTATTTATTTTATCTTCAATAATTTCTATTACAAAAATATGAGAGAGGGAATAAAATGACTTTCCCCAAAATAAAGAAATTTTGAGGATTTAATAAAAAATAAAATAAGATTTTATTTGGTTTTATTTGCTATTTTATTTGAATTCAGGAAAAATGCGCGTTCTTCAAAATTGCATTTAGGCCCCAAATAAATGTTCACTTTGTCCGGCTTGATTTTAGAAGTCGGGGAAATTTTACTTCGGGATTTTTGGAGTCCGTTTAGTATTTCTTTTTTTTGTTTTTCTGCGTGTTATTATTAAAAAAGGAAAAAAAACGCGAACCGACTCCGGGCCATACCCGAGCGGGACTCCGCCCGGGGCAGCCCTTATAAGCCGCCGCCCGGGGCCCAAGCTAGCCCACCCGGGCCGAAACCCTAGCGCCCGATCCGCGCCGCCGCCCGTGCCGCCGCCGCCCGCCCCGCCACCTCGCCGAACCCGCCGCCCGAGGTAGCCGCCGTCGCCGGCGGTTTTCTTTACAAAACTGCCCGGTTTTTTTAAAGCCGCGGTTTATTTTTTTTATCAGATCGGTTTTATTTTGGTTTATTCTATTTAGCGAGCGTTCGCTCGATTCGTGCGTTTTAACGAACGTGTTCGTCATTTAGATCCAGTTAACGAACGTTCGTTCATTAAACTGTTCGTCGTTTTTCTTTTTCTCGGATTAAATCCGTGATTTTTCTGATCGCGATGTCTGATCCAATTTTCATTTTAGTTTATCTTTTCGTTCGTTTATCGGAATCAGGCGATTCAAGCGCCTGGAGTTTCGTCTCGAAACCCTCTTTCTATTTAACCAACTTAAACAAATTTTTTGCTTCTATAAAAATTGCCTTAGATCCATAATAGTAAACGAAGCCTATTTCTTTTGCCGTTTGTTTTTTGTTGCTTCGTTCGATTTGATTCTTTTTGCCAACCGGACTTCTTAAGTTGAACCTTCTGGTTGGATCTCTTATTTGAGTTTTACCTGTGCATTAGTTGAGTACTTATTGTATGCTTGTTTGTTTGCGATAGAGTACCCGGAGTGCGCCGCTTGTTACTTCGAATCGCTAGGTTTCCCGGATCATCAGCAAGGCAAGTAACACTTTGATCATACCTTCTAGTACCCAGTTTTATTGCATTAGATCAACCCTTACACATTGCATGATTAGGATCTAATTAAATTGTGGGTTTGGGAAGTAGTTGAGGTAGTACCTATTACCTGTTTATTATCAAACCTTTGGGAGTTACTTCTATGTTTGCTTATTATTGCTATGCTATGCTAGTAGACGTGGATTGGGTGAGTGATATCCATGACAGATGTGAGAATTTTTAAATCAATGGTTTATCTAAGGTGGCAACTTAAATACACATCTGGGTGGATTGAGGTACCTGGGTATTCCAGGATTGCCTGTTTTCTTTTGGACCGCCACCCAGGCTCAAAGGGATCATGAGATTATTCATGCTAGAAACTTCCGTGTGCAGCCACAAGCTATTATGGGCTCTAGCGTAGTTGACTAAGTCGTGCGAACTCTTACAGTGGTAGACTAGCAGATGTAGGGGATGTAGGTGGTATGGTCTACCCATCGTAAGGTTCTAGTGCTTCTGAAAGACTATGTCTCGGTCATCCGTTTCTCAAACACCGTGTAGTGCGAGAAACCAAACAGAGGCGATCGAGTCTTGTGGGGAAAAGTGCGCAAACCTCTACAGAGTGTATAAACTAATCATGGTTAGCCGTGTCCCCGGTTATGGACATCTTGAGTATCTAGTACCTGGATTATCATGTGAATCTCAACATGTTACTATAAAATTTAATTTGATGGGTTTGTTTAATGATGTTACTTAATTGGGATTAAGGATGCTGTCAACCATTCTCAATGTTCAACAACCACCATAATAGTTAAATAAATTTATTCCTTTGCAGTAGGGAAAATTTGGCTTTACGCAAAACTGTAACCATAGAGCTTTCCACCAGCCAAATATGCATATAGTATAGCTGTTTCATTCCATTATTCTCTATGTGTTACATTGCCAGCATATTCCATGTGCTGACCCGTTTTCGGGCTGCAACGTTAATGTTGCAGACTTTTCAGACGACGATTAAGGAGTTTTAGGTCGTGGTTCTATACTCAGTGATGCCGTTGGAATTGATGGACTCGGTTATCTTCCAAGCCTTCCGCTGTTATCGTTATTAGATGGACTTAAGCCATATTTATTGTAATAAGATCTCTATTGAGACACTCGATGTAATAAGTGTGTGATTGCTACTCTGTTATAAGTCCCTCAAGCACTGTGTGGTGTCAGCATTACTGATCCAGGGATGACACCGGAGCACAGAGATTGGACCGTTTGAGGTCTGGTCGCTACAAGATGGTATCAGAGCACACGCTGACTGTAGGACATGACCACTAAGCTAAAGACCTAGATCACTACTCACTCTCTTCTCTTCTGACCTCTCATCTTTTCTACTCTTTAGGATGGTGGATGCAAGGAACATGTTCATGCAACCGGATGAAGATACACCCTTTGGACGTCACTTGAAGGAAGTCACTAGATACCTGAACATAGGAGTACCAAGCTTCACCGGAACCTACAACGCCACTTTACCTGAAGAAGAGCACTGGATGATTTAAGTTCAAGTTCCAGGAACGACGTTTATGCTAGTCACTGAGCCCATAGAGTTTTATTTTGATGCACCAACTTGGAGTCTAGGAAAGAGCATGGCAGCTCACATCGCCATGGGACGCATTGGAGAAGTATACCGCAATGATCTCAAGGATACTATCTACCAGATTTGTGGGGGCCGAGATGGGCACTGGGAGATGATCAACATCAGAAAGGATAGATCAATTGCAGCTTTTATCTAGGAGTTAAACCAGCACATTCGACGTCAGGAGAACCAGATGTGCGCCGACATGATATACCTGAAGAAGGCAAGGACAAGAATCAAGGAACTGGAGGAAGAACTCAAGGCTACACGTGAAGATTACGAAGAGGAAATCGAAGTATTAGTGGGGAAGAATGATGATCTGTTCAAGAATATTGGAATATTTATGGGAGGCCCTACACCAGTAGAAGAAGACGAACAACCCAATGAGATTCGCCCGGAAGACTACATCATCATCGATGACACCGACTCAGATCCAGATGATAGCGATGATGACTATGTTGATGAAGCTGGAGCAGATATCATGGAGTCTGCAACCGAAGAATATTTCTAGTAGACCACCTCATCAGTAGTAGTAGTCCACCATGTAAATATAGTAGTCCGAGCACTTTTGCGATAGTTAGATCGATTGTATGCCCTTGTTTGATCGAATGAAGTGAATTGTTTGCTTTTGCCTCATGTGCATATGGGTAGTATTTTCTCTTTAGACCCCCTCTATTCTTAAATCTCATCTTTTCTAAACCCTCAGATGCCTCCGAGACGTGACCCCAGATTTACCTTTCCACCGGAGCTCACCCAGTTGATCCAGCAGCAGAACACATTGATGCAGTTGCTAGTCCAGAATCAGAATCAGGGGGACAACAACAACAACAACCCACCACCACCTGTTGATCACTTAGCCCGTTTTCTTAGGCTGAATCCGCCGGTGTTTTCCAGTAGCACCGAGCCGATAGTAGCAAATGATTGGATCCGCAAGACAGCTAGAGTTGACCACAGCAGGATGCACTGATGCGGAGAAGGTGAAGTTTGCCGCACATTAGCTTGAAGGACCCGCAGCATCCTGGTGGGAGAATTTCACAGCCACTTTCCCTATCGATACTATCACATGGGACCAGTTTCAGCATGCTTTTCGAACTGCCCATGTTTCAGCAGGAGCTATGGCCATGAAGAAGTGAGAGTTTCGCAACTTGCGCCAAGGAGGACAGATAGTTGGCCAGTATGTGGAGGACTTTAGTAAGCTAGCACGTTATGCCCCAGATGACATTGCTACGGATGCCGCTAAGCAGGAGAAGTTTCTAGAAGGACCGAATGATGAGTTGAGCATGCAGTTGATGGTAGCAACCTTCAACAACTACCAGGAGTTGGTAGATCGTGCTCTTATCATTGAAGGGAAGCAGCAGCAAATTGAAAATCGCAAGAGGAAGTATGCACAAGGAAAGTACAATTCAGGAGCTCAGCAGAAGCCACGATTTACCCCTAGACCGGGAGGACATTTTTAGCATACCCATGGAGGAGGTAGCTCGCACAATCACAATGGCCCTAGGAATGGTAATGGGAATGGAGGAAGCAACGGCCAGAACCGCACCAACCCATCAACCCCAGCCAAGAAAGACCTGAGCCAAGTCACTTGCTTTAAGTGCTAGAAGACCGGACATTATGCCAATGAATGTCCTGAATCACAGAATGGAAATGGCAATGGAAGCTCTGGGAAGAAGCCGAACCCTTTCAACAAGGGACAGGTGAACCACGTTAATGTGGAGGAGGTTGAGGAGCAACCGGATGCAGTAATCGGTAAGTTTTTGGTTAAGTCATTTACTGCACTCGTTGTTTTCGATACTGGTGCATCGCATTCATACATATCAAGGGGATTTGTTGATAAGTATAAACTGCCAATCCAAGCCCTTAGGTCACCCATGTTAGTAACCTCGCCTGGAGCAGAATATATGGCTAGTCTATGGTGTGATCGGTTACCATTAAGGATTGGTAACTATGTTTTTCCCTCAGACCTAATAGTATTGGAATCCCAAGGATTGGGTGTGATATTAGGCATGGATTGGTTATCAAAGTATGAAGGGAATATTGAATGTGCTAGTAAGTCAATTTTGCTTACCACCCCAAAAGGGAGAAGGATCAAGTATGTATCCCGACATGTGCCAAAGAGGACTCAAGTAAATTGGTTAACAGGAGTTGTGCAGGAGGAAGTACCAGTAGTGAAGGATTTCCCTGAAGTATTTCCAAAAGAGTTGCCAGGCATGCCATCGGATAGAGATATTGAGTTTTTGATTGAGCTATTGCCAGGCACAGGGCCAATATCAAAGAGACCATATAGGATGCCTGCAAAGGATTTGGTGGAAATTAAGAAGCAAATTAAGGAGTTACTGGATAAAGGATATATTCGCCCAAGTTCTTCACCTTGGGGATCGCCAGTACTTCTAGTGGAGAAGAATGATGGATCGTTAAGGATGGTTGTCGATTATCGAGGATTGAATGAAGTAACCATCAAGAACAAGTACCCACTACCAATGATCAATGATCTGTTTGACCGATTGCAAGGAGCTAAGGTATTTTCCAAGATCGATCTGTGATCAGGATACCACCAGTTGAAGATTCAGGAACAGGATATACCCAAGACGGCTTTTACCACCAGGTATGGGCTGTACGAGTATACCGTTATGTCATTTGGTCTGACTAACGCACCTGCATATTTTATGAACATGATGAACAAAGTGTTTATGGAGTTCTTGGATAAGTTTGTCGTAGTGTTCATTGATGATACCTGGTTTACTCAAAGAATGAAGAGGAGCATAAGGAACATTTGCGTTTGGTTCTTGGAAAGCTCAGAGAACATCAATTATATGCCAAGTTTAGCAAATGTGAGTTTTGGTTGAAGGAAGTTGGATTTCTCGGACACGTTATATCCGGGGAAGGTATAGCAGTAGATCCCACTAAAGTTGATACCATGACCAAGTGGGAAGCACCAACCACCGTGGGAGAGATCCGGAGTTTTCTTGGACTCGCAGGATACTACCGGAGGTTTATTGAGAATTTCTCAAAGATTGCGAAGCCTATGATGGAGTTGTTGAAGAAGGATACCAAGTCGTATGGACTGAGGAATGCGAGGCTAGTTTTCAGGAGTTGAAGAAATGTTTGGTTACTTCACCAGTGTTGATTTTGCCAGACCAGACCAAGGATTTGGAGTTAGTTTATTACGACATATTTATTACGACATCTATTAGAAAGGGAAATTCGATACAACCAACGCGCAAAACCTTCCGTCTTTCCTATGAAAACAACTTCCGCCTGGATAGAATAGTTAGCCAACATGAATTCCTGCTTATTGTCCTTCCTACCCATAAGTGAGAGCAAGGCCGAAGTAGAGCATAGAGCTTAGAAGTAGGATCTGGTAATTGGTTTTGCTCAGTAGATGCAAAAAAGAGGTGTTTTTGGGGTGAGTCCCTGCCAAGCGGCTTTTGATGACGGCGTCGTCAAATACTTCCTGCGCTTTCAGAGCATCTAAATCAGTCTTCATCCTTTCACTTTTCAAAGCCCCTCGCAATAAATATGTAAATTCGTTTCGCAAAAATACAGAGATTTTCGATCTCCTCGAAAGAAAATGAGTTCGATCAGCAACACCGGTCTCCGCAGCACCAGGATAAAGACCTTCTTTTTACCCATAACCTTTCTCTGCAGCATTGGAACCAAGATCGGGCTTGGCATAGTTACGAGGTTCCCGTTCTATTTAACTAACACTAAGTGAAGCTAACCGGAAGCTTTCTTCTCATGCGACTCTTGGATCGAAAAGAGGCTGCTGGACTGGACCACGGCTGAAACTGCCAGGCACGGACTAAAAGCTTTTATCAGGGATTCCCGAGTCAAATGACTACCATACATAGCATAGAGCTGGAAGCTGCACTAGTGTACAGAGAAGACTGGATGTGAACACGGGCGGACACTGGCTATGTATGGGGCACTCACTAATCACTATTATCAGGAAACAACTAGTAGAAAGAAAGATGAACGCACTTTCACTCATTGCTCTTCAGCACGTACTCACACGAGGGACTCTCAAATCTCTATTTCAGACCATAATCTTTCGATCCCTTTACCGAAGTGATTGATAGCAGGGCTAAAAAATCATAGGGCTTCTTCTATTTTTAGTGTGAACTCACTTCTATTCTATATCAAGATAGGGGCTTCAGTACTTGGCTGACCGCCCGGTGGAAGACCTGGTTCTACCACACAAGGGCAGCTTTCGTAGTCCAGGATTATTTTCCTCATATGTAATTTCACCTCAATGTGGAAATGTCCAATCTTATTCCAAAATAGAAGGTCTTCATGAAGGTCTGTCTTGTTTCAGGAATATAGGTACCGAAGTTCAATAGCGGTAGGTACCAAGGAGAAGACGAGTCAGGGCCGATTGACAAGACTAGCTAGGCTGACCTTCCAGCCATACTCCATCCAATATCGAACGGAAGTGCTAAAGGTTTCATGTGATGCTAACCTCAATGAACCAGACCTCGAGAATTCGTTCATCCCTTCGCTCCGAGGATTGGTCGAGTACTTGGCCACATGCATGAGTAGGCCTGTTGCCGGGATGTCCCATTAAAAAGGCAGGTCCCATATTTGAAATACAAAAATAAGATCAGATAGGGCTCAAGAGGTTTTTCTCCATACGAGAAATCCTTCACTCGCAGGGAATTCGAATAGATGTGTTGAAGATCATCAAAGAAAGGAAAAAGACTGAATTCGATCCATCTCCTCCCTTTTCTTTAAACCAAGAGCTACTCCTCCCTTTTCTTTTTTTATGTAATTTCAATACGATTTCGTTTGTGTTCATGTTTTCAATTTAGAACCCCACGGAAGTGAATAGAAAAAAGAAAAATACCCCTGTGATACGCCTTCCTTTACCTATTTCTAGATTGATTGATGTTCAATGGAGGGAAACTTGCCATTCCTTCTTTCCTTTGAAATTGTACATTTTTTTGATTCTGAACTAATTGTATCCTTTTTGTTCCCATCGAGCTTTCTTGCCTAGTGACTAAGGATTTTCACACTTGTTGTGTCTATAAAAGATTTTCTCATAAAACACTAACAGAAGTGTTAGAGGGATTCACTTTCGATAAGAATCCAAAAGCAATTTCCCTATACTACCTTCTTTCCCTCCTCTGTTTCTGTCTTTAAGAGGCAGTGCATCCGGCAGGAATCGAACCTACTTTTTGACCCATTTTGCCTTTCTAGGTTGGTGGGCGCTTTCACCATTCAGCCATGGATGCTTTAGCGAGTGAACTAGGTTTTTATTTGAGAGCGAACTAGGTTTTTAGTGGTATTCCTTCTCGAGCTTCTATTTCTTCCGTTAAGGGAGATTCGGGAAAAGATGGAATAGGAAGACGTGTTTCCAGAACGAACAAGATACGGGTAGAGAAGGGGAAGTTAGCAAAGTTAGACAAGATTGGAATGGGCATAGGAACATGTATTGATGTACCAGATCGGCTAATGCTCCCAGGTTGATGCGATGTATTCCACCAGTTGACTGGAGACTTTATTATTGGTATATCAATCGGTCCAGCATGGATTGAAATAGGAGCCGGTTCAACAGGAAGCTTTTGAAAACGCAGTGCACCCAGGTAAATATGGAACAAGATGAATACAGAAGTTAAACGAGCATCCCACACCCGAAAGGTACCCCACATAGGCCTTCCCCGAAACCCCCCAGTCACTAACGTAAACAAAGTAGAAAAAGCACCAATTTCTGTACCGGTTCCGGAAGAGCGAAGAAAAAGGGGATGTTTTGTTAATGGGAACAAGGAACTGTTTATAGCTGTCACGATATAAATAACTATACTCATCCGAGCCGCAGGAACATGTACATACGAAATACGAGAATTTCCACCTTGTTGAAGATCTGGTGGTGCTACCCGAAGACTTAAATGAATAGCCATCGCTGTTAAGAACAACCGAGATCCAATGAGAATTTGCGCGTAGCTTTTTGTCTTTGACGTAAAAAAATAAGGTTGTAATAACGAAACTGACATTTTATTTTCCTTGCCTTGCAAGTGGAACAAGAAAGACTATATAGTTATTTTGATTCTATAAACAATCAAAGGATTTCGCATGCTTTCCATGGAATGAAGGAATTCCCCTTGCTTAGTTTTCGCTCCGCTCGTGCATGGCACTCCTTGCTTGCGGAGCGACATATCGGAAAAAGAAGGATTGACTTTCTATACGGGCCCGTCCCCTCTTACCCCTAACTAACAATTATGCTGCTCTCGCCTTTTTGTAATCTTATCTTTCAAAAATGCACTACTAATTTTTACGGCCTCCTTAGTCACCCTATCCACTCTCGTCCTGTTTTCGGGTTCCCTTTCAGGGGATGAGGATATTTCGATGATTTCTCCCTCCGTAGGTGGAAAACGCGTGGGTGAGTAGAGTCTGTGCTTTGCTTTTGGGGGCACCGGCAAGAAGCTTCTCGGCCACCCTACTCTGACTTGATTAGCTACTAGTAACTAGGATCGTTCAAACAGTCAGTCAGCAATGCGTAGTTCTTTCCTAGTTGAGTGGATCTGCGTAGCAGAGCCCAATCTTCTACCACAAGCTCTGACCTGACTTGTTGTACTTGATTCACCCACGTAAATAGACAACTTGGATAATAAAAGTCATCCCATAAAAGAGAAGTGAGTCCGCATGTCGGCAAATGATTTGGAATTGAAACTGGCTACAGAGGAAACCGAAGCCCTAACTCCCCATTCTTTCTATCTTACATCGCCATCGAGCCCTGGCTGTAGAGTCACTGGTTTCTAATCGCAATGGATTTATGTTTTCTTTGGCTTTTCCATTCGCTTCGTTCAACCCTGATCTGGATAGATAGCTCGGCTTCTATTAGCTGAGAATGGTTTTGTCAAGGAAAGGTTTCGCTATACAACAACAATGAACTCACTTCTGATCAAATTGGATTGGATTGGATGAATCGGTAATCTTTCTCTGTCTTGTGAGAGAGAGTCACTTGCTGTATTGAGAGCGGGCGGGTGAAATGCATTAAGCAAAATCAGTTGTTATGTTTTTGATCTTATTTGCGCGAGAAGACCCTTGACTGAGGAGACGTGTTTGGCTTGGATGATGCCGCTATGCTCCTATTCACTTTCAGAGACCGCTCTGAGTTTGCTGGTTTTGCGGCAACCCTTTCACTAAGAACATTTTAGCCATTAACGAAATGCCACTATTCCACAATGCTTCTTTGATTTATGTGTAGAAGCGGTAGTAGTGAAGAAAATGGAGGGAGAAGAAAGAAAGCGATGTGACACGAGAATAGATCACATCCAGCAGCCAGCCATGCCATTAGATAGATCCGCTCTGAGTCTTCTGCAGGATGAGATCCGCTTGGTCTTGTGATAGGGGCTTGAGGAGGAAGAAGAGGGGATTTCTGAAAAAAAAGAATGAATCTCCTTATTTATAGGGAACAAGACGTGTAACTTCCTCAAATGAAACGAATGTGGCTTTCGTGATAAGGCAAATCCTTCGTTCGGTGCAATCAACATATTGAATCTACGCTTGCTCGGCTCGGTGCTGAATGAACTCCTTCATTGATTCCGGGCTGCTCGTAGGGGGACTGTGAAAGCAAGCGTAGGAGATCAAAATGTGAGTCGAGTCCGATGGGTAAAAAGGGGAAGCAGGAAAGGGTTCTGATGTGAATTCTTCTGGTTTGTATATCTATCTCAGCCCTTGCTTGAAAACCTCAAAATTGACTTGCATCTTCCCTTATCACACTACACTTTATCTTCCTTATTCCATTTCACTGAGCTAAGCAACACTTTTTCACGTATTCACCCGAGATATTATAGAAATTGGTCGTGTTGATCTGTCGTCTTGTTCTCGATAGGAACTTGCTGCTGTCTTGGTTGGTTTGAGAGCAGGCACTGTCTATATATCCAAAACCGGAGCAGAGTTTGGGTTTGGATCACAGACGATCGGAGATTTTGGATTGAGATGGATGGTTGTGCTTGAAGTTACGAGTCGGGTAATGCTAAGTTGAATCGGCTGATCCGTTTCATCCTATTTCGGCACTCTTTAGAGGCTATCGCTCGTTTACCGCAGATCTCTATCCCACAACTGGCTAATAAAATCGCCTTGGCAATGTGTCAAGTCCTTTCAGTCAGAGTTCAACTCTTCAGCGAAAGTGAAAAATCTACGGTCTTCCATCCGCGGAGGTAGCCATGGACTCCATAGTATATGTTGGTAGCTAGCGTACAGGCTTGATGTGAGGGGGGGTTGTTACCTATTCTATTCCCTTGCTTGGATAAAAACACCCATCTTTCCGTACGAAAGACACACAACTAGAGCAACTTGATATTACGTATGTAGACCTGGCCTCCCTCAATAATAGCTGGCTCACCCGATTGACGATTTTCAAAGATCTACGCCAAGCGCCTCGAAGCGGGGATCCACTTTTTACTACTTTAGAAAGTGAGAAGCCTTTGGCTTGATTTCTTCTGTGGCTTCTTTATGTTTACCCACGCCGCGGCTATTCAATAAAAGGATTGGTAGTTAGTTGCCTCACCCTATTGGTTGTTGGTTTTCTTTCTCCTCTGCGTTCGTGAAAAGCTAGTATGCTCGCGGAAATCGTCTAAAGGAAACTACTCGCTAACTCGCTAACAAGACGGACTTCTTCCTCTGGCTCTGCCAGGCTATGCTGCTCGCCTAAATCGGTATCAATAACTTCTATCGTACTTCGACCTCTCATTGGAATGATAAGTTGGCTATGACGAACTAATAAGTTTCTCTTCTTGTCACCTTCTTTAAGCCTTTCCTTCCGCTTCCATCGAGAAATATATATAGATAAGCTTGGAGAAGCGATTAAGGTGTTTCCACTCTTAGGTTGTTCAATATGCGAAGACCGTGTCAATCACTACACCAGTGATACGAAAAGCAAGCATTCTTCTCCAGCTGACGTACCGACGCCTCACTACTACTTAATTAGTGAAAGATACGTTGGGATGTTTTCAATTCTCCATCAAGAGGCGGGCAACTATCTCTTTTAACACTAGACTTCGGATCGCCTTCCTACTAGTTTTCTTCTCGGTCTCCCCAACTAGGGGAAACCTCAAAGCAAACAACAAAGCAACACCTATCTTTTTTCTTTAAGCACTGAACATCCGGATCCCCTTCCGACTTGCTTTTCCGGGCACAGGTCTTTCTAACAATTGGAACTCGTCTCCCTTTTCCTGATTCGCATCTTCTTCGGCTTTTGCTATGGTCTGTTCCTTCCTTCAGTCAGTCCTTCCTTCAAGATTTTTGCCTGCGGATCTCTCTCTTCAAAACATATATATCTTTCGGCGCCAGTCTTTCCTGCCTTACCTTAACCCCGCTTTCACGTGGCGAAACGGTATGAGGTTTCAGTGATCACTTTACGGTATTCTTTAAGATTTCTTGGTCACCGGACAGAGTGAGAACTGCTCAGCTTGCTTTATTTCCCTCGCACACACTTAGTAGATAGTAGGCACAGGTTCGCTAAGAGCTCATCGAACTTGACTTGTAGAGTGAGACTTGTGCTCGATATGGTTCATTTCAGTGCTCTTTCTCTCGGTATCGTTCACCACATGCCTGTGATCAATCTCTCTCAAGCTAGGTTTGGTATCGGTATCAGTGAAGTCCGTCATTGAATTGAAGTGGTAGAGTGGTAAGTGGGCGTACGGTCTATGTATTTCCTATCAGTGGCATTAGTTCCTTTTCATTCTCTAGATAGATGGGCAGAACAAGCTTCTCTTTATATTCTGTTCTAGAAAGGATCAATTAGATTCTCATCTCCTATTTGTTTGAGCCATTCATTATAGTGGTGGTGCCGGGAAGGCAGCTTAGCACTCTAGTCCTTTTGAGTAAGGAATTGTAGCATGGGCAGGCAATCTCTTCGATTGATTCCCCTCCAGGAATTACTTGAATTAATTAGCCGGCCCACGGAGTGAAATATCGAACTTAACCTATAAATAACTAGTATCTCAAAAACCAAATAAAAGGCTTTCTTTTAAGCTTGTTAATGGAATTCCACAGGAGTCAAGCGCCAGCAAAGAAGAATTGGAAATCAGTCGCTTCCCTTCTGGACTCAAGTCAGCAGAAGAGTGAACTCCATATTAATAGGTAAATCCTACATCAAGCGTAAAGGAAGTATAGTACACTTATTTGGATTCGTCGTGAAACAAAGCTATTGTCTGGTTTCTGGTCCTGGGTGGATTATTTCTTATCATATTGTGAGGCGGATCATAAGATTGCAAATTAGGCGGATCATAAGTAGATGCTATTTTACAAGGGTGGGCTTTAGCTGAGAATCAAAAGTACGATTCCCCAGAAACACATTCCCTTTCAAGCTGAGCTGAGACGTATCTGGCACCTTTACTTGGTCCAGTGCTGCCTCCGACACTTCTTTCTCTTTCTTGTGCGAACAAACTAGAACCTGCCAGCCCAGCCCTATCTTCCGAATCAGAATGGACTAGTGATTTTGATCTATTGCCAGAGCCCTATTCTTATGATGGAAAGATCCATGCTCACATAGCTGTCAGAAAGTTTTACTTGCATCTATTTCAACTAGACGTGAGGTCTCTCCACGGCAACAACGAGGAGGAGGAGATCCACATTTAGAGGGCGAGGGGTTCGAAACTCGGGGAGGTCACATATGGTTGTGGAAGAAGAGCTTGTACGGGCTCCGAGGTCAAAGAAATTCGACAAGTTCTTGGTCGATCGATACCTTTCCATCCCGGGGCAGATCTCCAGATCCGATAGGAGTGTAGATACTTTACTCCCTTCTTCCTCAGTGAGTAACGTGTAATGTCTAGAACAAAGGAAGTGAGTCTACCTCCACTCCGAGGGACAAGACGGAAACCTTCTACAGATGCCAACTGCAAGGCGTGCTTTCCTATGAACCGATTCTTAGACTACAGATCTCATCCCAACGATCTACTTGTACGAAAGAAAGAGAGATGATCTACTTGCAGCTACTGTTTGTTACCGCTGAACATCTGCTACCAATACCAAGAAATACCAATACGGACTTCTTGTTCCAATCGAAACGAGCAAACCTGGGGAAGATAGCAAGATTAGCAGAACGGGAACCCCCCATGGGGAAGGGCTCTGAGACGCACCACAGAGCCCGTAGCAGCTACTTTTAAGGTTTATCTCCCATCGACCCAGAAATCCATAGAAAGACGATTGAGATTAGTGAATGGCATCGATCTGAAGTTCATAGAATCTCTAGCGTCTCTTTGTTCGTAACAAATGAGTAACTTAACTACTAATGTGACGAATAGTGCCAGGCGTAGTGTATCACTGGAATTCGATCAGTCTGTTGGAAAGGGATCACTCTCTGATTCTGCTTCAAGTCCTGTGCATGCCTGTTTCGAAGAATGCTATTCGCTCTAGTGTCCTGTGCCTGTTTCGAAGAATGCTATTCGCTCTAGTGGAAAAAGTAGCGATTTATGGCCATGATCCCGACCCGAACCCTCAAATGATGATGAACGGCTGACTTCACGTAGAACCCTTTATGCCAATCTGGATTCCACATCTGCTACAAGAAAATCATCTTGAAAGATTGCAAATCAAGCATTCGTCCTTAGCTCAAGGATTGGATTACTGCAGTTCCTGAAAGATATCGTGCCAACAGAAAGATCTCGTCCCCGTAGATTCCGTTCGTTCCAGCAATCGTGCCGGAACTCACTGATCCATTCAAAGGATTTCTTTACCACTGCCCCCGATGGCCAAAGGACCGATATCTTCTTCTCACGCCTAGCAAAGATCGAGTTCTGTTCTCACTTCACTTAATGAGCCTATTTCTCTGTTTTTATACCCGTTTAGATAGATGGGCTCTAAGGGAGAAGTGGCGCACTTTCTCGAGCTATCTAAGCATCCAGGGAAGTGATTCCACAAGCTAGAGAGATTCTCCTCTTTTCTTTTTCAGAGTTGAGCTCAGGCTAAGGCCAAGCATGGATCAATGTTTGTCAAATCATTCTCTGTTGAGTTGAGTCCTCGCCGAAGGTGCCATGCCGTATAGTACTTCTCCGGTTATAGGTGATAGGTGCATGGCTTCCGCTCATAAAGAATGAGTGAGACCGGCGCTCAATCAATCAGCCACCAGTAGAGGATAAAGGAAAAAGGGGTTCATCAATGAGAGGCGCATGAGATTCTGTATTGGCCAACTCTTTCTAACTATCACTAGGCCGGATACTCCGATTCTCTGTGGACGATTTCCTTCTCTCTCGTTCAATGCCCTTTGGTCTCGAGGATCACCATTTGGTGGGGTTGGGGTCACACCCGAAGTCGTATTGGAGAATTGAGCGGAACTACTTCCATGTGCACTCTTTTATCGGGTCAGGAAGCCCTGTTTTTGAAGCAGGAAGACCTCTTCGTCATCATTATTGGGGTATGGGCCCTAAATCATTGGAAAAGACGGTTTTGTTTACGGAATTGACACGATATCGCCTCCTTCTGTACTAACAAGGGAATGGATGAGTTCACTTAAGAAACAGGCCTGGCCGGTACTAAAACAGAGAAGTCAGCTCAGGTTTCATCTCATCTAAGCAGCAGCCAAGCGATGATTCTGGAATCGTGCCATGCTTGACAGTTGGACTTCTCGCCATACATAGAAATGAAGTGCTGATGAGCTAGCTATCCCCGATATGATCTGGTACTAGACTTCACACATGTTGCCATCGTATAATCGGAGAATCAACGCTGCTGTCTACCTTCGGAAAGCAAAATAGATGATTTTCGATACTAGGATGACTACTCCCGAGGCCTGTTTTAACTAAAGAATTTACAGGTGGCCCGGTCGGTAAACTATTCCCGAGAGAGGAGAAGCAGAAACATCAATCCGTATTTTCGTATCATATTCCAGCAGCTCCAATGCCTTAGAGCGGGATCTGCTGCTTTGTTCCCTTAGATGCAATAGTTTACTGATCCGGTTTTCCCTAATTTCAATAGTGAGGACGATGTCCAATAAAAATACTATATTCTAGTATCTGACCAAAGGGAAGAATGAAAATAAATAGAGATAGAGGTCTCGGAAGTAGGGCCTATTAAAAGTATAGTGCCTTCTTGTTCTTGTTCTTCTGATCGATTGATTCAATTGGATTAAAGGGAAGAGAACACCAAAACTACTAGCGAAAAGCACTTTCACCTGGCTAGCACTTAGCAAGGTTAGTTTAGTTTGCTTGGAAGGGGAGCATTCCAAATGCATAACTCGAAATGACACTAAAGACTAAAGCTAGAACATCTATAGTGACAGACGAGGGTGAATCGTAACTAGAAGAAGGCCTCTGAATTGCTTCAAATCAATTAATTGTGGGGAGCTTTTGGTCAAGTCTTGGAAGGGACTCCCATCCGAGAGTGTGAAAGCTCCCGGGAGAAGGGAATCGACAACACAACTGGAGCTGCCCTTTCTTTGGTTTAGTAAGAAGCTTCCTCAAGTATGTCGATTTGTAGTACGGTCAGTTCACTCGAATCCACTGACTTCATGCACGGGGACTCGACCATCAATCCTTTCTTGTGACGAGCTGTGACTGGGTGCTCTGAAACCTCCTTAAAAGGAGGGGCGGTGGGGTAAGGTAATTGAAGTAACTAGCCAGTATTAAGATTAGGCATAAGCATAATAAACTGATGCATCCGAAGACGGTGAATCTAGAATAGAGGTCGGGCGAGGAAGCAAGAGATGCAAGAGAGCCTTTTTCCGGGAAGGAAGGGACGGCCGAGAACGATGTCCTTTCTCGTGCCTAATGCCTAATGCCTAAGCGGGAGCGCCCCTCTGTCTGCTACTTTACACTACTCCTTGAACGTGTCCTCTCGGCTCTCCTCGAAACTATTCCGAAGTTTTGAATTCCATTTCTATGGATAGGTTCTAAGCATATGAGAGAAAGGCGGATGAAAGGCAGTGACCCTAAGTTCCGAACCTTTCCCTGAATAAGTAAGGTTTCGGGGAAGTTAGAAGCCTTTCGGGCTGAATAGGGGCGGTGAGAGGGTGTAGTGTAGTAAAGGAGGTGGGCTTAGAGCCAGCAAGCAAAGTAAGGCAAAGCTTTATCGTGAAGAGGGCAGATGAATGAATTGGTTCCAGGGTATGCCTTCCGAGGTATGCCGGGCAATAAGGGCAAGGAAGGCTGCGGGAAGAGTTTCAGGACTAGGCCAGAGGACTCCTGTCCATAAGGCTAGGAAGGCAGGAGCAAAAAGATTGAACTAGCCCACGCATCTGCTCCCCTCTCAATCCACCAATAACTCCCATCTCCCAGCATCTCATTCTGCCACCCCGTTGTTGAGAGCAGCCAGCCATTCTCAATAGAATCCATGTGCCATTGCCTGAATGTCAATCTGCCCCTCCTGTCCGAAAAGAAGCATATCCGAATAAAGGTACCAAGGTAACCCTTAGAGTCAAAGCATTTTTAGCTATTAAGGACTTACTGAAAAAGGCTCAAAAACAGGAATCAGTTGGAGGAAACTAAGGACCAGGTTCACATTATCAGTAAGCGCGGATAAGAACGTTTCCTGGAATTCCACATCCCATATTGACTCTACCATCCCTAACGTTGGCCACTAAGTCCAATCTGACCTATCTCAAATAAGATCTTTTAGGATCAATTGGTTAGGCATCCCTCTTCTTTGTTTGCATAAGGCCACTAGCCATCTAGTGTTCGCTATCCTTCATCTTTCGATTAGCGAGATGATCTTAAAAACTACAGGCCTGAAATTTGCCTTTCTTAAGACCCCGTTGTACATATTTTCAAAATGTTCCATCATTGGGTATAAGTAGAATCTTCATAGCCCAAAAAAAACACAGTTAAAGTCAAACGTTTGTCGGTGGCACAGGGTTGTGTTTGAAGAAATGGAGTTTCGTTGTTCGTCACATGAAACTCTGCACTTAGGGATCAGCCTCACAAATATGCTCTTCAAGCTTTGAAACCGTCTTCTTTGTGGACTCGGCTGTAGGCTATATATCCATGGCTTGTTGAGATCCCCTTCCTCCTTCCTTTCTCACTGGAAAAAGCAGTAGTTGTCAATCAATGACCAGTTATCAATCAATCTGATGAAGGTAACAATATCCTCCTTGAAATCCATATAATCATTCCCTTGAAAATCCACCAGATTCTCCCTCCTCTTATGGCTCAAAGGCTCAACCTGGCTAGTAAGTCGGCATAGGAGAGGAGCACTCATTCATCTTGTGGTGGGCTGGCTTACTACTCCCCGATATTAGCTCTCAGCAGTTAAGCAATTCCGAAATCAGTTTGTTGCCCTGCAAAGTCTTTGACCTTGGGTATATGAGTAGGAGACTTAGGACAGTAGCATCGATAGGCAGTAGGGCAAGCTGCCGGATTGATAGACAGTTATTAGGACAGTGGGTAAGCTACTTAGGCTAGGGAATAGGTACACATAGGTCAGATACGCGGGCAAGTCTCAATAACCAAAGTAGGAGTTGATGAGTGACTTTCTTCTTCTCTATTCCTTCTTACTGGACTGGACGGATTCCTTTCTGTAAACTGAGTTAATGGAGTCAAGAAAGAAGCTAGTACAGTAGGCATTCTTATTCCGTAAAATAAGTCACTGGTAGGCAAGACTTTCTCTCGAGAGTCAGAGCTTCAAGACGACTTTCGCAGATGTTCAATCTTGCAAGGCGTATGAGCCAGATTTTTAGTACTCTCCCGACCTGTTAGAGGCCACCCTAATAAGCGGAGATTGCCGGGAAAACGTTGCTCAACAAGACAGTAACCAACTCGAAAAAGGAGACCCTGGCATAACAAGTGGTGATCTCTGTACTAGAATAGAAGCCCTGCTAATTGTGAAGAACCCACAGCCGGGAGCGTTAGCAACTGGATTTTACCACACTCCGTTATACCCTCCCTTGGGGGATGGCTTGGTGCTAATGTAGGACTTTCGGAGACCTTCCGCTTGCTGTTTTGGTCCAGCCTGAGTGGCCATAACTTCTACTGTGATTTAGTTTGGAGCGGTCTTGCTCTTGTTGTTCCATTGTTGCGCGTCCTATTCTGATATTTAGGACCAAGAGGTACTGGAAACTCTTTCGGATAGGCCCTGAAAGGAGAAGAAAGGCTAAAATGCCAACGGACGTCTGTCTATTCTCTAATTCACCCGATCCCTATCCGCTTTCCAAAAAGGAAGAATGCATGAACCACGGTAGAGGAGAAAGGATGGATCACCTGCCGATCTTTTACAAAACTATGCCAGAAAGGATATAAAGATTGACCGGTACAAAAGCCATCTCCATCAATCTACGCTCATTAAGGAGAGGGTTCCTTAGAGAATAAAATGGGGAGCAAACGAAAAAGATGTGTGGCTGAGGTGTTGGGAGCCCCCAATAGAGAAGGACGATGCGGAAAGGGATGATGGGAAAGTGACAAGACTGGACTTCGACTCGTTTAAAAAGAGTTGTAGCCGTACGGAATTCCAATTGGAATGGACCCATCTCATGATACAAGTTACCCTGGATTTCTTTCTATTCCTATTTCTCTAGGCAATTCTAGTTTTTGTTATGATGATCTCATGGATAGTAGTATTGAGTTCTATAAACAGATTGATAGTAGGTTTTAAGATAGCTTAGCCCTTGCTATGATTCAATTTGTATTGGAGAAGAGGGGCGCCAACCCTATGCGGAATGTAGCTATGCTGTACTTCTTCCTACTAGCTACGGTGCAGCACCTGTTCCTAGCTACGATGCTGCTCCTGTCCGCCCTTGATTTATCACCGCTTTGGTCTTTTATTGGTCATTGATTTATAGACGGGAGGATAAGTACCCTGGCTCGACCCCAGATATCGATTTAGCATTCCATTATCGGATCTCCGAAACGGGAAACAAGAAAAGTAATCGAAATCGTGTGCCAGCGGGACATACGAAATTCACACTTTTTGACTCTCAATCCACAGGTGGAGATACCAGGGGTGGGTTTTCATGGCCTATAGTCTCCCCTGCCGACGAAGCACGAACTACTTGTTGAAATCGCGGATCCAAATCTTGCATTTCTCCTTTACTCATCAAAGGCCTCGTATTGTTATTCCCATGATTCATGTGGGCTATCTGCTCTTTATTGTAGGGTCCTACTCCCACCTATCCTTAAAAAACGATGTGAGTGGCTCATACTAATCAAATGTACAAGTAACTGACCCTTATCAAGCTTTCCACACATAGTGTTTTGATCTAAGATTGCAATTCTTCCATGTTTCCGCAGTAGCATACTGTTCCATGGAGCTAGGGTCCAAAATAGGAATCAACAAGTGTTTCCACGACTCTACCGCCCGGCCAATCCTGTTCCACTGAATCCCCTCCCTTTTTCATGGCCACATATCTTTATGGCTAAGGAGTGGGAAATCTTTCTCCTGTTACACAAATCAAATGTTTCATTTCATCCGGGAAAAGCCACCTCTTTCTCCACAAACAATGTCTTTGTAATTTGATCCAGTTTTTATCCGTTAGATAGGAACAGCTTTGCTAAATACTGAGAACTCTCGAATAGAATATGAGAAGGGAAAGATCCTTTACAAAAGGAACTATTGATCATAGGCGTACACTCTGAAATGAATTGAATGAATCTCTCTTATTTCGTCAACTTTGATATCATTAGCTGTCTCTGTAGCTGGCTCTCATGTCTGGTGTTCCAAGTAAAAACTTTTCAACTAGCTGGGTCACCGCTGTTTTAAACCCTGACTTGGAATCAGAGCCATAAACGAGTGATTCGGTCGGATGGACGATTGAGTTCTTAAAGCTTGGATCGGCACTTCTTGTGTTGAAACAAACACGCTGTTGCTAGTGCCCTCAACGCTCTCTTCGATCCTTCACAAACATAGCTCCTTCTACGGGAGATAACTTTCGATCACTTTCATCTCAATTCGTTTCATTGGCTGGTCGAGCGGATGATTAAACACAGGCGGAGTATTCAAGTTGTCCCTACTTCAAGTTGTCCCTACTAACTAACGGGTCTAATTATCGCTGGCTCACAGGCTCCTTCGAAGCAAACATTTGCTGCGCCCCTCGCATTCAAGCTCTTGCTTTGTCCTGCGGCCTGCCCTCTAAGCAAAAGCAAGATCTAGACAAGAGTTAAAAGCAGTCAGAATATTAATAATCTAAAAAGGCCTTCCTTGGTTGTGTAGCTAATCCCCCTCCTTGACAAGAACAGAATTTTTGCATCTTCAAACTGGTTATGGGTGATACCCTCATTCCCCATTAACTCACTAGAAAGCCCTTTGGATAAGCCTCAGGAACACCCATTCCTTTCGGATCAGGGGGTGGTTGTTTTAACTACTCGTTCGGGGAACATTAGACAAAGTTACTTATTTGAGAAAGTAAATGAACCTGAAATAGGACCTTTGTGATAGTTTGCAGCATGAGCATGTAGATGCTGGAAAAGGGCCTCTGTGATCCGTTGATCATTAGTCATTTTTTTAAGGTAAGTAGGCGACGGTAGAAAGCATTTTTATTACTCCTGTTGAAGGAGGCAGTGGTCCAATTGGCTATTGAAGTCGGTGGATTCTGCCCAGAGTAATCTCTAAAATAGTGAAGCCAGTAGCAATGACTTCGTTTTCAAGCTACTGAAATGCACTTAAATGTTGAATTTGGATTATCAAATTACACGAGCGATGCGGTGGCCATTAATATTTATCCCTTTAAATTCTTGTTTATATTCGTTGAACCAAGTTGGATCTGTGATACCAGGGTGGTGGCTTTAACAAATAAGCTCCAATTGATCCATTATTTGAGGTGGCCACCGGTGGTAGCCCTTAGGAAGTTCTTAACGGCGCTAATTCACCTCTTATTTCTCTTACAAACCCGCCTCCATAGGGGCTTCAAGCGAGCGCGTTTCAATGTCAACGAAGGTATGCCCAATTATGGATTGAATTCTCTTATAATTCAATGAAAAGAGCATAACATCTTAGCTAAATGTCTGGCATAGCGTCTGATCCCGGTGAATTGGGTTAGTTAACCGCACCCTTTTGTGAAGAAGGGGGTATTCCTAGGCACTAGTTATTTTCTTATGTGTGGACTTCGACCTTACAAAGTATGAGTCTGTGCCTTCCTAAGTTGGTCCTGAATTTCCAATGAAGTTTTGATTTTCTCGAGGGACATAGCAAACTGTTTGGTTGGCTCCGAGCATTCTAAAAATAGAGTCCTGCCTAGACAATGTTGATAACGGGAAATCTCTAACCTCCGTGGTGGGTGTGAAGAAGGGTACAACTAGAAAGCGAGAGAATATCTTTATGGATATGAGTCTGAGGCAGAAGTCTCTGAATGCGGGCCTGACGAACCTTTTATACCAGGATCATCACGAGACTCTGTTTCTATGGTAGATGACTCAATAGGCAGGGCATAGAACCTCTAAAGAGGGTGTGACCGATCACCAGATCACGATCAAGAAGAGTCAAAGCTGTCTTACTAGCGCGAGCAATCATCCAACTATGGTGGTTTCTCAACCGGTGGGTACATTTCTGTTGCACATTGTGAGTTCATATTTTCTTTTCTAAGAAACAAAAGTTCGAGCAGATGCCATTCTAGCAGGTACAAGAACTCCTGTTTGGTAGGCGTCTGCTTTAGCAATGTCTTTGATCCTCGATCAACAATTTGAGGAAGACGAGACATAAGCCTTTGGATGAAACCAATGAATCTTCCGATCCGAAAGACTAAGGGGCTAGGCGCTCACCTACTATCTACACATTTCCTCTTTGGCGTTGGCTCCACCAGTTTTGACTGCGAGTCGCTTTAGTTATCTCAAATCTTTGACAGGAAGGGGCCAAGCCAAATAGTGCTCTTTAGAAGCGTAATCCGTGCTTGAAACTCCTTCGCTAGGATCCAAAAACCTATGCTTCCGCTCTTCCTCACCAGGCAATGCTTACTCTTCTCGATCAAGATTTTGGAGACTTTGAAGCTCAAGGACACGACAGCGCTTGAAACAAATGCTTTGTTTTGGCACCTTCGTCTTCCTTTCTAACATTAGTAAATTCGAGCTAATGGGACCAGTTTTGAATTGCCTAGAGGGCGGAGAAGTCACATCATCTGAGGTTTGTTGTGGGTTCAATTATGACCCCGGTCTAGAAGACAGAGTGGTTGCACGCGTAAGTACATCATGTTACATATCTATTTTAAGCTAAGCTAAATGCCTAAACTAAACAATTTTCTATTAAGCGCGGCATCCTCTCTTCGGGGCGAGCCCTATCGATGATTTCATTCTGTACAATGTGAAACCTGAAATACCAACAGTAGTTTCCAAGTGCCATCTCTATTCGACTCCCATGCTTATTCTTGAACGCTTGAAGGGGAAGTCCGGGCTGGGTCAGCTAAAGGCGGAGCTGGGCGGGATATGGTATTAGCTCTCTATGTGCTATTAGCTTAAGCTTATCACTCCAGTTTATTACCCTAGGCAGAGGGGGTAGGGGAGCATCACTAGAGAGTCTCCGTACCCGGTACAAGATCCTGGCTTATATAAATTCATTCAAGGTTATGGCTGAACTGGTCTCACCGCTTCCTTCCTCAATGCTAGCGGGACCCTTGCTTTCCATTGCCTTTCGAAGGGGACCGACCATATGCATACTTCTTTTTGTACAACTTTGCTCTGTTGGAGCCTTTGCAATAAGAAAGTGGATTAGGAGAGAGAGCTCGCAGACGATGTTCCCTTCCTTCTATATATCCATATATCTATCGCCCCCGGGCACTCCAGAGCCAGTGTGACATTCTATCCAAAATGCATGCATCTCACATTAGGTAGCCATCCATGACCCCGTGTGTGTTTCCCAATTGCTCATCCAAACCATCATTTCTTTCTTCCATCCCGGAACGGAGATCTGACCCAAGGAAGGAATTGCCTTCTTTCTCATGCCAACCAGATGGATGCGGCCCAGAGCTGAGTGAATTCCCTCTAGGTGAGTGCTATGGAGATAGGCCAGGATCGAAAATAATCGAGATCGATCGGTATCCATCGCTCAGAGAGCTGCTTTCTCCCCGATATCTGTATCTGCTTTCGGACGGCCAAACAAGCTAGAAGAAGGAAACTTCCATTTCGCATAGCTGCTAAAGTAGTAGTTTTTGTCAAATCATACTTCTGACCAATAGTATCAATGGCTTTATGCGTCCGCAACCTAGTTTTGTATCTGCATAGTGAAGGAAAGAAAGAAGCTTGTTAAGGTGACTTGAGGGAAAGACTGATCCTGATAGACAAGAATGGTATGGTCGGATTGCCAGTGAATGAGCAGCAAGGCTAAAGTAGGGATTGGATTTACTTCTTCTATTGTCGGTAGCATCATTTGCCTTCCACCCTCTCAAGAACTTCCTGAAGCCCTGAGACACTTGTTGCCAATAGTCTGGAATGGAACATTTGCAGCAGTTCTTGTAGGCCATTTCTGTAACAGCATATCTCTAAACCCTTCTTGCGGATGGTTCAAAACGAAACTTAGTGGCAGCCCCTATCTTCCCCATTTTCTAGAAGTAAAGGACAATGATCTGACCCAGCTTGCAAGAGGGATAGTAAAACTTAGGAAATAAATCCTCATAAGTTGAAGAAACCAGAACTCTATCCAAAACTTCTCTCACTAGCCTGTCTTGTTTGTTAGTCCAGGCCACCAACCCTTCTCAGTTCCTGTAGTTTAGTTTCAGATATGAAAGCATTAAAAGCTTCCATCCTATTAATATGTATTCTTCCATTGTTTCATGAGCAAATCTGATCATGTCCCGCAAAGGTAGATCAACACTCTGCACAAAGTTAGTGAGCTCTAACAAAAACATAGCTCTTAAATTTGGTTGGACCATAAACATCCACCCAAGCACAATTATCACAAAGCCTCTATACTCAAACACCATGGAGAAATTGACCCTCCCCAATGAGGTCTGCATCCATGACATCCAGATTGACTCCAATAAGCATTCCACCTTTACTGCCACTAGCTGGCTTGCAAAACCACTTGAAAAGCTTTCTGCCACCAATTGCCATTAACTCTTTATCTGAGAACTGTTCTCTCTTAGTTTCTTGCACACAAACTATGTCCACCCACTCTATCACTTCAGAAGGTTTCCCCCTTCTACCTGGCCAGGCCCCTCACATTCAAGATTAGTGTCTTCATGGCGGTATCTGTTTTTTGTTATGCCTCCTCTTAGCTCTGCTCGTAGTGTTCTTGTCACCAACTGGTATGCAAGTACTGTGATTATCTAACTCTTCAACAATCTGAGTAATATCCTCATTCTCTGAATCAGAGCTTAACTCGACACTGGAAGACTGCTCCTTCTCATGAGCAGCTAACTTATTTTTCTGAGCAGCTTCATAAAGCAATGCTTGAGCAAGTTCTCTTGCTTTAATAGAATTTATAAACCTGTCAATTTCCTCCTGTGTACTGCCCAACACTAGACCACTATCTACAGCATATTTTACTAGACTAGCAGAATCAATGGAATTGCAAATAGCATATCTGTTAGTAGAAGACATACCTGGTTCATCAAGATTCTTGCATGAAGCCATCCTTTCTGCACGTTGCTGAATAGGCATGCCATCCTTCGGGATCCTATCCTAGCACTTGTCCTCGTTTCTTTAATTCTTGCGTTTGCACCTCATTGAACTTCTCTTGTTCTTTGGTCATTCCAGAAAAAACCTCCATACCTTAATAATAGGGGCTTGTGTATAAAGGAAAGCAGCAAACCGGTCAAAGGCGAAGCTGTTCTATCTCAACTCTCTGACTTGAAGGAAGATGTGGCGGATCTCAAGGCTGGCTCTATTCCAAGTACAAGTTCCGAGGTGAAATGCGTTGATGTGGCCAATCGATATACAGTATAGTTGAATGGTTCGACAAGTTCACATGCCGGAGCTACCTGTTCTCCGCGATTCAGTTGGTTCTTCTGCCTTGCCTTCTTATCTATCGGTCCCAAGGTCAAAGAAATAGGTTCAGTGGTTCGACCTCCCAAAGGTTAAAGAAAGACATCGGTATTAAGACCACTCCCTCCGGATGATGATATGTCCCAACCATCTATAGCCCATGGTTCGTTACTCGGGAATTCGGAGAGGTCAGATGAGATAGATGGGTGTGTTCAAAATGGAATGATCCCCTTTTCTCATGTTTGCATTTTTGTTGTCCACAAACAAATAAAGACGTACGCATAACAGACTCGGTACCTAGGTCAATGGGTTCAGCGGAGAATTGCGTTACTGTAGTAGCGAAGGTATCTATGAAATGCAGTACCAAGGTCAATGAAATTGAAAGGCACCTCTGACAACAGAATCAAAAGGAATTTGCCTGACGAGACCATGAAGGCGCACTTCAACGGGTTTAACTTGAGTGCATGTTGCCTTAGGCGGTCGAATACGATTCTGAGATGTTGAATATGTTCTTCATAGGATACCGCCTTTACAACGAGATCATCTACATAGCACTCGACAATCTTATGTATTATCTCATCAAAGATCTTAGTCATGGCGCGTTGATATGTAGCACCGGCGTTTTTGAGACCTTTGGGCATAACCTTGTAACAATATATGCCTATTGGAGTGCGAAAGGCTGTGCTTTATCAAGGCAAGCTTCTCTTTCTTTCGCCAATGAAGTTCATATAAGTGTATAGAAAGCCTTCTTTTCACAACCATGCACAAACCAAAATGCTGCTGAAACGTGAAATCCATGCACCAACAAGTTCCAGTTCATAAGCAATGAAAAAGCAGAGTATATGGGAAGATAGTGGCTAAACTGTTCACTTGAGGAGAGTGGGAAGTGACTAGTCCGATAGGAGAAGAGCGGAAGTGCGATCTTTCGATCCAATCTACGTCGACTAAAATCCATGTCTCATGGCACGAGGGCCATTGCGAGTTGATGTTGTTGCTTTACCATCACAGTCTGTCCTCAAGAGAGGCATCCATTCCTGGCAAGACAAAGTTCCTATTAGTTCTCTTATAGGAAGCTAGTATACCTGAATGGCCTCCGGTAGCTGTCCCATGCAGTTCCTGCGCTATCCTGGCTCTTGCATTTCCAGCGGTCCCCACATAAAGCCTCCCTTTTTTCCTTAATACCCCTTCTTCCTCTTCCCAACCATCTTGTCCTCCTCTCGCTTCACTAATGATCTTCTTAACTTCTTCAGCTAATTTTTATCCTTCGTAGCTTTGTTTCACTTCTCCTATCCAATCCGGCAACAACTTGCTCACAAGGGTGCAACCACTGAATTTGTAACGACACAATGATTTGAAAAACAATCAAAAGATATGTAAAGAACACACACAGTAAAGGTAGAAGATCATTTCCGGGTAGATAGGAGAGCTATTAAAATCCACAAACATGAATCAGAGTTTCGACTAGGTTCTCCAGATTTAACCAAAAGAAGACTTTTCTACAAATAAGAGAATTTCTCATTTTTGGGTTTATACCGAGCCAAAACATAGAATTTCCATTGAAGAAGGAAGTAAGGATGCTAGCCGGAGAATCAAGAAATAAATACTTCCCATTACGATTCTTTTTTAGTTCCCAAGATAGAATTTCTTTATTTTTGGCAAGAGCGGTGGGTGACAACGTGCAAGACTAGATAGGTTTGGCTTTGATCTGATCAATAGGAATAGGAGGAAGCGTTGGAGAGGTACCAAATGACTGAAGAGGGGAACCCATCTGACCACATGTAGAGCCAGCCGATAAGTAAATTCAAGAGAATTTCTTCATCTTCCAAAGTATGTGAGTGAGGTAAAAATTCCATGGATCGATCTCATCACTCACATCCAACAACTAGTGAAAGATGTAATGATGAAGCTATAGGAGAAGAAAAAGCGTTGGTTTTGATTGGTAATCTTGAGTTGTCATCTTTTGAAAGAGAGTAACTTGCTAGATGGAGAGCAGCTAGGAGAATAAAGTTCATCTTTACCCCATCTTTCATTCCAACTCTATTTTCTTGTGTGCGATCCTTCTTTCATGTTTGGAATCCAAGAAGCTCAATGGGCTAGTTTCAAGTTCGATCAGACACGAAATCTGGTATAGCCACCAGCCTAGATAGAACGGGCGGGGGAAGAAAAACTAGGAGCGAGCCACATTCAAGAGGGTTGTCAAAGGCCCTCTCAATAGAGCTATTTTGTCATTGAATCGATGGAGGGAAGACTCCTTCAGTAGGTGCCCCCGACTCTTCCACTTTCTGGGTGGGATCTTATGGCTTAATCTCTGATTGCGCAGGATTCATCTTTGTTTGGTAACCTCAGACCCTGAACCAGGAGTTGGAAGCGCCTTTGCTAGACTTTCCAATTGAACACGATGCGGGCGATGCAACTCGGCAAGGAGAAGGCTGAACCCTGGTGCTACACTACAGCAGAAGCTTTGGCAGTTTACCATGGCTTGATGTTCTAGTTGTCATGCTAAAGCCGCTGATAGCTACTTCGCTTGACGAGCTAAGTAGAAAGACTTTGTGGATGAATCCACAACTGATGGTGCTTTAGGTTGATCTGATCCCTAGAAGGAAGAGTTTTGGGCTTAAGGCATAATTGCTCTATTGCGGCTACCCTGGCTATGTCATCCGATGCTGTTCACAAAGCGGCTCTTACTATAGACCCGGCTATCTCCGAGTTGAAATCGAACCCAGCCCCAGGTTTCCGTCCATCAATCCAGAGCTCAAGACAACCGCGATACTTAAATCGCTCAAATAGCCACCTTAGACGGACACAGCCATTAGAAGAAGAAACTGAAACTCGATGGAGTACCCTAAACCAGAGATCCTCGACAAAGAAAGTCTCGATTCGAGGAACGAAATATCAATAGAGGAACGAAAACCACAGGGTATGAAATTTGGGTAGGGTTGGCAGGGAAAGTCCAACTGAAACTTTCTTTGATTACCTTTTTCTCCAACTGGCTCAGAGATTGCATTTGCCCTTAACCGGTAACCTCCTTTTAATCCTTCGTTTAGACCCTATCTATTGGTATTGGCATTGGCTCGAGAGCAAGGACCTTATTTGATCGCTTAGAACTTGATGGAGGGAAACTCACTCGCTCGAGATATGCTTAAGCTAGCTCAGGAAGAGTACTAATTTTATATACCTTAAAGAGGGGATTCAAAGAGTAGCCTTTTACTAGGGCTTAAGTGACTCGTTTCATATTGCTTACTATGGTCTGGACAGTGAGGAAGGTGAGTTGAAAGATATACCTAATGTCAAATGAGACTTTCTCCTCACCAAATTGAAGCGTGAGCTTAGCATCTTTCACATCGATGACAGCCCCTGCAGTAGCTAGAAAAGGTCTCCCCAAAAAAATTGGAAAGCTCTTATCCTACATCTCCAAGACAACAAAATCAACTGGAAATGCGAAGTTACCAACTATCGCAGGGATATCACCCAAAATGTCTGCCGGATCCTGATCAGCAAGGTGGAGAGTGATGCTAGTCGGCTGTACATCACCCAATGGTAGTGGCTCGTAGACAGTGAAGGGAATCACAGTAGACCCAAGACCACATAAAGCATGGAAAGTTTGACTTCCTATCAAGCATGGAATACTGAAACTGGTAGGCTCATCTAAGTTGAGAGGTAGCTTATTTGAACGAGTGCACTACATTCCTTAGTAAGATTAACCAGTTCTGGCTCGTTAATGTTTCGCTTCTTTGCAAGCTGGTCCTTAAAGAACTGTGTATACATCGGCACCTGTAAGACACCATCAAGGATGGGGGTGGTAATCTGCATATCTGTCATCATATCCAAAAACTTTGCAATCTGCTTGTCTTCAGTTGACTTCACAAACCGTTCTGGAAATGGCAGCTTCGGGTTGACAGGTGAAGCAGATTGATGATGGATCATTAGGAGCAATAGCTGCTGGTGTAGAAGAACTAGGCTGTGCAGCAGAAGTAGTGGACTATTGAGGTCCCTGCGGAGAAGGTATTGGGCCGGCTAGGGTAGAAGGCAGGTGGTACATACAACGCTGGCATTGGGGAAGAGGATCGGTTGTAGTCTTACCACTCCGACTAGTAAAGGCTCCACGTGGGTGAACTTCAGGTTGAGGTGGAAGTCTCCCTTGTAGATGGTTGTGAGGCTACCATACGAGTGGTCAATATTTGCATAGAAGAATCCTTACACCCAATATTGTCACTCCTTTTAGAATACCTGTCTACACCTACATCAGCAAGATGTAGTTTTATTAAGTTGGCTTCCATTCCTTATTCGGAAGGCGTTGGATACTTGATATACGCTATGCTATGTACTCGGCCCACCATTGCGCATGCTGTTTTAGGAAGCATATTTGGATCCTTATTCAGGGAAAGCTCATATCCATCAAAAACCAATCGAAGTCCAGCTTTATCCCGAGCATCCGTTGTTTTCCCCGATTGAAGATCCGACACGACACCCTCTCTTCCATCTCCGGCTTCCTAACCAGATCCGTTTACCCCTGCTTGAAAAAGTGTTTCCATTCGTAGTTCGGGGTTTCCTAGTCCCAGGTTTATTCGTAACCGGCTCCCTATCCAGGTCTTCCTCCTCAACAGCTATCTTTGTTTGACGGTGTTCGTTGCCAATGCAATAGTAATATATGCTTGCTTTCTTCCTGTTGCATATCCTTATCGAAAACTCTTCTTTCGTAGGCACATTTACTTCAATTCAACTACTTCATTGATGAATCAATTTGAGGAAATTTAAAAATACCTTGCTCGCCTTCGCAACTTCCTTCTTTTCTGTGCCTTCCTAGTTTGCCAACCCTATGTTTGATTGCGAGTTCCGGCGGGGTGAGTACCTGGACGGACAAGGGGTTCCTTTTCGATTTCCATTTGAGAGCTTCTCTCTAGTTTGAATATATAGAACTTCCTTCTTAGAAATGGAATACCTTCACCTTAGAAGGGTGTTCTTCCTAGTAGTGAAACCAGATCTGCCTTTTTCGGCTAAGCCGATCCCAATGATCGGACGGACAATACTTGCTTAAACCTAGCACCCTATTGCCTTGCTTTTCCTCCAGCCGTACCTGCCTCGCCGCTTGTGATACCCAGGAAGGGCATCCCTCACTTCCCAGATCGTCTCGCACTTCTTTTGTCACTAGCACACACGCTCTCGTGGGTCTATCACTGAGAAATCCCTTTTCGCCGGGCGGTGCGGTAAGTAAGACTAGTCGATGGACAACTGCTGACTGAATAGGGAGAAGATGCATTTTCCTAGGCTCTTTCTACTTTGCTCATTGGGTATAGCCGTCAGTGATCCACAGATACGGCGCTTTTGGATTCTAAAGGGATAGGATAGTTCTTTCTGGGCTTTAGAGGTCTCCCCTTTAACCTAGTACTCTTAGGAAGGCCGGGTTAACCTTCTACTAGAACTGTTCTATCTACGAAAATGGAAAGTAGGGTCAACTTGCCATAATATATAGCCCAACTTGATCCGTCTTAGAGTAGCCGCCTATGGAATCGCCCCCGAGTCAACAATGCACCCGATCGCGAGCCTTATATGAGTTTCATAGTCAGCCTGCTATTTCAAGAACGTGCCTTCTAAACTCGTTGTTCCGCTTGCAGATTGGAGTTTCCTACTGACTATCCGGGTTCTTGATACCGCCGGCCGGGAATAAGTACCTATCCCTTACGGGAATCGAACCCGTGTCTTCGACATGAAAAGACGATGTCCTAACCTCTGGACGAAAGGGACCAAAAGGCTATTTTTCATATACTTAAGAGAAGAGAAGTGGTTCCTTTTCTTTCTATACGAAATACTTGATGCACTTATTGAATGGAAACTTGAATTGAGAGAAAAGGTGTGCTACGCTTCTTCATTCTCGTAACTCAATCAATATCAAGAACATAAAGAGTTTGTATAGAGATGGATTTCTCTTCAGTTCCAAGACTTTTTTTTGAATGGCTCGTGTTGCGCTAGTGACACGAGGGTAAAACGCTCGAGTTGGCTTGCTGACTCGAGGAGGGAAAGGCTCCATTTGCTTTAGTGAATGGAGGAAGAAACAACCATAGTAACTATCTATGAAATTGATTGATGGATATGAGAGTGGTGCAAGACCGGGACAGAGGAACCATAGGAATGTTATGTCAGGTTCCTTTCTCACTTCTCAAGCCCAATATCATTCCTCCAACTCGGACTTTCATGCTATAATTAAGAACCCCCCTAAACAATGACAGCGTACCGAGCGGGCCCTACGTCTATCGGGGAGCTCAAATCCTCACTAGAGTGAGGCACGTCTCGATCAATACATCTCGAATCTAAAGAGAGAATGTTATTGTTATGCTGTCCCCACTCTGGAGTATGATTGACCATATCATCCAGCGAGTGGTCTTAAGCGCTCAGTGCATCCATACTGAACTCGAATGTGCGCGCTTCGGAAGAGAAAGTAATGCGAACTACTAACTGTTATGCCGGCTTGGCCCGATCAAGACTTCTATCCCTCAGAAACTGTCTCGCGTCTTATCCATGTGTGCGGTTGAGGAAATTGGACTTCGTATTCTTCCTGGGTCTGGCTCGTGGGCCGACGTCGTCTTGTGTTGTAATCGGGGCATGAGTATTCGAAGTAGAAGCGCTAACATTCCCCCTTCCTTGAGAAAGCGCTTGACCCCAAGCCGGTGCATAAGGAAAACGAGTCTTCAGGTTGATGAGGTCCTCCCAAGTATTGTCCAGTGCCATCGACTCGGACCAGCGAATCAAGCCTTGTTCCAGGACTTGATCTCCCTTTATTACTTATACCAACGACTCACCAAAACTTGCATAGGGACAGAGGGATTGTCAGTCTCAGATGGTAAACGAGAGGATACCTGAGACAGTGGGCGGGGGAACAACACGTCGAAGCTTAGAGACGTGAAAAATACAGGGTGCACTTGAGAAGTTGAAGGTAGCTCCCGGTGTTAATATGGAACAGCACCAACACGTGCTAGAAGCTTGTAAGGCCCAAAGTATCGGAAGGAAGGGTTGTGACATTCTTCCCCTAAAAGGTGCACATCCATCGATTCCCTCATCTAGTGTAGTGCTCTGTTCAGAGACCAAGGAAGCTATTAGTTTGAGTTCCTGATTTCCCTATTGCCGACTAGATTTCTTACCGACTTTCATGATGGAAGAAGATACCGACTTGAGGGAAGGCAGTATAGAGCAGCAGCCTAGGGATAAGCAGGAATTCAGGTTAGCTTTTCTGTTTTCCGAATCTTACCCACCTGAGAGTCCTAGTCTCGAAAGGGCGCCTTGGCCATCCAGCCTTATCGCAGAATTGATCCAAAAGTTGTGAGCCGATAGAAGTGGAAAGATAGGAGGTTTCAGAAAGGAAATATTCCAATGGTTAGATTACCTCCATCTCGGTCAACGATGGGGATTTGTGAAGGTATCAAACTGAAGCTATCTATAGAATGACAATTTTTGATGTAGCTTCACGTCTACCTATACCAAAGGGTTTCTATAGTATGCCGAACTAGTGACAGTACCAAATGGTCAATGCCAACCTCAAAGGTTTGCATCTATAGAGTTACGAATTGCCTACGGTGAGTGTTCCTTCTGCCCCAATGGTCTACCAAAACGGAAATGCCTTCCATAAGATGATGAAATCGTTTTTCTACCTTCTGCCTCTGAGGTTTCCCTTATCTTCCAGCATTCTTGAAACCTGACAATCAAACTATTGCATATGGAGGACAAGTCAAAAGTAGATTCATTCCATCGTCAAAACTAGAAAGGTAAACAATTGCATCGAAGGTCAAGTATTGGGTAAGGTACAAGGTGTTTTGGCCACCCCTCAATTCAAGAGTTCCGATTGCATCAAGAAGAAAATCCCTATTCCTATCTTTTTATCCAACTTGAATGATTAAAGTTCAAGTAGTGGCATCCTATTACCCTAAAGGGTAAGTTGTGTTGAAGTCAATCAAAGGCTGAACTGCAGTTGCCCTTTCATTCACCTAGAATTTTGGCTTGCTCTTAGGGTGGACCACATCAGAGGTATTGGAACTACGTTTCGCGTATCATTTTTTCTTAGGAAATACTATGATCCAGTAGCTATAAATAGAAAGCAGAACCTCCTTATGTCTATACATAGAAAGAAGGAGTCCCAGGACCGAGTCATAGACTGTGCTAACTCCATGCGTAGCGTAGGAGATGGATGGGGGAAAAGGCGTCACAGGAAGGAATGATCCAATAAATCTGGATAGCCAAGAAAAGACACTTCTATCGATCGGTCTCCGCCCTCCCATACCTCCTAAAACAACGGTAGTTTGCTTCTTTTCGTTCAATTGTACCTGGCCCAAGCGCCTATCTATTTAGTACTTTCGAGTAAGAAAGCAACTTGACATTATGATCCCCGAGAAGAGGATTCGTATTATAGTAGGTTTGTTTTCCATTTCCAGGTCACATCCTTTTTTTGGGAAATTCTTTTTTCATTTTCCCATCGGCCTAGAATTGCCTTTCCTTCTCCTTTTGATTTTCGTATCATTATTATTACTTTGGTTTCTTAATAGGGGGATGATTCATCATGTAACCCGTTCCCCCAACGAATTGCATTTTCTTTTTCTTTGATTTTTGTTTACCCATGGATTTCGTTTTGAAACTGTTTTATTAGATGACGGAGAGAAAGTTTTACCAAATCCTGCAGGGGGTCAGGCTCAACCCGCAGACGTACTGCCAGTTCTGCCAGATCCAGCGGGGGATCAGGCTCAACCCGCGGATGCGCCCCCCGCTCTGCCTGCTCCACCAGTTGAAGTCCCTGCCATTTTGAACCCGCCCCAGGTTCCGTCATCCTTGGATCCAGGAAGAAGGCCGGAGGATCGAGTGCAAGATGGCGCAGAGGCAGCAGCCATGGGGGCTGCCAAGGGCTGTTGCTCGTCTTTTGTCGAGTGTCTCTGCACCATGTGGTGCGATAGCTTTTAGCAGGGCGCAAATGTAGGAAGGCTCTTTTGAACAGCGTCCCTTTCACTTCATGTGAAAGTAGCACAAATTATATAAATAAGAATAAGAATAAGAAAGAGAAGCGTAATGTTACCGTGTTGTCAGCTTTGTATGTAAAGCCTCCTGATCCGGAGAAACTCGATAGATTCGAAAACTACGAATCGATAGCCCCGGAAAACTCTGTTTTGAACTCGTACTTGATTGGAAAGAATTTGGACCTAGGGACCCTGGATCTATCGGCCTGTCATACTAATTTTCCTATGTGAGGACCCGGTATTTCAGCTCACGCTTGAGTGCTTGCCTGTTTTTCCTTCAATTCTTATTCGGGATTGCCCCTATTTAAAAGTGGCACCCCGTCTCCATTCACACTCTCACCATGCAACGCAGGACATAGGTGTATTTCACTATTCGAAAAAATGCTAACTAAGGCCGAGGAACAAGGAACAAAGGTTTGAACCAGCTTTCGTAAGGAGTCTTCTTCCTCATACAGGAACAACTGGAACAACAGTTTCGAACATTGCATCGGGCCTCCTCACCGGGAACCATTGGGTCCCCGTCTCGTCATCCCTTTCTTTCCTCAGCCGGACAAGGACAACTTTCAGTTAAGACCAGCCCCTCTTTTTCTTCTGTGCTTGGCATGATTCATGTAAGGTTAGCACTCGTCACTAGACGAGATAGTGATTGTCAACATCCCACACAACTCTCACTCTCACTCTGGCAAAAGGAAATGAATGTATCTACTCCTTCAAACAACAGGAAAGCAGACACGCATCCTACCCGCATCAATGCCTCTGCCCTCTTGTATCTACATATCATGATATGGATACCCTTGGTCATTAATAAAGGGAAGATGATTTTAGCCGAGTTGATCGGACTAACACTGAGTGCATTTGTCCCGGCTAGGCTTATTACATTCTTAGTGTTCTAAAGTGGGACAGGCGCTAGCTCTAGTAACCATTCTCCATTGATTGTAAAGGGCGGGTGTCTGCATGAACTAGCTAGACATGGCACTCCCCGAGCACGAACTCGATCATCGTGCCGTCCCCTTTGAGCAGCTTTTCTTGCCTGCCTCTGCTATCATTGATCCAAATATTTCTCAATGGTGTGGAGATAGCTCACAAGAAGATCTAGGATTTCATAGCGAGTGTACTAGTAGCTGAAAAACCAAATTGACCATTCCAACTCATTTGTGGTTTGAAACAGCATTTCTTCCCGAAGTGATACCTTGGCTTTGCCCAAATAAAGAATCACAATGCTGCTGATAGTCCGCCTGCTTTCAATGTTCTTATGCTCAGTGAGCAAGCTTGATTTCGGTTACTCCCTTCTATTGGGAGCTCCCTATCTGTAGGTTTCAGGGGGGGTACGATCCACCACGTTCCTGTGCTTTACATGAAATGGAAAGATTAGAACGAACAAGCAGAGCAACTTGACGATAGAACTACATTGGTTAGACAGGCGTGTAGGTTGCTACAATGTCCAGAGACGCTTAACAATTGCTGTTTGAATCGATCCTTTCTTGCATCGGATCTGTGAAGTTCATTTTGGTCATGCCAGAAACCTATTCTCTATATGCCAATTCGTTTCGCCGAAATTCATAGATTGGAGAAAACGAGCCTTTAACGGAGGTACGATGCATTACCTTGTATACGAAATCTAACGAAATTCTCATTCATTCCTAAAATGATTTTTGAGATAGAACAACTTGTTTATGGAATTAGCCCCCAGTGGAGAAGCAAGGCTTCCAGGCTCGCCATCAATCCAGGCAAAGCAGTCTTCCCAAACTAACTAATTGTTGAATTAATACTTGCTATACTAATAGCTCTTCAATCTGTTTATTGCTGCTTCATTGTCCTTTCCCTTTGCTCTAGCGTTAGTCGCAGGAATCCCTCTTGCGTTAGTCGTAGTCATCTATTCGTAGAAATCGTAGGAAAGATCGTGGGAACCTACACCGTACCTTTTGTAGTCAATATGATGAAACCAAAGCCTTAGCAGAGGAAGGAACCGATCTGATTCCCAGAACCGAAACAGGTATTTCCACTACTGCCGTTACTGAACCGAGGACAAGGACAGCTGCCCCGCTGGGCATAGATTTCATCCCGTTAGTGTGCATTGTTGAACCCAAAGACAAGTAGGGATTTTGATATTGATAGCTAAGGGTAGGTGTACTAATAACACCAGGGTGATCTCTATATCTATAGGGACAACTATGATAGGGGGGTCTATCGTAAATCCAACAAAGTATGGTAGCTCAAGCGGGGAGCAATCTGCATTTGAGAATGATATGCTAGCGGTGAACCTAAATCTGACGATGAAGGGGGCCAGCACTTAATGAGTACGGAATTTCATAACCGGGGTACGAAAGGAATGCACCCGAATAAATCAATGAATGAAGCTCAGGCCACGAATTCTGGAATCTAAGAGCGGGTGGTGAAGTTGGGCACTCTCGAAACCTCTGGGTTGACTTCTTCAACCTTCTCATTCTTGTTGACGGCGCGGAGCACCTCGAAGAGGACTCCGGCGGTCTGGTAGGCCTTCCCAAGTTGGGCCCTGAAGGCGACATTGGCATGGGACAGGGTGTGTCATGGCTAGGATTAGATTTATAACGAGATAAAGCTCTGGTTTGGAGCTTCAGAATTACCGGTCAGCTTGTTCCCCTTTGTTAAGTGCACGGACGTAGTTCTCGTAGTACTGCTGATAAAAACTCTCAATTTCACGGGCATCGCTCTTCTTCACGCGCTTCGCAAGACTGGGGCTATTATCCTGTGGTGTTGCATAAGAGCAAAAACATAAAATTATGTAGTGGCATCTTTGGATTGGAGAGGGTAGTTATGCAAAATCCGATAAAAAAATCCCCCAATCTTCCTGCTCCTAGACCCTATTTTGCTCTGGCTTTCAATCTTATTTTCTTTCAATCTTTCTCACCGTTTCTATTTCCCTGCTTCTTTTCCAAACTAGTAAAATTGAATCATTTCAAAAGGACGTCCAGAAAATAAGGCTAACCCAATTTGCCTCTCCAAAAAAAATAGAAAAATAAAGCGAGCAAAACGCTAGAAACTTCCATTTACTTTGCAGGATGTAGTAGAAACTAGAAACCAATTACCCGAGTCCCCATTCGAGATATGTGAAACTATTCTAGCCAAACCAATTGACCATAACTATCCGATTGCAACATGATTTCAACAAAACGAAGAAAGTATCGGAAATACCACTATCTAGTACATCTAATCTGCTCCCTCAAGTGTGAAACACAAAGGTGCTCCGAAATGAACAAGTAATACGTATGGATGATCGCCGAAAGCAAAATCTAATGCGGACTCTTACGAACATACTCCAAAATTAGCTCTCCAAAGCAAGGAAAAATGGCAAAGCCGGAAAAGTTCTCCAGGAAATCACACTAACTGTTTTTCTGCATAGACTCGTATGATTATGAATCAAAAGCAAAACATCCTCGAAAACCACGAATCGAGGCGCGCATGTGCCCCCAAAAAGAATATAAGAACAAACATTTTTGAACGTGGGAACACAAAACTTTTCCAAGTACACACAGCCTACGCGGCATTGATCCGACGCCAAAAAAATGAACCAGGAGCGCTCGCTCTGCCACAAAATCCAAACCCAAACGCATCAAAACAGCATGCGAAATGCACCATACGTATCCCCGCGAAAACGAATGCACGTACAGAGGTAAGCGACTCGGGGGCGCTCGGGCTCGATCTCGGCGGCGACGCGCAGGATGGGCGCGATGCTGCTGAGCGTGGACGGGACGACCTCGTTGTCGAACACCTCCATGGAGAAGGTCGCCATGCCCATGTGGGAGGGGAGGCAGGTGAATAAATAGAGGTCCGGCCTTGCGTGCCCGTGGCTATTTATACGTCGGTCCAACGGCCAAGATCAGCTGCTTCTCGGGAAAGGGAACCGCGGGGGAGACCGGAGGCGTCGGTGTGGTGGAAATGCTGAGCTCCGCTGCTTGGTGAGGGGTTTCTCTGTCTGGACGGTGGGGCGAGCGTCGTGGCTGGCCGCTGGAACACTTCGCTGCCTTTTTATCACCTTAAAATTTGCTTACACACTAGGAAATGTTCTGCTGACAGCAGTGCCCCTCAACGTTCAGCTTCGAAGAGGGTCTGTTTTTCTGTATAGAAAAGATTACAAGGTTCACACCTTTTGCTTTCTGCCGTTTCTCGGGCCCAGTGTCAGTGAGATGCAAGAATGACGTGTGAGTTAGTGGGGGTGCTTGCTGGTAGGAAATATTCAGGCCCTTTTCACCCGCGACGCGATACCGGAGTTATACGGTGTCCGGCTGGACTTTTGTCCTCTTTCGCTATAAACACTACAACAATAGAAGCACCCTTCTAGAGATAAGAATAGCAAATGTTTTGAGGCACTGATGGAAGCATGCCAAGGTGAAGTTGACGATCTCTTTAGCGTTTATCCTTCTCTTCATCTTGCCCTATGTGCTCATGCTGCGAGTGTCGCAGGATGATTTAGTTCTGATCGAGTGCTTGACCCCTTGAGGAGGGCATATTCTTCAGCATCTCTCTTGTCGGATCGTATCCCCGTGACCATGTTGTCAAAGAGACAGTCTTTCTTTGGTTTGGCCCACCGATTTACCGTCGTTGGTGACACTCTTCTGAGCCCCTAGATTCGCTGGAGTATGAGATCCTGAATGCATCCTTTTTCTTTCCACTTCATCTTGGGAATCTGGAATGGTTGTTTATGGCTGGGTGTGACAGATCAGAATTCGTTTAGAATCAGACCTTCTATCTATCTATCTAGCTGTATTGCCACTCCAACGGTTCTTTTTTTTGATTATGCCCCGTATCTCTCTGAGCCTATTTGATCTATTTGCTATATCCAAGTTCGAGTGTGAAGTTCGCTCCGGTTGAAGTGTAGGGCTTCCTAATTCCTGCTTCGTCCTCCTATGAATGCACTAGTATAGAAGGTTGGCCTGTCACCGTATACCACCATAAGGTGAACTGGAAATTAGTAGTTTCAACCAGTTACACAAAATAGGCAAGTTGAGGTTTGTTCAGCGTGTGTTGTGTTGCCTCCAACTATAACGAGGCCCTTTGACTTGAGGTACGATCTTACCTCTTAACGTGCTTTCCTGCTAGAAGAAGTGAGGGTGATGTCCAATGACCTATTGAAGAAGCTTGCTGTGTAGATAGGTATCCGTTTCGTGAACCTAATGTAGAACCTGTAAACTAAAGACTTGAGTCCCGGAACCGCAGCCATTCAAAAAGCTATCAATCTGATTCGAAATACCAAGGTTTGAAGACCTCTGGGGCATATCAAAGTACTTTCACTTGCCCCACAACAAGAATTTCTAGGGTATGTGAGTGGTGTCGGACGCTATAGGGGTTTGTGTATTCACATCAGGAGAAGAAAGAGGCTCACATTGCTGCTGGGATAAGACAAAACCTTCTTCCTTGATCCATGGCGTCACCGCTGCTATATTAAAAGAGTAATTCTATTGGCTGGCTATTCCTGCAAATAAGTCTTGGGGTCATTCCGGGCTGATGCTTCCTAATTCTTCCTAGCTTTTGCTCCATTCATCACTATGTGGCACCACATATATAAGCATTGGGAGATCGATCTAATTGCAAAAGAAATGGGAAGCAAAGTGTTGGTTATCTAGCAAGTATAGAGATGATGCAGTATCTTCATTGGCGAGACAAGCAAAGAAGTAGATTCAAAAAAGCAAAGTCAAGCAAGCAGCAACATTGGTGACTTTATTGAGTCTTGTCCTAGTTGATCTGGAAATGCTCGAAGAAGCCTTTGACTCATCCAATGCTTAATTGGTTGTCCTAATTTCTTTCTTGGAAACATGTACGAAATGAAAGACTTATGTGAATAAGATAAGATCCAATTCTATGAGAACATTCACAATTGATCGATAGCTCACAAGTTACCTGCTTATAGGCGGGGCATCAGTTGTAACAAACAGGGGAGTGTATTTCCCACTCCCCTGTTGGTTAAAGCAGACTCGTATGCTTCGTAGTAAAAACCTTCCTTTACCGCAGGCAAGCTCTTCTCTGTCTCTGTATGCTTGGGTGAATGCCATAAGCGGATTTATGCTTTTTTTATGGAAAACAGTTTGAAAGGGTCGACATAGCCTATCTTTGACCAGCTACCTCATATGATATTGAAATAGAGAATAGAATGGAGTAGGAACACGAATAACTTATATGTAATCTAATATTCTTTTATTTGAATACTAGGAATCGCACCTGAATTCCATCAATCATTCGGTTAGAAGTCCTCTATTTCATCCTTGATGTTTCAATCGAAGGAGATACTCTATTTCACAATCTATCCATCTTGATTCCTCTTTTTAAAGAAAGTCTTTCCTGGATCCTGAAAAAACAAGAAAGAACAGAATGAGAACTAAGAGTTCTTTCAGTCGAGCAGTTGAGGGAACGAGTAAGATACGTTTGTCAGTCTACTATTCTTTCGGGAAGGAATTGAGCCTCAATCATCATACGCAAAGAAAGAAATCCTTCGATAGCGAGAACATTCAGAGTTAGTAGTTGAGTAAGTATAGATTCAGTTCGATTACCAAACGGGCGACTTTACAACTTAGGGAGCAGCAGGCCTTGTGTTTGTGGTGAAGGTACTGGAATCTTTTCAATATGAAAATAGGTGGTATCCAAAAGGACAAAAACAGCAACTAGGGATCTGGTGGACTACTGTCATGAGTCACAAGGCATTGGTAGACTGACTCACTCAGATGTTTGTCTATTTAACCTAAGAAGTATGTCTGGATGGATGACTTCACAGTCCAAGATGGTAATATCGATTGTTCATCTAATTCACCAACGTGACCAACCACAATGAATGTCTTTAACCGCCTTATCAAACTTGGATTGTAGCCTTTTCTATCTCTATATAAAGTCAGTCAGTCCCAGTGTTGGGCAGAGCCCATTGTCAAAAGATCGTTTTGCTAGGATGCTTGCTTGAATCTAGCTACTTCCAAAAAAGGCATTTTTCACTCTATACGGTATGGCTACAAACCGAATGAAGAAGTCAGAAGCAGTTCATCGCCTGTGGGAGCTTGCTGATAGTAAGGAAGCCATAATCTTTTTATCGGATTGCCTATTTGTCTATCTGTCTGGTGAAGAGAGAATGTAAGATACTCTCAATAGGGCAAGCACCCAATACCTCGTAGAGTCCAAAGCTCCAGCTCAAAGAGTTCAGGAAGACCAACCATCCACACTTGATTAGCTACTGTGCACTTCACCAGAACATGGTCTATGTCCTCCACTACCCCTTCACAAACATAAAAAAAACACTGAGACAATGGGAGCAAATTCCTTGAGACAAGAAGTTCGTTCTCTGCACGGAAGTCTATTCCAATAAGCTTTCCACCAAAAAAACGGAATGCAGGGAATGACCTTAAGCTTCCATACACAAGAGAAATGAAGACCACCTTCCTCATTAAATGGCTGGCAGACCTCCCTGTATACTTCCTTCATCCTAATCGTCAGAGTGAACAGAAGACCCCCATGTCAAAGTATCAGAACAGATGCTTCTAGGAATTGGTACAGCTAAAATTTCTCGCACCACCTCATTAGGGAGAAAAAAAGCTAATAAACTAAGATGCCAATCCCTATTAGGAATGAGATAGTGGGAGAGAGACAAACCTTCCAACAGCTCTGACATGTTCATAGGAATAGGCCTTCTTTTCAATGCAGTCCCACCGAGCCAAGGGTCTTATAACAATCGCACCGAATTACCATCTAAAATCTGCCACTGGAAGTTCTCTTTAATAGAATGACTGGCTTTACATATCTCCTTATTAATAGGAAATGAATGGGCAGCAACATAGAACCCATCCCAAGAACCCTCAAACCTCCCTGGAGAACACGGCTCCACATCGTATTTGGTAGCGGATCCACTTTTCCTTATCTGTTAACGTATACCTTTCCTCTGCCTATGAGCTAGCTAAAGATCCATCGTTATCCTTTCCGGCAATGGAGGCGGAATCAATGGTCATGTCAGGTTTCAGATTCAAAGAGAGATGTCAAGCAAGCGCCGAATTTGAGTACTCAACTTGCCCGACCCGCCTCTTCCACTAGACCTCGTCTTTCAAAGAGCAGTAGCCCTGCAAGCCTAATAGAACCTTGTTTCCCTATTACTTACTTTTGCTTTGAGCGTCGCACTCCAGCGGCTTTCTTTCCTATGGCTTGGATGGGGGTCCTCAACAAGATCTATATCGGTGTCATTATTTACTTATTTAGACGATAGATGATGATAGAGAGCAGACTGGCTCTGAGGAAGAATATCTTAAGTAGTTGAATCCGCTCCGCTAGGTTAAATTGTATGATCTGAATGTAGGAGGACTGCTGCTAGTGACACAATTTCTTTTGGGTCTGAAGAATGAACTCAGAGCTGCAGTGGAAGTGCAGGTGCCTAACTCAATTAGTGAAGCTGCATCTTTTGCACAATCAAGTGCGGGAAGGAGTTTTGGAGAGAGGCAGGCACTACATGAACAAGAAGGACAGTAACTAGAATTATAAGTCAGCTGCCCCGCAGCAGCAAGGCTATGTCTCAGTCAAAGTTCGACAAGGGGCAAAACAGTTGCTGTCCTAATAGAAGTTCATGTCGATCCAGCCAAGCCAGTGCCATCATTAGAAAGTCCGGCCATTTTAGATTCAGCCAGTTCAAGTTAGGGCAAGGAGGAAAGGAAGAGAGTAATGCAAGGATGTAAAGAATGAGGCGCTAGAACAGACTGGCCCGGTAGGCTTCCAACCTGACACCGCTTTGCTACTTTTCGAAAGAGGAAGAGAAGTTGCTTGTACGAGACTGCGCCTCCCGGCTGGAAACTCCAATGGCATTTTCGGTAAATGAAAGCAAAGCGAAGCTTTACGACCAAGGAGAGATAAGCATATTTTATGAATGATAGAAGGAGTGCTCCCCGAGCATAGGATCGCTTGGAAGGATAGAGCGCTGCAAGACAAGATGGCATATTGAAGGGAAGGCTATGAAAAGAATTCTGGTCTCTCGAACGCCTGGCATACTAATACCAGCCGCATACTTGAATACTAGTGACATATTGGAGGAAAGGAGATTATTGGAATACTAGAGGGAGTTACGCCCATAAGAACTGCTGGCTGTAAACGCGACTTGCTCTGCTCCTCCTAAAACCCTTTTCGATAGTAAGATAGATATAGATCTAAAGGGCCTAGAAGGGCAAGCATGGACCGAATAATACACATACTCTGTCTAGATAGACGATTTCTTCTTTCATTTCCACTCAAATAAAAGCACTTTCTTTCAAGCTTATTTGCTTGAAAAAGAGCAAAGCAATTCCAACATAAACTGACACTTTAGGATCCTCTAAGCCTTTCTATAGACCCGTAAGGTACTAAAAACGAAAAACTAGCACTACTAACACAGGCTGAAGAGGATGACCTCGAAAAAGAATACAATTAAAGATGTGGCCTTCCCTCCAAGCACATATATGGATATGGAGCACTCTTTTCCACCCTAAAAAAGAATAGCCAGAGATGGCTTTCTTTCCGTATCAACAGGTAGCCTTCCTTGCCTATGGCTACTTTCAAATGAAAAGGTCAAAAAAGAACTTGATGTAATAGGCTCATTTCATTAATGCTTTCAAACTCGATTGTAAACTATTCCCACCTAAAAGATAAGCTTACTACTTCAAATAGGTAGATGGAAAGAAAGCCATATTTTCCATCTTATCTATATATTCCATTCCAGCCATTGACAGCAACTCACTCTTTTCGAACTGCACTTTGAAAGCCAAACCCAAGAAAGACCATATCAACTACTCTCCAAATAGTAGGATAAATCACGGAATTCAAATGGAAGACAGAAAGAGAAGGCAATTCAAACCTAATGGCCAAACGAATCCAAGACAGAAATACTTATAGCCAGAAAAGAATAACAAGAGAACGAAAACAACTCCATATTCTACTGGCCTGCCTCTCTGATCTACTATCCAACTGCCATGGACGCACCACTGTTCACCCTAGGCTCACATTCTGGCACTTCGTTCGCTGTGTACTCAAAGGACTTGCTTGTCTTTTGACTCGGGCAAAAACCGCAGGAGTGAATTGACTTGTAATTATACAAACAAATGACCCAGCTGGCCTTCTCCTATTCGGGGAATCATCGGGACATGCTTCACTTAAAGTGATTATACCACATAGTTTAGGGAAGCGAAACCATAGTTCGGGTTAGTTCACGCTAGATTATCGAAGCTTGTAACACCTGTTAGAACACATTAGGAAAGCGCAAAAGATTTCTATTTGGAGTTCGCTCGTTTAGTTGCTCGATCGCTGCCATCCGCATTGGGCTAATTCAAATCCTATGCTCCATGCTCTTGTGGGTTTGCTCCATTTGAACTTGTCCACACTAGCATAACCAGTATCTCCCCGGAACTAAGAGGCATGGATACCCATCTTTATCGATTCAAAGAAATGAATAAGTATCAGCGAGGCGGGGAATACGGGCCCGGTACAGATAGGGATGATCGGCAAGCGCTATGAGCGGGGCCGATGTTTCGTGTTGTGGGTGGCCATCGAATTGTTCAGCGTGCCCATGCGGATCCCTACCAATGTCCTAGACTACAAGTTCGACAAACTTCCGGCTTGGGTCAGGATACAAAGTTACCCGGGATGGGCTTGCCCTCTGGATCACGCTGGGTCCTTGCTTGTTCCAACGTCATGCTAGGAATGTATCACGTGCCCATGCAAACCAAAGGAAAGCAGATACAACTATTACAGATCCTAGTCCTATTTCCCATCAGAACATAAGGGAGTGGGCTTCCTTTGTAACAGCTCTGTTCTGGTCGTGGCTCACCTCACTGGACCAACGCTTCTGGTCGGAAGCTGGTCGATCGCCTGGTCGGCAACCGGCACAACACCCTTGCCAGTGGGATTTCTGTTGGTTTTCGTACTATGCGCAATGAAAGTTTCCAAAAAGGAGAGCTCTAAAAACAGCGTTCTACAGGGAGAATGTGATTTTTGTATACTTTGACCCCATACTAGCATGAAACTGATTGGAAAAAGGACCTCAAAAACACCCATTTATTAGGGGAATGTGAAAATTGATGGTTTTCGCCCATACTGGCATGAAACTTTCTCTTTTATTGAGCTCAAAAACAGGCAGAGGGAGATCAGAAAAAGTGTCAAATCCAATAAAACAGAGAACGATGGCCCAAACAGAACAGCTTACTTCCTCTATCCGAGTTGGCAATCAATATCAAGATCAGAGCGCGGGAGCAATGAAACAACAAGTCCACCGTCCCTTCACCAGCCAAAGAAAGGAGAAGACTAAGCAGCTCAATAGGGTCTCGAGTACGACTATAGTACCAAAGCTTGGTGCTTCTACCAGTCAAGCAATTACCACGGGTGGATATTCAATAGAAAGCCTACTTGAGTAGGTCAAACAGCGGGGATCTCTCAGTTCCAATGGCTGGATCTCAGAATCGCGTAGATGGGTAGAAGTAATGGGCAAACGCAGCTAAGTTAGAGATTTCAACTACTATGGTAGTGATGGGGTGCCTGTTTACCTAAGTAGGCCTAGTTCTTTCTATAATGAGCATTCGCGTCCGGGGACTTTGATCCAACTTCAGACGATGGGGAAACGGCAAGGGATGCACCGGTATCTGGACACGTGATGGACCCAGTAGTAAATATTCCTTTGTGGAAGGCTTTGGTTATACCTGGGTGGCAAAGCGAAGTTTCTAGTGGGTAGGTGTCTAAAACAACCCTCTGCAAGGAAGCACGCCCGTATCAATCCTTTAATCAGAGACTAGACTAGCGTTAGGAAGGACAAAGGAGACAGACAGAATTTACATCAGAAAAAAGGACTTTTTGAAGTTTGAGTGAGGATAATTGTCTTAAATTTAGGAGAATTGGCTAAAAAAACACGGAATTGTCTTCGCCTTTGTAAGCGAAAATGTCCAGTAAAGCCTATCTCGCTTTTAGCCTTCATGGTGAATGGCCCACCCTTTCTTTGAACCTTGTCAATGATCGAACGAACTTACAGATATGAACTGAGTGCCATTTGATGAGTAAGATCGAACAAGGGAGAGGGATATGGAAAGGATGAAGTAATGAAAGAGGAAGTCATTGCTAGTAGTAACGACTTGTCACGATCCATTGGTTCATATAGAATCCATGTCCTAGGTCTATCAAAAAACATTCTTTTCGCTAAGCGTAGATAATAAAATAGAGTGAAAGGGTCCACCCCGAAACCAAGGGGGTACTAACTAACAGCTGAGTCCTCTCCGAACCGCAGGAGATAGTTGCCCATCATACGGCTCACCAACTTCACTTGCCTCTAAGGGGGGCTCGCTCCGGGCAGGTTCGGATCACTTACTATACACGGCCCTACGAAGGGGTTAGGAGCGTTTTCAAGATGATTCTTTCTTTGTCGAGACGAAAAAGGAACCCATCTTTTCGATTGAAAAATGTGAGTCTGTTTTGCCCACTTTATCCATCCCCCTCTATCAAAATGATCAAAAAGGCATTTCAAATGCTTCTTATTCCCGTGCTTGATCTTATCCATCTCTGCCCCGCTTCCGTGTGGGCAGAGACCCCTGTAGAGAATGAAGAGGAGCCAAGGATCTTACTCTCAAGAGTGCTTCGATAGGCTCCACTCTCTCCCCTGAATAAGTCAGGCTCCGTTAGCCTGGGCTGAGATGGGGATAACGAGTCGACAATTGAAGCCCCCAACGTTCTGCCAGACACTGGACAGGGGTAAGCTCTGTAAATGTGTAGAGCCAAGTGTAGTGTGGTGTAGTAGTAGGCACTTCTAGGCCCCTTCCCGGCTACTGGATCACTCCAGTGCTTCGGGTACTACGGACCCTCTGCCATCCATTGCAGCAGAGCCGTTTCATGAGCGGGGGGGCTAAGTGCAGTTCTTTGAACCAAAGGTTTCATGAAATCGAAATTGATTCTTTTTTAGATATCTGGATAGATGGATGGATCTATCTTTCTATTCAGATATCTTTTGCAATCAGCCCCAAATCCTTGATTTGGCCAGGAAACAAAGCACTGCTTTGGGCCCAGGAAGCGAAGGGAATGAGCTCGGCTGCTTCTCCCCCACACTTCTTTATTTCTCCGTGCCCCTTCCGCATGCGCTTCGCACGCCATTGGCGCTTTGCTCTCCTCTTATTTCTTCATTGGAGGGTTCGGATGGACTTCGCCATTCTTTCCCAACGAAAATGGAAAGGGCTGTAACACATCGAGATGTCGATTCGTTTTCCGCCCCAAATGAGATGGGGAATTAGTCACCTCTGTCCCTTCATCTTTTTGAAAGGAATCGAGGCCCGGCCCGGCTCACGTCGTTCCAACAACCGACGGGGAGCACATCAGTATACGATCGCGCGCAGTAACTGGGAGTCCTATTACACCTAAGGCCAACTTCCATTCACCAAACCCAGGTTCATCTCGTGTAGTGATTGTGGACTCGTACAAGGATATGGAGTCGACGGTTGATGTATCAGACTCGACCCTGTCTTTCGTAGCATGCATTCCCATCTGTGTTGCAACTGAGTCGGTAAGCTACGTGTCCGGTGCACGGAAAACTGCCTTCGGTCTCCCAACCTTACTCATGGCAACCTTCCGGCCGCCCAACGACCTATAACGCTAGTCACTACTCCCACTGGGGCTAGGAAGTAAGCCCCACAACCCAAAGCGGCGAAGAACAAATAGAATTTGCTACAAAAGCCGGCTAACGGGGGTATTCCTGCGTATGAGAACATTGTAATGGAGAAGGTCATAGCCGAAATAGGATTCGTTTTGGCTAGAGCGCCCAAATCCGCTATATATTTGACACGGGTTTGCCGTAATGCTGGAACTATGGCGAATGCATCTATCGTCATTGATGCATAAATAAATATACCAATTAGTAGTGATTGAATTCCTTCTATGGTTCCACATGAGAAACCAGTACGAATATAACCTACATGTCCAATCGAACTATGAGCTAGAGGTCTTTTGACTTTCGTTTGGGCCATGGCGGCCAGTGCTCCTAAGATCATAGAAGCAATGCTGCAGATGTGACACCCCAAAAATTTGGCCTTGTTTTAATTAAATTTTTTGCCAGGAATTAAAACTTTGGATTTCTGAGCTCCATTTTTTTTGATTTTTGTAAATCATTTTCTTCCCTATTGTGATGGGTTTTTCCCTAAGAGAAAACTTTTTCAAATATGCTGTTAGACTTATTTAATCTCTCAAGAAAAACTTTTCCTTATTTAATATAACTAATTAAATAATTAAGTTGTTTGATCTTTACTTTCTTGAAAATGGTTTTTCAAGGTTAAATGGCCATATTTGAACTACAACCATTTGATAAATTCACTTAAAAATTCCCACAAAAATTTGGAGAAGTCCTGTGATGTTATTAAATAACTTTTGTGCAAAGACATCTTTATTTAATGAAATATTTTGAGTTCTACAACAAATTTTTTCTTCTCTGGTCCAGTGGGCATTTTGCACTGCAACCCTTTTAAATAAATTCTTTCTAGCCTCCACCAAAATTTTGGGATGTTAGTAGTATCATATGATTCAACTTTATGTAAAAACGCAGTGATGTTATTTGCAAATTTTGAGTGAATCCACCTCATTTCCATTCTGGACCAATTTGATGGTTTGTACAGCAACCATATTTTTGCCTGCTCTTTAGCCTTTGATTCTTTCTTCTACTTGTAGTCCTCCATGTTAAACCCTCAAGTCCAGGAGCATGCACCCTTTGGATCATTTTTGGTTCATGAAATAATGCCATTCATTTCCTGTCCAGAATTGAAGTTTTGGAAAACTTACACTAACAAGTTTCTCCTTTTGCCAAAATAACCTCACCACTCTCTCTTGCTTCTAATGAGACCCCACTCTGGAAGTTTTGGCCACCCCGAGAGATGCCTAGGTGCATGTGGCATTCTGTCGAGCACCCTGTAGGCATGACCAGTTTTGACATGAGTCTTAGCTTTCACTGCGATCTTGCTTCCCTTGCCTAACTGCCTTGTCCAATAGATTCACCACTACTCCTAACCTAGATCTGCTAAATGCCAGACTCACCTGTGACCTGTAGCATGCCGCGGCATTGTGTCGAACACCTTCGGAGCGTGCTCTAGACGCGCCCAGAGCGCGCGTATTGCAGCCGCGTGCACAAGCCGCCGCGTCGCGCCCCTATCTTGGCCCGCATGCCAGCACCCCGCCAAGCGCTACCCTCCTCGCAGCAACGAGCCAAGCCACCTGGCACGCTATAGCGCCGCCGCCAGAGCCCCCTTGGCAACACGCCACGGCCGCTCGACAGCCCCTGCTCATGTCGGCGCCGCCCAAGCCATCCCCGCTCGCCACCTGGCCCCTGGAACAGCGCGAGCTCATCCACAAGAATGTCGGCTAGCTCTCGTCGCCTCCACGTCGCCCTGCAAGCTACAGAAGGCGGTTCGCCGGCATCCTCATCCACCGCCGCGGAACCGACCTCGTCGCACTATAAAGAGAGGCCCCCGAGATCACCCGAGCACTCAGGCGACCTCAGGCCACCCCCATGGCACCCCCACAACCAGCAATCGTCGGGGGAAAGCCGTCTTCCCCAACTCCGGCTGGTTCGGCCGCCGCCACGTTCCAGCTCCATTCGCCGCAACCAGAGCCTCTCCCGTTCGTCCAACGCCGCCATATGACCCCACTTCGACTTGCGGAGCCGCCCAGCTACTCAAACCCGACCGGGAGCCACCGCAGTTCAAACGCCCAAAATTTCCGAAGCCACCGGCCGCCGCGAAGCTCGCCGCCGGCGACTCCCTTCATCCCCACCTGACTGACAACCACCGGAAGGACCGCCCTCGAACCGCGGATCCATCCCCGCCCTTCGTGTCTCGAACGGTGCCGCCGTTCGCCGCCGAATGTCGCCGGAGTCCCGCCTCTGCTCGGGGCAGAGGAAGAGGAGGGAGGCCGACTAGTCAAACTTGACCAGTGGGGCCAGGCGGGCCCACTGTCAGTGACACCCCACGCCGTCCACGTGGTTAAGTGAAGACGTAATCCACTCCAGTATGTTTTCCCCACTTCGAAAGCGTATTCCCCTCTGAAACGTTTTCTTTTTTGTTTTATTTCAAATAACAGATTTTGACTAGAACTTTGACTGCCTATAACTTTTTAGATATAACTCCAATTGAATTGATTCTTTTTCCTACCTTCCTCAAATTTGGTCTAGTTTATTTTAAGATTTATTTGAAAAATTTCCAAACAAACTTTTTGTACTGTTTTTGAAATGTGTGTTGATTCAAATATATTTTAAAATAGGATTTTGGAGAGAGAGAAGGGACTTTCAAATGTTTTGGAGAGCACCTTACCCCTCCACAACGTGAAGGCAAGCATTCTGAATCCTGGCATAATGTTTTTGGTGTGTTATTGGACACGTTTATAACACCACCTTATTTCGGAGAGCTTGTTATTTCATGTGATATGATCATATGCATGGAAGCATATTAGTGATCTCCTTGCTGTTGGAAGTGAATATTTTTGTGATGGTAATCATCCTCATATGCCTTGCATGCATGCCGGAAAGGAATCCGGGAAAACCTCAGCCTTGGGTAGGCGTGAGCTTGTCACCGGTCCCCGTCGGGACGGTTATGTCCGGTATGGCATGGTAAGGTATATTGAGCGGTGATTTCATCGATTGTAATATATTTGATATACATGTCATGCAGGGAACTTCTAAACCTCCTGAGTCGACCGCAGATCGAGTCTTGTTCCAGTAACCCCCATACTTGCCTCGTACTACCACTCGTCCCTGCCGCAGGTAGGGTACGGTTCAGTAAGTCGTCAACCCCTTTCCAGCACACACCGTACAGAGAGGCCATGGTGGAAGATATCGGTTGTAGCCGGTAGGTATGCCACCTGGTCCGGGGGCATGGGTGTTTCCGGTTGGGACCGAGAGGGGAGGCCACCCCTTAGAGCGCGCGATATAAATTTGATCCCATGCCACGCGAGGTTGTAGCCTCCCCACTTAGAGTTTTGCTTAACAAGTGTCGTGGGTGATTCCAGACACCGATGAGTTAAGCTGGTGTGTGCAAGGTTAGGCGTGTTCTCAACTAAAAGGCCGTAGACGGAATTAGTCCCGATGGACTAAAGGAATCCGTTACTCGTGGGTAAAGAGTACACCCTCTGCAGAGATAAAAACCTATTCGAATAGCCGTGTCCATGGTTAAGATTACAGTCTGGGATGGGTCAAGTGTTGGTCTTAGTGTCGGTCTTCGGAAGTGAAATTCTTAAACCAAACTTGGGTACTGATCGGTGACTTGTGAGGACCATGATTATTATTTTGTGATGGACTAACCTGTTGTAATATTTGTATTATCGAGTATCCCTGGGATGGTTCTACACCCTGGATACTCACGGTGATCATTTAATTCTAAGCCCGGTTAAATGTTTATTCCTGTGGATGGACTAACCCGTTTATTATCATGAACTGAATATTTATTATGAGTATTATTTACTTGTGAATTAAAGCCCTTTATGTGATGTCGCTTAGACGTCCGACTGTGGCATTTCTTTTAAAGCCCTTTCTGTGATGTCGCTTAGACGTCCGACTGTGGCATTTCTTTTAAAGCCCTTTCTGTGATGTCGCTTAGACGTCCGACTATGGGATTTCTTTTAAAGCCCTTTCTGTGATGTCGCTTAGACGTCCGACTGTGGCATTTCTTTTAAAGCCCTTTCTGTGATGTCGCTTAGACGTCCGACTGTGCCATTTCTTTAAAGCCCTTTCTGTGGTGTCGCTCAGACGCCCGACTGTGGCATTGCTTGTTATTTATTTGCCTTAATTGCCCTTTATGTGGTGTCGCGCAGACGCCCTACTGTGGCATTTTATTTCCACTCCATTATTGCTTATTTATGTTGCATTTTTAATAACCCGCTTGCATACATAAAAGATATTTTATTGTGACTAACGATGTGACCATAAAATATTTAAGTGCATAATTATCAATTATATTATTCCAGTGTTCTTAATGTTTGCGAGTACATTCAAAGTACTCACTGGCTTGTCCCTGGCTATTGTCTTGGCCAGATTCTTGCATGGAAAGGAATGTTGCAGTGACAGCCCCAGAAATTGAGCATCGGTGATAGCAGCCTCGCGAAGATAGGAGTTAACCTGGTCAGCTGTTCCCGTGGGAAATGTAATCCCATAGACCTTGGTGATCCACAAACTGCTTCCGCCCTCAACCACTAGAACCATTTGATGTACTCATAGGCCACAATGGTCTTGTACTGCTCATTTTGTACTTTTTGCTTGGAATTTCTGTATCAAGTTGATGCCTCACCAGCTAACAGTAATCCTGGGGCTGGTGAGCACAGTGGCCATTTTCTGGGAATTTAATGCCCGGAAAAACCGGTCGCGACAGCAGAAAAAGAAGATTTGTTATAATGTACCCCCATAGGAAGCAACAATAGAAACACGTGACATATTTGCAGAAATAGAGATTTTAGGCGCAATAGAAAGGAATGCTGTCACCGGGGTGGGTGAACCCTCATAGATATCAGGTGCCCACATATATAGAGTCAAAAGAGAGATTGAGTCCGAGGGAGAGGGGGGTTTTCTTGGGGCTCGAGAGATTGAATAGATAGGGCCCCACAAGTTGTTAATTCGCCGCTGGGGAATTCACACAAAAGGGAAGGACTTATTCTCAACGAAAAAAGTGCTCTCTGAACCGAACGTGAAAGTTGTTTTCCATCAGACGGCTGTTCACGTAACTCCACTCTCGGCTTGGATTATATATCCATTTGGTCCGCTCTCGGCCATTCCACACGCTGCCTAGCAGAGACGTGGTTATCTGAAGTGGATTCTCTCTTTTGTAGTAGATGCCGAACCTGCTGCTCAGTGGGCGGGCGCAGCAGCTACATGGACCCCTTTCTTTATGTTGTTGCCAGCGCTTTCCCGGGCCGAGCCGGAATTCTTTATTAGAACGTCGGCAGGCAAAGCCCGAAGGAAGGCTGCTATCCCCTCGGCCTTCTTCCTTTTCGATGAAAAACAAATCGACATCTCAATCTCCGAAAGCGTTTTCCTTACCCAGCTAATATCACCCCCTTCGTCGAGCCTTTCCTTTAGTGGTAAGGGATATGCACCTTATCTGAACGTCGACAGGCATTCCGGAATTCTCCTTTTTTGGCCCCGGGTGAACATAGGCTCAAACATGATTGGAGGGGTCCTAGCTACGCCATGCGTTCAATAAAAAAAGCAAGCCTCTGGGAAGCTGCAGGGATTACAAAAAGAGGTTGCTTTCCTGTGTTGCACTGAAAAAAGGACAAAGGAGAAGACGCTCTTCGACTTTCTTTCTTCCTCCCGCGCCCGCCTAAGCCCGTCCCGCGTTAGAGGGGAAGATTAGCAAAGCGGGAAAAGACAGAGGGAGGGGGAGCTGCATCTTATTCTCTTCGCGAGAACTTCAGGATCGGAGAAGCATTCGGAAGGGGTGAGGCCTTCATTTCGTTGGCAGAAGCAGAAACGATCCAATCCATTGGGGCTTCGGGGAACCCAAAAACGAACTCTATTTACTTTTTTCATAGATAGATGATATATATAGGAATAATATATACATCCCTTTACTTTAGATGTCTATGTATCTATTTTGGAATCATCTCCCGATTCTTTTTTTCTTTCTAATTCGCACTGCTCTTTCTCTCTAAATTGCATCAAAGAAAATAGAGAGAGAGAGAGAGCAGATGGATCCTATCCCCTATAAGGAACACTCATTCCTATCTATTGATAGAAAAGAAAGATCTTCGTCATGGACTTTTTCTTTGTTCTTTTTTTAGATTGGAGGAATTCCTCATATCTAAGGCAGTTCCCCACAAACACCCCACCCATATGACTATGCCCCCTTTTGAATCGACAGTAGATTGGGCTTCATAGCTACTTTCATTCTAAAGACGAATATTAGTCAATAGGCAGGCTTCTTTCAGTAGCAAACATATTCATTTTCACCAGGCTCTGCGCACCTTTGGTACTTCTGGAGGGCAAGCAGTTTTATAGTGACTTCTTTCTTAGGGTAGGGCGAAGAATACTTCCAATTCTGGAAAGGTCATTGGGTCGCCTTTGGAAGCTAAAGCGAAAGTTGTAGAAAGCCGGGAGAAAAAGCGAAAGCTTGCTCGAAACGGCCTATACCCTAACCCTCGGAAGCGAAGACGCAAAGCGTCACTTTTTTCAAAAGGAAGGGGTTTTTTCTGACTGAATCCATCCATAAAGCCGCCAAGGAAACGAAGTTCGTTCCCTTTCATCAAGTGGGTAAGGTAGGCAAACCACTTAAGCTTTGCCTCAGACCGACGGAACAAAGCTAAGAAGTAGGCTGAAGGGAATAAGGAAAGGGACAAGGGCGGTCGTCGCTTGGCGCGAAGGCTGCTGGTTCGGTACGGTACTAAAGGTCCTCGGACTTCCAGGCAGTTTTCCTTTTGGGCTGCTGTGAACCCTTGGATCTCGCCAATACAACCTCCTATGGTTTTCGTTACCGAGATATCTTTTCTTTTTTCCTAGGGATTTTTTGGGTAATCAGCTCCCATGCTGCAAACAGTCAAATCTGAACCTTGTCGCTCTTCTTTCCTCGTGGGCAGGAAGCACACCAGCAGCGTGTGTTGTGTGACTCCACTGTGTTTTTTGCACTTGACTGGGTGGACAGTTGACCAGAAGATAACTTCGATTCGCCCGGCCAGCAGGCGGGCGGCGTGCTTATCTTGTGTGACAACACTACAGAGCCAGTAGCTCTTCTAGTCGGGCAGCTGTGTGACAACACTCCTGAGAAAGCGGCGCTTTTGTGTAACATGCTATGGTCTGAACGCCCTTACGAGGTAGTGATGAGTTTCACGCGCTCTAAGCCCGGCCCGCGCGCAGTTAGGAGGATTGGCCGCTATCTCAGCGGTACCACCCACCCTACCCTACTACCTATAGGGGGCCGTCCGTCCTACAGCCGCCCGAAAAGGAACAGTAGTAATCTTGAATAGGAATCCTACAGTGATAAAAAAATCCCCATAAAAATACCACTAGATCAAGAACCAGTGATTTCATATCCGGTCAAAATCTTGGCTAATTGATCGAAGTGGGTAGCTCCAGTAGACCCATAGATCATGGAACAAATAGGGTGGGTAGGCCCAACCACCACACTACACGTATAGATGCGAACCCCCCTCCTTACCGTACGTGCGACTCTCACCGCATACGGCTCGCACAAAGACTCCAAAAGCCACTTAAGCTGAAGCCTTAGTAGATGTTGACGGAAAGGTGAGAAGAGCTGATCGAACCTACCAAGCAACGGTTAGTTGTGCGGTGTACATACAGGCTGGTTTCGCCATTAGCGATGAATTGGATTTATTAGTAAGGGAATGAATGAAGCGGACCAGAAAGAAGATGGATTTTGGAATAGAAAGAATTCCTCTTCTAGGTTTCTGCTTAAGTAGTAAGCAAAGGATCCTACCTGCTAATGGTTGAAGACCTTGGCGGCCTCTAGTTCTTCTATCTAGTTTTTTAGCCTAGCGCGAACGAATAAGCTTAAACAAATGGTTTCTTTGGCAACGGTTTTTTCTAGTTGATTTGTCCTTATATATTAGCCGTAGTGTAGTTTAATAAACTGCTCATAGCTCTTATCATTCCTTTATCCATGCATAGACTGGGAATCTATTAGCTCTTAGCTCTGGCACTTTCTTCTTCTTTATTTGCCGTTGCATTCAATAGCCTATTTGAAGTTAACAAAAGCTTTATTATCTAGCTCTATGAAATACGTATATCTTCTTGGCTATCTAGGCTATCTCTACAGGCTTTTTCAACCTATAAGCACACCTTTGTATACACCCTTGTAACTGAACTAGCTATTCACAAAGAAAGGTCTATACCGTACATATACCAACTACGCACCCCTTGTATACTTCTTTTTCCTTCTCCCGTGCTTCAAGTTCTGCCCCGGCTCACTCCTCTTTCCAGTAATCTATGTGGGAAGCACTCGTTCAAAGTAAGTTGAGATTCAAAGCGTTCCCATAAGCTAGTAAGTCAATCAAAGCTATAACTCTATTTGTTAGTTTCAGGAAACTGGTACATATTTCAAATAATAATAATAATATATATATATATATATATACTATTATTTGGTATTTACCAATTTTAGACTAAGCATAAATTCATTTGGAAAGAAAAGGGAAATCCCCTGAAATAAAGGATTTTTACTACGTTACCCTCAAAAAGAAGAGGAAGACAAACTAGCCAAGAGACAGAAAAAGGTAGAGACCAACCCCCGAAACAAGGGAGTAAGGGCTAGGGGGATATGGGCCAAGAAAGGTCCGATGTATCGGTCAGCTATACCTAATCCTTCACTCAAAAACGCATCACACCCTTTGTAGGTTCAAGCCGAAGTCAAGCATGATCACCTACTGCAAACTCCAAATATCGTGGTCGGCGTACCTGGTCCTGAACTGCTTTTAATCTAGAATAAGTGGAATCTTCTCGGCACTCTCCTTCATCTTCTGTGGCCCCGTCGGTCGGTACGTGCCAACCCCACCAAATCGGGGTACGACAAAGGTTACCGTAGAGTGCTTCGAAAGGTGCCATTCCGATGCTAGAGTGATAGCAGTTGTTGTAAGAAAACTCGGCTAATGTATCTCTATGCCTATTTAGTAGGCCTGCTCATTGATGCTCTTCGGGCCGATTGTATGGGATGTGTTCTGGTGTATAGTGGGAGATGCAAGGATATCGATTGAAGTTTGATTTGTTGGCCATGGAGTTGGGAGCATATGATGTAGTCCTAGGAGTAGACTGGATGAGGAAATTCCCTATTATTTCAATAAGTCTTTCCGTTGGTTGTAACTAATCACGTACCCGCTGCTGCAGAATTCCTTTTACCTAACCAGGATTGCAGTAAAGATAAACAATGTTGGGCCTGCCTGCTTGTTCAGCACCACCCATTCCCATGGGAATATATGGGTTTTTCGGTCCAGTGGGAGGATCATTTTCCTTGGAAGGTAATTTTCCCAACCAATAAGTATTGGGCTCCCAAGTAAACAAAGCGAAGGATCAAGTAAACAACATGTTGCGGAGCAGCCAAGTAAACCCAGAAATGACTCAAGTGATCCAAGGGCAGAGCAACGTAATCCAACGGAGGGGCTACGTGATCCAACAGAAGAGCTACATAAACAAGGAACACATGAACCTGCTAAGGATCCACTCCACCTGCCAAGTGGACCAATCACAAGAGCTCGGGCCGAGAAATTCAATGAAGTAATCCATATGCTGATTCAGCAAGCCAAGCATTGGAGTTGGTATTCCAAGTTTCTTGAATAACCTAGCTGTCTGAAACTCGCCAATGGGATTCTGTGTAATCCTCCGGTCTACATGGTGTAGGTAAAGGGCAAAAAAAGTCGCTAATTAGTGGCACTGAAGTATGCACCCGGCGTGTAAACTTCTTCTTTTTATTTACCAATGTCGCTATCTGACTGATCATCCTTTGAGACCACGGAGAACATTAGAGAGAAAGATACGTCACCTAAAAAAATTGACACCCTGACTTATATGAGTCGGCTAGAAACTCAAGGCCTGGCCTTTTGTGGGAGAATGCTGAGTCCTTCCCAAAATCGCCTGGATCAACAAAAGATCTGGATAACGCTAGGTTGTGATACTGATGTCTGATTTTACTCATATACATCCGATAGTGAAGGCCGTGAAGTTTGAACAGCCTCACTTAACCTTGGTTTGGTAACCTTTCTAGCGCCCAGGTATCCATGACCTGTAGATAGAGGCCCACTTTCCATTGGATACTCTGAATAAAAGAAGTAGTTACCTAATCATGGGTCTATACGTAAGATCTCCTTGCGTAGAGGTTAAGGCCAGACGGATTACTGAAATGTAGTTTTACTAACGTTTCCCCATCGACTGCTAGAGTTTGTGGTGTTTGTTCTCGGACCAAAGAAACCAAACAAGCATACCTTTCCTTTAATGGAGTATCTTGGGTATGGTACTCCCTCTTTATCAGCTCGATGTTCAATCAGCATTCCTTCATGGGGATCTTGACTGGATGTAAGTCAAGATTGCTATTATCTTTTTAAAGAACATAAACTTCAAAGCTTCTAGTCTGTCCCTACTCTTTCGAGCCGCTCTCCCAGTAAACGTTCAAAGGCATCACCATACCTTAGCACTTTTGAGCTTGAGAAATGCTTTTCTGGCTTCTTCTCCACACCTTTCTTTAACAACTCAGTTAAAGGCCTGCTGATAGCTCCATACCCCGGTACAAACCTCCTGTAATAACCCCTGCAACCCTCGGAGTTCTCTAACATTGGCTGGTTCTGGCCAAGCTGTCATGCCCTCTACCTTGTTTGTATCAGTAGATACCCCAATTTCATAAATAATGTATTTCCTTTATGAAATTTGGCTCACCCACAAAAAGTTTGTTCTGCCGGAACACTTCCTCTAGCAACTTGAGATGCTCCACCATGGTAGAACTGTACACTAGAATGTCATCGAAAAAGACCAATACCCCTTTCCAACATATCTCTTTAAAAACACTATTCATGAGTTGTTGAAAGGTTGCCGAGGCATCACCTTGAATTCAAAAAGCCGGTCCTTCAGGCTGTTTTGTAGATATCCTCTTCCTTTCATTCTTATTTGGTGTTAACCAGCCCTCAAATCTATCTTAGTTCACACCTCATCCAAAAGTGCCGGTCTTCTATGATAGGAATGGGGTATTTGGAAAACATAGTTACTGCATTTAGTTTTCGATAGTCGAAACACATTCTCCAGGTTCCATCTTTCTTCAACACCAGAGCTGCTTTGGGGCTTGTACTGGGCCTGATTACAGCATTTTGCAACAGCTCCTCTACTATCCTTTCAATCTCTGTTTTCTGGGTGATAGCATTTCGTCGGAATACAAATGGTGGCCCACGTTTAGAAAACTTTTTTAGGGTATTCTATTTCAACAAAATAGATCAAACTTTTTATATATTCTATTTCATCTATATAAACTAAACGGCCCACTCAACTTTCTTAATTCATCCAGGAAGTCCTTCCAGGTTTTGGAGGTTACACGGTTTAAGGCCCGGATCGCATAGTTGACTTGATCGCGCCTTTTCCCATATAAAATAAGATCTGCTGCCCGGGAGATGTCTTCATCATCATCCAGGCTAATTCCCCGGCTATTTAGAAGCTCCCTGGCTTTAGATTCCAATATATTGTCCCTTTCTTTCGCTGTCTCTATTCTATTGGTGGACGGTCGTAACTCTAATATAGGGCTTTTAACCATAAAAATCAGCTGCAATCTAGTTTTTTCACAAAGGCTGGTTGAGGCTCAGACTCAACCATCTGTGCTTTGCAGATGATCTTTTTTTCAGCAGTGGTGATCTGAATTCTATCCAAGAGCTTACTAGTATCATGACTCATTTTAACAGAGTGTCTGGGCTTTCAGTTAATGCCAAAAAAGTAAGATCTTCTTCAGTGGTATTTCCTTTTCTTTGAAACAAACTATTTTTGAGTGTGTCTTTAATGAAGGGATTTTACCAGTGAAATACTTATACCCTCCATTCATTTCCTTTTCTTTCCAGGCTAGCTCCCTCTGTAGCCGGTGGTTGATGTAGATGAGTATGGGAAGACAATGGTAGTTTCATTCTAGGTCCCACTAATTGTTGAATAGTTGGTTTGAGTTTTTTTTGGATCCATGCAAGCCATTTCCAGTTGAAGTCATAAGGTACCATCCTGTTCCAGCCAGGAAGACAGCGCTATCTCACAAGTTAGCTGGATCTTTTATTTAAGCCAAAGGCTAGAAAACCTATTTCAAATGAGTTTGGGCTCCGTTAAGTTATCCTCATTTCCTGAGATAAGCGCAGTTCAACAAAACTAAAAGCTAGATATATCGTTGTAAAGTAGAGCTAGACTGCATGATTGGATTGTATAGAAGGATAAGAAGGATTTAAAAATGCCTTCTTTTTTTCTTAAAACGAAAGAAGAAAGAGAGTGGGATGGGATGAAAGTAAACGCAAAGAGCTGATTCGATCAAAGAACCTCGCAGCTTTAGTGCAACAAGCCGATCGAAAGCACTCATCTTTATCGACGAAATGCTTTTTTGTCTCTTCCTCACTAAACGCCCGCTTCCTGGCTCCTCCCTCTTTGCCTAGCGGTTAAGTAGATAGTAGGTCCCCCCTGGCCCTGCAACCAAGAGTCACTCGTCGAAAGCTGACCAGGAAGACAATAACTGCTATTTCAAGAAAGCATGGTTGGAGTTCTTCTATTGACGAAGGGAAGAGGACGGTCTTACTTTTCAGAGATACCTGACTTATTAGTGGACTGGTCATGTCATAGCGGAAGGTCAGAGGTGGGAAACAAGGAAACAGAGGAAATGCTTACTGGGACATAGCCTTCGGTACGAGTTGAAGGGAAGAGGTTTGATTGCTAATAAAATGAGTGGAAGAGCTGCTTGGTCAAAGGCATTCTCTCAAGTAGCAAAGGCAAGACGGAAAAGCAGGAATGAAGGTTGCTAGGTACCGCTCCATGGTAACATCTATCGATTCCGCTATCGGGAAAGTCTAGCAAGGGAAATATCTGGCTGAGGAATTAGAGGAACTTTGGTAGCACTCGAGGACGGAATCAATCAAAGAACTTAAGAAATTTCCCATACCGACAGCAGCTCCCGCTTTAGAAAAAACCTTATCTCATCAGGCAGGTATACCTGACCCTTTTTTAGCTAGTTTCGGGAAAGCGGTAAGTTAAGTAAGTCAAGCCCTTCTAAGCAAAGAATAGCGGAGAGAAATGGGCAATTGAAGCGTCTTTCTGTCTATCGACGGCAGAGTCTATTGATCCTCCACAATCCGGTAATGCTTTTTCTCAATTCAATGTGGAGCGATATCAATGTACTACCTTTCCTTTATCTCAATTCAAGTCAAGGCAGGCTATCTTTGTTATCAAGAAACAAAGCTGTCTCTAGTGATTGATCCGTTTGCTCTCGCCCTTCGGCTTTGTGGTCACTCAAGGTCCTTGGATTTCGTGCTCAATCTAGTTGGAGCAAAAGTCCCTGTGGATAGAATAAAAACCGTTTTTATCTGGGAAGAGCGCCTTTGGAAACCCACTGCTGAAGCCGAATAGGCAGTTAAAACTAGAATGATGGGGGTCAATCCTACAGTATGGCTTTAGTGCGTAGATTCTCAGGCAGGCTCATCGACTGGTGGAGGAGGGACACTTTACTTATTATCAGAATAGAAAAGAGCTGTATGTATACTTTAGGAATGGGGATCAAACTAGTTATGTTGACAGACATGAACTCCTATAGAAGCAGATGTTCGAGGTCTGGTCCAAAGTTACCATGCTTGCTTAAGCCAATCCATAGGTTCAAGCGAAAGAACACTTATTCACAGCAATATCTAGACCTGATGAAGATGACTGCTAGTCAAATACCTAAATCCTTTGGAATTCATTAGTAAACTCTTTTCAGAGTCATTAAAAATGAGCAACACCATGTAGGGCAGCGTCCACGCGAACTAGCCTCTTCCTTAGCAAGTCAGTGGGAGAACGCCATCGGTCAAGAGAAATGGAATCCGTTGTTAAGTGGGTACCGGACTCGGTAGAATTGGCATCACTTCCTTCACTCCACAGAGGACTCGGGATAAGATCGTTCCCAAGCAGAAGGAAAAGCTTTCAAACTAGGAGTCAGAACGAACTCATGAAGCTATCCTTCTTCTATTGCTACTTTCAGAGAGAGAGAATAGGTCATACGAAAGGGGACCCACCTTGAGAAGGGTGTCCCATTGCGGAGTAGTTAAACGAGTATTTTGGTATACCACTTGTGCACCTAAACCTATGCTTAAGCTTACTAGAACTTCAACCTCAAGTTCATTAACATCAATGCGTCTCATCTTCTTAAACCTATTCTATGGATAAATGGGCACCATCTGTCTCCTAAGGGCAACTATCCATCCCTTTTTCTTTCAAGAATGTGGGTACCGTAGTAGCAAAGCAAGTGAAATATGCCAAAGGGAACCGCTCGGATATAGACGGCAAGGAAAAACGTCAGCTAAAGAACAGAACTATTCTATTGTATTGATGGCCCCGAAAGAAAGTGGATCTGTGAGTGGAGGCCATCCATCCCTTTCTGATGAAACCTTTGTTGCCCTAGCTTGAATTGAAGGTTTGGCTAAGGATGGGGATCTGGTGTCTTCATCTATACCATCAGAGAAGAAGGCTTGCCAAGAATGGACGAAGGTATGATTCTAGGAAATCTAGATTTGAAAGAAGGAAGCACCCGAGGAGCAATCAAACGGACATTTCCACGAGTGAACTCGCTAAAGCTGAAGATCCACCATCCAATTTAGGCATTAGGCAGAACTCTCTCAATCCAGGAACTAGCTCCTATCTCGATGATTCCATTTCTCTTTTTCAGAGTTAGCTTCTTTCCTATGGTAAAGAGTACTCTTGTTTCCTAGTCGAGGGATAATCAAGTCATTTCGAAAGGGGATTTATCCGTTCCCCTAGCCATCGAGCAACTGCGAGAAACACCGCGCCCGTGCCCCCGTCGCTCGCCGGAGCAGCCGTGCATGGCGTACCAATTTTTTATCTGGTGGATCTTGTCTGTTCTTTCAAAAGTGTTTCTACAAACGAGTGAAGTAAACCCATCTCGGTCGAATAATTCGTATCTTTAGACCATTCAGAGCCGTTTGCATTAAGTGTTGGGATTTAATTTGTTGTCATTACCCTCAACTTCATTGCCGTCCACCTCTTGCCGTGTTATTGGCTAGAGAAAGACAACTGATTGTACTACTACAGTGTTGAGTACCCCAGTTGCTCCGCGGGTGATTATGCCCTAAATTCTTAGGAGTGGTGGAACGGATTGCTCCTATCTAGGGTTTCCTAGCTTGGTTTCCTAGATTTAGCTTTATCTATCTTTCCGAGATGACCAACTGCTCTTTCTTGCCAATCTACTTTAGATTTATTAATACTTTCATTGCGGGACCTATCCCCGAACAACCATTGCTTTTCTTCCGCGGTTTCTTTAGTTTCTTCTTGATTTGATTGAAGTTTAGGGAATTGGATGGACTGGTGTCTTTGGATATTATCCGTCCTACTTATGATCTTCCAATTGAACACACTAGTATTTTATGGATTCTTTCCCCGGTAGTGTAGTCATCTCCAAAAGGGATGATACATATTTATCTGTCCTAGGATGCGCCATTCGTGATAAGCTTATCCGCTTCCTTTCGCCGGTAGTGTGAATCTTCTCGAAAGTGCACAACATAGTCTAGTCAGTGTAGCCAGGGCATCATGAACGGATTCCTCAAGAGGAAGGTAGGGCCATATCTATCCAAGAAGAAAGACCTGGTAAACAATTATGCTACTTGACCAATGGATAAAGTATAGATCTCATGGCTGGCTACTATTCAACCCTGGCATTGGGGATCAGGAACGGGGTAAAGTACGGACTTTGGCTAAGGATGGGGATCCGGTTGTGCCGTGCCGGCCCCGGGAATCGGCGAACTACGATACACAGTCAGATACCTAAGCGAACGGATAAGGGAAAGCCCGCTATATTATATATAGTAATCACCTGCCAAAAGGAAAGCCTGACCGATAATAATAATAGGTCTATGCGCCGAACAAGCTACGGTATATTAGAGATAGTAAGGAGTTGTATACACGGGGGTATGCATTCATGTCACGCTTTCTATGTGATAAGAGGTTGCTAGCTAGCAAGTATAGAAACAGGAGATATGCGTAGTTAACAGAAGCAAGGGAATATGCGTGAGTTGATTTGAGAGTGTTTTTTTAGTTGCCACCGAAAAAGCAATTTCATCTCAAGGGAAAATGCATTGCATTTTCAAGGGATTGCCAAGCTAGGCTAGGGATCGTCCGCGAGTATCAGGAATATCGTATTTATCTCCTCTAATCTAGATCCCACTTCCCTCCACTTCTTGCCTCACGCCCGTCCTGACTCCACATTAACGACTGTCCTTCCACCCAATTCCCCGCACCCTTGCATCACATCTCCAACCCCTGCCTCCACGCGATCTTCCACAATCGTACCCCCCACCTCTGAAGCTTGCCCCCGACGAACCTGTCTGCACCTGCGGGCCCGCGCTTACATCATTGGCATCGCATGATTAAACATCAGCACGCGCACTTCCCTCCGTTTTTGATGCCGACAGGGGGCTGCTAGGGGGTGTAAAGTTTCGTTTCGGTCATGTCAGACGACATGCAGGGGGCAATGGCTGCTAACGGAATCTATAATAATTCGATACTAGGTCAACTGTACCATCGGACTTGTAAGAACATGTAAAATGTACCACACGAGGTTGTACCAGCTGTGTGCAGTCCTCCGGCACGGGTTAAGTGTCCTGCATAGATCTTCCCCTCTCTCCCAAAGAAGAGATGTTCGCTTAATAGCCTTCTCTTCCGAGATAAACCCTACAAAGGATCCTAATCGTGCTAGCCTTTCATGGACTCTTCTTGGATTTCCTTTCAGCTGCGCCCAGCACCTCTCTAGTTTCTCTACGAGATGGAGATGGCTCATTCTCTAGTTTTCCTACGAGATATAAGTAAGTTTCTATCATACTTTGAAGTTCAGGAAGGAGTTATTAATTAAGACGAAGAAGAACTGGGTGGGGATATGCCTTTCCCATAAAAATGAAAGAATCCAAGCCAATATACACTACACTATCACTATAGAGTTTTCGCCTACCTATGAAAAGTGAGATGAGAGCTTTGTGCTAATAATTTATTATAAAGGTGTACCTACCGACCCCAGGTAATTAATGCCCTATCCTTCTACTTAAAAAACGTTACGTTAGACTTGACCAACTGTTAATACCAATCCGGCAGCAATAACTACTACTAATGCATATTCATATCCCACTAGTAGACTTAGCAGACTGTGACCTAGCCAGTCTATTTGTTGACAACAGACCAGTACTATCCATCAATGCCACAAAGACCATAGACGACCTCTATTTCATGGAAGAACTCCTTCTCATATGATGCAGGGCAATAAGACCAACTGCCCGCCCTACCTAGTGAGAAGAAAGCTTATAAATATAAGCATAAACGAATTCCTAGCCGAGCCCTATACTTACCTGCTTGTACGGTCAATGCCCTAGTAGACATCAACTTGTTCATAAACTCCAGCCTTATCTATGCTGCTTTACCCGACCCAGGTGACCTACTTTCTCAGATGAGAGATTCAGCGGAGTAGTAGGAAGTCCCTGTGGAGAACTAGAAGACAAAACGAATATAGCGGACCAAGCAATGAATGACCTAGCCTAGGTAGTCCTATGTTTGACCAATGCTACCTTGTATGTCTTGATCCAAGATTTCTCAGCAAAAAAAGACATGGGATTATTGATCAATTCACCATCCTCTTCATCTGAGTGTGCTTCCACTTTATCGTTTGTGGCATGTGCATTATGCAACAAGTAGATTCCTGATAAATGAACCTTCTCCACCCCTTTCCTATCCAACACGGAGCGGCAGAACTACTCGTCTGCAAAGTGGGAAAGCTCCCTCCCTCCTTCCTAGGTGTACCTCTTCATTGGAGCAAACCATCCAGCAACTTCTTACATTTAGAATTCCCTTCTAAGCTGTCTATAACCATCCTTATTGACCAGAAAGGAATTGAGAAAGGGGATGCTATAACCAGACCATAGACAACGTTTCCACATTCACTTTTGAACTTAGGGAAACGGTGAAAGAAGCCCTCATAACCACTCCTCTTTCCCCACCAAACCAACAAGTAGTAGGTTGGTGGGCCTCGGTATCTCTATTTGCTAAGATGGATACCTACACCACTCAATAGTTCCAAATCTTGTTTTTTATCCCATAGGAAAGAAAATGCTTCAAGCAATTTTGTCCTTTCCTCCTCCGTCATACGACGGTCTTCACAACCTTCCACCGGAGGCTTTTCTCTGTTTTCCTCCTCTTTAGCCATTGCTTCTTGAATCATATCTTTGATCTTCTTTAGGGGCAATTTAAACATGTTCGCATCCCACGGGAAGCGGAAAGCCAGAAAGAGAATTTCCTCCGTTTTAAGAACCGAAAGGAGTTTATCCAGATTTTGTACCAAACCCGGGAAAAACCCTAAATGTTGTCTTAAAAATTCTATATAAGCAGGGTTATAGGAATCCTGAGATTCCCCTCCCTCCGCTTTGGAGGAGAAGCTTCTTCTATGGCTATGGCCAAAAGGAGAAATAGTCCTGTTCATTATATTCCTCCTAGAATCCAAGGCATTTCGTCGGAATACATCCTGTCTTTTCACCTTTGTAGTCCTATGCATAGTAAGTACTATAGCCCCAATCATAGCTACTAATAAAATCAGACTAGAAACCAAAAACCAGACGGAATAGTAGGTATAAAGCAAATTGCCCAATGTTTCCAAATTAGTCCAACTTCGTACCTTTCCGGCATAAACCGTATATCTCAGAGAGGTCGTATTTCTGTGGGTTGGTAGTAATGGAATGGTTTCATTATCTAAAATGAAGAACATTTCCCACCAAAAGATCAGTCCAATAATACCACTCACTGGTAAATAGCGCAATACTTCTTCGTGAATCTCCGCTATTTGAATATTGAACATCATAACCACGAATAGGAATGAAACGGCAATAGCTCCTATATGAACTACTGGGGAGATCATAGCGGAGAAGTCGAGACCTAACAAAATAAGTAAACCAGAAGTGTCGCAAAAGACTAGGATGGGAAACAAAACGGAATGTACCGGATTTTTAGCACGTACAACCATCAAACCAGAGACCAAAGCAGGGCTCGACAAAATAGAAAGTATCATGGTACGTCGTCCTCCCTTGAAATGGAACTTGAATGCTGGAGCAAGAAGACGCATTCAAGTCGATCTATTACAACCAGCGCGGTTGTTCGTATTTTATTTTTTCTTCCAAGCCGACGCTCTTCTTATAAAAGAAAGCACTCACTGAATTACTTACTGAATCTCGTCTTTCTCTCGGCGCCGAGAATTTTTTACGTGTTCGGGTCGATCAGAGGTTCGGCTTGCTTCTCCCCCACCATCGCCTATGAAATGGATAACCCTTGCTGCCATAGCAGCAGGATTTTAAGGGCTTCTGTTGAAGCGGAATAGGAGGAAGCCATGCATTCTTTCAAGAATCTCCAACCCCCCCCCTTTACCTTCTCTTTCTATTCTATAAAAAGGCGAACATCTAATCTAGGCCCGGTCGCCTTTCTATGAAGGCGAGCAGCCCAGCCCCCTTGTTGAAATTTGGATATTAAGGAAGCCGTATTTCGCAATAGCAGCTCCGAGAAGCTGGGCTTAGGGTGCGCCTCCTGTGGTCGTTTCAGTGACTTAATTGGCTGGCTTCCCTCAGCTCAGACTGGTGTCGCCACCTCTCCCAGGATCGGAATGATTATCCCCGCCCGATGGGTCTACATTCATCCCTGAATGTCGTCGGGTACTCTTCACTTCCCCGCCATTCTTGTAACCATCACCTGTAATCCGCGCAGGTGTGTCCGCACCCCCTAGAGTGGACAAGAAAGAAAGGATTTTTTCTCGGAGCAACCCCCCCAAGTTCCAGACCCACGAGTTCACTTTCCCGTATGAGCATTCGGTACATATATAAGTCAGTGGAAGAGTCAAAGGTTCACCACTACTGAGGATCTCCCCCCTTATCTTAGAAGGGTCATATGAGGGTTTGCTGCGGTTCATTGCTGTGCTTACACACTAGGCTACCCTTCTCCGAAAGCTCCGCGGGACCACCTATCACTAGTCTTCGGCCGGAGGGGTTTATTGCACAAAAAGGCTGGGACGCGGGCTCCCGCAGAGGAAAGCCCAACGAATGTCAGATGCAAAGCCCCGCACCTCATTAAGATCATATTGGCATACTCTCCTAAAAGAAGAGAAGACCCCATTGAAGACGGGAGTGAGTTACAACAAGGCCATTTCCGTCCACATTCTCACGGAGCCATACGTGGACGTTACCGCTCATACAGCTCCCAGCCAGCAAGCAGTTAGCTTTCCTCTAGAAGTCATGGAAGTGTGGATAAATCGACAGAAGGTTTTTATTCCTTAAAAAATCGCCCTAACCGTCCTAAATATGGACGGAGAGCGGTCTCAAGTTTTTCGGGGTCCTCGAGATCGCATTTTAGGTCGAGTAGAGACGCTAGGGAGTCTGTGGGCTTCCCTTGGCATTTCAAGATGGCCTCTATCGTCTTTTCGAGAGCCTCCCGTTTGCCCGTCAAGGGGCATTTGACATCCAGAGACAAAAGCAGTCCCACATGAAACTGGGAATTTTCCCCAATGGACGTAACCAGCTCTGCTTTCGCGGTCTCAAAAGGAGAAGCCCCGAACGCTTACAGTTGCTTTTTTCTCTTTATTCCTTCTAAGCGAGCCTCTAAAGACTCTACTCCTACTTTAAACTTAGAGTCTGATTCTTGCAATTCTTCCAAAGACAAAGTAGAACTTCGTTTTGAGGAGTTTGCCCCCTGTTCGCCGCCGTCCAGCCGGCGGCTACTCTGGGATGGATCGAGGTTTAGGCCAGGGGGCTTGCTCCCTTTCTTCTGGAGCTAAGGAAGGACCTACGGGTGGCGTTTACGGTAAAGGGGGAATCTCAAGGAGGGTCTCCAGACCTTCGAAGTGCCCCACCACCAGGGTTGGCGTTGTGTCGACGACCCCCTCTGGCTCCGGGCTAGAGGTAATTTCGATGATCTCCCCGGCCCTTTGTTCCTCGTCACCATCGCAATAACAATAAGGAGACGCGGTGACATCGTCATCCAGAAGGAAAAAGAAAACCCCAAAGGTACCGAATGGAATTCTACTTGTCGGGCTTGGATTCGTTTCGTTTATCAAAAATCGAATAATAAATAACAACCCATAAATAAAAGAGAAATTACGATAACAAATCTAAAGTGAAGCCAATCACTTATAAAAATAAACCAGTCTCTTTTTAAAAGGAACTGGCCAATTCAGTTTGAAAAACTACGTTCTAACTTGAGCAGAAAAATTGGTGGCATTTGACATCTAAAGTTTCACCACCCCTACTACTGCCCGAAATCCTGCTTTGGTGAGCTTTCCCCAAGGTCACACCGAAGGTCTACCTCCTTTCGTGCGCCCCTCACCTCCTCCATGAGGATGATCCACTGGATTCATTGCAACATCATGAACAATGGGGCATCTGCCTAAGCACCGGCACCCCCACCACGCTTACGGCTCTATACCTACTAGACCTGTATTCGGTAAAGCTTTCTTTCTATATGCTAATTCTCATGCAGTTCATATTGTCGATATGAGTATAATTGCCTCGAGAAATAGATAAGAATTCCTTCCTTTACCGGTAAATGAATAGGAATCAGGTTAATAAAACCGGAACTGTTTCCGCCTTCCTCTCGAACTGAGCTATTTCTCTAAAATATACAGTTTCACATCATTACAGGAAATCCTATACCTGTGTATTACCACCCGGTATGGAGCCATCGTCGTCTTCGGCGTAGCGTGAAGACCTTCCCACGGTCTTTGAGTCGTTCTTGACTGGCTAGCAAGCACCGGTGGAATTTAACCGCCTTGTGGTCGGGACACCGCCTTCTTCTCTAGAATCACGCAAGTGGTACCGCTCCCCACGGTAAGGAGAAAGACCTTAAGGCATAAACGTAGAGCCTGAGTCCACAAGATAGTATTTTCTCGATGACGATAGTGGCCATTTTCCGGTTCAGTGGTTGTATCCAGAAAGATTCTAGAGTCATTTGCCGTACCCTCCCAACCAACCATCACATATGTGAAACTCATGTGAAAATAAAAAGCACACAAACTCTTCTGTGTTGGCGAAACTCGTTTTCCACGATAACGTATTTGGTTTGCTGTTGGAACTCAGGCAGAAATGTGTGTCCCGGCTCCAACGCTATTCTAGAAATGCAAAAAATAGAATAATAGATGAATTAGAAAACTCAACTGTTCTTTGTGATTCGGTACCGCTTGAACTAACTGGCCCAATTCTTGGTAGGTACTTATTAGGGGGAGGGCCAACCACCGAATGAACAACGATCTCCCGGCCCCACTTGATTCCTGGGGAATTTAGGGAACCCTGCGGACTTGACTCTTTTAAGAGGAAGAAATTCGAAGTGAAGTATCTAGAATATGCTTTACACTCCATTTTCACACAGGTATGCCCCCCTACCTTTCTGTAGATTGATGCACTAATAAGACTCCAAATCCTTGGTTTGAGCATCCCTTTCTTTTGTAACCTCTCTTAGGAACTTCAAACGGAACAAGGCTAGGATCCTAATCTCTATTCCTTCCTCCTTGGTGTCAGATAACTCCAATAAAGCATGACTGAAGTAGATATAAAACGTGTCGAAGAGCAATAGACTCTTTTTTTATAGAGCTTATCATTGTCATTGATTGACCAGCATGACTTATGGATTGCATTTTATACTGTGCTATTTGAATAGCGAGATTCTTGAAAGGCGGAGGAAATAGACTTTCTTGCTCCTGCATCATTCTTGCTAAGGGCATCTAAGGAACTAATCAAAGGTTACGAAAGAGAAGGCTTGAAAAGGAGCTTACTTTTCCCGCTAATGCTACTTCCGCTATCTTGTAAGGAGGATACGACTCATAAACCTCCCTTGGTATTTGGGTAGGGAGAAAGATAATTAATCAGACTGAGTGAGGAATGTATACAACTACTGCTCAAAAGGCAATAAGAAGCACGCACTCCTACTAGACATGGAAGGAGTAAACCTAAAATATGCTTTCTTCCCTTATGTTGAATCGACTTCCTTGTCTCTTTCTAGAAAGTCAGCAGCTGGCCCAAGGTGACCTACTGGGAAATGAAAAAACAAGTTGGTTCAATCGAGTACTTATAAGCCGAACGGAGTTCTCTCTCATATTGTTATGTTTACCTGGAATGCCATAAGCCTGCTCTCAAGGAACAACTCGAATCACTGCTGATGCGGGACTTGCTTTCGCACGGGGAGTTGGATAAATTACCCTCTTGTGGGTATGGCGATAGATAGCAATAGCAACGGATTGATTATGATTATCATTAAGTAGACTGACTGTTGGATGAGCTCCAAAAGGTGGTGAGCCTGATGAGTCAACCAAAGGGAGTGGGCCCTTTAAACCCCTAGGGCGTAAGCATTTCTGCCTATCCAAAATAAGAGGTCAAGTCAATCTTGAATGCGGTTAGTACCTATTAGTATTAGATACAGAATCCTATTTGCTTTGAGCGCCCCTATCCTCTATTCTCTCTATCTATAGATGGAGAAAGACATGCTCGATATGAATTGGGACAAAGAAGAAAGTCAAAAGCAGGAGGTAGGTCCGTGGTTTCAAGTTGAGTAGTGAGTGGTTCCTTGAGGGGAGTCGGCAGAAACCTTTACTCATTTGATTTCCTCCCAAAAGAAGGAGGGGTTTTCCTGTGGTAGGCGCCAAGAAAGATACCATGAAATTAGGCACCAGGTACTATCCATCACACTTAGAGTTGGTATTTATTGTTTGATTCGAATCCCTGCTTACCAAACAGTTATCATAACAGATTTGAATGACGATATCCAATTATGAAATGGCTAGAGGAGGCACAGAGATAAGACAGAACTGATGGTAAGGTAAATCAAAGGTTTTCATTTACCTTATCATCGTCGTAACATTCTTATCTATTTGTGTATGCTATTAGAAAGGGAAATTTGATACAACCAATGCGCAAAACCTTCCATCTTTCCTATGAAAACAACTTCCGCCTGGATAGAATAGTTAGCCAACATGAATTCCTGCTTATTGTCCTTCCTACCCATAAGTGAGACCAAGGCCGAAGTAGAGCATAGAGCTTAGAAGTAGGATCTGGTAATTGGTTCTGCTCGCATACGGCTCGTACATTGTCTTTTTCCATTCTCAATAAATGAGGAAGGAGGGGTGAGGTCCTCACTTGCGAGTGAGGCAAGGCTTTCTTTTATAATACATCCTACCCGATTTTGGTTGATGATTGCGTTCTATTCCAATTATTCACTTGTTTTTCTTGTCACTATGGCAAGACCAGATGAGAGAGAGAACTATTTTCCATTTCCAGACAGACCCCGAGCCGAGGTTGGAACAATTCTTTATTTTCTTGTTGGTTCCTTCTTTATTATTTATTCCAAGTTTTTCTCTTCCATTCGGTTCATTAGCTTTAGGAAAAATAGAAGCTGCGGAAATGCTCGCTTCTAAAAGGCTTAAAGGCTCTGATCAAGGCAATGAACATTTTGCACTTGGAAACTAATAAGAAAGGAATTCAAATCATAGTTCAATACAGACTTTTTCTCTTTTAAGAAGGGTGAAACTTTCCTTCCAATACTTGTGCGCTCTACCCATCTCTACTGAACAAACCCACTACACATCGAGTGGCAGGGTATGTGTGTAGGCCTTTTCAAGGACATTTGAAACAACATGTCGATAAATTGCTATAGAAAGTGGGGCTAGATCGAGAGTTCTGACCTTTTCGTGGGTTGGGTGATCTTCAAACTCTTGTTTTTCTAGCGAAAGAACGCCCTTCTGAGCGATGATCTCCTACAAGCGAGTATAGTAAGGTTGACTTCAATTGAGACAGAAATGTCACTGGTCAGCTCCTTAGTGTGACAATTAACACCACTTTCTTATTACCTAAGAGATTAGATAAGGGAAGAAGGCAGGCCAAAGCTTATAGATTCGGAGATCGTACTTCTAACGCTTTGTCTGAGTCAGTCCTACGACCCCTTCCGGCTGAGATACGAATCCTAGCCTATCTGAGTCGCAGAATGAAGGGCTCTTCAGAAGGCGCCACCCAAGTCTCCTTTGATACTTCGGAGTCAGGAATTTTTTTTCCATGGAAGGCGGATTTTCTGCGTTCCGCAGCATGAACAGGGTGTACAGAAGATTGATGTGCCATCTTTCTAACCACCTTCATTTGTTGTATGATCAGTAGGGAAGGGAGCCTTTGATAAAGGGACCCCCAACCAAGAAATCTACTGTCTCAGAGCAACAGTCAAGCTCGTATCGCGGAACTAGAACATTTCTTTGATTGATAGGTCAGATAGGAAGCAGGCAAGCAAACCAAGTTATAGGTTTGGAAGTTAGAACTCGGAAAGGTTGTCCTATGACTACCTTTGAAGTCTTTGGGTAGGACATCAGGCTAAGGTCTTATGATGAGCCACGCGCATATGAGGTTTACTGCAGCCCTAAAGCTCTGCCCCCTATCCTACCACTAGATCTCCTATGCCGGAACGTGAACAGAGAAAGCTGTGAGTGTAGTCTTAGGAACGAACCCGGGGTTGCTCTCGCAAAATGATTGTACTAAAGAAAGCTAGAAAGCTCAATTCCAAGCTTTAAACCTCTGGTCCACGGGTCGGTGAACGAATGGGTTTTGGGAAATAGAGAACATGGACTCGATTGAACAAAGGTGACCTCCACTCTTCGACTCGAGCTTTCGCTTCTGCTTTTCTCTTGTTTTGATTTATTAGCTTTTTAGGGAAAGAAGAGGGTCTGAAATACAACTATGTCTACGAGTGCCGCGAATGAACCTTCGGTTCTTCCCAAGAACAAGGAGACACGAACTAAATAACTCGTACCAGGCTACGGGAATAGTGAACGGGAAGAAGGAACTAGTGAGGCTTTCGTTGGTCAAACAATATGCCCTCCTCACTTGAGGAGAGTGAAGGGCATGACTTATTGAAGCAGAACGTCAATTGGCCAAGAGAAGGGGAACTCCTTTCGTCGGTAACTATTGAATTGCCTATCTAACAGTGGAGCGAAGCGGAACATTGAACGGGAAACTCGTGTCGTCGGTTATCCAATTTCCCTCCTTTCTGTTTCGACAAAGAAAACGTTTAGGTATCGGTAATAGGATTCCCACTATGATTTGCAGAAAAAGATAGATTCTATTATAATCCATAAATAATATATAGAATCAGGCTCCGTAATCAAGTGCTTGCTGTGAGAAGAAGATCTACAGGCATGTACCCATTTCTCCCTGCAAAATAAGTTTGAACCCGAGTGAGTATGGACCATATGCTCATCTTTCTTCTCAATCTACAGCTCGTTCCACGAGAGACCTATCCTCGTTTCGAAATAAAGGACCGTAGTGAGGATCGATCCCGGATAAGCGAGTCGGTGTAGGGACAGAGGCTGATGATTCTAAAGGTGATTTCTAACTACAAGATGACTTTATTTGAAAACGGAATCCAAATATCAACAAAAAGATGAATGGAAAGTCTTGTCGATATGAATTGATCTTCAACCCAATGACAATGCTTCGATTTCGATCTTGACTTCTTTCTTGGATGCCTGAAGTTTGTGTTCGCATTTCATCAAAGGAAAAGTGGGCTGTACCCACATGAAGAAAAGAGTTGCTCGTGTAAAAGCAATATCTTCTATTTGACTTATCTAGCCGTGTCTTGTCTTGCACATACTCGGCTCGGTAAATGGTTCATCTTCGATTGGCATGGTCCTTTGGATGTAAGAGATCTCGTTTGCTGGCCGGGCCCTTCCATGAGTTTAGATCTCTATGTATGAATCTCTTATGAAATCCCATACTTTTTATCATTTCAGAACGATCAACATACTGTGTGACTTCTGCGTGACAGTTCTTGCATTTCGTTTGTTGCTTTGCATGAACATTTAGATATTGGAAAGCGAACTCCCTGAATTAGGAATTTCATAGATAGAGAAGGACGGGCAAAAAGAGAGAGACTGACTAACTACCCGGATCAATGCTGATTGACGACTGAATAAATAGCCGGAAGCAACAACTGCACGAGAGAGAAAGAGCGGATCCAACTAAGGAAATGCAGTACCTGTTCTGTCGAAGCTAATCATGCAAAGCTAGCGTAGCGCCAGCCGTCGAAGTGAATGAATTCGAAAGAACGCAGAAGTAAGGAAATGAGACGACTCTTTCTTGAACAATTTCATAAGCAGATCTTCCCCTCCACACCAATCACGAGTTTTTTTTATTCCTCTCGTATATCGTCGTCATGCCCTTAATGATAGGTTTTGAAAAAGATTTTTCATGTCATTCCCATTTAGGTTCGATTAGGATCCCTCTGTTGTTTCCCTTTCCTCCCGAACCTTTTCCTCGAAATGATAAAGAATCTGGTACACTCGAATTGTATTATTTAAGTGCTTATTGCTTGCCAAAAATCCTACTTCTACAATTGGTAGGTCACCGGGTTATTCAAATAAGTCGTGTTTTCTGTGCTTTTCCCATGTTACAACTTCCGTACCAATTCGATCGATCCGGAATGGATCGGTTAAACATTCTATTAGGGAGCCCGGTCTTGACTCTTCTGTGTGGTATTCATTCTCGTTCGGCTCTTGGAATCACATCCAGCAGTGGTTGGAACAGCTCGCAAAATCCAACCACTTCACCTACTTTATTGCCCCCAACCGTTTCCCGTACCTCTATAGAAACAGAAGGGTTTCATGTTCTTTCATCGATTGGGTATTCCTCTCCTTTTGTATCTCTTTATCCAATTTCGGTCTCGATTAGTTCACAAGATTGAATGGCCATAGCCATAGAAGAAGCTTCTCCTCCTGGGCGGGGGGACCGCCTGACAATTACAAAGAAACCTTTCAAAAGTGGATTTTGTGCTCTGAATATAAGGATTTCCCTGGTTTAAGGTGCAAGATAGACTCACTTCTTTCATTCCTGGAACCTGGGGAGATCCTATTCATGGTACGCACGTTCCCCCGGGACTTTTCTCTGCTCGAGATCTTGGAGCCCAAGGATATCCGAAATATCATTTCTCACTCGCACAAGCAGTGGAAGCCACCCAAAAGGGGGGGCTAGTAATTAATTAGTTTTTTTGGTAGGTTTGTATTGTTTCTCGAATTGGTAGGTTTCTCGAAGTAGTTTTAGTAGGTTTCTCAGGAAATAGAGATGCCGAGGCCCCTACTTACCTTATGGGTAGGTAGGGGGAAGGAAGAGTGGGTCAGAGGGCTTCCTTCACAGTGCATACCTCTCTTTCTCTTTTTAGTTTTTCTGGCAGACCGGTCGCACAAGATCTTTGGTCTTCCCCCGGAACCGATGAAAAAGCGGGTCGCTTCTTATGGACTCGCTCAGAATGATTCTTTTATATCTAAGGGAAGGGGATGACATTATCGCCATTGATTGAATTCGTACGTCTATCGCTATCCCGGGCCGAGGAGAGGGGGTTTCGGAAGCCGTGCCCTTGTTGGTAAAGGAAGTAGGTTTTGCTTTTGAAGGTAGGTATTTCTGGAAGCAAGGAAAATAAAGAAGGAAGCAGGTACCGGTCTAGGGGTTGCCGAGGATACGGATAGTTGAAAAGATAGGATTGAAAAACTGGAAAGACCCGGAAGCAAGGATAAGAAAACAAGGAAGTTGGTTCTCGGTTGGTTGGCAAGCAAAGGGGGAAAGCTGGTTAAACAAAACTAGGGATAGCTAGCAGGTATTTTCTAAAGGTTCAAAAAGAAGGTATTTCAAAAGGGCTTTGGCAAAGGAGGTTCACCTTGCCTGCTTTCCTTGTCCTCCGTTCATCGATATCCTATACTGGATACCTTTGCCTTTTCCGAGTGGAGGCAGTAGGCTATTCTCGTTCTTAGCTTTATACGCCGAAACATGCCATTGCTTTGCCTTTGCCGAAACTGTTCCGTTGACATCCTTTGCCGTAGAACTTATCTTCTTGGAAAACGGAGGATATTACCTTTGATTTTGTTAGAGGAGGTAGGAAGCCGAGCATTGGGAACTAGCCATTATAGGGTTTCGGAAAAAAGGGTTGATAACTCCCTTTGCTTTGTCAATTAAGAAAAATAGAATGTGCTTACCTTCGTGATATTCCCTTTTCTTTGATCCTTTCGGTTTTGAACTGCGCTTTGCCCGTACTAGGTCTTGAAACTTAGCTTCAACCTATCTGTAGGAATGAAGGTTCTTGTCATGCAATTTATCATATGATAATGAATCGAGTTTCGAAACACGATTGTTGTAGGGAGTTATTTCTTTCTTAAAGGAAGGCTCTCTGCTCCATTGGGTGACGATTCAATGGTTCTATTCATCCTATTCCTAGGTCGATCCGTTAACTTGGGTTTTGTTTACCAGTTGGTTAGGTCAACTTGTGGCATAGCTGTATTGGACGCGATACGGTGAACGAGTCCCTTTTTGCTTTCTGATACTTTCTTGAAGGAATAGCATCTGAGTACAATAGTGTAGAGTTCCCCGCACTAAACATTGCAAAGAGTCTAAAAGAGGTGAAAGAGCTATAAAGAACTAAGGAAGAAGCCATTTGTAGCACTAAGAGGAAGATGTCTCACAACTAGCCTACGGATAATAGATGCCGATATAGGAATGAAGCATCCATAAACTCGTAAGTCAATAGTGAATTTGGTTGCATCGAAGGCGGATAAATTCAATAATGAGGGCCGCCCGCAGATGATAGCAATTCGTCTTCACCAAGAGCTAACGACTAGAAATCTAGCAAATAGGACGCTTTGTCAATTGAATTAGTAAGTTATCCTGGTCTAGAGGGTGTTCTTCCTCCCCACTCTAGAGGCTAAACCAGTTAGAAAAGCGTCCCCCGGGAGTTTCGCAGTAGTAGATGACGTTCCTGGTACTAGTAGTCCATAGAACTAAGATTTGCATGCATGGTGGGTAACAGCATTGTATCTATCTTTTGCAGTCTGTAAATATGTATCCCAAAGTTGTAGATTCTGCTTCTTAAGGGCTGGGTGTCAAAGTCCTCAGTAGGTGGTTTGGTCCTTCAAATGCCTATCTGTTGTAGTAGTCCCCAAAGGCGGAGCTTTATTAGTTGTAGGTGGACGGACGTCAAGTCCTTTCCTTTCTCTAACGCTAATACCGCGGCCTGTCATGGTTGCTGTCAAAGATGAAGGCCATACTGTAGTCATAAGATTGCATGTCGTGTCGTTATTCTGTATCGTGTACAGATTCTCATATGTGTTGTCATTCCAGTACAGCTAATCCGTGAACAGCTAACCATCGTACTGTCAAAATGGGATAGGTTCGATCTATGGTCATGGAAGGCCTCCTAAAAAGATCTACTAAATTCATCGAGTTGTTCCAAAGAATCAAAGCGCCCAGTTATTAAGAAAATCCCTTGTCGGCTTTCCGTGAAATATTCGTTTGGCCGAGGACTTCCATAGTTGTTCCTATTTCAACTAGGTAGGCCATCGGTATTCATGCTTCCTTCTATCAAGAGCATTGTGGCAGTACGAAATCCTTCCTCAGCCTTGTTTTAAATTTTCACCGGGCATATCCTATTTTTGGACACTTGCTGCATCCCTTTTCTTGCTGCATTAGCTTAACCGTTCGCTTCTTTCCATTGCTTCAACGCTTGTTTCAAGCAATAGTCCAGAGTTACTAAAGTAGTTTGTCCTATTCAAAGCTATAATCAGTGACTAATATGCACACAACAATAAAGGCTGTTGTTTTTTCTAGTGAGAAATCGAGTACTGTTTTTACACAGCTATAGCGTCTGAGAATTTTACAGAAAAGCAAGGTTCAAAGCCCACGGAGCAGTAGGTCGACATTCCTTCTTCTTTCCAAGCTTCTGGTGGTATCTATACCTTTCGAGACCAAGCCCTGCTACAATTCATTGCTGGAAGAGACTACTAGATTTCTTTTTCATAGTTCGCTTCAGGGTTGTAGATAATGCTCTATCAAAGAGCGCTAGCGTACGTGCTCGAAAGCGTTAGTCAACTAGCTACTTGTCCTTGCTTTTCTCTAGTGTGCCCCTTCATTCAATCTCTAACTCAATGTCTACCCACATACCTTTCCTTTCTGAATCGGGAATAGCCAACTCAGGGTAAATGCTTTTCCCAGATCAAAGGCGATGACTAGTAGATCCGGGGGTACCTAGAAAGCGAACAAATGTTCCCATGGTCATGATTGTTGACTAAACAGCCCTTTCTCTGATTCCCCTTGCCGACTTTGAACGAACTCATGCTTGAATGAGAACAAGCGATTTGCGACTTTGGTCCATGAATTATAAGATCATGAACAACCGATTATGCGACATCTCTCTTAGCTTATAGAAAGAGCGGAAATACTACAACCGATATTGCGACATCTAATCCAAACAGCGTATCAGTGACAACCCTATTCTTTCTTTCCTTCCTTGCTTATTTATTCTATTATTCAGCTTGCTGTTGCAAATAAGTAAAGTAGTTTGAAGTTCTCTCATATGCATTTGCATTTCATTTAGTGTTTAATATCCAAGAAAAATAAAGGCTGGCAACACGCCCTCCCTTCTGCTACCAATCAAAGCGTGGAACTAAATCTCCTATTTTTCCAAGTGAAAGCCGGGCTGACGAATAACCAACCTGCAATAAATAAGGAAGGTATAGTAATGCTATGAATAACCCAGTATCGAATACTGGTAATAATATAAGCAGAAGAGCATTCTCCCGTGCTTCCAGACATGCTGAGCTCTACCAATTTTTGTACATTCAAAAAGGGGAATTGATTCCTTCTCTAGATAGGGCGGGAAAACTAGACTATATAAGAGTTGATACATAAACGCACATATATTAAGTATTTTGATCTTCCTGCGAGACTGTTCTTTTCGCTGGAGAAAGAGAACACTTCTTTTCACAGGATTTCTATAAGAATCAATAGGGGCCGCGTATTGGTTACCAGCTATCAGAACACAGTATACGCCTTTGTCTCGCTTTCCTTCGAAAGTTCTTTATTATCCCTTAGCTACTAACCCCTTTCACTCTGCTTTTGGTAACGAACTTACGAACAGTCTTTGCTTGAGCAACTTCTTTTGTGGACAGCCTTTCTTAAAGTGGTCTCTCTCTTCTTTTCACAAGCAGAGGTACTGACCTATCTTTCTAAGGAAGACGAGGGTAGGGCTAGTCACCCGCCGCTCTCTTACTTGTTACTCGCTTTTTGGTTGTCCATCTTTTGTACTCTTAGGTAGGTCGTCTTGAACTTGGGTTGGGGAGAACAATCTTTAGGAGGACTTACTTTCCGAACAAACAGTGTGAGTGCAGTGGCTAACAAAAACACTATTTACTATCTTCTGCTGGTACCGGCCTACTCTTCATTGATACAGGCTTCTGCACTTTTTCATGAAGACAAGCAAGAGCTATCATCTGTCTTGGAGTTCTACCATGAAGAATGAGGATCTAATAGCTAAGAAATATTTGCAGCAGCTAATGAGCTGACAGAGAAAATAGGAAGGTACACAGAGATTAAAGACATTCATGTTATTACAAAAGTATGTTTCCAATACTGGGAGAATGATTATGCTGGTATGAAGAACCTCATGTCTTTGGTTGCCAGTATTAGCAGGATAGCCGCGCGTATTCAGTAGCCAGTTATATTGTCCAATAAATACTGGGTTACAAGCCAAGACTATTTTGTCAAGGATCCTGTCAGAGTAACATTGTGGTATAAGCCAAATACCCCGGAGTATTTGCCTTTCTTTACCTATTTTATTATAGATTTATTGCTTTCACATGCCATGAGATTTCTTCCTTTCTTATCGATTACGGCTAGAAAGAGAGGTTGGTGTGGTCCATACATCACTATCATAGATCCACTATGTACTGGTAACGTTAGCCTATTCGTAAATCCTCAGTACTGTACGTACTCGAGAGAAGTTGCTCCCTTCCATGACAAAGACTAGTTAAGTTTCACTATCTCCTTTCTGAACTCACTATATCCCAGCTGCACAAGAGTAGTCAATAAAATCATAAAAGTAAGAAGGAAGCAAAGCAAAGGATCGAATGTGGTGGGATACGAAGTGCACCGCTAAGCCAATACGAATGTATACATACGAACCCACGCCAATACTAGTAGTAGGGGTACTGAACTCAATTAAAGGTTAGGGCTCTGTTTCCGGTTGACTTTTCGAATCCTATCCTCTGTTTCTGGTTAAACCAATTAAATAGGAGTATCCACCCAACTTTCATATGCTGTAGTTCCTATACGCTAACGGGTTCATCTTTGCCCTGCTTCCTTGGCATTGAGGCTCACACCTCTCCTTAGTCAAATCTAGTTGTAGTAAAGTATAGAGATTTGAAAGTAGCTGGATGCCAAGAGCACTCTTATTCCTCGTCCATTCCGTATGGATTCTCAACCTTGGCCTACAAGCGGAACAAACTATGCCAGCTCAAGCTAGAACTCACTTAGAAGGTCAGGAAAGAGCGACTCAACAGGGGAAAGCCGGAGTGCCTTAGCAGCGCTTCATTGGCTCGCGTCAAGTCTTCCGCTCATTTGGTAAACATGCACATCCTAACCCCGCGAAATGCCCTGCAGGGAACATCCTCCTTTATCCTCTTAGACTTCCCCGGGCATGGAATTTAGAATCCTGGAGATCCTATCACTTACTTCGCCCGGCTGATCCATTCTCTGGCTTATCCCAAGGAGAGCCTGATTCGATCCTAAGGTCAAGTACCCTATTTATAAGTCGGACCCGGAGCTAAAAGATAACCTCTTTCTTCTTATGAATGGAAGGAAACATAAAAACTACGCTAAAACCGAGTGAATGTATGTCTTTTTATCCCTTTCTTTAATCGAGACTTTCATACAGTAGCAACAACTCTCCTTTCAAGTGAGCTAGAAGGGTATGTCAGAGCAGGTTGACAGGTAGGCTGGAACCTTAGGAGGTATAGGTAGGCTTAATGAATTGGTAATCGATCGGGCAATTCGTTAAACGATATTTGTATTATGAGTACCTCTTCTGAACCATACCGCTCTTCTGGTAAACGGCCAGAATCAGTAAAAAAATGAGTTCCTTCTTCAAATCCATCGGTCAGATCCGCCTTGCGAACTATATTGGTCAACTATAGGAAATTGGCTTGGTAAAGGTCAACGGTCCTGTTCAAGCATTGGCGCATAACGGGAGGCTAGCTCAGTAGATTAGTTCTTTAGTTTAGGAGTGAATGCTTTGCTTTCTTTTCTTTGATCTACTCGTTCATGAATTCCATCAAAATAGTAAATAGAAAGAATTTCAAATCACAAATCATACATAATAAGCAATTCTTGTGAACGAAAGAGATATCCGATTTGAGAGTAAGGACCTTCAAGCTGATTATGGTTAATCCGGTGATAAGACTGGCAAAGCTTCTTTGCTCTAGGTAGAGGCGGCTGTGCTTTTCATTTTCTTTGATCTTTCCGCGAGGGCCTCTGCTTTCCTCGAACGATGACTGAGGAGACACATCCAACCTCGAATGCTGAGACAAGACCGGGCACACTTCTATAATATAATTAAAGTAATATAAGAAAAGGGACGAGAACTTTGATACCAGTGGAGTGCGATGACATGATGACAAGGCCTAATCGACCTTCTAGAGCAGATTCTCGACCTTAAAGAGCAGATTCTATACTAGACTTGTGGCTTCAGGAGATGAAAAGCTTGATGAACCCCGACCCACTAAACCAAGTGAGTGATGTTGCATTTCGAGCACAGGCACCTTTGACCTAGCTTTCGACAGAGAGAGAAAAATGGGAATGCCAGGCACAACTCTTTGCTTTGAAGCATGAGAGAACGAGAACATTTCCACTGCTTTAGTTGCTAGAACCCCCGCCTGGAAGACAGCACTCATCCCTTCCTTAATTAAGTAGTACTGATCCCATTCCTTTAGAAACCTGTCCTTTCCAGTGGAATAGCTTGCAGAGTAGAGTGATTTCCTTGCTTCATAGGTTTCAGGTTCAGAAGACTCTCTTCCCCGTATACTGTATTTACTAGTCAGGCCCGGTGGAGCAATCTCGAATTCTCGTATATCAATGCTACATGAATGATTCACATAAGGGAATTCCAAGTGGGTCGAATAGGACTAGGGAGCTCACTTCCATCTACTAAAAGTTCTCTACGGGTGGGGACAAGGTTGGTTTACAGTACAGATAGTTTCCTAGCTGGCACTTGAGAAGTGCTCGTCCAGACCAGACCAAGGACTTGGAACAGTGCTTATGCAGGAATGGAGAGTTGTTTCATATGCCTCATGACAGCTTAAGCCTCATGAGTTGAATTATGCTACGCATGATTTGGAGTTAGCAGCCGTAGTGCATGCACTGAAGACTTGGAGACATTTTCTGATTGGAAACCATTGCGAAGTGTATACGGATCATAAGAGTTTGAAGTATATTTTCACACAAAAGGAGTTGAATCTCAGACAAAGGAGATGGTTGGAGCTCATCAAGGATTATATATGAAATTGCATTATCACCCTGGAAAGGCTAACGTAGTAGCTGACGCATTAAGTCGTAAGAGCCACGTCAACACCCTAATGACGGAAGAATTACCAAGGGAGTTAGCCGAAAATCTTCGAGAGTTATGTTTAGAAATAGTCCCAAGAGGCTATGTAGCAGCATTGGAGATTCAGTCTACATTGATGGATAAAATCAGAGAAGCCCAAAGGACTGACAAGGAGATTGCTTCTATTAAGGAGAAAATTAGCAAAGGAAAAGCTAAGGGATTTCGTGAGGATGAGCACGATACCATATGGTTTGAAGACCGTGTTTATTTGCCAAATAACCAGAGATTAGGAAGCTAATTCTGCAAGAGGCCCATGATTCACCATATTTGATTCACCCAGGAAATACCAAGATGTATTTGGATTTGAAGGATATTTTCTGGTGGACCGGAATGAAGAAGGATATTGAGGAGTACGTAGCAGTTTGTGATGTATGTCAGAGAGTGAAGGCAGAGCTGTTGGGGAACGTAGTAATTTCAAAAAAAATCCTACGCACACGCAAGATCATGGTGATGCATAGCAACGAGAGGGGAGAGTGTTGTCTACGTACCCACGCAGACCGACTACGAAAGCGTTGACACAACGTACAGGAAGTAGTCGTACGTCTTCCTGATCCGACCTATCCAAGCACCGTTACTCCGGCACCTCCGAGTTCTTAGCACACGTACAGCTCGATGACGCTCCCCGGGCTCTGATCCAGCAAAGCTTCGGGGATGAGTTCCGTCAGCACAATGGCGTGGTGACGATGATGATGTTCTACCAGCGCAGGGCTTCGCCTAAGCACTACAACGATATGATCGAGGTGGAATATGGTGGCAGGGGGCACCGCACACGGCTAAGGAACGATCACGTGGATCAACTTGTGTGTCTAGAGGTGCCCCCTGCCCCCGTATATAAAGGAGCAAGGGGAGGAGGCCGGCCGGCCAGGTGTGGCGCGCCAAGGAGGAGTCCTCCTCCTAGTAGGAGTATACTAGGAGGGGGAAAGAGGTGGAGTGGGAGAAGGAAAGGGGGGGCGCCGCCCCCCTCTCCTAGTCCAATTCAGACCAGGGAGGAGGTGGCGCGCGACCCACCTCTTGCAGCCCCTATATCTCTCCACTAAGGCCCATATGGCCCAATACTTCTCCTGGTAGGGTTCCGGTAACCCTCCGGCTCTCCGGTTTTCTCCGAAATCACCCGGAACACTTCCGGTGTCCGAATATAGCCGTCCAATATATCAATCTTTATGTCTCGACCATTTCGAGTCTCCTCGTCATGTCTGTGATCACATTCGGGACTCCGAACTAACTTCGGTACATCAAAATGCATAAACTCGTAATAACTGTCATCGTAACATTAAGCGTGCGGACCCTACGGTTCGAGAACAATGTAGACATGACTGAGACAGATCTCCGGTCAATAACCAACAGCGGGACCTGGATGCCCATATTGGCTCCTACATATTCTACGAAGATCTTTATCGGTCAGACCGCATAACAACATACGTTGTTACCTTTGTCATCGGTATGTTACTTGCCCGAGATTCGATCATCGGTATCCATTACCTAGTTCAATCTCGTTACCGGCAAGTCTCTTTACTCGTTCCGTGATACATCATCCCGCAACTAACTCATTAGTTGCAATGCTTGCAAGGCTTATGTGATGTGTATTACCGAGAGGGCCTAGAGATACCTCTCCGACAATCGGAGTGACAAATCCTAATCTCGAAATACGCCAACCCAACATCTACCTTTGGAGACACCTGTAGAGCTCCTTTATAATCACCCAGTTACGTTGTGACGTTTGGTAGCACACAAAGTGTTCCTCCGGTAAACGGGAGTTGCATAATCTCATAGTCATAGGAACATGTATAAGTCATGAAGAAAGCAATAGCAACATACTAAACGATCGGGTGCTAAGCTAATGGAATGGGTCATGTCAATCAGATCATTCAACTAATGATGTGACCTCGTTGATCAAATAACAACACTTTGTTCATGGTTAGGAAACATAACCATCTTTGATTAACGAGCTAGTCAAGTAGAGGCATACTAGTGACACTTAGTTTGTCTATGTATTCACACATGTATTATGTTTCCGGTTAATACAATTCTAGCATGAATAATAAACATTTATCATGATATAAGGAAATAGATAATAACTTTATTATTGCCTCTAGGGCATATTTCCTTCAGTCTCCCACTTGCACTAGAGTCAATAATCTAGATTACACAATAATGATTCTAACACCCATGGAGCCTTGGTGCTGATCATGTTTTGCTCGTGGAAGAGGCTTAGTCAACGGGTCTGCAACATTCAGATCCGTATGTATCTTGCAAATCTCTATGTCTCCCACCTGGACTAGATCCCGGATGGAATTGAAGCGTCTCTTGATGTGCTTGGTTCTCTTGTGAAATCTGGATTCCTTTGCCAAGGCAATTGCACCAGTATTGTCACAAAAGATTTTCATTGGACCCGATGCACTAGGTATGACACCTAGATCGGATATGAACTCCTTCATCCAGACTCCTTTGTTTGCTGCTTCCGAAGCAGCTATGTACTCCGCTTCACATGTAGATCCTGCTACGATGCTTTGTTTAGAACTGCACCAACTTATAGCTCCACCATTTAATGTAAACACGTATCCGGTTTGCGATTTAGAATCGTCCGGATCAGTGTCAAAGCTTGCATCAACGTAACCTTTTACGGTGAGCTCTTTGTCACCTCCATATACGAGAAACATATCCTTAGTCCTTTTCAGGTATTTCAGGATGTTCTTGACCGCTGTCCAGTGATCCACTCCTGGATTACTTTGGTACCTCCCTGCTAAGCTTATAGCAATGCACACATCAGGTCCGGTACACAGCATTGCATACATGATAGAGCCTATGGCTGAAGCATAGGGAACATCTTTCATTTTCTCTCTATCTTCTGCAGTGGTCGGGCATTGAGTTTGACTCAACTTCACACCTTGTAACACAGGCAAGAACCCTTTCTTTGCTTGATCCATTTTGAACTTCTTCAAAATCTTGTCAAGGTATGTGCTTTGTGAAAGTCCAATTAAGCGTCTTGATCTATCTCTATAGATCTTTATGCCTAATATGTAAGCAGCTTCACCGAGGTCTTTCATTGAAAAACTCTTATTCAAGTATCCCTTTATGCTATCTAGAAATTCTATATCATTTCGAATCAGTAATATGTCATCCACATATAATATCATAAATGCTACAGAGCTCCCACTCACTTTCTTGTAAATACAGGCTTCTCCGAAAGTCTGTATAAAACCAAATGCTTTGATCACACTATCAAAGTGTTTATTCCAACTCCGAGAGGCTTGCACCAGTCCATAAATAGATCGCTTGAGCTTGCACACTTTGTTAGCTCCCTTTGGATCGACAAAACCTTCTGGTTGCATCATATACAACTCTTCTTCCAGAAATCCATTCAGGAATGCAGTTTTGACATCCATCTGCCAAATTTCATAATCATAAAATGCGGCAATTGCTAACATGATTCTGACAGACTTAAGCATCGCTACGGGTGAGAAGGTCTCATCGTAGTCAACCCCTTGAACTTGTCAAAAACCTTTTGCGACAAGTCGAGCTTTGTAGACAGTAACATTACCGTCAGCGTCAGTCTTCTTCTTGAAGATCCATTTATTCTCAATTGCTTGCCGATCATCGGGCAAGTCAACCAAAGTCCATACTTTGTTCTCATACATGGATCCCATCTCAGATTTCATGGCTTCAAGCCATTTTGCGGAATCTGGGCTCACCATCGCTTCTTCATAGTTTATAGGTTCATCATGATCTAGTAGCATGACTTCCAGAACTGGATTACCGTACCACTCTGGTGCGGATCTCACTCTGGTTAATCTACGAGGTTCAGTAGTATCTTGTTCTGAAGTTTCATGATCATTATCATTAACTTCCTCACTTATTGGTGTAGGTGTCGCAGAAATAGTTTTCTGTGATGTACTACTTTCCAACAAGGGAGCAGGTACAGTTACCTCGTCAAGTTCTACTTTCCTCCCACTCACTTATTTTGAGAGAAACTCCTTCTCCAGAAAGTTTCCGAATTTAGCAACAAAAGTCTTGCCTTCGGATTTGTGATAGAAGGTGTATCCAATAGTTTCCTTTGGATATCCTATGAAGACACATTTCTCCGATTTGGGTTCGAGCTTATCAGGTTGAAGCTTTTTCACATAAGCATCGCAGCCCCAAACTTTCAGAAATGACAACTTTGGTTTCTTGCCAAACCATAGTTCATAAGGCGTCGTCTCAACGGATGTTGATGGTGCCCTATTTAATGTGAATGCGGCCGTCTCTAGAGCGTATCCCCAAAATGATAGCGGTAAATTAGTAAGAGACATCATAGATCGCACCATATCTAGTAAAGTACGATTACGACATTCGGACACACCATTACGTTGTGGTGTTCCGGTTGGCGTGAGTTGCGAAACTATTCCACAATTTTTCAAATGTACACCAAACTCGTAACTCAGAACATTGCATCGGGCCTCCTCACCGGGAACCTTTGGGTCCCCGTCTCGTCATCCCTTTCTTTCCTCAGCCGGACAAGGACAACTTTCAGTTAAGACCAGCCCCTCTTTTTCTTCTGTGCTTGGCATGATTCATGTAAGGTTAGCACTCGTCACTAGACGAGATAGTGATTGTCAACATCCCACACAACTCTCACTCTCACTCTGGCAAAAGGAAATGATTCTTGTTACGATGATTTTCAACTTCACTCTGAAATTCTTTGAACTTTTCAAACGTTTCAGACTTATGTTTCATTAAGTAGATATACCCATATCTGTTTAAGTCATCTGTGAAGGTGAGAAAATAACGATATCCGCCACGAGCCTCAATATTCATCGGACCACATACATCTGTATGTATGATTTCCAACAAATCTGTTGCTCTCTCCATAGTACCGGAGAACGGTGTTTTAGTCATCTTGCCCATGAGGCACGGTTCGCAAGTACCAAGTGATTCATAATCAAGTGGTCCCAAAAGTCCATCAGTATGGAGTTTCTTCATGCGCTTTACACCGATATGACCTAAACGGCAGTGCCACAAATAAGTTGCACTATCATTATCAACTCTGCATCTTTTGGCTTCTACATTATGAATATGTGTATCACTACTATCGAGATTCAATAAGAATAGACCACTCTTCAAGGGTGCATGACCATAAAAGATATTACTCATATAAATAGAACAACAATTATTCTCTGATTTAAATGAATAACCGTCTCGCATTAAACAAGATCCAGATATAATGTTCATGCTCAACGCTGGCACCAAATAACAATTATTTAGGTCTAATACTAATCACGAAGGTAGATGTAGAGGTAGCGTGCTGACCGCGATCACATCGACTTTGGAACCGTTTCCCACGCGCATCGTCACCTCGTCCTTAGCCAATCTTCGCTTAATCCGTAGTCCTTGTTTCGAGTTGCAAATATTAGCAACAGAACCAGTATCAAATACCCAGGTGCTACTGCGAGCATTAGTAAGGTACACATCAATAACATGTATATCACATATACCTTTGTTCACCTCGCCATGCTTCTTATCCGCCAAATACTTGGGGCAGTTCCGCTTCCAGTGACCAGTCTGCTTGCAGTAGAAGCACTCAGTTTCAGGCTTAGGTCCAGACTTGGGTTTCTTCTCTTGAGCAGCAACTTGCCTGCCGTTCTTCTTGAAGTTCCCCTTCTTCTTCCCTTTGCCCTTTTTCTTGAAACTAGTGGTCTTGTTGACCATCAACACTTGATGCTCCTTTTTGATTTCTACCTCCGCAACTTTCAGCATTGCGAAGAGCTCGGGAATAGTCTTGTTCATCCCTTGCATATTATAGTTCATCGCGAAGCTCTTGTAGCTTGGTGGCAGTGATTGGAGAATTCTGTCAATGACGCAATCATCTGGAAGATTAACTCCCATCTGAATCAAGTGATTATTATACCCAGACATTTTGAGTATATGCTCACTAACAGAACTGTTCTCCTCCATCTTGCAGCTATAGAACTTATTGGAGACTTCAAATCTCTCAATCCGGGCATTTGCTTGAAATATTAACTTCAACTCCCGAAACATCTCATATGCTCCATGACGTTCAAAACGTCATTGAAGTCCCGATTCTAAGCCGTAAAGCATGGCACACTGAACTATCGAGTAGTCATTAGCTTTGCTCTGCCAGACGTTCATAACATCTGGTGTTGCTCGAGCAGCAGGCCTGGCACCCAGCGGTGCTTCCAGGACGTAATTCTTCTGTGCAGCAATGAGGATAATCCTCAAGTTACGGACCTAGTCCGTGTAATTGCTACCATCATCTTTCAACTTTGCTTTCTCAAGGAACGCATTAAAATTCAACGGAACAACAGCACGAGCCATCTATCTACAATCAAACATAAACAAGCAAGATACTATCAGGTACTAAGTTCATGATACGTTTAAGTTCAATTAATCAAATTACTTAAGAACTCCCACTTAGATAGACATCCCTCTAATCCTCTAAGTGATCATGTGATCCAAATCAACTAAACCATGTCCGATCATCACGTGAGATGGAGTAGTTTCTTTGGTGAACATCACTATGTTGATCATATCTACTATATGATTCACGCTCGACCTTTCGGTCTCCGTGTTTCGAGGCCATATGTGTATATGCTTGGCTCGTCAAGTATAACCTGAGTATTCCGCATGTGCAACTGTTTTGCATCCGTTGTATTTGAACGTAGAGCCTATCACACCCGATCATCACGTGGTGTCTCAGCACGAAGAACTTCCGCAACGGTGCATACTCAGGGCGAACATTTCTTGATAATTTAGTGAGGGATCATATTATAATGCTACCGTCAATCAAAGCAAGATAAGATGCATAAAAGATAAACATCACATGCAATCAATATAAGTGATATGATATGGCCATCATCATCTTGCGCCTGTGATCTCCATCTCCGAAGCACCATCATGATCACCATCGTCACCAGCGCGACACCTTGATCTCCATCGTAGCATCATTGTCGTCTCGCCAATCTTATGCTTCCACGACTATCGCTACCGCTTAGTGATAAAGTAAAGCATTACATCGCGATTGCATTGCATACAATAAAGCGACAACCATATGGCTCCTGCCAGTTGACGATAACTCGGTTACAAAACATGATCATCTCATACAATAAAATTCATCATCATGCCTTGACCATATCACATCACAACATGCCCTGCAAAAACAAGTTAGACATCCTCTACTATGTTGTTGCAAGTTTTACGTGGCGGCTATGGGCTTAAGCAAGAACAAATCTCACCTACGCATCAAAACCACAACGATAGTTTGTCAAATAGACTCCGTTTTAACCTTCGCAAGGACCGGGCGTAGCCACACTCGGTTCAACTAAAGTTGGAGAGACAGTCGCCCGCAAGCCACCTATGTGCAAAGCATGTCGGGGGAACCGGTCTTGCGTATGTTGGTCCGGGTCGTGTCGTCCAACAATACCGCCGAACCAAAGTATGACATGCTGGTAGGCAGTATGACTTATATCGCCCGAAACTCACTTGTGTTCTACTCGTGCATATAACATCAAACCATAAAACCGAGGCTCGGATGCCACTGTTGGGGAACGTAGTAATTTCAAAAAATTTCCTACACACACGCAAGATCATGGTGATGCATAGCAACGAGAGGGGAGAGTGTTGTCTATGTACCCACGCAGACCGACTGTGGAAGCGTTGACACAACGTAGAGGAAGTAGTCGTACGTCTTCCCGATCCGACCGATCCAAGCACCGTTACTCCGGCACCTCCGAGTTCTTAGCACACGTACAGCTCGATGACGCTCCCCGGGCTCCGATCCAGCAAAGCTTCGGGGATGAGTTCCGTCAGCACAACGGCGTGGTGACGATGATGATGTTCTACCGACGCAGGGCTTCGCCTAAGCACTACAACGATATGATCGAGGTGGAATATGGTGGCAGGGGGCACCGCACACGGCTAAGGAACGATCACGTGGATCAACTTGTGTGTCTAGAGGTGCCCCCTGCCCCCGTATATAAAGGAGCAAGGGGAGGAGGCCGGCCGGCTAGGTGTGGCGCGCCAAGGAGGAGTCCTCCTCCTAGTAGGAGTAGGACTCCTACTAGGAGGGGGAAAGAGGTGGAGTGGGAGAAGGAAAGGGGGGGCGCCGCCACCCTCTCCTAGTCCAATTCGGACCAGGGAGGAGGTAGCGCGCGTCCCACCTCTTGCAGCCCCTCTCTCTCTCTCCACTAAGGCCCATATGGCCCAATACTTCTCCCGGTAGGGTTCCAGTAACCCTCCGGCTCTCCGGTTTTCTCCGAAATCACCCGGAACACTTCCGGTGTCCAAATATAGCCGTCCAATATATCAATCTTTATGTCTCGACCATTTTGAGACTCCTCGTCATGTCTGTGATCACAGCCGGGACTCCGAACTAACTTCGGTACATCAAAATGCATAAACTCGTAATAACTGTCATCGTAACGTTAAGCGTGCGGACCCTACGGTTCAAGAACAATGTAGACATGACTGAGACAGATCTCTGGTCAATAACCAATAGCGGGACCTGGATGCCCATATTGGCTCCTACATATTCTATGAAGATCTTTATCGGTCAGACCGCATAACAACATATGTTGTTCCCTTTGTCATCGGTATGTTACTTGCCCGAGATTCGATCGTCGGTATCCAATACCTAGTTTAATCTCGTTACCGGCAAGTCTCTTTACTCGTTCCTTGATACATCATCCCGCAACTAACTCATTAGTTGCAATGCTTGCAAGGCTTATGTGATGTGTATTACCGAGAGGGCCCAGAGATACCTCTCCGACAATCGGAGTGACAAATCCTAATCTCGAAATACGCCAACCCAACATCTACCTTTGGAGACACCTGTAGAGCTCCTTTATAATCACCCAGTTACATTGTGACGTTTGGTAGCACACAAAGTGTTCCTCCGGTAAACGGGAGTTGCATACTCTCATAGTCATAGGAACATGTATAAGTCATGAAGAAAGAAATAGCAACATACTAAACGATTGGGTGCTAAGCTAATGGAATGGGTCATGTCAATCAGATCATTCAACTAATGATGTGACCTTGTTAATCAAATAACAACACTTTGTTCATGGTTAGGAAACATAACCATCTTTGATTAACGAGCTAGTCAAGTAGAGGCATACTAGTGACACTTAGTTTGTCTATGTATTCACACATGTATTATGTTTCCGGTTAATACAATTCTAGCATGAATGATAAACATTTATCATGATATAAGGAAATAGATAATAACTTTATTATTGCCTATAGGGCATATTTCCATCAAGAGCATCAGAAGCCAGCAGGATTGCTACAACCATTGCCGATACCCGAATGGAAGTGGGATAAGCTAGGCATGGATTTTATTACAGGATTGCCCAGAACACGTTCAGGCTATGACTCGATATGGGTTGTAGTCGATCATTTGACAAAGGTAGCTCATTTCATTCTAGTGAAGACTACCTATACCAGTGCAAAGTTGGCAAAGATATACATGACCAGGATCGTATGTCTACATGGAGTTCCAAGGAGCATTGTATCAGATAGAGGAACCCAATTTACTTCAAAGTTCTGGAATCAGTTGCATGAGACTTTGGGAACCAGACTAGAGTTTAGCACAGCTTTCCACCCGCAGACAGATGGACAGACTGAGAGAGTCAACCAGATCTTGGAGGATATGCTAAGAGCTTGTGCGCTAGATTACAGATCTATTTGGGATGAGAATTGGCCATATGCAGAGTTCTCTTACAACAACAGCTATTAATCCAGTTTGAAGATGGCCCCTTTCGAAGCCCTGTACGGAAGGAGGTGCAGGACCCCATTGTCCTGGGATGAAGTTGGAGATCGCCAGTTGTTTGGACCGGATCTGATAAAGGAATCTGAACAAAAAGTGAAATTAATTCGCGACAGGCTAAAGGTAGCTCAATCCAGGCAGAAGAGTTATGCAGATTCTAAACGCAAGGAGACAGGTTACGAAGTCGGAGACCGAGTCTATCTTCGAGTATCACCACTTCGAGGAGTTAAGCGCTTTGGAGTTAAGGGAAAACTAGCGCCACGTTTTTTAGGCCCATACAAAGTGTTGGAACGTATGGGAGAAGTTGCCTATAAGTTGGAATTGCTCGAAGGATTGTCAGGAGTTCACGACGTGTTTCATGTATCCAAGTTGAAGAAGTGCCACGCGGAGATGGCTGACATACCGCTGAGAGATACGGTACCATTGGAAGAAATTCAGTTGGACAGTGATTTGACCTATGAGGAGAAACCAGTTAAGATTCTAGAGTATGCCAGCAGAGTAACCCGCAGCAAGGTTATCAAGTTTTGCAAAGTTCAGTGGAGCCACCACACGGAGGATGAAGCCACCTGGGAGTGAGAGGAAGATTTGCTGAAGGACCACCCTCACTTATTTTCTAGCCAACCCGAATCTCGAGGGCGAGATTCATCTTAAGGGAGGTAGGTTTGTAACATCCCAAATTTTCAATTTGGAATGTTATACAATATATCATCATTGCATATCATATTTATTGCATTTTGGTTGATCCTAGAAATTTTTCGCAACTCAAGGACCCTCGGAGAGAGTTGGGGATTTCGTTATTTTCATATTTGAGTTGTCTCAAATTTTGAAAATAGGATCATTTGATTTTATTTATTTTATCTTCAATAATTTCTATTACAAAAATATGAGAGAGGGAATAAAATGACTTTCCCCAAAATAAAGAAATATTGACGATTTAATAAAAAAATCAAATAAGATTTTTTTGGGTTTTATTTGCTATTTTATTTGAATTTAGGAAAATGCACGTTTTTCAAAATTACATTTAGGCCCCAAATAAATGTTCACTTTGTCGGCTTGATTTTAGAAGTCGGGGAAAATTTATTTCGGGATTTTTGGAGTCCGTTTAGTATTTTTTTTATTTGTTTTTCTACACGTTATTATTTAAAAAGAAAAGAAAAAACGCGAACCGACTCCGGGCCGTACCCGAGCGGGACTCCGCACGGGGCAGCCCTTATAAGCCGCCGCCCGAGGGCCAAGCCAGCCCACCCGGGCCGAAACCCTAGCGCCCGATCCGCGCCGCCGCCCGCGCCGTCGCCTCACCGCCGTCGCCGGCGGTTTTCTTTAGAAAACCGCCTGGTTTTTTTAAAGCCGCGGTTTATTTTATTTTTTTATCAAATCGGTTTTATTTCGGTTTATTCTATTTAGTGAGCGTTCGCTCGATTCATGCATTTTAACGAACGTGTTCGTCGTTTAGATTGAGTTAACGAACGTTCGTTCGTTAAACTGTTCGTCGTTTTTCTTTTTCTTGGATTAAATCCGTGATTTTTCTGATCGCGATTTCTGATCCGATTTTCGTTTTAGTTTATCTTTTCGCTCGTTTATCGAAATCAGGTGATTCAAGCGCCTGGAGTTTCCTCTCGAAACCGTCTTTCCGTTTCACCAACTTAAACAAGTTTTTGCTTCTGTAAAAATTGCCTTAGATCCAGAATAATAAACGAAGCCTGTTTCTTTTGCCATTTGTTTTTCTTTGCTTCGTTCGATTTGATTCTTTTTGCCAACCGGAGTTCTTAAGTTGAACCTTCTGGTTAGATCTCTTATTTGAGTTTTACCTGTGCATTAGTTGAGTACTTATTGTATGCTTGTTTGTTTGCGATAGAGTACCCGGAGTGCGCCGCTTGTTACTTCGAATCGCTAGGTTTCCCGGATCATCAGCAAGGCAAGTAACACTTTGATCATACCTTCTACTACCCAGTTTTATTGCATTAGATCAACCCTTACACATTGCATGATTAGGATCTAATTAAATTGTGGGTTTGGGAAGTAGTTGAGGCAGTACCTATTACCTGTTTATTATCAAACCTTTGGGAGTTACTTCTACGTTTGCTTATTATTGCTATGCTATGCTAGTAGACGTGGATTGGGTGAGTGATATCCATGACAGATGTGAGAATTTTTAAATCAATGGTTTATCTAAGGTGGTAACTTAAATACACATCTGGGTGGATTGAGGTACCTGGGTATTCCAGGATTGCCTGTTTTCTTTTGGACCGCCACCCAGGCTCAAAGGGATCATGAGATTATTCATGCTAGAAACTTCCGTGTGCAGCCACAAGCTATTATGGGCTCTAGCATAGTTGACTAAGTCGTGTGAACTCTTATAGTGGTAGACTAGCAGATGTAGGGGATGTAGGTGGTACGGTCTATCCATCGTAAGGTGCTAGTGCTTCTGAAAGACTATGTCTCGGTCATCCGTTTCTCAAACACCGTGTAGTGCGAGAAACCAAACGGAGGCGATCGAGTCTTGTGGGGAAAAGTGCGCAAACCTCTGCAGAGTGTATAAACTAATCATGGTTAGCCGTGTCCCCGGTTATGGACATCTTGAGTATCTAGTACCTGGATTATTATGTGAATCTCAACATGTTACTATAAAATTTAATTTGATGGGTTTGTTTAATGATGTTACTTAATTGGGATTGAGCATGCTGTCAACCATTCTCAATGTTCAACAACCACCGTAATAGTTAAATAAATTTATTCCTTTGTTGTAGGGAAAAATTGGCTTTACGCGAAACTGTAACCATAGAGCTTTCCACCAGCCAAATATGCATATAGTATAGCTGTTTCATTCCATTATTCTCTATGTGTTACATTGCCAGCATATTCCATGTGCTGACCCGTTTTCGGGCTGCAACGTTAATGTTGCAGACTTTTCAGACGACGATTAAGGAGTTTTAGGTCGTGGTTCTATACTCAGTGATGCCGTTGGAATTGATGGACTCACTTATCTTCCAAGCCTTCCGCTGTTATCGTTATTAGATGGCCTTAAGCCATATTTATTGTAATAAGATCTCTATTGAGACACTCGATGTAATAAGTGTGTGATTGCTACTCTGTTATAAATCCCTCAAGTACTCTGTGGTGTCAGCATTACTGATCCAGGGATGACACCGGAGCACAGAGATTGGATCGTTTGAGGTCTGGTCGCTACAGTCGTGTAACCCCTCGAGTGTGAACCTCGAGGGTGGATCCTCTTACATTCACCTTGATGATTACATTGAGTGGAATTTACCGAGGGTGATTCCTCGGGTTTTCCCCTTGATATTTGCACACACGGATACTTGGACTTTACAATTGTTACTTGGATAGGCGGGTCGACCCTGAGGGGTACCCACGAGTGATGTGGAGACATGTTGACCTGGAAGGTGCCCGCGAGATACTTACGAGGCGTGGCCGGGCATTCTTAGCCCTTGCCACAAGTACTCGAGATAGGGTGACGGGGTCACATCTTTCGTGAGTCTCTGCTCGTGACCGCACTGCCAACGCACTAACGGTTTGGATATTTGATCTGAGGGGCCTCTGGCCTGATAGCACTAACCATCACGTGGGCATTGTATGGGCGTTCTGCGTCGTATGCATCAGTCGAAGCTTATTAGACGTCAGCGACTGAGCGGCACGCGCCTGGTTGGACTGGTAAGCTCCTGCCTTTTTAAGGAGGTAGCTAGGTCTGCTCACCTGCCGCCCACGCAACATGCAGGAGTTCCCGGGGCGATGGCCCAAGACCCCTGGGGGCATAGGCTTAGTCCGGCGTGCTTGACCTCTCTATTAAGCCTAGGTCGGGTTGCGGCGTATTGTTTGGCCGAGGCCGGGCATGACCCAGGAAAGTGTGTCCGGCCAGAGTTAATCAAGCGTGGTAGGTAAGTTGGTGCACCCCTGTAGGGAAGAAAACATCTATCGATAGCCTGTCCTACGGTAATGGACACTTGGAGTTGTATCCCGATCGATACAACTAGAACTGGATACTTGTGATGAGAAATGGATATGAGAAATGGAGAGTATGGCTCTGGGATTGCTTTCTCATAGGGAGTCAAGAAAGGATCTCTGGCCGAGGTTGATAACACTACTACTTTACATTATGTTGATCTGTACTCTTCTATATGCTGCAAGATGCTTGAAGATGCTTGAAGACGCTAGTCTTTGATAGGCTAGGCTTTCCCCTTCTCTTCTGGCATTCTGCAGTTTAGTCCATAGATACATCATATTTCCTTTGATACAGATGCATACTTAGTTTAGATCTGATGTAAGTCTTGCGAGTACTTTGGATGAGTACTCACGATTGCTTTGCTACCTCTTTTTCTCCCATACCCGATTGTTGCGACCAGATGACGGACCCCAGGAGCCAGACGATGGCACTGATGACTGCTACTACCCCGAGGGTGCCTACTACTATGTGACAGCCGCTGATGACTTGGAGTAGTTAGGAGGCTCCCAGGCAGGAGGCCTTGCCTTTTCGATCGATGTTGCTTTTGTGCTAGCCTTCTTAAGGAAAACTTGTCTAACTTATGTCTGTACTCAGATATTGTTGCTTCCGCTGACTCTGGTGTATTCGAGCCCTCGAGGCCCCTGGCTTGTAATATAAAGCTTGTATTATTTCATTTTGTGTCTAGAGTTGTGTTGTGATATCTTCCTATGAGTCCTGGATCTTGATCGTACACATTTGCGTGTATGGTTAGTGTACAATTGAATCGAGGGCATCACAGAGTACGTCGGTGGAGCAATAGGGGGCCCACAAGGGTGGAGGGTGCGCCTGGGGGGGGGGGGGGGGGTAGGCACGCCCCCTACCTCGTGGCCTCCTCTTTTGTTTCTTGGCGTAGGGTCCAAGTCTCCTGGGTCTTGTTCGTTGAGAAAATCACGTTCCCTAAGGTTTCATTCCGTTTGGACTCCGTTTGATATTCCTTTTCTTCGAAACCCTAAAATAGGCAAAAAACAGCAATTCTGGGCTGGGCCTCTGGTTAATAGGTTAGTCCCAAAAATAATATAAAAGTGGATAATAAAGCCCAATAATGTCCAAAACAGTAGAGAATATAGCATGGAGCAATCAAAAATTATAGATACGTTGGAGACGTATCATGGGGACAGCCTTCGAGCTTGCCAGTGTGTGATGCAGGGAAAGCAGCAGCGGCGGCAGGACATGGCAGCAGGGCAAGACGGCGCTACTGATGGGGGGGTTCGGCGAGATGGGACCTGCAGGCACGGGAAACAGCGGGGATCCACCGGATCTGACGAGGGGATCCGGTCCCCGATGGTGCAAGTTGAACAGGACGACGACGGGGCCTTCGAAGCTTTGCCAGAGGCGTGCGGGCGCGGCGATGCTGCCTAAGAAGATGCAAGCGACAAGGAGGGTTCGGGACGGGGATGCCGGCGTGGCGAGGAGCGCTCGGGCTGCGGCTTGCTCGTCGGCAATGACTGGAGGCGGAAGTCGCCGGCGCAGGTTGGTAGAGGAGGGCGGCTGGCATCCTCGGGGTCCCCTGCTCGTGACGACAGGGGTGCACAGGGCGCAGGAGGAGGCGAACGGGCGAGGGGACGGTAGAGATGGTGTAGGGCAGGTCAGGTCACCGGCGCGGGCGCCATGGCCGGAGGAGGGAAGGCAGCGGCGAGGTCTTGCAGGCGTTCATGGCGGGGCAAAGCAGGGCGCGAAGTAGGAGAGGGCGTCGGGGAGGATGGGATCAAGGGACATGGTGAGGAGGCGCTCGTTCTGCCCTCTATGCGTGACGGCGCTTTGAGCGAGATGGGGATCGAGCAGGAGGAAGGAGCGGTCGGCGGCGCTTGGCGGAGGGGCGCGAAGGATGAGGGGGAATCGGGGGAGAGAAGGAAACGGGTGCGGGCGCTCCTCTCCTGGCGACGCTGGAGGGAGGTTGGGAGGGAGAGGGTGAGATCGGGCAGAGGGTTAGGTGTAACATCCCAAATTTTCAATTTGGAATGTTATACATAGGTCATCCATGCATATCATATTTTATTGCATTTCGTTCTTGTGATCCTCGAAATCCTAAGCAACTCAAGGACCCTCGGAGAGAGTTGGGGATTTTCCCTCATTCTCATATTTGAGTTTTATCAAATATTGAAACAAGGATCACTTTGGTTTTAATTATTTTTCTCCCCCAGAAATACTTCATATTAAAATTATATGAGAGGAGATAATATGACTTCTCCAAAATAAATGAAATGTTGGAGGAAAAATATTAAAATCAATTTGTATTTTTTATTTGGGATTTTATCGCTATTTTATTTGAATTAGAAAAAATATTTGTTTTTCAAAATTGCATTAGAGGCCCAAATAAATGTTCACCTTGTCCGGCGTATTTTTAGAGGACAGGGAAAATTTATTTCAGGATTTTTGGATTCTGTTTAGTATATCTTTTCTTCATTTTTCTGCGGGGAATTATTTAAAAAAAAAGTAACCGACCTAAACGGGTCGTGTCCGCCTAGGACTCCTGGCCCGGCCGGCCTTTATAAGCCGGGAGGCCCGACCCCGCCAGCCCAGCGCCCCGCCCGAAACAATAAGCCGTCGCCGCCCTAGCGCCGCTGCCGCCGCCGCGTGCTGCTGCTGCCGCCGCACCGCCGTGCCGCGCCGCCACCCACGCCCCTTGCCGGAGTTCGCCGCCGCCGCCACCCACGCCGCTCGCCGGAGTTCGCCGCCACCGCCGCCACCGGTTTTCTTCGCCCGTTCGGTTTTTCCGGTAAAAACCCTAGAACCGTTTTTTAATAGACCAGTTCGGTTTTTTTCCCGGTTTAGTTATTTACCGAACGCCCGTTCGTACGTACGTTCGTTAGCCTGTTCGTCGGTTTTCTTTTTCCAGGGTTTTCCACGATTATTTTCGATCATGATTTCTGCCCTGTTTTTCGTTTTAGTTTATCTTCTCGCTCGTTTATCGGAATCAGGCGATTCAAGCGCCTAGATCTTTGTCTCGAAGCCCTCTTTCTGTTTAACCAACTTGAACAAGATTTTGGTACTGTAAAATTTGACTTTAGTCCAGATTAGTAATCGGATCTTGTTTCTTTCGCCATTTGAGTTTCGTTGCTTAGTTTGATTTAATTTTTTTTGCAAGCCGGAGTTCTTCAGCTGAACTTTCCGGTTAGATCTTCTTATTTGAGATTTACCCGTGCATCTTCGCTTGATTGCTTATGTATGCTACTGTTTGTTTGCGATAGAACACCCGGAGTGCGAAGCGTGCTACTACGAGTCTTTAGGATTTGCAGATCGTCAGCAAGGCAAGTAACACTTTGAGCATACCCCTTTATCACCCAGTTTTTATGCATTAGTTTCAACCTTCACACATTGCATGAGTAGGATCTCTTAACATGTGGGTCTAGCAAGTAGATAATGAGGTAGAACCTATTACCTATTTTATCATCAAACCCTTGGGAGTTACTTCTGTTGGGGAACGTAGTAATTTCAAAAAAATTCCTACGCACAGACAGGATCATGGTGATGCATAGCAACGAGAGGGGAGAGTATGTCCACGTACCCTCATAGACCGAATGCGGAAGCGTTAGCACAACGTGGTTGATGTAGTCATACGTCTTCATGATCTGACCGATCCAAGTACCGAACGCACGACACCTCCGAGTTCTGCACACGTTCAACTCGATGATGTCCTGCGAGCTCCAATCCAGCAAAGCTTCACAGGAGAGTTTCGTCAGCACGACAGCGTGGTGACGCTGATGATGATGCTACCGATGCAGGGCTTCGCCTAAGCACCGCTACGATATGATCGAGGTGGATTATGGTGGAGGGGGCACCGCACATGGCTAAGAGATCAATGATCAATTGTTGTTTCTTCAAGGGGTGCCCCCTCCCTGTATATAAAGGAGTGGAGGAGGGGGAGGACCGGCCCTCTCTATGGCGCGCCCTAGGGGAGTCCTACTCCCACCGGGAGTATGATTCCCCCTTTCCTAGTAGAACTAGGAGCCCTTCCAAGTAGTAGGGGTAGGAGAGAAGGAAAGGGAAAGAGAAGAGAAGGAAGGAGGGGGCGCCGCCCCTCCCCCTAGTCCAATTCGGACTAAGCATTGGGGCGCGTGTAGCCTCTCCTCTCTCATTCCGCTAAAGCCCAATAAGGCTCATATACTCCCCGGCGAATTCCTGTAACTCTCCGGTACTCCGAAAAATACCTGAATCACTCGGAATCTTTCCGATGTCCAAATATAGTCGTCCAATATATCGATCTTTACGTCTCGGCCATTTCGAGACTGCTTGTCATGTCTCCGATCTCATCCGGGACTCTGAAGTACCTTCGGTACATCAAAACACATAAACTCATAATACAAATCGTCACCGAATATTACATGTGCGGACCCTACGGGTTCGAGAACTATGTAGACATGACCGAGGCACGTCTTCGGTCAATAATCAATAGAGGAACCTGAATGCTCATATTGGCTCGTACATATTCTACGAAGATCTTTATCGGTCAAACCACATAACAACATACTTTGTTCCCTTTGTCATCGGTATGTTACTTGCCCGAGATTCGATCGTCGGTATCTCAATACCTAGTTCAATCTCGTTACCGGAAAGTCTCTTTACTCGTTCCTTAATACATCATTCTGTAACTAACTCATTAGTTACAATGCTTGCAAGGCTTATAGTGATGTGTATTACCGAGTGGGCCCAGAGATACCTCTCCGACGATCGGAGTGACAAATCCTAATCTCGAAATACGCCAACTCAACAAGTACCTTCGGAGACACCTGTAGAGCACCTTTATAATCACCCAGTTATGTTGTGACGTTTGGTAGCACACAAAGTGTTCCTCCGGTAAACGGGCGTTGCATAATCTCATAGTCATAGGAACATGTATAAGTCATGAAGAAAGCAATAGTAACATACTAAACGATCAAGTGCTAAGCTAATGGAATGGGTCAAGTCAATCACATCATTCTCCTAATGATGTGATCCCGTTAATCAAATGACAACTCATGTCTATGGTTAGGAAACTTAACCATCTTTGATTAACGAGCTAGTCAAGTAGAGGCATACAAGTGACACCATGTTTGTCTATGTATTCACAAATGTATTATGTTTCCAGTTAATACAAGTCTAGCATGAATAATAAACATTTATCATGAAATAAGGAAATAAATAATAACTTTATTATTGCCTCTAGGGCATATTTCCTTCAGTCGCCCACTTGCACTAGAGTCAATAATCTAGTTCACATCGCCATGTGATTTAACACCAATATTTCACATCACCATGTGATTAACACCCATAGTTCACATCGTCATGTGACCAACACCCAAAGGGTTTACTAGACTCAATAATCTAGTTCACATCGCTATGTGATTAACACCCAAAGAGTACTAAGGTGTGATCATGTTTTTCTTGAGAGAGAAGTTTAGTCTACGGGTCTGCCACATTCTGATCCGTATGCATTTTGCAAATTTCTATGTCAACAATGCTCTGCACTGAGCTACTCTAGCTAATTGCTCTCACTTTCAAAATGTATCCAGATTGAGACTTCGAGCCATCTGGATCAATGTCAAAATTTGCATTGGCGTAACCCTTTACGACGAACCTTTTGTCACCTCCATAATCGAGAAACATATCCTTATTCCACTATGGATAATTTTGACGTTGTCCAGTGATCTACTCCTTGATCACTATTGTACTCCCTTGCTAAACTCAGTGTATGGTACAAAATAGATCTGGTACACAACATGGCATACTTTATAGAAACTATGGCTGAGGCATAGGGAATGACTTTCATTCTCTTTCTATCTTCTATCGTGGTCGGGCTTTGAGTCTTACTCAATTTCACACCGTGTAACACAGGTAAGAACTCTTTCTTTGACTGTTCCATTTTGAACTACTTAAAAAATCTTGTCAAGGTATGTATTCATTGAAAAAACTTGTCAAGCATCTTGATCTATCTCTATAGATCTTGATGCTCAATATGTAAGTAGCTTCACCGAGGTCTTTATTTGAAAAACTCCTTTCAAATACTCCTTTATGCTTTCTAGAAAATTCTACATTATTTCCGATCAACAATATGCCATTCACATATATTTATCAGAAATGCTGTAGTGTTCCCACTCACTTTCTTGTAAATACAGGCTTCACCACAAGTCTGTATAAAACTATATGCTTTGGTCAACTCATCAAAGCATATATTCCAACTCTGAGATGCTTGCACTAGTCCATAGATGGATTGCTGGAGCTTGCACATTTTGTTAGCACCATTAGGATCGACAAAACTTTCTGGTTGCATCATGTACAACTCTTCTTTAAGAAATCCATTAAGGAATGTAGTTTTGACATCCATTTGCCAGATTTCATAAAATGCGGCAATTTGCAAACATGATTCAGACAGACTTAAGCATCGCTACGAGTGAGAGAATCTCATCATAGTCAACACCTTGAACTTTGTCAAAACTTTTTCAACAAGTCTAGCTTTGTAGATAGTAACACTACTATCAGCGTCTGTCTTCCTCTTGAAGATCCATTTATTTTCTATGGCTTGCCGATCATCGGGCAAGTCAACCAAAGTCCACACTTTGTTCTCATACATGGATCCCATCTCAGATTTCATGGCCTCAAGCCATTTCACAGAATCTGGGCTCATCATTGCTTCCTCATAGTTCGTAGGTTCGTCATGGTCATCTAACATGACTTCCAGAACGGGATTACCATACCACTCTGGTGCGGATCTCACTCTGGTTGACCTACGAGGTTCGGTAGTAAATTGATCTGAAGTTACATGATCATCATCATTAGCTTCCTCACTAATTGGTGTAGGAGTCACATAAACAGATTTCTGTGATGAACTACTTTCCAATAAGGGAGCGGGTACAGTTACCTTATCAAGTTCTACTTTCCTCCCACTCACTTCTTTCGAGAGAAACTCATTCTCTAGAAAGGATCCATTCTCAGCAACAAATATCTTCCCTTCGGATCTGTGATAGAAGGTTGTAGCGACCAGACCTCAAACAGTCTGATCTTTGTGCATCAGTGTCATCCCTGGATCGGTAATGCTGACACGCACAGTACTTGAGGATTTAAAACAGGTAGTAATCACACACTTATTACATTGAATGTCTCAAAAGAGATCTTATTACAATAAATATGGCTTAAGGCCATCTAATACGATAACAGTGGAAGGCTTGGAAGATAAAGTGAGTCCATCAACTCCAACGGCATCACTGAGTGAAAGACCACGACCTAAGGCTCCTTACTCGTCGTTTGAAAAGTCTGCAACATGATACATTGCAGCCTGAAACGGGTCAGCACATGGAATATGCTGGTATTGTAGCACAAGAGAGTAATGAATAGAATAATGCTATCACAACATGCATATATGGCTGGGGAAGGCTGTATGGTTAATATGTTTTGTGGAAAGCCAACTTTTCCCAACAACAAAGGAATAAATTTTATTTAACTATCATGGTGGTTGTTAAACATTGAGAAGGTTCACCCAACTCAATCCCAATTAAACATCATCATTAAACCCAATCAAATTATATTAAGAGTGATGAGATCCACACGATAATCCAAGAACTAGATACTCAAGATGTCCATAACCGGGGACACGGCTAACCATGATTAGTTTGTACACTCTACAGAGGTTTGCACACTTTTCCCCACAAGACTCGATCTCCTCCATTGAATTTCTCGCACTACATGATGTTTGAGAAACAGATGACCGAGACACAGTCTTTCCGAAGAGGTCCCCTTAACCGATAGATAGGCCTGTACACCTACAATCCCCTACATCTACTAGCCTATCATGGAAAGCTTTCCCACAACTTACTCAACTATGCCAGAGCCCATAATGGCATGTGGCTGCACACGGAAGTTTCTAGCATGAATAATCTTATGATCCCTTTGAGCCTGGGTGGCAGTCCATAAGAGAATCACACGGTACCCCGGGATTTCCAAAAATACAGGCAACACTGGGTTCCTCAGGTGCCTCAGTCCACCCAGATGTGTATTAAAGTAACCACCTTAAGTTAATCATTAATTAACAACACTCACATCTGTCATGAATACACTCAAAGCTAAACCACGTCTACGAGCATAGCATAGCAATATAAGCAACGTAGAAGTAACTACCACAGGTTTGATAATAAACATGTGAATAGGTACTACCTCATATACTTCCCAAACCCACAATTTAATCAGATCCTAACCTTGCAATTATTTTAGGATTGATCTAATGCAATAAAACTGGGTAGTAAAGGGGTATGATCAAAGCGTTACTTGCCTTGCTGATGATCCGTGAAACCTAGAGACTCGTAGTAGCACCCTTCGCACTCCGGGTACTCTATCGCAATCAAACAAGCATACAATAAGAAATCAAGCAAAGATGCACGGGTAAAACTCAAATAAGAATATCTAACCAGAAAGTTAAACTTAACAACTCCGGTTTGCAAAAAGAACCAAATCAAACGAAACAACGAAACTCAAACTGCGAAAGAAACAAGCTTCGATTACTAATCTGGACTAAAGTCAAATTTTACAGTAGAAAAAACTTGTTTAAGTTGATTGAACAGAAAGTGGGCTTCGATATGAAACTCTAGGCGCTTGAATCACCTGATTCCGATAAACAAGCGAAAAGTTAAACTAAAATGAAAATCGGATCAGAAATCGCGATCAAAAATAATCGTGAAAAATCCGAGAAAAAGAAAAACTGACGAATAGGCTAACGAATGAACGTTCGCTGTCTGCGGTCAAACGGTGAAAATCGTTCGTTAAAACAAATGAACGAACAGGCGTTCGCTAAATAAAAAAACCGATCTAAAATAAAAAACGGGATCTAGGGTTTCGAAAAAAACCGATCGGTTTTCTCGCCAAAACTGAGGGCGGCGGCAGTGGCTACCTCCGGCGAAACGGCGGCGGCGGCGAGAGGCTCCGATGGCGGGGTCGAGCGGCTGTAGCGACCAGACCTCAACCGGTCTGATCTCTGTGCTCCGGTGTCATCCCTGGATCAGTAATGCTAACACCACACAGTACTTCGAAGGGTTTATAGCAGAGTGGCAATCACACACTTATTACATCGATGTCTCAAAAGAGAACTTATTACATTAATATGGCTTAAGGCCATCTAGTGTCGATAACAGCGGAAGACTTGGAAGATAAATGGGTCCATCCACTCCAACGGCATCACTGAGTATAGAACCACGACCTAAAAGCACCTTAATCGTCGTTTGAAAAGTCTGCAACATTAACGTTGCAGCCCGAAACGGGTCAGCACATGGAATATGCTGGCAAGGTAACACATAGAGAGTAATGGAATGAAACAGCTATACTATATGCATATTTGGCTGGTGGAAAGCTCTATGGTTACTGTTTTGCGTAAAGCCAATTTTTCCCTACTGCAAAGGAATAAATTTATTTAACTATCATGGTGGTTGTTAAACATTGAGAATGGTTGATAGCATCCTCAATCCCAATTAAAAGTGAACAATTAATAACCCAACAATATTAATTATAGGTAACATGTTGAGATTCACATGATATTCAAGTACTAGATACTCAAGATTGTCCATAACCAGGGACACGGCTAATCATGATTAGTTTGTTACACTCTGCAGAGGTTTGCGCACTTTTCCCCACAAGACTCGATCGCCTCCGTTGGTTTTCTCGCACTACTGGTGTTTGAGAAACGGATGACCGAGACACAGTCTTTCAGAAGCGCTAGCACCTTATGTTTGGATAGACCGGTACACCTACTTTCCCCTACATCTGCTAGTCTACCCTGTAAGAGTTCGCACGACTTAGTCAACTATGCCAGAGCCCATAATGGCTTGTGGCTGCACACGTAAGTTTCTAGCATGAAAGATCTTATGATCCCTTTGAGCCTGGGTGGCGGTCCGTAAAAAAAACAGGCAAGTCCTGATAGACATCAGGTGCCTCAATCCACCCAGATGTGTGTTTAAGTTGCCACCTTAGATAAACCATTAAAATTATCAATCTCACATCTGTCATGGATATCACTCACCCAATCCATGTCTACTAGCATAGCATGGCATAATAAGCAAACGTAGAAGTAACTCCCAAAGGTTTCATAGTAACAGGTAATAGGTACTACCTCATCTACTTCCCATCCCACAATTTAATTAGATCCTAATCAATGCAATGTGTGAGGATGGATCTAATGCAATAAAACTGGGTTGTAGAAAAGGTATGATCAAAGTGTTACTTGCCTTGCTGATGATCCGCGAGTCCTAGAGATTCGAAGTAACAAGCGGCGCAATCCGGGTAATCTATCGCAGACAAACAACAAGCATACAATAAGTACTCATCTAATGCACAGGTAAAACTCGAACAAGAGATCGAACCAGATAGTTCAACTTAAGAACTCCAGTTGAGAAGAAAGAAAAGAACCGAACAAAGAAACCGAAAACAAACGGCGGAAAACAACTCGGTTCTAGCAAGTTGAAACTAGGTCAAATTTTACCGTAGCAAAACTTAGTTAAAGTTGATTAGTCGGAACGGTGGTTTCGAAACGAAACTCCAGGCGCTTGAATCACCTGATTCCGATAAACGAGCGAGAAGATAGACTAGAAAGAAGATCAGATCTGAGATCGCGATCGCGGAATAAATCCGGCGAGAAGAAAAAGAAGAACGGTTGAACGAACGGACGTTCGTTAACCTAGAAGAAATCCGGTGATCACGTTCGTTAGGACGAACGGTCCGGCGAACGATCTCGGGCAACTAAATCGGAAAAGAAAACGAATCCGATCTAGGGTTTCGGAGAAGAAAACCGATCGTAAAACCGATCTAGAAAACCGGAACGGTTTCGCGAAGAAAAATGAATCGGAGAAAAAGAATCGGAATGATGAGAAGAAAACGATCCGATGAGAAGAATAGATGTAGCGCGTGCTACCTCCGGCGAAGTCTTCGGTGAGGAACTCCGGCGGCGTGGGCGTCGGGCGGCGACGGTGGCAAGGTGCGGCGGCGGCGTGGCACGGGTGAGGGGGTGCGGCGGCGCGGGTGTGGGGCACTAGGGCGCGGTGCGTGACGCAGGGCGCGGTGTGCTTGGGGCTTTGGGGCCTTGGATTTGATGTGTTTAGAGGGGGGGTGTGGGAGTATTTATATTGGGGAGGGGAGAGAAAACTTGGTGTAGGGGTCAAGGAATTGGACTAGGACTAGGAAAGAAAAGACGAAAGAGGTCTAGAAAAAAAACGGAAGTAGATGAATCCTACTAGGACTCAAAAGAAACGGCGGCGGCGGCGGCCTCCTGCGCCTGGGGCGCGCGCGCTGGCCTGGGAGCCGACCGGCTAGCTCGGTGGCTTGGGCCTTTGGCCCAAGTCGCTGGAGCTGATTTTTTTAACGGTTCTCGCGCGCAGAAAACAAAAGAAAACTAAACTAAACGAACTCCAAAATTCTAAACGTAAATTTTCCCCGACTCCTAAAAATGAGCCGAACAAAATGAACTTTTCTCCGGGCCTAAAATGCAAACTTTTAAAACACGCATTTTTCCCTATCCAATAAAAAGGCAAACGAAACTCCGACAAAAACCAATGATCCTTTCTTCCAAATTTCAGAAGACTCAAATATGAAAAAGACGAAATCTCCAACTCTCTCCGAAGGTCCTTGAGTTGCTTGAAATTTCTAGGATCGACAAAATGCAAGAAAATATGATATGCATGATGATCTATGTATAACATTCCAAATTGAAAATTTGGGATGTTACAGCGGCGGTGGGTGGCGGGGCGACGGCGGGTGGCGGCGCGGGGCGGCGGGCTAGCGGGCGATGGCGGCAGCGGCTCGGGAGGCGTGGGCTAGGGTTTTCGGTGGGGTGGGCTGGCGGTGACAGACTTGGGCCTCGGGGCGGCTCAGGCTGCGGCTTATAAAGCCCCCAGCCAAAGAAATCCGGCTCGGGCACATCCCATGGGTCGGGTGACCTTTAAAAAAAATTATTCCGTGCAGAAAAACAAAGAAGGAAATACTAAACGGACTCCAAAAATCCTGAAATAAATTTTCCCCGTCCTCTAAAAATCTACCGGACAAGGTGAACATTTATTTGGGACTCTAATACAATTTTGAGAAACGCATATTTTTCCTAATTCAAATAATATAGCAATAAAAACTCTGAATAAAAATCTTATTTGATTTTAATATTAAATCTCTAATATTTCTTTATTTTGAAGAAGTCATTTTATCCTCTCTCTTTTATTTTTATAAAAGAAAAATTCGAAGAGAAAATAATTAAAATCAAATGACCCTCTTTTCAAAATTCGAGAAAAACTCAAATATGAAAATAACGAAATTCCCAACTCTCTCTGTGGTCCTTGAGTTGCGTAGAATTTCTAGGATCAAGCCAAAATGCAATAAAATATGATATGCAATGATGATCTAATGTATAACATTCCAAATTGAAATTTTGGGATGTTACAAACCTACCCCCTTAAGATGAATCTCGCCCTAGAGATTCAGGTTGGCTAGAAAATATGTGAGGGTGATCTTTCCGTAGGTCTTCCTCTCGTTCCCAGGTCGCTTCGTCTTCAATATGGTGGCTCCATTGAACTTTAGAGAACTTGATAACTTTGCTGCGTGTAACTCGGCTGGCAAACTCGAGAATCTTGACTGGCTTCTCCTCGTAGGTCAAGTCGCTATCCAACTGTATCACTTCTAGTGGCACTGTATCTCTCAGAGGGATATCAGCCATCTCTGTGTGGCACTTCTTCAACTGAGAAATGTGGAACACATCGTGAACTCCTAACAATCCTTCGGGCAATTCCAATTTGTAAGCAACTTCTCCCATACGTTCCAAAACTTTGTACGGTCCCACAAAACGTGGTGCTAACTCTCCCTTAACTCCAAAGGGCTTCACTCTGTCTCCGACGTCGTAAACTATCTCCATGCGTTTAGAATCCACATAGCTCTTTTTCCTGGACTGGGCTACCTTGAGTCTATCGCGAATTATCTTAACCTTCTCTTCAGACTCTTTAATCAAATCTGGTCCAAACAACGGTCGATCTCCAACTTCATCCCACAACAACGGTGTCCTGCACCTCCTTCTTTACAATGCTTCGAAAGGGGCCATCTTCAAGCTGGCTTGATAGCTGTTGTTGTAAGAGAACTCTGTCTAAGGCAAATTGTTGTCCCAACTAGATCCATAGTCTAGCGCACAAGCTCTGAACATGTCCTCCAAAATCTGATTGACTCTCTCAGTCTGTCCATTTGTCTGCGGGTGAAAAGTTGTACTGAACTCTAGCCTGGTTCCCAAAGTTTCATGCAACTGATTCCAAAGCTTTGAGGTAAACTGGGTTCCTCTATCTGATACAATGGTCTTCGGAACTCCATGCAAACATACGATCATGGTCATGTATATCTTTGCTAACTTAGCACTGGTGTAAGTGGTCTTCACTAGGATGAAATGATCTACTTTCGTCAAACGATCGACTACAACCCATATCGAGTCATAGCCTGAACGAGTCCTGGGCTATCCCGTGATAAAATCCATACCTAGCTTGTCCCATTTCCATTCGGGTAATGGCAATGGTTTTAGCGATCCTGTTGGCTTCTGATGTTCTGCCTTCACTCTCTGACATACATCACAAACTGCTACATACCCCGCAATATCCTTCTTCATTCCGGTCCACCAGAAACTATCCTTCAAATCTAGGTACATTTTAGTACTTCCTGGGTGAATCGAATTTGGCGAATCATGGGCCTCCTGCAAAATCAGCTTCCTGATCTCCTGATTATTTTGTACATATACGCGGTCCTCGAACCATAAGGCACTACAAAAAATACACTTCCCTGATGATACATGTTTGTCACAGTAGGTCGCTTTTTTTGTCATGCATGTACATCCATGACAAATTTATGACAGAATCAAGATAGTAATACCTGTGTTGTCATAGAAGTGTTCCATGACATTACCAAATTTATCATCATGGAAATGTCCACTTCCATGACGATAAATCACGCGTCACAGAAGTGCTTTTGTCAAGGGTGACCGACACGTGGCATCCACCGTAACGGAACGCCATTAAGCTATCGGGTCGGGTTTTGGATCCGATAACCCATTAACAGCCCCGACCAATGGGGATTTTCCACATGTAAAATCATCATTGGCTAGAGGAAACACGTGTCGGCTCATCGTCGGGACAGATGTCATCCACTCACTGGACAGAAGGCGCCTATGATACGTCAACACGTGGCAAGACGCAACAAGTTTAAATGGGCCGGCCCAACTAGAGGCCCACAAGATTTTGCGGACCATAATGGGCCGGCCTAGCTAAAGGCCCATGAAATTTTGCGGACCATAATGGGCTGGCCCAGCTAAAGGCCCACAAGATTTTGCGGGCCATAATGGGCCGGCCCAGGTAAAGGCCCACAAAATTTTTTTGTGCCATAATGGGCCGGCCCAGGTAAAGGCCCACAAGATTCTTGCGGGTCATAATGGGTCGGCCCAGCTAAAGGCCCACGAGATTTTGCCGACATTAATGGGCCGGCCCAGCTGTAGGCCCACAAGATTTTGAGGACCCTAGTAGGCCGGCCCATTAACTGGCTGCCATGTTTTGGGCCAAATGTCGGCCCATATTTGATCCGGTCCATTAATGGCCTGCAACGCTCCGGGCCTAATAGTGGCCCATATGAGATCCGACCCGTTAAAAGCCTACCATGTTTTGGGCCAAATTACGGCCTTGATCAGGTCCGGCCCTTTAAGAGGCTTTGGGCTCAATTATGGCCCATATCAGATTCGGCCCGTCAACTGGACACTATGCTTTTGGGCCCACTTGCTAAAGGCCCACGTAGTAATTCGGCCTGATATTAGTTTTGGCCTGTTAAGGGCCCGTTTAACATTTTGGCCCTATATTAAATTCGGCATGTTAAAAGCCCGTCATATAGTTGGGCCTAACTACGGCCCGGTTTGCATCCGGCCTGCTCGCAGCCGATATCTAATTGGGCCAAACAAGGACCCAAACAATTTTGGCCTGTTAAAAGCCCGTGATTTGATTCGCACAATCATGGGCCGGGGTTCATTTCGGGCTGCTGCGTAACTAGTAGGAATTAAGAACAACCCTACTCTACACAATAAAGAAATTATGGCATAGTAACTAAGAATAAACCTACACTACACAATAAAGGATTTAAGGTATATTACATCCACTGGGCATCAAAGTTCGCCACTAGTGATCATAAAGCGCAACAAATAAGCAGATTACAAAAACTAGGCACCATTGCAGCGTAAGAAAATAATACTCAACCGAGACCACTTCCAAGACAGTTCAAGAAAGGTTAGCCTTGCGGGGGAACTGCTGCGCAAGCTACTGAGCAAGGCTGTGAGACCGGCCTAGCATGTCGGTCATAGCTTCCAGGTGTAGTTGTTTAGCGATGAGGTTCTCATTGGTGTTCTCCGCAATCTTTCTTAGATATAGGACTTCAAGTCGAAGTTGAGTTGCAGAATGCCTTTCTGCTAGAACTTGGGACTGAAGGAGTCGAACTGATTCAGACAATGAATTTTGTGAGCTTGTCTAACTGTTAGTCTCAAGTAACTTGAACACTGCATCAAGACAAGACTTTGGGGTTGTCTTGCTATCTTCAAGATGTTTTGCCTTCTTTGCTGCAATATATGTTGGGTTTTTCTCACAGCCTTCAACAGACTTGTGCATGCCATCAGGCATATCACCCTGAAACAAAGCAGAGAGATGACAGGTTTTGCACGTGTATAAACAAAGATGATAATTGTTCTTTCAATTCTATCCAATTTCAACTTAGAAAATAAAGAGTATGTTCAAAATATCAATAGCATAATTTGGCATTGTTCATAATGCGGGGAGCTTCACCACACTACTGGATTACCATTTCAACATAACAAGCATAGATGAAGGGCAAAGAAAATCATTGTATCTATTTTGGATAATGTGCATGGCATGTTGTTCATATCATCAGCCACATCAGTAAGATAAAACAGGAGATGACAAGGTGCAAACGTGGGCTGCTTCACCACACACTGGATTATAGATGCACAAAAACAAGCATACATATAGGGAGTATTAAGTAATGTGCATGGTATGAATAAGGAATTTGGTTTTACAAGTAAAACTTAGAACTTATGGTTCTTACGAACATGCATTTTGGTAGACACAGCAAACTAAACAGCTGTAAACGATAGGGAGTATGAGAAAATTAAACAGCAGTTGAGGATAAAGGCTTTATAATGCCCTTCTCCATGGCAATGGAAGGATAACTCTAGAATTTCAGCACAGAATCTTCTTCATAAGCATTACCTGTACTCTACATTTTGTAGAGAGTAATTATAGATATGACAATACCGGAAGGGATAGAGGATAATGAAGATAAGATGCAGATTGATGCTACATAATCAACTACCAATCCCTGGAAGTACAAGCGTTATAGGACAAAATGTACTGACAAGAGCAATGGGCTACACTTCTGCACTGGCATTGTCTGTGTATTCTACTTGTTGGTAAGATTAAATATAGATCTGATCTTTTTTAGTAAATGGTGGGCGAGGGAGATAAGATGCAGAATGCTACAAAATGAACCAATCCATCTTCCCATAATACAAGAGTGTTTTGAACAATGGTGTACTGTACAAAACGTTCTTATATTATGGGACGGAGGGAGTAGCTGTTAATGTAAGTACAGTGATAGACCACATTTAGTCCTTACAAGAGGACTGCAGAGCTAAACCTCTTCAAAAGCATTGGGTTGATTCTAAATTTATGTAAGAGTCCATACGGATCTTATAATGTCCACCAAATGGACGATTACGAGGCTAACATGTGCAGTGATGCTACATAATCAAACAGCTATGAAAGTAAGTATGGTCATATAGGGCAAGAGGTACTCACAAGAGCAATGCAGTGTGCAGTATAGTTGCGAGATTCTGTGGTCCCTTGAGAACGAATGTTCTTCTGCTAATAGTTTTCATACAAGTGAGACATTAAGGCAAATGCAGAAATGTAGTTCAAATTGTGATGTGACATCATAGACAGTACCTTATGCTGCAGCCGAGACCAATGTGTAAAAAGATTATTCCAGTCACCGTCGGATAAATGTAGCACCGGAGACTTTACAGAAATTTCATTTAGAGGCTTGCCATCGAAGTGCGCTTGCCTCAGGTAGGAACGATACTTCATCAACGAGTGCTTGAAAAGTGCAACCAACCCTTGCTCATCATCACAATCCAGTTTGCGCCTCGCCTATTTAAAAGAATAAAATCTTGTGTCTTCTGTCAGTAGAAACATATGCAGTAATGACCATGAATAACATTAGTACATTACTTACGTGTAAGTTGTGGAGGAAGACTGGAAATTGTTCTGTATCTATGGTATAATCTTTCCATGAAGGAAAGATGTGCACAAAGTTCCTGACAACAACATAAGCTTCGTCTTCTAAACTGGGAAGAAATGGAACATGGGTCCTATTTGCTGCAATTGGGGCTCTCTCTGGTTCGAAAAGGGATTTGGCAACTGGATTTGGTGTACTCTTTGCTGGAATGGAGGTTTTGCGTCGTACAGCTGGTGCTATGTCAACTGGCATAATCATACTGTTTGCTGCAGTTGGGGTCTGCTGAGTTGGGGCATCAGAAATGACCAGTGTAGTAGGGCTAGAGTTTGCTAGGGTTGGGGTATTTTGTGGGTCAGGTGATATTGCAACTACACCTAATGGGCTATTTGATTTATCAGGTGCCACTACCTTTTCCAAATACTTTGCTTGTGCTCCTGCACAATCAGCAATCGCCCTCTTCCTTTTGAACGTCTGATACACAAGAACATCATTTGAATGGATAAATATGGTATGATGACAGATGGAATATGTACTAAAAATGGATAGGCAGGGCGTATTCACATACATGATGTGTAAACTAAGCTAATGGCAGTTCAACAAAGTAGAAGCAATGCAAAGCATCAGTTGCAAGATATGTGCGAGCAATGTAACCTTGGAAAGTTAGAGCAAGTACCTTGATGGGTGAATAAGATAGGGCATCTTCCTTTGACTCCTCCACTAGGGAGCTACATTGACTTAGGTCTCCCTCTAGCTCAGAATCACTGTTAGGATCATATTCTGAGCATGAATCTGTAGGTGGAGAGTGTTTGCATTGCATTGCATCCAGACTTGATTTCAGTCCCTTAATGCCAAGTTTGACAGCCATGGCATTGTTCTGCTTTATTCTTTTCATGTGCGCAAGCTCATAATCGTTATGATGCTATTCAGAATCTGAGATTCATGAAAACATAAAAAGTAGTCAGATTATCTATGGAATGCATTGCGGTTTCAACTCGGAGAGTGTCTCCCTATAAACCCCTGCATATGCAAAGTTCACCTCCCGAACCATGCTGACCAGACCACACACAGAGATACACACCTGAGCGGCGAACATGCATTTTCGAAACTAATTTAGGAGCATTTAGCTGACCAATTAAACAACTCTGTTTTAATAATATCATATTCGTATTTCAACAACTAAGCTTGTTTAGCTTGATGGGTGGAGCAGTGTTATTATGACACGAAGCATGTATTCTGATCGTATAGTGATCATAAAAGGGGAAGCTCTAAGCATATATTTTTTGGCAAAAGAGGGTTTCCCTATGATTTCTATTAAAGAAACCACCACTGAACCAACATGATCAATTAAACCCTAAGCATGATCAATTAAACCGTATTATGGTTGTGCCATGGCAGATTTGAAGCTGCAAACTGGAGAAATGATATTTAGCATCCATTGTTTGCTTTGAACTAAGAAATAAATTCTAAGAGCTGAAAAGAAAGTAGAGTAACCAAGTTACGATCTATTTTCTGGTTGAGATCAAAAAGTTGAGGAGATATGAAGTACCACCTCTCTTGCGGCGCCGTGTAGGCATCGGGGGTACGATGGCTGTCGGTGGCGTTGAAGTAGATCTGTGACGGTAGACGAGTGCATCGGGGGATAAGTCCCGTTGCGGTGGAAGAAAAGGTCGTGTGAGCGGCCCTGGCAAAGAGGACGACGGCGCCGATGAAGCGAGAGGACGCGATGCAAGGCTATTGGTCCGTCGCCGTGGATGAGAAATGTCCATCTCTAGCAGTGGACGACGCGGTCTTGGTAGGCGCTCCGGCATGGTGGGGGACGGTGGCGATGGATGTGGTGGAGGACGGCGGCGATGGATGGGGTGGCGGACGGGGGCTGGTGTGGGAATGGGGTGTTCTAGCGCGGACGGTGTATGCATGGGAAAATGGAGGGAGAGGTACGGGGAACCATGTTTTTGGGACGCGCCTGTCTGAAATATGGGAAAGTTACGAACTTATCCCCCGTTTCAAATTTGGACGTCTCGTCGGTTGGGGATAGGACGATAATCTCGCATCTCCCAAATATTTGACAGTAACTATTTCGGGCGAGGAGAGGGTGTTTTGCCGCCCACGGTTGGCGCCCACGGTGTATGAACGGGGCTGACAGGTAGGGCGGTTGTGTCACGTCTGATGGAAGTTACACATCTGCCCTTATTTAAAATATTAGCCTACATCTATTTTGGACGATGAGAGGGTGTTTTGCCGCACACCATGTATGAATGGGGAATGGAGGGAGAAACAGAGGTCTTTCGGACGAGCTTGAATCAAATGAGTTTTGTCGCCCATGTTTGACGCGCACCGTGTCGGAATGGGCTCAGAGGTAGTCGTGTCACGTCTAATTGAAGTTACTAACCTACCCTTATTTAGAGCAGTGGAAATCGGGCCAATGGATTGTCCGTGTAATGGGTAGGCAGTAATTTCCATCTCCCAAACACTTGGCAGCGGCGGCAGCACGGGCATGGCATCGAGCTTGCGCAAATGAACAGTCGTAGCTTGCAAGAGTAGCATGCGCAACGAGTAGGTACATCACATCCCTGATTATATTTAATTCAACTCTTCAATTTCTGGCCAATAGTTAAATCTGACGGTGTTGTAAAACTGCTTGTATGTAGGGAATCTATGAGAAAATGAAACCAATTTCTACTTATTTTATAACTCCCCCAATCAATACTGAACTGACTGAATCTGATGTATCTAATCAAGTTTCCGGTGCAAACATAGAAGCTCATGTTGTTCTTGATCCTGAAGTGTCTAATGAACAGACTGCTAATGAAGGATTTGATGCAAACATTTTACATGCTCCTGGTGATGAACATATAGTGTCTAATGAGGGATCTAATGCAAGCATTTTGCAAGCTCATTGAAGGATTTAGTGTCTAATGATGGTCTACTATGTTGAGAGAGACAGAGATTTGCAAGCATTGATGACAAGCAAATTATAGTGCATTTTCATAGCTTGAGGAAACTTCGAGGCCGTCTACCAGAAAGTCCCCGTATCATGACAACATAGCATAAATACTTTTCTAATCTGTTGTTTGAAACTATTGGCATACTTGTGCAGGATAGATATATTGATATGCAGTTTGCGCACTGGTTATACATGCAATTACACTTTGATATTTTCAGCCAGAGAACGAATAATTCAAGCAGGTACAGACCATGTTTGTAGTCCTTGTACAGACCATGTTTGTAGTATGAATTAAATGAAATGCAGGGACTTACGCTAGCTCGTTGTACAGGCTCACTGCAGCTCTGCTTGCGCTTGGGATGTTCCATCTACAAGTCCATGTTACCACTTGCTTGGATGTGCAGGCCTTGTGCTCCTTGCATCCCCCTCTACATTTTTGACACGGCGAATGGTTGATCAAATCAGAGGAATCGACTTTGATGTTGTACCAGAGGACAGATACTTACAAGGTTATACGGGTGTGTAGGATGTGTACCAGATCCCATAGTGTCGTCATGCTTCGCTAAAATATGGATTTGCTTGTTTCAGATGATATCTCCAGAAGAAATAAGAGTTAAGGTCAGAGTTGCATAGGCGGGTAAGCTAAGAGAGCAGTGAAAGGAAATCCAAACATCGTCGGAACAGTGCACAAGGGAGTGATGTGTGGATACCTAGTTCGGGCCGGCGTTTGGGCATGCTCGCCTAGCTAGAGTGCGGGTCACTTCAGAGCCGTTGAGGGTGATGCGCTGGCGTTGGCTAGCTGCGCACGGATGCAGATCTTGAGTGGCAGCAGAGCGCTACAATGCGGTGGACGAGACCGTTGGTGAAGCCCCAACGGCATTGAGGGGGCGGAGGTGCGATGATGTGCTCGGTGAAGTAGCCCCAGTGAGCTGGGAGACAGCGTTGGTGAAGCGCACCTAATGCGGTGGAACTCGGTGTCTGTGAGGCACGTCGGTTGCGGCGGCCGACGTTGACGGTGGACCACCCGGTGCGGTGGACGAGAGCGTAGATGAGGTAGCTCCGGTGCGGTGGTGAAGCGCGACCGTCGTCTTCGTCGTCGTAGTCCGGCACAGAGGTGGGGAACGGTGGGGAAAGAGACGAGACGAGGGGCGATTCGAGGGTTGGCGGCGAATTAGGGATTTGAGCAATCTGGGCGGGGAAGGGGACGATGGAGAAGAGAGATTTTGCAGGGCTGGAATTGGGGCCGCCGCATATTTCAATCCGAAATGTGGAAGCACGAACTTATATTGTCGTCGTCCTTTTTTGGGGGGAGGGGGGTGGGTTGCTGGGTGCTACGCGTCCGTCCGATACACGCGACCACCCCGACAGGACTATGCTTCGGTGCCTTAAGGCACCTGCCTTTGTGTCCATGGCATATGGGCCCAACAGGTGGCTGGCCCACATGTCAGTGACCCAAAGGCAGTTGCCTTTAAGGCACTGAAGCAGCATCCACCCCGACACGACCCTGGTTTGCCTGGTGCGCCTACATTTGAGAATGCAAACGAATCTTCTTTCATTTGCAAATGAATCTGTATGTATTACCATGCCCGTGTTTTCCTTGCAATAATTAGTCATTTGAAACGAGATACTCCATCCGTTCACTTTTGTAAGTCGTTTCAGACAACTTAAAATGAACTATTTTGCACATTTTCTGAAATGTCTTCAAGGTCTTATAAAAGTGAACCGAGGGAGTACTATAAATTAATTAATGAGGAGTTATTTGAAAAAAAATCAAAATGGTACCCACGCTAACGTGGATTAGAGTGTGTGTCACATAATTAGATATTTGAATTAGAGTGTGTGTCACGTAGTTAGTTATTTGAATTAGAGTGTGTGTCACGTAGCGATCTCCAATTCTAACGTGGATTTCGCATTTCACTGTATCCACACTACTTTTTAAATACAAATTCATATGTATATGATGAACACCATGGTAGTGAGAAAACTTTTGGATGGATTCAAACATATGACCGACAAAATAGCACAACAAACTGAGTCAATGTCAACTTTTCGAAACTTAGTATGGCACAAATTCGAAATAATTACCCGTATGTCTGGTCCTCGGTTCAAATCTTACCCCCCCCCCCCCCCCGCACATACCCTACATACTTCTTGTATCGGTCAATCTTCCTCTCCTAACCACCTTAGGAAGCTATCGGTTTCCAACACACGTTCATTCTTTCTCTCCATGTTTCGATCTCTTAGTCTCTCAACTACACAACCCCTTTTTCCACTCTGTTACCAAATGTATTTACCTCACACACCCGCCATTGCACCCCATGCCGACCTCTCTCTCTCTCTCCCCCTCTCCCTCTCACTCTCTCGCGCTAAATACATGCATTGCCTATCTAGCCCCCCAACCTCTCGTGCATGCGCACGCACGCACGTAGTATATCTAGGTCACTCCCTCGAGACTGTCTCACTCTTTCTTCCACATGGCAGGCCACACTCGCTCAATCTCGCTCTCTTTATCTGAGTCTCGTTTAACCTCATTTTCTTTCACACACAAATGATATATCTCCCTGTTCGAGCCTCGATCGACATACTCTATACTCTCTCACGTAGATTGTCTATCTAGGTCAGTCCATCCAAGCCGCCACCACTCTTTCAACCTCATGGTGGGCCACGCTCACTCAATCTCTCTCTCTCTCTCCGTATGTCTCGATTGACCTCGCTCTTTCTCGGACAAAAACGATATATCACCATGTTGAGCCCAATTCGACCTATTCACATTGTATACTCTCTCACGCACATCGTCTATCTAGGTCACTCTCTCCAACCCGTCTCACTCTTTCGGTCGCACGGCGACCCTATGTGATCGGTTGACCATGCTTCCTCTCACGCACAAAATATATCTACACGTCTGTGACTGGATGATCTCTCAAGCTCTATCTTATAGCCCTCACCCTTTCCAAAAAGCTCAACCGAACAATATCTCTCCAGAGCATATATATTTGTTCAATGAATGTCGGACCACACTCACTTTGTCTCTCTATCTATATGTCTCTCGATTGACCTCGCTTTCTCACACCGTATCTTCCACGCGTTGAAGCTACTACCTCTCCATCCCTCGCAAAGCCGGAGCTATTTACATTGCGAGGGGCACTCCAACCTTGGATTAATTTGTGTAGGCATTTATTCCGGTCGGTTTAGATTATATTTTCGTAGCATTCGGCCCACAACTACTCCAATCACCGTAGCGGGTAATTCAGCTACGGGGAGCACCTAATATGAGCACCGGGGAGCCGTTGGATCGAAGATGCAGCGGCACACACGAGGCCTAAAAGTTTTATTTGCAAAAAAACCTTTAGAGAGTTAGGAAATTGCGCATAATTACAAAGACTACTCCCAAGCCATTGGATCTCACTTCCAACGGTGTAAAAACTCGTATCACCATAGTATCTAAGCTGCGGGGTGGATGTGATATTCTATGCCGCTGTCATTTTTGTTCGTAAACTTGCAAAAACGTGTAACTCGTGTCGTTACTTGTCTAACCGCGCAAAGTGTTTGTTCAAAAAAACCATCCTACACTGAAATATCGGAACAACACATGGGGGTCCCACTTGTCATTAATCAAATTTGGACCTAAAACTAACAAATCTGAAAGACGAGATTCGAACTGGCAACCTAGACTACAAAGCGTAAGTCGATAGCCTGAAAAAACGAACGGTTGCTAACTTTGTCCCATAATTTGATTTTATACAGTACTTGTGTTGAGTAGAGTAGAGGGAGTGCCTCGTTAACAAGTGCATGACCGTTATCTCACTTAATGGTGGGTCCCAGGTCTGTGATCTCAATCTCTCTTCTCTCCATCGTCTAACCTTTGCACGGGCACACACGAAGAGCGGCGCTAGCTTGCCGTGGTGTTATTACAACTAAAAAAACTTGGAAAATAGAAGAATCGCCTAGAACAAGAGACGTTGTGGCTGGTCGAGACGGAGCTAACCACATCTATCCTCCGTGCCACGTTTGCATGATGAAGCTGTGTGGCTAGTGGGGTGTTTTGAACCGACTGGCTAGGTCCTGAGGTCGAACCATAGGTACTCTACTACGTCTGATACAGTATATTTTTACACGCACATTTTTCCTCTGTGCCGAGACGTGGCACACCCTACCGCGCGGTTTCGGGGTCCTCACGGGTGGTGCACGCATATATTCTTCCTGACGTGGGACGCCCTACCGCGCATTTTCTGGGTCCTCCTCGGTCGTAGCACCGAAGCAAGTAAATGAGTCGTCAAATCACAAAAGACCACCTTTCCCGCCGAGTACATCAGTGAAGCATGGTGGCTAGCTAGTTGGGCTAGTTCGACCAATTAGCTAGGCTGCCGCCACATTTGTTTTTTCACCCCTTTTTTATGTACTTGCCGGCAGGTAAATTTAAATATCCATCGCGGCATTGCTCTAGTGTTTGGGTGCGGCAGGATTTTTTATTTCTTGATTGACGGGAGCAGGCGCGGCAGGATTTTTAATTTTTTGATTGACGAGAGCAGGTGCGGCAGCAACTAGTCACGATGACTCCGCCTGTACCCACTGCTCCCTGATGTGAGAAGTCGTCAACTGGTGTTTCACCGTGGTGAAAACCAAAAGATTCCCCGCTCCCTCCGCCTTCCCGTAGATTGCATTGCCTTTCAGCCATTTCGCCCCCTTTGCTTCCTCTCCCCATTGCTTCTACCTGGTGCCATGGCGGCGCAGCAGATCACGGAGTCCGAGGTGAGGCTCCTGACACAGGAGCTCCATGCCAAGGATGCGTTGCTAAGGGCCAAGGACGTGGAGCTCCGTGAGTTCAAGGAGGAGAGGAGTGCCATGCTCCTCCGTTATGTGTGGGAGTTCACGGAGCTTCGAAAGCGGCAGGTGTCCACCACAAAGATGCTCGATGCGTCGGCGGTGTTGCTGCAGAAAGCGGGAGATACGATAGGCCATCAGGGGAGCCGGCTGGAGCGCGAGCGGGCCGATCGTGACGAGGTCCAGGATCACCTCAGCCACTTGGTGAACCAAGTTGCCACGCACGTGTTGCGGCTGCGTGATGCCTACCGTCGTGCCAGCGTGACGATGCTGGCCGTCGGGCTAAACCCTCTGCATGGGCATGTCCATGTCTCGGCACAACATGGCCGTTGGATCAAACTCAGACGGTGCAGATCAGTCACTGTAGCACAAAGCGTGCGGGTGTGTTTGGTTGCATTCTCATCTCAATATAGTTGTTTCCTCTTCGTGTATTTTTGTCAACCTAGTAGTGTGGACTCATGCACCCTTCATGCACTCTGCCAAACACCCAAAAGTGGGTCGAGAAGGGAACTTTTGCTCCCATCCCGTGCACCCTTCATACACCCTGCCTAACACTATTCGTGCTTCATGTGGTTCTTGTTTCATGGAGTACTATAGCACCGTACTCTCTGTGCACTGTGGACCTAGTTCTGTGAACATTGATCTCACCGTCCATTCTTGACCGGACAGTCAAAAAAGCGGTACTATGTTACATATAGGAGTAGTTGACATGCGCACAACATCATTTGTTATCGTCATATTTTACTACACTAGCAACAAGATTGTGTAGTACTGACGTATGAACCACTGCACATGTACATGCCTAGTAGTAGGAGCACTCTGTATGTTCAAGTGGCTGCCATGTTTCGCACTCCTCCGTCGTAAGAGTGGAAACGCTTGCTGTAATCATTTTTTTCTTTTGAAAAACAGTGGACACGCTCTACCGTGCGGATCCTCCTCCAGCCATGCACTAAATTACTCACTTTCGCCGACGTGTGGGACAGCCAGCATCGGGGTCCACCAGCCATGCACTAAATTACTCCGTAGTAGAGTGATGGTAGACTACCCCGATCGAAGCGCCGCAGTAATGCCCAACGAGCCGTCAAATCACAAAACCCCCTCCTTTCCAGCAGTAAGTTGGACGGACAAAGCAACGATCATTTCACTCTTCTCTCTCAGCTTCGTCTCTGCCCAACCCTCGCTTCTGCCTCATCTTTTTCCTCATTTCTTCAAGAAAACCCGACCTGCTTTTGCCATTGTTCTTCTCTCCCAAAGAAGGAAAGGTGAGTGCATCAATGGTGTTGATTCTGGCCAAGGCCCGGTCTTGCAACCCCGAGACTGATCCTATAACTCCCTCTCTTTTCTTCTTTTGGGTTTGTGATTATGGTTTCTTTTCTTTTATTTCTATTTAACAGTTTCTTGATGGACGCTGGAGCACCGGCCGAAGTGATGTCTATGGCTCCGGCCAAAACTGTCGAGGCTCATGGTACGAAGAAGCGCAAGCACCCCGCCGAGACTACCGCAGACAAGCTCAAAGCCATCGCCTTGTCCAAGCCCCCCTCTCCGGGATCCCTCATTAAGCAAGTCCAGGTAATATCTCTTCTTGACGATCTTTTTCTCAATCTTGATCGTGTTTTTTCATCTAACACGCAGTACTAGTACTAGTAGTACAACTTTCTGGGTGATCTTGCATGTGATTTTTGTGTGCCAAATGACGGTTCTAAATTCCTCTTTTGACCAAAACATGCGAGAGGTTGAAACTGATTTATTATAGATTACTTTCAACTACTCCCTTTGTCCCAAATTTCTTGTCTTAGATTTGTCTAGATACGGATGTATCTAATACTAAAATGTGACTTGATCCATTCGTATCTAGACAAATCTAAGACAAGAATTTTGGGACGGAGGGAGTACTTTATGAACATCAATGCTACCTTTTAAGAGGGTATATTTGCCTCAATAACTTGTGTTATGGATATTGCATGTAATCCCTCTGCTCTCATGCCTTTGAAGACATGTTCTAGTGTCTTTGTTCACTCATTTCTGTGCGTATATGTAGTCATATGTGGAGTATAATATCAAAAATCATCTTGTATTTCTGAATGGAGGTAGTCATAAAATATGGTTTCTGTTTGAATTAGAACAAGGTCTGCGGTGGAGATGAAGTTCTCAAAGTCATGCCTTGTGAACTGGAAGACTTGATGATGAGTTCTACTGCTCAACTATCCAGCTGCTATGTCCTTGTCGCCACGTGTCCTGAAGTAGTGTTTTCCTGTAGCATTGTTGTCAGGCATGTTCTCGAGGCTGTAGTTGACCACAAAAATTTCCTGGATGTGCCTTCGATTAGGAAGGGTGTGGTTCTTGTAAAGCTTCCCAACAAATCTGATGCGGCTTGTCTTCATCATCATGTTTATGAGTGGAAAGACCACTCTGTTAGGTTCTCCAAGGTTGACAAGATGGTGATGATGCATGTAGACATCTCACACGAAGTCGATGGCCTAGTCAGTTATGCGGGGTTCATCCCGTAGGTCGGTGGCAAAAAATAGTCTGCAGAGTTTAGTTAGTGCAACTTTGCTTGTCTATAGTAAGTACTATTGTTCAGTACTTGATTTGTGTTTGTGAACCCTGTATTGTTTATTAGTACTGCCGCTTTTGGTGTGTGGTCAGTCCTGAGAACAGTCTATGTTAATGTCTGTCCACTCAATTTAGTCTGTATATTTTGAAGCATCCATATCATATTTTTTGTGAGGACGGTCTATGAATTATGGTTACACTCCAATATCTGTATGCATTGCAGGGTTTATTGCACCCACCAGGATTTCGAGCCCCATGGATGTTCGGTCCATACGATTAGTCACGACCTTTGGACTGTCCTGCTTGTGGGAGTAGGCGGGGACCCTGCATGCCACGCGTAGTTGAATGATCAATATTCTATTTCGTAATTCAACATAGTGATTTCCTGGTAAGGATTCACTCGTGTCACATCAAGTAAATCTTATTGATTTACTGTCTAAATCTTATTGATTTAATGTCATGTTTTCTTTCTTTTCCTGCAATTTTACGATGCAGGTTTTGCCATGTGACATTCATCACAGAATAAACCGTTTGGTTTGCTCTATGATGGCTACTTTTGCAGGTTTCACTTCTTATGTCGTGTCAGAAACGAAGGCACTATCCATCACTTATATTACTGGAAAAAATTGGATCAGTCTGTTGTTTGAGTACAAGTTGAATCCCTATGATGAACTGCAGTTTGGTTTAACAAAAACACCACAATTAGTCCTTCTCGCATTTAAAAGAAATGAAGAAAAAGACTAGATCACGGTCACGGATCCTAGTCAAGTTAGAAAGCTGATCATAGCAGACCAGACACAATCGTTGTTGTCTCGCACAGATCGAGCACCGACAGCGACAGCAGCTCAGTCTGATCCAGCTGAGGATTGGGCACCGGCCGCGTCAACGGATCAGTTTGATCTACCGGAGGATCGGGCATCGACACCGGCACCTACTCCGACACCGGCACTAGCTCTACAAGGAGCACCATCTCCGGCAGCAGTAGCGGCTTCGGCACCTGCACCAACACTTGCACTTGCATCTGCTCCGGCCCGTGTAGTTGCACCGGCAACATACTGGGCCGCAGTTCGCACTTCATATACCAAAGTCCTTACAAAAACCGACATGTCCACCTTCTGGGTAAGCATTGGCCGCCCAAGTGCTTCATTCTTTTTTCTTTCCATGTTGTTTCACATGATTCACTGTGTTGATCTAACTGTTTGGGTATGTCTTCTTGCTTATAAACAGAGAATTCCTAGAGCAACGAGGGATTCGTTCAACAATCCGGGCGACCGCGGCCAAGTTTCTCTTACCATGCGCAGCCTTGGTGTGAATGAACCTACGCAATATATCATAAGTACAAAGCATGGTTGCATGATGATTGATGCTAAAGGATGGTCAAGGTGGAAATCTAAATCATATCTTGCGGTAGGGGATGATGTCAAAATCAAACTTTCTCGGCAAGGAGAACTGGTCCAAATCAACTTTGAAATTCTTCAGTAGCAGCACGCAACTGCCTAACTGATCTATCCTTCGAGAGATTTTGATGTAATAATCTGGCATGGTGAAACAAGTGTCCTGTGTGTATAAGTAGTACGATAGTATTATTTATCACATGGTATATCGTTGATAGAATTGCAACTCTGATTGCTGGTTAGGAACTATCGTTCGATTTCATCCCAACAGCTGTCGTGCTTTATTCAATTTTGTGTATTCGACTTGCGACAGCATCTAAAACCAGCGCCGTACCAATCGCTTGCAATATGAAAAGCGCTGAGGTAGAACACATGGGCCCCCAAACATGCAGGGACGGCCTGCGGCCCGAAGTCCAGAACCTGGTTTCGAGAAGCACTAGCTCAGTGCAGAAGTGGCGTCCTCCTCCTACTGTGGGTTGGGCGAAGATGAATGTTGATGCTGCGTTATCTCGCAATGGTGAAAGGGGAGCCCTGGCAGTTGTGAGCCGGGACCATACAGGCTTCTTCCATGGAGCATCGGCACTGGTGTGCGAAAGTGTTACTGATCCAGAGATCCTAGAGGCAATGGCATGTTGCGAGGGGCTATCTCTGGCTCTTGACTTAAACCTACAACAAGTTCAGATTAGCACCGATTGTTGAGCAACAGTCAAGCATATCGGAGAGGCATACTTGGGGCCCAGCAAAGTTATTATGGACAAGATCAAGATGAAGAAGAATATGTTCCAAACCATGGAGATCATACATGAAAAACATGAGTGTAATGTTGAAGCGCATGTGCTCGCAAAAGCTGCTACTTCTTTGCTCTGTGGACGCCATCTTTGGCTCACAGGAACCCCCGAAATTATTTGTATACCTATGACTGTTAATCTTCAATAAAGCAGCTTTCATCCCTCAAAAAAAATATATGTGTATTATATTCTCAGGTGAACCCCCATAATGCCTGTGCGTTGCAGAGGGAGTATTTTTCTCGGCAAGGTGGGCCTGTGATATAAAAGATTTGTATAATTTCTTTACAGAGGGAGTATCTCTCTATCAAAAAATATATTTATGTGTAACTAGTTACTCCTGTCTTTCTACTTCCTTTCGCTGATATGTGGGGCAACCGGCAACGGGGTCCACATGCCATATGACCAAATTAGAGTGCACAACTTCATGGTAGACACACCCTGGTTGTAGTGCCGCAGTAATGCCCAATGAGCCATCAAATCACACACCCCCTTTCTAGCTTTAGCAGTAAGCTGGACGGACGAAGCGGCAATATTTCACTGGGCCTGAATCCCTTTCTCCCTCATCTGCTTATTCAGAGAAAACCCCCTCTCGGCGATTGCATAGGGTTTTCTCATGGAGAACCAGGTACGAGTTCTTCATCCATCCCCGATAAACCCAAGTCCCTTGGTTGCAGGTAATCCTAGGATGGCAGCCGCCGTCGTTGATGCATTTTTCTTCCTACTGAATCTAGTGTGTTTCATTTGCAGTGCCCAAAGTGCGAGTACCCTGCAGGTTTTTGCGCCCTCGGCGAGATGCCACACTTGTTCCTTCTCATCCTAACACAGCATTTTGAAACGCACATAGTATGTTCCCAGAATCCTCTTTTCTATCCGGGAGGGTGGGGGTTTTTTGAACATGTTGTGTTCTCATATTATTTTTCCTGCAGTGTATTATTTGCTTTGTCAGAACACATGTACTCAAGATGCTCGGCCATGCCATAACTGAATACACTAGTTTAATGGTCACAGTGAAGACAAGCCATGGATATAAGTTCCGAGTTGGGTTCATGAACCAAGAAGATCGTTGCTTTTTTATGGTCGAACTTGGATAAACTTTCTCAAGTGTTACGGACTGAAAGTTGGCGCACGAATGTTGATGGAAATAGCAGAACCTGGTCCCATATTCACTACAATCTTCCACCCCGACGTCGTTCCAATTGTTCATCCATGTTAGTTTTGTATCTGGTTCTTGCTTGTTGCCTTGATTACTTCTTAATCCACCTATTCTGTCTAATTAATCACAATTTAACTTTAGAAGTAGCAACGAATCTCTCACGAAGATGCTACTTCTAACTAATATTTTCTTATAATTGGTGGCACGTGTAGGTTTTTTCAGAGTAAAGCGGTCTGCTTGTTTGTTACTCTATAATAACTCGGCTGTTACTAATGGCACTGAAGTTGATTGGATCGACATCCACGAGTTCCTACACTTTATTGATCGTCTTGAGGTCCTTGTGGGGCGTTTCAATGGTGGAAGGCCACGTGGGGTATGGGTGCCACTGCTGCACTCGTTGAACAGGTCCAACTGTGTCGAGAAACTTATGGTACGAGCTGTTTTCTGTTATATATGTTGTTCATAAACTATTGCTTATACACAGTTTTACAGTTGTGATCTTCTTGAAACAGGAACTGCCGATTTCTATTGTTCCTATACAGATGCCTGACCATGGTCGGGTCAGACTTGCGCTTGGTCACAACATGATGTTTATGTCGACCTACTCAATTCCCCTTGGAGGTGAAAAGATACTTATTCATGGGTGGTCTCAAATAATGAAGGCCCGTCCATCTTGGAGAATAGGACAGAAGATTATGTTCATGCTTTTCCATGGCTCTAAAGCGAATATCCTGTTTATTGACCAAGTTGCGAGATGAAGCCGCTTTCAGAAGATTGTGGATGCGCGGGATGGCGCATGGGCCTTGTCCTGGGGCTTGGCGGCCTCACCCTTGGTTAACTGTAGGCGAAGTAGCACTGTTCGAGGCATGCTTTGTACGGTTGAACCTGTATAAGTACTCATACTACTTTCAGCTTTGGTTGTTAAGTGCCCCTGCTGGTTTCAGTTAAGGTTGTTAAGTACTACAGTCTGTCGTGTTTCTTTAGTCCTGTCTTCCTCCAGCCGCCAAAACCAAACCAGCGTCGGCGGGGCCGCCTGCTTCCGCCTCCCACGGCTGGCTGCGCCTCAGCGCACGCATCACCGCCCCACCGTCTCCTAAATCATTAACGCCGACGTCCTCCGCGCGCTTTGGTGCACTCGCCATGGCGCCGCCCTCTCGCGTTGTCAACATGGTCAACAAACAATAGGAATTGGCAGAAGTACATGGAGAGGATGACAGTAGGGGCCCACCACATCAGCGTATGGAAAAATAAAATGCTTCCTCCTAGTGTTTTCCTGACATCTGGGACTAACGACATTGGGAGCGTATATAGTCAATAGACAAGAGAATAGCACAAGATCAGCTGACACCTGGGACGTAGCTACTCGAGCAGTATTTATTTTGTTTGGTATTGTTGAGATGGAGCAGGGTTTGAACTGGGTTGTGGCCCGTCTAGCCCAGGCTTATATTTTATGTTCACCATGTGACCAGCCCAGCTATTTTTTTCTTTGTGAAAATGAGCCTAGTTTATTTTTTCTGAAGAATACCCAATCCAGGCCTACTTATTTTTCTACGCCCTGATGGGCTGCAACTCTTTCAAGACGCCTGCAAATCTTGAAAGTAATATGAAATGGGTTGTAAATATAAAAACAGATGACAAATTGGCAATTACTTTATAATTTCTGAATTTTATTACATTTTCAGATTCCTATTTCACTGGGCATTAACCTAATTTAAATATATCTTCAAAGTACTTTAAATCTGGCTGGACATTTCAGTATTAAAAATAGTTTGGAACCCATAGAAATATGCGAAATTGGCCCTGGCCAACCAAAAAAAACGACTGCAATAAATTGCATAAGAAGTTGCCATGAGCTATATATAAATTATTAAAAAAAGAGGGAGTGGTCTCACTTGTGGGCATGTTTAGTTGACGTGTATGCAAGATTTTTTTAGTTATTATATACGTCAACAAACCATTCTAGCAAATGTAACCATTGGATGTCAATCCAACGGCCGTCGTGTTTCTTCAATCTCTGATCTTCTTGCTCCAGCCGCCAAAGCAGCGCCGGTGGGATCGCCTACTCCCGCCTCCCGTGGCCGGCTGTGCTGCCACGCAGGCCTCAGTGCCCCCTACTACTCCCACCGCTGGCCAGGGCATCCCTCTACTCACCCACACCCCCTGTTATTCTGTGGCGACGGCAGCCTCACAGCGCAGCCGAACCGGTGAACGCTCGTACTCCTCTCCGCGTGGGCATCCACTGCCGCGTCTTCCCCGGCTCCGCGTCGTCCTCTTCCTATGCCTCGCCGTCGTCCACCACCGTGGTGCTCTCAGCGCGGCGCGGTCAATGTGGTCAACGACCGATTTCCATCAGAACAGTACTGTACGTGGAGAGGCTGACAGCTGGGTCCACGACAGCTGCAAGGAAGTGCCTCCTTATTACGCACAAAATAATTATTCCTCCACCTGACAGCGGGGACCCACCGGACGGGCCACCGTATTTCACAAAAAAAACGTTTTCCCCTGACTGCTGGGACCCACCAGCTACATCTTCGCACGCAAAAAAAACGTAGCGTTGTCATTCTGGCGCGAACGTGTATGTACATATATACTAGTCGATGTAGAGTCGCGCACGTGTCGTAGTAGAGGCGCGCACGTAGCATGTACACATACGTACAGCGGCCAGGGTGCAAGAAAGAAAATACGGCCACGTATGTGTACATACGGGCGGGGTCTCGAACGCCTACTTGCGCATACGTACGGCCAGGGCTCGTGTACATGGTTGGGTCGGAACGGAGAAATAATGCCGTCGTCGTGTTCATGGGGAGGCAACGGAATGTGTCGTGTTTATGGGGAGGCAACGGAATGTGTCGTGTTCGTCGGGAGGGCTTGGACGGAATAGGCGATGGAAACAAGGCCTGGCGTACCGCAGAACGGAGGAAACGGCCTTGTGTTCGACCGGCCACATTTGAAACGGGATCATGTTCATCGGGAGGGGTCTGGCGTACCTCAAGACGGAGGAAACGGACCTCCTACGGTCAAAATGGGGGTCCTATTGATCGGGAGGGGTGTGGCGTACCGCAAAACGGATGAAACGGACTTGTGTTGGAGCGCTACGGTCGAAACGGGGGTCCTGTTCATCGGGAGGGGTGTGGCGTACCGCAAAACAGGACTCCACGGGATACTGTTCAACTCCACCATCGACCCCCTCCAGCCTCCACGAGCTACTGTTCATCTACCGTCGACCTCCTCCAGCCTCCACCTGCGACTGTTCATCCACGGGCTCAGGTTCATCCAGCCTCCACCGCGCGCTACTCCACCGGCTACTGTTCAACCAGCCCTCTCCACGGGCTCCTGTTCAACCACCCCTCCACGGGCTACTGTTCATCCTGCCCTCCACCGTCTACTGTTCATCCTGCCCTCCACGGGGTGGTCCCGTTCATCCAGCCCTCCACGGGGTCCTGTTCATCCAGCCCCAACAGGCTCGATCGATCGGGGTCCTGTTCATCCAGAGGCAACACCACGGGGTCCTGTTCATCCACCCCCACCGGGAACTGTTCATCCACCCCCCTGCAATGCTCACTGTTCATCCAGAGGCAGCATCGATCGGCTTCAGTTAGCAGCAGTAGCGAAGGAATCGCTCGATCGGGTTCAGTTAACAGTCATCGATCGATCGCTCGAGTTCAGTAACGCGTAGCCTGCAGTGCAATCGCTCGGGTTCAGTTAGAGCCCAACGCCTCGCTCGGGTTCAGTTAGAGCCAACACCTCGCACACACGCGCGTACGTGTACGAGAGAAACGCGCATCGCTCGGCCCCCGACCTCCCACCGTAACCGGGAACTCAAAGAAATTTTCCTCCCCCTCGCTTCTACCATAGTTTTTTCCGTCATGGACGGCCCAAAGAATGTCATGCAGCTGCGTCTCCGGCCCACCCAGGACGAAAAACCCATTTTCTATCATGATTTTTTTCATAGAAGTAGGAGCCCACCACATCTATGATGATACCGAGTTTTGTCACAATTATCGTCATATAAGTGTCATAAGTATGACAGAAAAAAAATTCGTTCGGCCCAAAATGTCACGAATGTGTCTTTTTTTGTAGTGAGGTATCGTGCTCATCCTCACGAAATCCTTTAGCCTATCCTTTGCTCCCTTCCTTTATCTCGACAATCTCCTTGTCTGTCTTCTAAGCTTCTCTGATCTTATCCATCAAGGTAGACTGAATCTCTAATGCTGCTACATGGCCTCTCGGAACTATCTCCAAACATAGCTCGCGAAGAACCTCTGCTAACTCCTTGGGTAACTCTCCGATCATGAGTGTATTGACATGACTCTTGCGGCTCAATGCATCGGCTACTACATTAGCCTTTCTGGGATGATAATGCAACTTCATATCATAATCCTTAATGAGTTCCAACCATCTCCTCTGCCTGAGATTCAACTCCTTCTACCTGAAGATATACTTCAAACTCTTGTGATCCGTGTATACCTCACAATGGTTTCCGATGAGAAAATGTCTCAAAGTCTTCAACGCATGCACTATGGCTGCTAACTCCAAATCATGAGTAGCATAATTTAACTCATGGGGTTTAAGCTGTCGCGAGGCATATCAAACAACTCTTCCTTCCTGCATAAGCACTGCTCCAAGTCCTCGACGAGAAGCGTCGCAATACACTTCATAATCCTTGCGTTGATCTGGCAGGATCAACACTGGTGATGTAACCAAGCATTTCTTCAACTCCTGAAAACTGGCCTCACATTCCTCAGCCCATTAGAACTTGGTTTCCTTCTTCAATAACTCCATCATAGGCTTTGCAATCTTCGAGAAATTCTCAATGAACCTCCGGTAGTATCCTGCGAGTCCAAGAAAACTCCGGATCTCTCCAACTGACGTGGGTGCCTCCCAATTTGTCATAGTGATGACTTTGGCGGGGTCTATCGCTATTCCTTCTCCGGATATAACATGTCCAAGGAATCCAACTTCCTTCAACCAAAACTCACACTTGCTGAACTTGGCGTATAGCTGATGTTCTCTGAGCTTCCCAAGTACCAAACACAAATGCTCTTTATGCTCCTCTTCATTCTTCGAGTAGACCAGAATATCATCAATGAACACCACAAGGAACTTATCCAAAAACTCCATAAACACCTTGTTCATCATGTTCATAAAATAGGCAGGTGCGTTAGTCCAGCCAAATGACATAACGGTATACTCATATAGCCTGTACCTCGTGGTAAAAGTTGTCTTAGGTATATCCTGCTCTCGAATCTTCAGTTGGTGGTACCCTCATCGCAGATCGATCTTGGAAAATACCTTAGCTCCTTGCAGTTGATCAAACAAATCATTGATCATTGGCAGTAGGTACTTGTTCTTGGTCGTCACCTCATTCAATCCTTGATAATCAACAACCATCCTCAATGATCCATCCTTCTTCTCCACTAGAAGTACTGGTGATCCCCAAGGTGACGAGCTTGGGCGAATATATCCTTTATACAGTAACTCCTTAATTTGCTTCTTAATTTCCTCTAAATCCTGTGCGGGCATCCTGTAAGGTCTCTTAGATATAGGCCATGTGCCTGGCAAAAGCTCAATCAAAAACTCGATGTCTCTATCCGGTGGCATGCCTGGCAACTCTTCTGGAAATACATCCGGGAAATCCCTCACCATTGGTACTTCCTCCTGTACAACTCCTGATAAGGAGTTTACTTGAGTCCTAATCGGCACATGCCAGGATACATACTTGATCCTTCTTCCTTCTGGGGTGGTGAGAAAAATCGACTTACTAGCGCAATCAACGTTTCCTCCATACATCGATAGCCAATCCATACCCAGAATCACATCCAAACCTTGCGACTCCAAAATTATCAGGTCTGAGGGGAAAACATGCCTACCTATGGTCAATGGCATCTGAAAACATCCTTGGCTTGCCATATACTCTGCTCCTGGCGAGCTCACTAACATAGGTGTACTAAGAACTTTGGTGGGCAGCTTATACTTATCCACAAATCCCCTTAATATGTATGAATGCGATGCACCAGTTTCAAAAAGAATGACTGCAGTAAATGACTTAACCAAAAACATACCTATTACTACATCTGGCTGGGCTTCAATCTCCTCCACGTTAACGTGGTTCACTTGTCCCCTGTTGAAAGGGTTGGCTTCTTCCCAGAACTTCCATTGTTGTTTCCATTCTTAGCCTCAGGACATTCATTGGCGTAATGTCCAGTCTTCTGGCACTTGTAGCAAGTAACGTGGCTTAGATCTTTCTTGGTGGGGATTGCTAGGTTGGAACGGTTCTGTCTGTTGCTTCCTCCATTACCATTTCCGCTCTTGGAGCTACTATGGTTGTGTGAACTTCCTCCAGTGTGATTGTGACCTCCATGGTTATGCTGAAGGGGTCCTCCCGAGTTCGGGGTAAAACGGGGTCTCTGCTGAGCTCCAGAATTATACTTCCCTTGTCCATACTTCCTCTTGCGGTTGTCAATCTGCTGTTGTTTCCCTTCAAGATTGAGAGCTCTATCTACCACCTGTAGGTAGTTATTAAAGGTTGCTACCATCAACTGCATGCTCAGCTCATCATTTAGTCCTTCCAGAAACTTTTCCTGTTTAGCTACATCCGTAGCAACGTCATCTGGGGCATAACGTGATAGCTTGCTAAAGTCATCCACATACTGGCCAACGGTGCGTCCTCCTTGGCGTAAGTTGCTGAACTCATGCTTCTTCATGGCCATAGCTCCTACTGATACATGGGCAGTGCGAAAAGCCTGCTCGAACTGGTCCCATGTAACATTGGCTATAGGATAGGTGACAGTGTAATTCTCCCACCATGAGGCTGCTGGTCCATCCAATTGGTGCACGGCAAAATGCACTTTCTCAGCATCTGTGCATCCTGCAGTGATTAACTCCCTTCCAATCCTGCGGAGCCAATCATCTGCCACTATCGGCTCGGTGCTACTGGAAAACACCGGCGGCTACAACCTCATTAAACGGGCTAAGTTGTCAACTGGGGTGGTGGTGGTGGGTTGTTGTTGTTGCCTAGGTTCTGAACTAACAACTACATCAAGGTATTCTGCTGCTAGATCAACTGAGTGAGCTCCGGTGGAAAGGTAAATCCGGGGTCACGTCTTGGAGGCATCTGAGGGTTTAGAGGGAAGCGAATAGAATAGAATGAGGTCTAGTGAGAAAACACTACCCATATGCACATGAGACAAACACAATCATATCACTCAATCAATCAAGCAAGGGCATACAATCGGTCTAGAACTATTGTTACAAAAGTGCTCAGACTATACTATATACATGGTAGAATACTACTACTATTTTGTTGGTCGACTAGAAAAATTGATCGGTGGAAGACTCCATAATATCCGCTCCAGCTTCATCAACATAGTCATCATCGCTATTGTCAGGGTCCGAGTCGGTGTCATTGATGATGATGTAGTTCTCTGGGCAAGTAGAATCGTCGTCTTCTCCTCCTGGCGCGGGGTCTCCCATGAATACTCCCAGCTTCCTTGTCAGATCATCGTTCATCTCCACTAGTATCGTCATTTCCTCCTCGTATCCATCGCATGTAGACTTGAGTTCTTCTTCCAGTTCCATGATCCTTGTCATCGCCTTCTTCAGATCTATCATGCCTATGCACATCTGGTTCTCCTGGCGATGAATGTGCTGGTTTAACTCTTGGATGAAAGCTGCAATGGATCTATCCTTGTTGGTGCTAATCATCTCCCATTGCTCATCTTGGCGCCCACAAATCTGGTAGATAGTATCCTTGAGATCCTTCTATTAAACTTCGCCAATGCGTCCCATGGTGATGTGGGCTGCCATACTCTTTCCTAGACTCCAGGTTGTTGCATCAAAGGAAAACTCTATGGGCTCAGTGACTGGTGTAAATGTCCTTCCTGGAACTTGAACTTGAATCATCCAGCACTCCTCTTCTGGTAAAGTGGCGTTGTAAGTCCTAGTGAAGCTTGGTATTCCGATGTTCAGGTACCTAGTGACTTCCTTCAAGTGGTGTCCAAAAGGTGTGTCTTCATCTGCTTGTGCAAACTTGTTCCTTGCGTCCGCCATCCTAAAGAGTAGAAAATGGAGAGGAGTCAGAAATGAGAAGAGATTAGTGATCTAGGGCTTTAGCTTAGTGGTCGTCTCCTACAGTCAGTGTGTACTCTGATACCATCTTGTAGTGAACAGACCTCAAACAGTCTGATCTCTGTGCATCAGTGTCATCCCTGGATCGGTAATGCCGACACGGACAGTACTTGAGGATTTATAACAGAGTAGCAATCACACACTTATTACATCGAATGTCTCAAAAGAGATCTTATTACAATAAATATGGCTTAAGGCCATCTAATACGATAACAGCGGAAGGCTTGGAAGATAAAGTGAGTCCATCAACTCCAACGGCATCACTGGGTGAAAGACCACGACCTAAGGCACCTTACTCATCGTCTGAAAAGTCTGCAACATGATACGTTGCCGCCCGAAATGGGTCAGCACATGGAATATGCTGGCATTGTAACACAAGAGAGTAATGAACAGAATAATGCTATCACTACATGCATATATGGTTGGGGGAGGCTGTATGGTTAATATGCTTTGCCGAAAGCCAATTTTTCCCTACAACAAAGGAATAAATTTTATTTAACTATCATGTTGGTTGTTAAACACTGAGAAGATTCACCCAACTCAATCCCAATTAAACATCATCATTAAACCCAATCAAATTATATTAAGAGTGATGACATCCACACAATAATCCAAGAACTAGATACTCAAGATGTCCATAACCGGGGACACGGCTAATCATGATTAGTTTGTACACTCTGCAGAGGTTTGCGCACTTTTCCCCCACAAGACTCGATCTCCTCCGTTGAATTTCTCGCACTACATGATGTTTGAGAAACGGATGACCGAGACACAGTCTTTCCGAAGCGGTCCCCTTAACCGATAGATAGGCATGTACACCTACAATCCCCTACATCTGCTAACCCATCATGGAAAGGTTTCCCGCAACTTACTCAACTATGTCAGAGCCCATAATGGCATGTGGCTGCACACGGAAGTTTCTAGCATGAATAATCTTATGATCCCTTTGAGCCTGGGTGCAGTCCATAGGAGAATCACACGGTATCCCGGGATTTCCAAAAATACAGGCAACACTGGGTTCCCCAGGTGCCTCAATCCACCTAGATGTGTATTAAAGTTGCCACCTTAAGTTAACCATTAATTAACAATACTCACATCTATCATGAATACAGTCAAACCCAAACCACATCTACAAGCATAGCATAGCAATATAAGCAACGTAGAAGTAACTCCCATAGGTTTGATAGTAAATAGGTGAATAGGTACTACCTCATCTACTTCCCAAACCCACAATTTAATCAGATCCTAACCATGCAATTGTTTGAGGATTAATCTAATGCAATAAAACTAGATAGTGAAGGGGTATGATCAAAGTGTTACTTGCCTTGCTGATGATCCGTGAAACCTAGAGACTCGTAGTAGCACACTTCGCACTCCGGGTACTCTATCGCAATCAAACAAGCATACAATAAGCAATCAAGCAAAGATGGATGGGTAAAACTCAAATAAGAAGATCTAACCAGAAAGTTCAACTTAAGAACTCCAGTTTGAAAAAATAATCAAATCAAACGAAACAACGAAACTCAAACTGCGAAAGAAACAAGCTTCGATTACTAATCTAGACTAAAGTCAAATTTTACAGTAGCAAAAACTTGTTTAAGTTGATTGAACAAAATGAGGGCTTCGAGACGAAAAGTTAAACTAAAACGAAAATCGGATCAGAAATCGTGATAAAAAATAATCGCGAAAAATCCAAGAAAATGAAAAACTAACGAACAGGCTAACGAACGAATGTTCGCTGTCTGCGGTTAAACGGTGAAAATCGTTCATTAAAATGAATGAACGAACAGGCATTCGCTAAATAAGTAAACCGAAAAAAACGATCTAAAATAAAAAAAAGGGATATAGGGTTTCGAAAAAACCGATCGGTTTTCTCGCGAAAACCGAGGATAGCGGCGGTGACTACCTCCAGCGAGGTCCGGCGAAACGGCGGCGGCGAGCGGCTCCGATGGCGGGGTCGGGCGGCGGCGGGTGGCGGGGCGGCGGGCTAGCGGGCGGCGGCGGCTCGAGCGGCGCGGGCAAGGGTTTTCGGCGGGGTGGGCTGGAGGCGACAGACTTGGGCCTTGGGGAGGCTCAGGTTGCGGCTTATAAAGCCCTCGGCCAAAGAAATCCGGCTCGGGCACGGCCCGTGGGTCGGTTGACCTTTTTTAAAAAAATATTCCGCGCAGAATAACAAAGAAAAGAAATACTAAACGGACTCCAAAAATCCTGAAATAAATTTTCCCCGTCCTCTAAAAATCTACCGGACAAGGTGAACATTTATTTGGGACTCTAGTACAATTTTGAAAAACGCATATTTTTCCTAATTCAAATAAAATAGCAATAAAACTCTGAATAAAAATATTATTTGATTTTAATATTAAATCTCCAATATTTATTTATTTTGAGAAAGTCATTTATCCTCTCTCTTTTATTTTTATAGAAGAAATATTCGAAGAGAAAATAATTAAAATCAAACGATCCTCTATTCAAAATTCGAAAAAAACTTAAATATGAAAATAACGAAATTCCCAACTCTCTTCGTGGTCCTTGAGTTGCGTAGAATTTCTAGGATCCAGCCAAACTGCAATAAAATATGATGTGCAATGATGATCTCATGTATAACATTCGAAATTGAAATTTGGGATGTTACAAACCTATCCCCCTTAAGATGAATCTCGCCCTCGAGATTCGGGTTGGCTAGAAAATAGGTGAGGGTGATCTTTCTATAGTTCTTCCTCTCGTTCCCAGGTGGCTTCATCTTCAATATGGTGGCTCCACTGAACTTTACAGAACTTGATAACTTTGCTGCGTGTAACTCGGCTGGCAAACTCGAGAATCTTGACTGGCTTCTTCTCGTAGGTCAAGTCTCTATCCAACTGTATCACTTCTAGTGGCACTGTATCTCTCAGAGGGATATCAGCCATCTTTGTGTGGCACTTCTTCAACTGAGAAACGTGGAACACATCGTGAACTCTTGACAATCCTTCGGGCAATTCCAACTCGTAAGCAACTTCTCCCATACATTCCAAAACATTGTACGGTCCCACAAAACGTGGTGCTAACTTTTTGTTAACTCCAAAGCGCTTCACTCCTCAAAGGGGTGATACACGAAGATACACTCTGTCTCCGACTTCGTAAACTGTCTCCTTGCGTTTAGAATCCACATAGATCTTTTGCCTTGATTGGGCTACCTTGAGTCTATCGCGAATCAAATTAACCTTCTCTTTAGACTCTTTAATCAAATCTGGTCCAAACAACTGTCGGTCTCCAACTTCATCCCACAACAACGGTGTCCTGCACCTCCTTCCGTACAATGCTTCGAAAGGGGCCATCTTCAAGCTGGCTTGATAGCTGTTGTTGTAAGAGAACTCTGTCTAAGGCAAATTGTCGTCCCAACTAGGTCCATAGTCTAGCGCACAAGCTCTCAACATGTCCTCCAAAATCTGATTGACTCTCTCAGTCTGTCCATCTGTCTGTGGGTGAAAAGTTGTACTGAACTCTAGCCTGGTTCCCAAAGTTTCATGCAACTGATTCCAAAACTTTGAGGTAAACTGGGTTCCTCTATCTGATACAATGGTCTTCGAAACTCCATGCAAACATACTATCATGGTCACGTATATCTTTGCTAACTTAGCACTAGTGTAAGTGGTCTTCACTAGGATGAAATGAGCTACTTTCGCCAAACGATCGACTACAACCCATCTCGAGTCATAGCCTGAACGAGTCCTGGGCAATCCCGTGATAAAATCCATACCTAGCTTGTCCCACTTCCATTCGGGTAACGGCAATGGTTGTAGCAATCCTGCTGGCTTCTGATGTTCTACCTTCACTCTCTGACATACATCATAAACTGCTACATACCCCACAATTTCCTTCTTCATTCCGGTCCACCAGAAACTATCCTTCAAATCTTGGTACATTTTAGTATTTCCTAGGTGAACGAATATGGCGAATCATGGGCCTCCTCCAAAATCAGCTTCCTGATCTCCTGATCATTTGGTACATATACGCGGTCCTCGAACCATAAGGTATCGTGCTCATCCTCATGAAATCCTTTAGCCTTTCCTTTGCTCATCCCTTCCTTTATCTCGGCAATCTCCTTGTCCGTCTTCTGAGCTTCTTTGATATTATCCATCAAGGTAGACTGAATCTCCAATGCTGCTACATGGCCTCTCGGAACTATCTCCAAACATAGCTCGCGAAGATCCTCTGCTAACTCCTTGGGTAACTCTCCGATCATGAGTGTATTGACATGACTCTTGCGGCTCAACGCATCGGCTACTACGTTAGCCTTTCCAGGATGATAATGCAACTTCATATCATAATCCTTAATGAGTTCCAACCATCTCCTCTCCCTGAGATTCAACTCCTTCTACCTGAAGATATACTTCAAACTCTTGCGATCCGTGTATACCTCACAATGGTTTCCGATGAGAAAATGTCTCAAAGTCTTCAACGCATGCACTATGGCTGCTAACTCCAAATCATGCGTAGCATAATTTAACTCATGGGGTTTAAGCTGTCGTGAGGCATATCAAACAACTCTTCCTTCCTGCATAAGCACTGCTCCAAGTCCTCGACGAGAAGCGTCGCAATACACTTCATAATCCTTGCGTTGATCTGGCAGGATCAACACTGGTGATGTAACCAAGCATTTCTTCAACTCCTGAAAACTGGCCTCACATTCCTCAGCCCATTTGAACTTGGTTTCCTTCTTCAACAACTCTGTCACAGGCTTTGCAATCTTCGAGAAATTCTCAATGAACCTCCGGTAGTATCCTGCGAGTCCAAGAAAACTCTGGATCTCTCCAACTGACATGAGTGCCTCCCAATTTGTCATAGTGACGACTTTGGCAGGGTCTACCACTATTCCTTCTCCGGATATAACATGTCCAAGGAATCCAACTTCCTTCAATCAAAACTCACACTTGCTGAACTTGGCGTACAGCTGATGTTCTCCGAGCTTCCCAAGTACCAAAAGCAAATGCTCTTTATGCTCCTCTTCATTCTTCGAGTAAACCAGAATATCATCAATGAACACCACGACGAACTTATCCAAAAACTCCATAAACACCCTGTTCGTCATGTTCACAAAATAGGCAGGTGCGTTAGTCCGGCCAAATGACATAACGGTATACTCATATAGCACGTACCTCGTGGTAAAAGTTGTCTTAGGTATATCCTGCTCTGGAATCTTCAGTTGGTGGTACCCTGATCGCAGATTGATCTTCGAAAACACCTTAGCTCCTTGCAGCTGATCAAACAAATAATTGATCATTGGCAGTGGGTACTTGTTCTTGATCGTTACCTCATTCAATCCTTGATAATCAACAACCATCCTCAACGATCCATCCTTCTTCTCCACTAGAAGTACTGGTGATCCCCAAGGTGACGAGCTTGGGCGAATATATCCTTTATACAGTAACTCCTTTGTCTGCTTCTTCATTTCCTCTAAATGTTGTGTGGGCATCATGTATGGTCTCTTAGATATTGGCCCTGTGCCTCGCAAAAGCTCAATCAAAAACTCGATGTCTCTATCTGGTGGCATGCCTACCAACTCTTCTGGAAATACATCCGGGAAATCCCTCACCACTGGTACTTCCTCCTGTACAACTCCTGATAAGGAATTTACTTGAGTCCTAATCGGCACATGCCGGGATACATACTTGATCCTTCTTCCTTCTGGGGTGGTGAGCAAAATCGACTTACTAGCATAATCGATGTTTCCTCCATACATCGATAGCCAATCCATACCCAGAATCACATCCAAACCTTGCGACTCCAAAATTATCAGGTCCGAGGGGAAAACATGCCTACCTATGGTCAATGGCATTTGAAAACATCCTTGGCTTGCCATATACTCTGCTCCTGGCGAGCTCACTAACATAGGTGTACTAAGAACTTTGGTGGGCAGCTTATACTTGTCCACAAATCCTGTTGATATGTATGACTGCGATGCACCAGTTTCAAAAAGAACGACTGCAGTAAATGACTTAACCAAAAACTTACTTATTACTGCATCTTGCTGGGCTTCAATCTCCTCCACGTTAACGTGGTTCACTTGTCCCATGTTGAAAGGGTTGGGCTTCTTCCAGAACTTCCATTGCTGTTTCCATTCTTAGCCTCAGGACATTCATTGGCGTAATGTCTAGTCTTCTGGCACTTGTAGCAAGTAACGTGGCTTAGATCTTTCTTGGCGAGGATTGCTGGGTTGGAACGGTTCTGTCTGTTGCTTCCTCCAATACCATTTCCGCTCTTGGAGCTACTATGGTTGTGTGAACTTCCTCCAGTGTGATTGTGACCTCCATGGTTATACTGAAGGGGTCCTCCCGAGTTTGGGGTAAAACGGGGTCTCTGCTGAGCTCCAGAATTATACTTCCCTTGTCCATACTTCCTCTTGCGGTTGTGAATCTGCTGTTGTTTCCCTTCAAGCATGAGAGCTCTATCTACCAACTGTAGGTAGTTATTAAAGGTTGCTACCATCAACTGCATGCTCAGCTCATCATTCAGTCCTTCCAGAAACTTCTCCTGTTTAGCTGCATCTGTAGCAACGTCATCTGGGGCATAACGTGCTAGCTTGCTAAAGTCATCCACATACTGGCCAATGGCGCGTCCTCCTTGGCGTAAGTTGCAGAACTCACCCTTCTTCATGGCCATAGCTCCTGCTGATACATGGGCAGTGCGAAAAGCCTGCTAGAACTGGTTACATGTAACATTGGCTATAGGATAGGTGACAGTGTAATTCTCCCACCATGAGGCTGCTGGTCCATCCAATTGGTGTGCGGCAAAATGCACTTTCTCAGCCTATGTGCATCCTGCAGTGGTTAACTCCCTTCCAATCATGCGGAGCCAATCATCTGCCACTATCGGCTCGGTGCTACAGAAAAACACCGGCGGCTGCAACCTCAGAAAACGGGCTAAGCTGTCAACTGGGGGTGGTGGTGGTGGGTTGTTGTTTTTGTTGTTACCTAGGTTCTGAACTAACAACTACATCAAGGTATTCTGCTGCTGGATCAACTGAGTGAGCTCCGGTGGAAAGGTAAATCCGGGGTCACGTCTCGGAGGCATCTGAGGGTTTAGAGGAAAGAGAATAGAATAGAATGAGGTCTAGTGAGAAAACACTACCCATATGCACATGAGACAAACACAATCATATCACTCAATCAATCACGCAAGGGCATACAATCGTTCTAGAATGATCGTTACAAAAGTGCTCGGACTATACTATATACATGGTGGAATACTACTATTGTTTTGGTGGTCGACTAGAAAAATTGATTGGTGGAAGACTCCATAATATCCGCTCCAGCTTCATCAAGATAGTCATCATCGCTATCATCAGGGTCCGAGTTGGTGTCGTAGATGATCATGTAGTTCTCCGGGCAAGTAGAATCATCGTATTCTCCTCCTGGCATGGGGTCTCCCATGAATACTCCTAGCTTCCTTGTCAGATCATCGTTCATCTCCACTAGTATCATCATTTCCTCCTCGTATCCATCGCGTGTAGACTTGAGTTCTTCCTCCTGTTCCGTGATCCTCCTCGTATCATGCCTGTGCAGATCTGGTTCTCCTAGCGACGAATGCGCTGGTTTAACTCCTGGATGAAAGCTGCAATGGATCTATCCTTGTTGGTGCTAATCATCTCCCATTGCTCATCTCGGCGCCCACAAATCTGGTAGATAGTATCCTTGAGATCCTTCTGGTACACTTCTCCAATGCGTCCCATGGTGATGTGGGCTGCCATACTCTTTCCTAGACTCTAGGTTGTTGCATCAAAGCAAAACTCTAGGCTCAGTGACTGGCGTAAATGTCCTTCCTGGAACTTGAACTTGAATCATCCAGTGCTCCTCTTCTGGTAAAGTGGCGTTGTAAGTATCGGTGAAGCTTGGTATTCCGATGTTCAGGTACCTAGTGACTTACTTCAAGTGGCATCCAAAAGGTGTGTCTTCATCTGGTTGTGCAAACTTGGTCCTTGCGTCCGCCATCCTAAAGAGTAGAAAATGGAGAGGAGTCAGAAATGAGAAGAGAATAGTGATCTGGGGCTTTAGCTTAGTGGTCGTGTCCTACAGTCAGCGTGTGCTCGGATACCATCTTGTAGCGACCAGACCTCAAATAGTCTGATCTCTATGCATCAGTGTCATCCCTGGATCGGTAATGTTGACACGCACAATACTTGAGGATTTATAACAGAGTAGCAATCACACACTTATTACATCGAATGTCTCAAAAGAGATCTTATTACAATAAATATGGCTTAAGGCCATCTAATACGATAACAGCGGAAGGCTTGGAAGATAAAGTGAGTCCATCAACTCCAACGGCATCACTGAGTGAAAGACCACGACCTAAGGCTCCTTACTCGTCGTCTGAAAAGTCTGCAACATGATACGTTGGAGCCTGAAACGGGTCAGCACATGGAATATGATGGCATTGTAACTCAAGAGAGTAATGAACAGAATAATGCTATCACTACATGCATATATGGCTGGGGGAGGCTGTATGGTTAATATGCTTTGCGGAAAGCCAATTTTTCCCTACAACAAAGGAATAAATTTTATTTAACTATCATGTTGGTTGTTAAGCATTGATAATGTTCACCCAACTGAATCCCAATTAAACATCATCATTAAACCGAATCAAATTATATTAAGAGTGATGAGATCCACACGATAATCCAAGAACTAGATACTCAAGATGTCCATAACCCGGGACACGGCTAATCATGATTAGTTTGTCCACTCTGCAGAGGTTTGGGCACTTTTCCCCACAAGACATGGTCTCCTCCGTTGAATTTCTCGCACTACATGATGTTTGAGAAACGGATGACCGAGACATAGTCTTTCTGAAGAGGTCCCCTTAACCGATAGATAGGCCTGTACACCTACAATCCCCTACATCTGCTAGCCCATCGTGGAAAGGTTTCCCACAACTTACTCAACTATGCCAGAGCCCATAATGGCATGTGGCTGCACACGGAAGTTTCTAGCATGAATAATCTTATGATCCCTTTGAGCCTGGGTGGCAGTCCATAGGAGAATCACACGGTACCCGGGGATTTCCAAAAATACAGGCAACACTAGGTTCCCCAGGTGCCTCAATCCACCCAGATGTGTATTAAAGTTGCCACCTTAAGTTAACCATTAATTAACAATACTCACATCTGTCATGAATACTCTCAAACCCAAACCACGTCTACGAGCATAGCATAGCAATATAAGCAACATAGAAGTAACTCCCATAGGTTTGATAATAAACAGGTGAATAGGTACTACCTCATCTACTTCCCAAACCCACAATTTAATCAGATCCTAACCATGTAATTTCTTGAGGATTGATGCAATAAAACTTGGTAGTAAGGGGTATGATCAAAGTGTTACTTGCCTTGCTGATGATCCATGAAACCTAGAGACTCATAGTAGCACGCTTCGCACTCCAGGTACTCTATCGCAATCAAACAACCATACAATAAACAATCAAGCAAAGATGCATGGGTAAAATTCAAATAAGAAGATCTAACCAGAAATTTCAACTTAAGAACTCCGGTTTGCAAAAAGAATCAAATCAAACGAAACAACGAAACTCAAACTGCGAAAGAAACAAGCTTCGATTACTAATCTGGACTAAAGTCAAATTTTACAGTAGCAAAAACTTGTTTAAGTTGATTGAACAGAAAGAGGGCATCGAGACGAAACTCTAGGCGCTTGAATCACCTGATTCCGATAAACGAGAGAAAAGTTAAACTAAAACGAAAATCGAATCAGAAATCGCGATCGAAAATAATCGCGAAAAATCCAAGAAAAAGAAAAACTGACGAATAGGCTAACGAACGAACGTTCGCTGCCTGCGGTTAAACGGTGAAAATTGTTTGTTAAAACGAACGAACGAACGGGCGTTCGCTAAATAAATAAACTGTAAAAAAACAATCTAAAATAAAAAAGGGATCTAGGGTTTCGAAAAAAATTGATTGGTTTTCTCGCGAAAACCGAGGGCGGCGGCTACCTCCGGCGAGGTCCGGCGAAACGGCGGCGGCGGCGAGCGGCTCCGGTGTCGGGGTCGAGCGGCGGCGGGTGGTGGGGCGACGGCGGGTGGCGGCGTGCTAGCGGGCGGCGGCGCGGGCGGTGGCGGCGCGGGCTAGGGTTTTCGGTGGGGTGGGCTGGCGGCGACAGACTTGGGACTCGGGGCGGCTCAGGCTGCGGCTTATAAAGCCTCCGGCCGAAGAAATCCGGCTCGGGCACGGCCCGTGGGTCGGTTGACCTTTTTTAAAAAAATCGCGTAGAAAGACAAAGAAAAGAAATACTAAACAGACTCCAAAAATCCTGTAATAAATTTTCCCCGTTCTCTAAAAATCTACTGGACAATGTGAACATTTATTTGGGAATCTAATGCAATTTTGAAAAACGCATATTTTTCCAAATTCAAATAAAATAGCATCTTATTTGATTTTAATATTAAATCTCCGATATTTCTTTATTTTGAGAAAGTCATTTTATCCTCTCTCTTTTATTTTTATAGAAGAAATATTTGAAGAGAAAATAATTAAAATCAAACGACCCTCTTTTCAAAATTCGAGAAAAACTCAAATATGAAAATAACAAAATTCCCAACTCTCTCCATGGTCCTTGAGTTGCGTAGAATTTCTAGGATCAAGCCAAAATGCAATAAAATATGATATGCAATTATGATCTAATGTATAACATTCCAAATTGAAAATTTGGGATGTTACAAAGGTGTACCCAACAGTTACTTTTGGGTATCCTATGAAGAGGCACTTCTTCGACTCGGGTTTGAGCTTATCAAGATGAAACTTTTTCACATAAGCATCGCAACCCCAAAGTTTAAGAAACGACAGCTTAGGTTTCTTCCTAAACCACAGTTCATACGGTGTCGTCTCAACGGATTTAGATGGTGCCCTTTTTAATGTGAATGCAGCTGTCTATAATGCACAACCCCAAAACGATAGTGGTAAATCGGTAAGAGACATCATAGATTGCACTATATCAAATAAAGTACGGTTATGACGTTCGAACACACCATTACACTGTGGTGTTCCAGGTGGCATGAGTTTCTGAAACTATTCCGCATTGTTTTAATTGAAGGCCAAACTCGTAACACAAATATTCACCTCTCCGATCAGATCGTAGAAACTTTATTTTCTTGTTACGATGATTTTCCACTTCACTTTGAAATTCCTTGAACTTTTCAAATATTTCAGACTTGTGTTTCTTCAAGTAGATATACCCATATCTGCTCAAATCATCTGTGAAGGTCAGAAAAATAACGATACCCGCCACGAGCCTCAACACTCATCGGACCTCATACATCCGTATGTATTATATCCAATAAGTAAGTTGCTCGCTCCATTGTTCTGGAGAACGGAGTCTTAGTCATCTTTGCCCATGAGGCATGGTTCACAATCATCAACTGATTCATAATCAAGTGATTCCAAAAGCCCATCAGCATGGATTTTCTTCATGCGCTTTACACCAATATGACCTAAACGGCAGTGCCAAAAATAAGTTGCACTATCATTATTAACTTTGCATCTTTTGGCTTCAATATTATGAATATGTGTATCACTATGATCGAGATTCAACAAACCATTTTCATTGGGTGTATAACTATAGAAGGTTTTATTCATGTAAACAGAATAACAATTATTCTCTAACTTGAATGAATAACCGTATTGCAATAAACATGATCAAATCATATTCATGCTCAACGCAAACACCAAATAACACTTATTTAGGTTCAACACTAATCTCGAAAGTATAGGGAGTGTGCGATGATGATCATATCATTATTGGAACTACTTCCAACACACATCGTTACTTCACCCTTAACTAGTCTCTCTTCATTCTGCAACTCCCGTTTCAAGTTACTACTCTTAGCAACTGAACTAGTATCAAATACCGAGGGGTTGCTATAAACACTAGTAAAGTACACATCAATAACATGTATATCCAATATACCTTTGTTCACCTTGCCATCCTTCTTATCCACCAAATACTTGGGGCAGTTCCGCTTCCAGTGACCAGTCCCTTTGTAGTAGAAGCACTCAGTCTCAGGCTTGGCTCCAGACTTGGGTTTCTTCACTTGAGCAGCAACTTGCTTGTTATTCTTCTTGAAGTTCCCCTTCTATCCCTTTTCTCTTTTCTTGAAACTAGTGGTCTTGTTAACCATCAACACTTGATGCTCTTTCTTGATTTCTACCTTCGTGGATTTCAGCATCATGAAGAGCTTGGGAATCGTTTCCGTTATCCCTTGCATATTATAGTTCATCACGAAGTTCTAGTAACTTGGTGATAGTGACTAGAGAACTTTGTCAATCACTATCTTATCTGGAGGATTAACTCCCACTTGATTCAAGCGATTGTAGTACTCAGACATTCTGAACACATGCTCACTAGTTGAGCTATTCTCCTCCATCTTGTAGGCAAAGTACTTGTCAAAGGTCTTAAGCCTTTCGACATGGGCATGAGTCTGAAATATTAACTTCAACTCTTGGACCATCTCATATGCTCTGTGGCATTTCAAAAACGTCTTTGAAGCCCCGGTTCTAAGCCGTAAAGCATGGTGCACTAAACTACCAAGTAGTCATCATATCAAGCTTGCCAAACGTTCATAACATCTGCTTTTGCTCCTGCAATCGGTCTGTCATCTAGCGGTGCATCAAGGACATAATTCTTCTATGCAGCAATGAGGATAAACCTCGGATTATGGAGCTAGTCCGCATCATCGTTACTAACATTTTTCAACATAGTTTTTCTATAGGAACATATCAAAATAAACGGGGAGCAACATTGCGAGCTATAGATCTACAACATAGTTATGCAAATACTATAAGGACTAAGTTCATGACAAATTAAAGTTCAATTAATCATATTACTTAAGAACTCCCACTTAGATAGACATCCCTCTAGTCATCTAAATGATCATGTGGTCCAAATCAACTAAACCATGTTCGATCATCACATGAGATGGAGTAGTTTTCAATGGTGAACATTACTATGTTGATCATATCTACTATATGATTCACGCTCGACCTTTCGGTCTCCAGTGTTCCGAGGCCATATCTGCATATGCTAGGCTCGTCAAGTTTAAGCTGAGTATTTCTCCATGTGCAAAACTGTCTTACACCCGTTATAGATGAACGTTGAGCTTATCACACCAGATCATCATGTGGTGTCTCGGCACGACGAACTTTGGCAACGGTGCATACTCAGGGAGAACACTTTTACCTTCAAATTTAGCCACTATACACCTTTCCACCTCCTGTGTGCCACAGTGGCAACTCCTTTTGTCTATAAAAGGAGGCCCGAGGCGTACTGGAGAGGGATTCAGATCTTTGGAACTAGGCAGACACCGTAGCTAGTTCAAGAACTCAAGAACACTCAAATATACAACAAAGCAGGACTAGGGTATTACGCGTCTCCACGGCCCGAACCTGGGTAAATGATCCTTGTGCTGACCGCCAGACCCGCTCTTTGCACAACCCCGCGCCCGCCAACCATAGAAGGGATCCCGATGATTCCATAGGTGTCATTCCCACCGCCATCTTTGGCACGCCAGATAGGGGAGCGTAGTTGTGAAAATCCGGTCTAGCAGTTAGTTTAGCAGTTCTTCGTCGCCATGGCTCCCAAGAAGAAGACGATTACAGCGATCAGTTAGTCGGGGGACGAACGGCACGTACTAATGCGGGCAAGTGGTGGGCCGGTCGCGGACGGAAGCCGAGGCGCAGCCCGCGAACACCCGCATCGCTCTGGTAGCCAAAGCCTAGTGAGCGGCGTCGTTCATGCGCGAGACGACGGGCCGCACGCCACCAAATCCAAAGACGGAGTCGGGGCCCCCGCAGGCGGCGCGAGGCCCTCCAGGGGCGGCGTCATGCCACCCATGGGCGCCGCGGCGACTTCCGAGGCGCCTACACCGGCGCCCACGACGCGCTCTTCCCAGGTTGTGCACGGCGAGTAGCATCACCACGCTGGTGACCCTGGGCGCCGCCATGGGAAGAGTCATGTGCATCATTCGCGGGACATAGAAGACCAGCATGCACGCCGAGACACTAGCGAAAACTGCGCACGGCTGCCAGGCCGTGATAGAGCTCCTTCTAACGTGGTTAGAAGTCAGAGCGCGTCACGGTCCACGCAGCTTTCGCCGCCACCAACACCAGCAGAAGCTTTGGCGCGCGCGCAGTTGCTCCTCGACTTTCCTCTTGCTATGGAAAAGCTCGACGAGTGGAGAGCCACCATCCGGAGCCATGTTGGTGTTGCCAACAAAGATGAACCGCAACCAGCAGGGCCCTCAGGCCGGCGCTCCATCGAGCCACCGCATGAAAGTGGTGGAAGGACCGGAGGTGCTGCAACCACGATGCACTCCCCCCCCCACGTCCATCGCTGCGGGTGCCGGTCCGTCGTGATGACGCTTGTGATAACATCTCCATAGCATGTTCGACCCACGGACCCATCGCGATCAGCGCCAAGTTCTTCGGGAGCGAGCCCATGAAGACGCTCGAACCACCATCGAGCGTCAGCGCGATGCACGCCACCAGTCAGATAGGCGGACGGGGCCCACTATGGACCACCCAGCACCGGGAGGCTCTGGCGGCCTACCCTACGAGGTGGGTTGCCCATCCTTCACCCGTGAGTTGTGGCAGTCCAGTGGCCCTCCCACCACATGTTCAAGCCCGACATTGGCGAGAAGTACAGCGGCAAGACCCACCCATCAGAGTTCCTCAGCATCTACACCATCGCGATGCAAGCTGCTAGAGCCCGCGATGACAAGGTGCTTGCCAATTACTTCCCGTTGGCACTTAAACCCAATGTTATGTCATGGTTGACGCACTTTCCGGCGGATTCCATTTCTTCTTGGTCGGACTTGTGCCATGAGTTTGTTGGCGCCTTCACCGGAGGCCACCCAGCTCATGGCCAGGCAAGCGATTTGCATATCATCCCCTAGAAGGAAGGTGAAACCCTGCGCAAGTACATACAGAGGTTCAGCCGGGTGCAGTACAACATCCCAGATGTTCATCCCGCCATCGTGATCAGCGCATTTCATCAGAATGTGCGCAACCGCAAGATGCGTGAAGAGCCGGCGATGAACAAGGTCAAAGATGCGGCCGAACTTTATGTTCTGGACGATAGGTGCGCTCGAGCTGAAGAGGGGAGGAAGTACCCCGGCGAAGATGCCGGTGCGGAAACTAACTCCACAGACGAAGGCACAGCCACCCCGACGAAGAAGGGCCGGCGCCGCAACAGGAAGCGCAAGGGCAAGATCGTGCTTGCCGTCAAGGGATTCGAGGACACCGGCGCTGCCAAGAAGGCCAAGACAGACGACCCCGGCAAGGAAATTGCTAGGTGCGCCGCTTGCCGGGCCTTGGCGGCTACCGACAAGCCAGGAGGCTCCGACAAGCAATACTGCAAGATTCACCGCACCAAGGGCCACGACCTCCAGAACTGCCGGCAAGTCGAGCTGCTTGCTAAGAAGCAAAAAGCTGAGTATGAGAGGCGGGACAAGGAGAAGGGCCAGGATGGTGCCGAGGGATCTGCCAAGAAGCGTGGCAGCTGTGACGCCCGGATAATTAAGCTACAGTAAATCCATGTTAATGATGCCACGTCACCACGATTACTGTTGTTAATCTTGCGATGATTCAAATCCCGTTAAAATTTCAAGAATTTAAAATCGAGTCAAACAATAAAAGTTTTCAACTGTCAAATCTAAAATGATCAAGTTGTAGCAAATAAATCATAGATGGTTATGGTGGTGGAACCACATTGCTAGGAAATGTTTAAATACTCCAAACTAAATAGAACAACAGCCAAATCCAATAATTAAATGCCTTTTATAAAGTATAAAATATTAAACTAATTCTTTTAGGTGCCCAAGATATAGTGGCATTAGAATAAGTAGTGGTACTATTTTAGGAACTAAGATCATAATTATAAAAACTAAAATGGAGAGAAACTAAAAATAAAACAAAAAAAATTAAGAAAACAAAATGCCAAAAAAAGGAGATAAAAGGAGGACCCACCCCCCCCCCCACTGGGCCAGACGGCCCAGCCGGCCACCCCCTTTCCCCTTATCCCCCCACGACCCAAACCCTAACCCCCACTCACCCCCACTCGCCCCCTCCCCCAGTCGCTCTCCCCCCTCCTCCCCGATCCAGATCGGATCGAGGGGAACGCCCCCCCCCCTGACGCCGTGCCCTTCGCCGTCGCCGCCTGGAGGCGCCGCTTCGCCGGACTGCTACCCGGCCGCGCGTCGTCCCCATCCCCTCCCCGCGCCCTGTTGCCCCGTCCCCTACGGCCCCAGTGAGCAGCGCCTCCCTCCCTTCCCTTCTCTGTCGCAGGCGCCGTCCCCCCCCCCCCCTCCCACCCCGCAGCGCCCGCGTGCCGGAGCTCACGCTCCGGGCCGCCCTAGCCACACCGCATCACGCGCCCGCAGTCCCCGCCATCGCTCGCGCTCCCTCTGCTTCGCGCCCGCTCGGCCACTCGTGGCCATTGCCGCGTCCACCCCCGCTGAGCCTCCCCGCTCGCGCCTACCGCACCTAAGCCGCTCGTCGTCGCCCGCGTCCTGGCTCCTTCTGCCTGCTGCTCGCTGCCCCGCCTCCATCGCCGAGCCGCCGCGGCCGTCCCTGCTTCGTCTCCGTGCCTTGTTGCGCCCTTCGCTGCTCGGCCTCTGCCCGCGGTGCCGCCCCGCACGGCCCGGGTCCGGCACCCACAGCCGACGACCGTCGCCGTGGCGCAACCTCCTGGCGGGGCTCCCCCGACGCCAGGTGGGTTCGCCCACGCCCAGGCGCCCGTCGCCCGCACCGGATCCGCTATGGCCTCCCCCTGGCCCTATGACGAACGAGGCCCCTGCCCAGAACAAAAAAAAGGATAAAAGAAAAAGGATTTTAAAAAAAGAAACAATAATAATTAAAAATAAATAAACTTAATAAATTAATTAACTAAATTAATTAAGTTAATTAATCCTAGTTAATTAATCTAATTAATCGGTTAGTTTAATTAAACAGTAGTTTGATTAGCCTAATCCCTAGTTAACTAAAACAGTCAATGACATGGGGGTCCCACCCCTGTTGACCAGTCAAACATTGACTGGTCAACTGGGTCCCTCTGGCCCACCTGTCAGTCACTTGGTACACTTTGGTGTACACTGTGCTGGGTGCGCCTTGCAATTTAACAATTATTTTTGAATTAAAAATAATTCCAGAAATTACTAAAATCTTTAGAAAATCATATCTTTTAATCCGTAACTCGGATTAAAATATTTTCAACATGAAAGTTGCTCAGAACGATGAGACGAACCCGAATACGCAGCCCGTTCGTCCGTCACGCATCCCTAGCATAGCAAACTCGCAACTTTCCCCCTGCGGCTCCTCTGCTCGAAAACGCAAAACACCGGGGATACTTTCCCGGATGTCATCCCCCTTCACCGGTATCACCTATTACTGCGTTAGGGCACCTCTAACGCCGTTACTTGTCATGTCATGCATCACTATGCATATGCCTGCCTAAATATTTATTGTTTCTCCCCCCTCTTCTCTCGATAGACACCGAGACCGACGCCGCTGCTACCCAGTACGACTACGGAGTTGACGACCCCTCTCTCTTGCCAGAGCAACCAGGCAAGCCCCCCCCCCTTGATCACCAGATATCGCCTACTCTCCTCTATACTGCTTGCATTAGAGTAGCGTAGCATGTTACTGTTTTCCGTTCATCCTATCCTGATGCATAGCATGTCCTTGTTATTACTGTTGTTACCTTTACCTGCAATCCTACATGCCTAGTATAGGATGCTAGAGTTCCATCAGTGGCCCTACACTCTTGTCCGTCTGCCATGCTATACTATTGGGACGTAATCACTTCGGGAGGTGATCACGGGCATACTATATGCTTTACACTGTTACATTACCTGTGGTACTGTTCGGAGATGGGGGCTGAAGGGGCAGGTGGTTCCACCCAGGTAGTGGTGGGCCTGGGTTCCCGACGGCCCCCGACTATTACTTTGTGGTGGAGCGACAGGGCAGGTTCCGACCATCTAGGAGAGAGGTGGGCCTGGCCCTGGTCGGCGTTCGCGGATACTTAACACGCTTAATGAGATCTGGGTATTTGATCTGAGTCTGGCCATTTGGTCTATACGCACTAACCATCTACGCGGGAGTAGTTATGGGTATCCCGGCGTCGTGGTATCAGCCGAAGCCTTCGTGACGTCAGCGACTGAGTGGCGCGCGCCGGATTGGACTGGAAAGCGACTAGGCTAGGTCTACTTCCGGCCGCGTACGCAACATGCAGGTGTGCAAAGGGCGATGGGCCCAGACCCCTGCGCCATAGGATTTAGACCGGCGTGCTAACCTCTCTGTTGTGCCTAGGTAGGGCTGCGACGTGTTGATCTTCCGAGGCCGGGCATGACCCAGAAATGTGTGTCCGGCCAAATGGGATCGAGCGTGTTGGGGAATGTGGTGCACCCCTGCAGGGAAGTTTATCTATTTGAATAGCCGTGTCCCTCGGTAAAAGGACGACCCGGAGTTGTACCTTGATCTTATGACAACTAGAACCGGATACTTAATAAAACACACCTTTCCAAGTGCCAGATATAACCCGGTGATCGCTCTCTAACAGGGAGACGAGGAGAGGATCATCGGTTAGGATTATGCTATGCGATGCTACTTGGAGGACTTCAGTCTACTCTCTTCTACATGTTGCAAGACGAAGGCTCCCAGAAGCGTAGTCTTCGACAGGATTAGTTATCCCCCTCTTATTCTGGCATTCTGCAGTTCAGTCCACATATGATACCCTTATTCCATTTGATACCCATGCATATGTAGTATAGCTCCTTGCTTGCGAGTACTTTGGATGAGTACTCACGGTTGCTTTCTCCCTCTTTTCCCTCTATCCCTTCTACCTGGTTGTCGCAACCAGATGTAGGAGCCCAGGAGCCAGACGCCACCGTCGATGACGACTCCTACTACACCGGAGGTGCCTACTACTACGTGCTGCCCGCTGACGACGACCAGGAGTAGTTAGGAGGATCCCAGGCAGGAGGCTTGCGCCTCTTTCGATCTGTATCCCAGTTTATGCTAGCCTTCTTAAGGAAAACTTGTTTAGCTTATGTCTGTACTCAGATATTGTTGCTTCCGCTGACTCGTCTATGATCGAGCTCTTGTATTCGAGCCCTCGAGGCCCCTGGCTTGTAATATGATGCTTGTATGACTTATTTTATTTGTAGAGTTGTGTTGTGATATCTTCCCGTGAGTCCCTGATCTTGATCATACACGTTTGCGTGTATGATTAGTGTACGATTGAATCGGGGGCGTCACAAGTTGGTATCAGAGCCGACTGCCTGTAGGAATCCCCCTTCCACACTCCTTGGCCGAAGTCGAGTCTAGACATTACAAAAACTTTTACTAACATGGCTGTGTGCCTTACGGGCCCACGTTGCCATCTGGGTGGTATTAGAATCTTTTACTCCTCGATCCTTACTCTGGGATTCTGACTCTCCTACTCGGGTTAAATGATTTTACTAAACCGGACTCTAGGTTCTTGTAACTACTTTCTCCCGGAGAGCCCCTTCAGTCTAGATGATCGCCGGCTACACCAGAAGATTTCGAAGATACTCTCTGATATTCTCTCGAGACCTTGTGCCCATTGCTTTTGCAATTCCCTACCACCGAAATATCCTTATGGATAAATACTTACACCTATCATGCTTAAGTTTATTCCCAGTTGTTCTTGTTATTACAAGATACCCCGAAATACTCGTCGTTGTTTCGATAATCCTTTGAGCTTACTGCCTTGTTGTTCTTTGTCACCTGAATACCCCTACGAATAATTCTCGCACTTATTGAGTATCCGCTCATCCCCCAGTTGTTCATGTGTTTCACAATGGTCATCGACATACTATTCGATCCTCCAAAAATCCTTAGTAGCTTATTTCTCTGCAATACTTGGCTGCTTGCATTATGGATGCTTTCCATATGTCTGGCAATATTCATCAGTATCCTTAGGCATCGTCTTTTTGATCCTATTGATTCAACATAAGTGCGAATGCATGCAATCATCAGTTGATCCTTTTGAATTATCTTTCCGGCTCAGACGTCATTTTAAACACGAGCTGGTTCTCAACAAATCCAATTGCCGTCGATTGTACCCCTAGGGCTATTCAACCTATCCATCCCTAATCAGAACATTGCTTCTGATCCGTTGAATTGAAAATCATAATTCATTTGCATTTGTGCTCTGGATTAGTCAGTTGTTTCCATAATCCAATGCCTTTGCATTCTTTCCTCTTCTGGTTGAGTACCGATGCTCACATAAGATCCTTTGAGGACCACCGGATCCTTTATTGGATTTTATCCGATAGCGTCCTTCATATTCAATCCCTTTGGAAGTTCTCTCTCCATTGGTAAATCCTATCCTCTGATTGTTCAACCATGCCCTGCTTTCAAGCTTGTGGTATTTACTATTGAAGCTTGTGGTATATGTTTCCATGATACCCTGATGGGTTGAACATATGCCTTTTTCTAATCCGTGTGAACCCGGAAATTACTACGGGTCATACTCTACTGGTGTTATGACGGATAAAATTTCAACACCACAACTTCGTTGAAGGCAAGAAGTAAATGAAAGGTTATGCATTAAAGAAGTGGGAGTCGACCTTGAACTTTGTGTTCATGCCCATGGACACGATGTAGATCCTGTCATAGAATCTTATTGCAATATTAACTATTTCCTTGATATGACATCATCTGGTACCTATGTATTGATCATTTGCAATCATGATTCCGATCACATTTTCTCCTTGATTCCATTTCTCAGGCAAGTTAAAGCACTTGTCTTTTGTTGATCGATACATCTCTGCAACCTCTATTTTTGATCTTCCTCGAGTATTAACCTCTGGTATCTCGAGTACTGTGTTGCTTCCTGCGAGTCTTCATCTAGTATTGTTTCTCACCGATCTCGGATCCCCCCAGGTTCTGAGATATTAGTCACTCGAGAACACCGATAAGTGAATCGATTCTGCACTCTGATTCAATAACTCTAAGTAATTCTTGTTGCTTACGAGTTTAATAATCATTCAAGTCGTTCCTAGCCTGATCGGCTATATCATTATCTTGCTAAATTTTAACTGTGCTACCTGGTCCTTAATCTCGGAGCACCACTTTCGATGATGAGCTAAACTTACATCGATCTTCCTCGTCATATCAGTTCACCTTGAGCAACAAGCTTGATTTAAAGTTTGTGTCCCACCCATGGTTCCAATGACCTTCCGCTTCATCATTTCTTTGACTCGATGTCGTTGCTGATTGTTTACATCTTGAAATCTCTCGACAAATGTGTCGTGAACATCATCAACCTTATGAGGTCCTCCAAGATATCTATCTAATTCTTGATGAGAAATAGCATCCTTTGCCCTCGATGATTTGGGTTATCATCGACAACATTATTGCATTCCCTCCAACACAAAACTTGTTCCTGTTTTGTGCTGTACCTTGAGTTCCTTGCTATCCAACTTATGTTATGTTCTACCGTGGAGTATTACCATCTTTGATGTCAAGAATGTTGTGAGGATTGCTCCACCCCTTAAGAATTCTTGGTATAGTGATACTTCTCACCATGACCATTCTTTCTTGGTCCTCATATTGATTCCAACCGGGGTACCAACCAGTGAACGGTGCTGTTTGGATTTTGCCCTTCTAGCAACCCTATTGCTTTGGAGTTAATGATCAATAATTCATTCTTAGCCTATCGGTTGCTGAACCACCATTCTAACGTTGATCATGCTACTATAAGCCCACTTTTCGGTTGCACCTTTCAACTATGATTGATGGTGTATGTTTTCCTAGAGCATACAAAATTATATCATTTGAATTGACTAGTGTCATCTTCTTGTTCACATTATTGTGGAAAGCCCTCCGTTTAAAATTCTCGATGAATTGTCGCTGAGCCCATCAGCCACCTTCTCATCCCCTCCTTGGTTTAATGATGGACTATTATTCCAGGAACCCTCTCCCATGGTTCATTTCCCGAGAATCTTGCAATGTCATTTCTACTATTTGTGTTGCACCTTTTCTTCTCGGACATCCTAAGTCTGAGGTATCATGACACCAATTAGATCTGCACCTCGGTCAGATATGATGGTTGGAACATATTTCCAAGAGTTATAACATTGTTCTTTAACCCGGTAAGGTGATTCGTGCCTAGCGCACCTGGTCGGAGGCCCTAGTGTTATAGTTCCCCTTTTAGCAAGGTTACCCCTTCTTCCGTGGGAAACTGTAAGATTTATCCTACAAGTTATTCCTGATGGATCCTTTTTGTTTCCAAAGTCTGATTTTCACCTGTTGACCATGTCATTGCTATCTCGAAGCATGTCTGTGGTACTCCGATTTTCAATAAGAGCATTTGAAGCCCAATGCTAAATGTTTCTTGCTCAATTATCCAAACACCGTTGTATGGGTAATGTCTTGAAATTCCTCTCCCCTTACCTACTTACTATCCTGTCATGGATATCATGCTCTGATTGTTCTTGGGAAGGATATACCCCTGAAATATGTGTTTAATCACATTCTCCTTTCCATTCTTCTGTTTAATCTAAGAATCACATTTTCCTTTCCATTGTTTTGTTTAACCTTTCTTGTGATCTATATGATCCAAGCAGAAATATTCTCCTGTTTATGTAAACACCGTGGTGTACAATTCTGTTAGCATGACCCTATTACTATTGTTGATGACATAACGGTAGCCACCGATGGACGAGAACTTTGCCTAATGGCTCGCCTCGTTCAACGAGCAGGAAAATGGTTCTCTTCGTCCCTCGCCCTTGGTACCGACATTGTTGCCAACATAAATGATAGGCTACCCTCTGACATGTCTTGCTATCACGACCGTGCGAGATATCAACACTTTTCCTACTTTTAACCACATGGTGGGCCCATAACCCACAGTTACACAGGATCGAAACCTGACCCTCCTATACACCCCCGGTTTCCAAATTTAATTCCTCGCGCTTGGCCTCGTTTGTGATTCACGAGCCACCTTCCGAGAGATCATCAATTCTGGTATCGGACACAATACTTATTCCCATTGCTTTGGACCCCATTTCACGCCCTGTTTCAGGCATCAAGCGATTGCATGCCCGCTCGGAACTTCCCATGTTACCTCCTTACCTTGCTCTCGATATTTTCGTCAATTTCAATTCGAGAGTTACTTTTTGCCACGTTCCCTAATGATTATCTACCGGATAAGCAACCATGCAGAATTCTATTCTTCCGGTATACCCATCCTTTACTCCTCTGTAAGTACGATGGGGTTCCCAAAGGAAGGACGACAGCTTCCTCATGATGCATTGATGTAGAGAAATGAAGACATCAACGCTATGGATCAACCTCTTCAAGAAGGGCAACCAAGACCGATAAGACACGTTAGAATTTCGTAACCAGAACTTCCCCCTACTCCCCTCTTAAATCTCGGGACGAGATTTCTTGTAGTGGAGGAGAATTGTGACGCCCGGATAATTAAGCTACAGTAAATCCCTGTTAATGATGCCACGTCACCACGATTACTGTTGTTAATCTTGCGATGATTCAAATCCCGTTCAAATTTCAAGAATTTAAAATCAAGTCAAACAATAAAAGTTTTCAACTGTCAAATCTAAAATGATCAAGTTGTAGCAAATAAATCATAGATGGTTATGGTGGTGGAACCACATTGCTAGGAAATGTTTAAATACTCCAAACTAAATAGAACAACAGCCAAAACCAATAATTAAATGCCTTTTATAAAGTATAAAATATTAAACTAATTCTTTTAGGTGCCCAAGATATAGTGGCATTAGAATAAGTAGTGGTACTATTTTAGGAACTAAGATCATAATTATAAAAACTAAAATGGAGAGAAACTTAAAATAAAACAAAAAAAATTAAGAAACAAAATGCCAAAAAAAGGAGATAAAAGGAGGACCCCCCCCCACTGGGCCAGACGGCCCAGCCGGCCAGGCCACCAACCGGCCCAACTAGGCAAAGGCCCAGCCGGCCACCCCCTTTCCCCTTATCCCCCCCACGACCCAAACCCTAACCCCCACTCACCCCCACTCGCCCCCTCCCCCAGTCGCTCTCCCCCCTCCTCCCCGATCTAGATCGGATCGAGGGGAATGCCCCCCCCCGACGTCGTGCCCTTCGCCGTCGCCGCCTGGAGACCGCGCCGCCTCGCCGGACTGCTACCCCGCCACGCGTCGTCCCCATCCCCTCCCCGCGCCCCGTTGCCCCGTCCCCTACGGCCCCAGTGAGCAGCGCCTTCCTCCCTTCCCTTCTCTGTCGCCGGCGCCGTTCCCCCCCCCCCCCACCACACAGCGCCCGCGTGCCGGAGCTCACGCTCCGGGCCGCCCTAGCCACACCGCATCACGCGCCCGGAGTCCCCGCCATTGCTCGCGCTCCCTCTGCTTCGCGCCCGCTCGGCCACTCGTGGCCATCGCCGCGTCCACCCCCGCTGAGCCTCCCCGATCGCGCCTACCGCACCTAAGCCGCTTGTCGTCGCCCGCGTCCTGGCTCCTTCTTCCTGCTGCTCACCGCCCCGCCTCCATCGCCGAGCCGCCGCGGCCGTCCCTGCTTCGTCTCCGTGCCTCATTGCGCCCTTCGCTGCTCGGCCTCTGCCCGCGGTGCCGCCCCGCGCCGCCCGGGTCCGGCACCCACAGCCGACGACCGTCGCCGCGGCGCAACCTCCTGGCGGGGCTCCCCCGACGCCAGGTGGGTTCGCCCACGCCCAGGCGCCCGTCGCCCGCACCGGATCCGCTATGGCCTCCCCCTGGCCCTATGACGAACGAGGCCCCCGCCCAGAACAAAAAAAAGGATAAAAGAAAAAGGATTTAAAAAAAGAAACAATAATAATTAAAAATAAATAAACTTAATTAATTAATTAACTAAATTAATTAAGTTAATTAATCCTAGTTAATTAATATAATTATTCGGTTAGTTTAATTAAATAGTAGTTTGATTAGCCTAATCCCTAGTTAACTAAAACAGTTAATGACATGGGGGTCCCACCCCTATTGACCAGTCAAACGTTGACTGGTCAACTGGGACCCTCTGGCCCACCTGTCAGTCATTGGGTACACTTTGGTGTACACTGTGCTGGGTGCGCCTAGCAATTTAACAATTATTCGAATTAAAAATAATTCCAGAAATTACTAAATTCTTTAGAAAATCATATCTTTTAATCCGTAACTCGGATTAAAATATTTTCAACATGAAAGTTGCTCAGAACGACGAGACGAACCCGGATACGCAGCCCGTTCGTCCGTCACGCATCCCTAGCATAGCAAACTCGCAACTTCCCCCCTGCGGCTCCTCTGCTCGAAAACGCAAAACACCGGGGATACTTTCCCGGATGTCATCCCCCTTCACCGGTATCACCTATTACCGCGTTAGGGCACCTCTAACACCGTTACTTGTCATGTCATGCATCACTATGCATATGCCTGCTTAAATATTTATTGTTTCTCCCCCCTCTTCTCTCGATAGACACCGAGACTGACGCTGCTGCTACCCAGTACGACTACGGAGTTGACGACCCCTCTCTCTTGCCAGAGCAACCAGGCAAGCCCCCCCCCCTTGATCACCAGATATCGCCTACTCTCCTCTATACTGCTTGCATTAGAGTAGCGTAGCATGTTACTGTTTTCCGTTCATCCTATCCTGATGCATAGCCTGTCCTTGTTATTACTGTTGTTACCTTTACCTGCAATCCTACATGCCTAGTATAGGATGCTAGAGTTCCATCAGTGGCCCTACACTCTTGTCCGTCTGCCATGCTATACTACTGGGCCGTGATCACTTCGGGAGGTGATCACGGGCATATTATATGCTTTACACTGTTACATTACCTGTGGTACTGTTCGGAGATGGGGGCTGAAGGGGCAGGTGGTTCCACCCAGGTAGTGGTGGGCCTGGGTTCCCGACGGCCCCCGACTGTTACTTTGTGGCGGAGCGACAGGGCAGGTTCCGACCATCTAGGAGAGAGGTGGGCCTAGCCCTGGTCGGCGTTCGCGGATACTTAACACGCTTAACGAGATCTGGGTATTTGATCTGAGTCTGGCCATTTGGTCTATACGCACTAACCATCTACGCGGGAGTAGTTATGGGTATCCCGGCGTCGTGGTATCAGCCGAAGCCTTCGTGACGTCAGCGACTGAGTGGCGCGCGCCGGATTGGACTGGAAAGCCACTAGGCTAGGTCTGCTTCCGGCCACGTACGCAACGTGCAGGTGTGCAAAGGGCGATGGGCCCAGACCCCTGCGCCATAGGATTTAGACCGGCGAGCAGACCTCTCTGTTGTGCCTAGGTAGCGCTGCGACGTGTTGATCTTCCGAGGCCGGGCATGACCCAGAAAAGTGTGTCCGGCCAAATGGGATCGAGCGTGTTGGGGAATGTGGTGCACCCCTGCAGGGAAGTTTATCTATTCGAATAGCCGTGTCCCTTGGTAAAAGGACGACCCGGAGTTGTACCTTGAGCTTATGACAACTAGAACCAGATAATTAATAAAACACACCTTTCCAAGTGCCAGATATAACCCGGTGATCGCTCTCTAACAGGGCGACGAGGAGAGGATCATCGGTTAGGATTATGCTATGCGATGCTACTTGGAGGACTTCAGTCTACTCTCTTCTACATGCTGCAAGACGAAGGCTCCCAGAAGCGTAGTCTTCGATAGGATTAGTTATCCCCCTCTTATTCTGGCATTCTGCAGTTCAGTCCACATATGATACCCTTATTCCATTTGATACCCATGCATATGTAGTATAGCTCCTTGCTTGCGAGTACTTTGGATGAGTACTCACGGTTGCTTTCTCCCTCTTTTCCCTCTATCCCTTCTACCTAGTTGTCGCAACCAGATGTTGGAGCCCAGGAGCCAGACGCCACCATCAATGACGACTCCTACTACACCGGAGGTGCCTACTACTACGTGCTGCCCGCTGACGACGACCAGGAGTAGTTAGGAGGATCCCAGGCAGGAGGCCTGCGCCTCTTTCGATCTGTATCCCAGTTTATGCTAGCCTTCTTAAGGCAAACTTGTTTAGCTTATGTCTGTACTCAGATATTGTTGCTTCCGCTGACTCGTCTATGATCTAGCTCTTGTATTCGAGCCCTCGAGGCCCTGGCTTGTAATATGATGCTTGTATGACTTATTTTATTTGTAGAGTTGTGTTGTGATATCTTCCCGTTAGTCCCTGATCTTGATCGTACACGTTTGCGTGTATGATTAGTGTACGATTGAATCGGGGGCGTCACAGCAGCCAAGGAGGTCGCCGTGGAAAGGATAACCAGCTAGAGAGGCCCGCTCGGGGCTGCGACAAGAAGCAAGGAGATGATGATCATGACAAAGATGATGAGTCCGGTGAGCATGAGTTCCAGAAGGCTACGGAGGCCATGTGCGTCGACTGTGGCGCCTCGCTGCACACCTCTCACCGCCAGCTCAAGCAGTGGGCGCGTGAGATCACAGCAGCGGAACCATCACTTGAAGGTCAGAAGCCATTGAAGTGGTCCAGCACGCCTATCATTTTTGACACCGAGGACCACCCTGATCGCACAACTACGGTCGGGTGTTTGCCATTGTTGGTCTCGCCAACAATACGCAACCTCAAGGTGACAAAGATGCTAATTGACGGCGGGGCCGGTCTGAACTTGATCTCGCCCGTTGTGATCAAAAGGTTGCGTTTCAAGGGGTCAACCCGGGGAGGAGTCAGCCGAAGGGTAAGGTCATGTTGCTCGTGGCGTTTGGAGGCGAGTTAAACTACAAGATGGAGAGGATTGTTTTCAATGTAGCCGAGATCCCCTTGCCCTACAACGGCATCCTCGGCTGCCCGGCACTAGCCAAGTTCATGGCGGCGTCACATTACGCCTACAACATGTTGAAGATGCCTGGGCCGATGACCATCATCACCGTCCCCTCCGACAAGAAGGACGCACTCATCTGCGCCGACCAACTCTACTAGGAAGCAGTTGCAGCGACTACCGCCAAGGCACTCGCTCCTGTCGCTGGAACCCCGGCAAGAAAGAAGAACGGCAAGACCTCTCGCACCCACTCCGGCAAGCGCACCTCTTCGGAGTGTTGTGCTCCCATCAAGGACGTGCCAGAAAGCTCCACCGGCAAGGGCAAGAAATCCAGAGCTGCACCACCAGAGACCAAGAAGGTGTCCGTCAAGGAGGATGGCACGGGAGGGGCTTTCACCATAAGCTCCACCCTAGACAACAAATAGGAAGGCGCGCTCGTCAGCTTCCTGCGGGCAAATGTCGACGTATTTGCATGGCAAGCATCCGACATCCCCGGCGTTCCCAGGGAGGTGATTGAGCACCATCTTGTTGTCTGTCCTCATGTGCGACCCGTCAAGCAGAAGGTCGGGAAGCAAGCTTTGGAACGGCAGGAGTTCATTACAAAGGAGATCAGGAAGTTGGAAGCGGCGGGCTTGGTGAGAGGAGTACTCCATCCAACGTGGTTGGCCAATCCGGTGGTAGTGCGCAAAGCAAATGGGAAGTGGAGGTTGTGTATTGACTACACAGATATCAATAAGGCTTGTCCCAAGGACCCTTTCCCATTGTCGCGCATTGACCAGATTGTTGACTCCACGGCCGGGTGTGATCTGTTATCATTCCTTGACGCCTACTCAAGATACTACCAGATCTTCATGACAAGAGAAGACGAAGAGAATACAACATGCATCACCCCATGTGGTACGTATTGCTTTTTATGGATGCCTTTTGGATTGAAGAGTGCTAGCTCAATGTTTGCAAGGGTGTTCCAGATTGGTTTTGAGCCCCAGCTACATAGAAATATGGAAGCTTATATGGATGACATAGTGGTCAAAACCGAGGACAGGGCAACGCTTGTACAAGATTTGGAAGAGATGTTTGCAAATTTGTGCAAGATCAACCTCAAGTTGAACCCTGAGGAGTGTGTCTTCAGTGTTTCGTCCGGCAAACTTCTCGGGTTCTTTGTGTCATAGTATGGCATCGAGGTGAATCCAGACAAGATCAAGGATATTGAGCAGATTGAGGCACCCAAGCGGATCAAGGATGTGCGTCGGCTCACTGGCTGTGTTGCCGCCATGAGCAGATTCATCTCCAAGTCTGCTGAGCGTGCCCTTCCCTTTTTCAAAATCTTGAAAAAGGCGGGCCCAATGGAATGGACCCCAAAGGCCGAAGTAGCGCTGCGGGATTTGAAGAAATACCTCTCCTCTACACCGATACTGGTTGCGCCCAAACCACAAGAGCCGTTGCTGCTATATCTGGTGGCAACGAATCAAGTGGTCAGTGTCGCGCTAGTGGCGCAGAGGGAGGTTGACGAAGAGGCAGTGGCAATGGCAAGACTGGCGGATGGCAAGCCAGAGCTCCCGCTAGCAGGGCCTGGTGCTGGCAAGGCAAGGCCCCTGGCAGAGTCTGACGCTGGCAGGATAGGGCCCGCGCAACCGAACGAAGTGGTGTAGAAGAAGAAAATGATGCAGCGCCCGGTTTACTTTGTCAGCTCCCTCTTGCAGGGGGCTAGGTCAAGCTACTCCAGTGTGCAGAAATTGCTCTTTGGCCTCCTTATGGCCTCAAGGAAGCTGCATCATTACTTCCAAGCGCATGAAATCACCGTCGTCACCCGCCTCCCGTTGCAACAGATATTGCATAACCCAGATGCAACCGGGAGGATTGTGGAGTGGGCCGTGGAACTGTCGAGCTTTGGTTTGAAGTTTGAAAGTACTTTGACAATCCAGAGCAGAGTCTTGGCAGAGTTCATTGCCGAGTGGACCTCAACGCCCGACGAAGAGATCCAGGAGACCACCCTCCCCGGCAAGGAGACAAGTCGCAACTGGATTATGTACTTTGAAGGGGCTTTCTTGCTGCAAGGCGCCAGTGCTGGTGTGCTGCTCGTTGCACCCACCGGAGAGCACCTCAAGTATGTAATCCAGATGCACTTTCCTAGGGAGATGTCCATGAACAACACTGCTGAATATGAGGGGTTGCTTATCGGTCTCAGGATCGCGGCAGACCTCGGGATTAAGAAGCTCATTGTCAGGGGTGATTCACAGCTTGTCGTCAGGCAAGTCAACAAATATTATCAAAGCCCATTGATGGAGGCCTACGTAGATGAGGTGAGGAAGCTGGAGGAGCATTTTAACGGTATACAGGCGGAGCATGTTCCCTGAGTGGAGAACGACATCGCCGACTACCTGTCGAAATGCGCCGCCTTCAAACTACCTATGGAACTAGGTACTTTGTGCTTCGGTTGACTCAACCATCCGTTGAACCATCAACAGAGCAGAACAAGCGAAGGAAATCAGGCCCCGGCAAGTACTTTCCCGCCGAGCTCCCAGGAGCCGCCGGCAAAGATGTTGCCGTGCACGCTGAGCCTGTCGTGGGGCAACCGACTCCGGCGAGGCGTCAAGCCCTGGCTGTAGAGACAGCCGCTCCCATGGCAGAGGAAATGCCTTTAGTCCTTGTCGTCAAGCCCCAGGCTCCGGCATGGGCACAGCATACCGTCCGATTCCTCCAAACAGGGGAACTCCCTGAGGAGCAGGAAGGAGCAGAGAAAGTAGCCCGTCGGTCTTTCATGTATCAGTTCGTCGACGACGTCCTGTACAGAAAGAGATCAAATGGTGTGAAACTGAAGTGCATTCCCCGGGAGGAAGGACTGGAGCTGTTGGTAGAGATACACGGAGGCATATGTGGCTCCCACATAGGGTCGAGGGCCCTTGCCGGCAAAGCATTCTGGCAAGGTTTCTTCTGGCCCACTGCCCTCCAGGATGCAACGGCACTAGTAACAAAGTGAGAAGCGTGTTAGTTCCATTCAAAGAAGCTTCGTCAATGTAACACCCCAGATGTAACTTTCCCAATTTGTACTCCAACTCTTGCCGTTTCTGGCATTAAGTTATATTTATTCCTCGGGTTCGGGTCTTTGTCTCCGTGTGTTGTTTTCTTTTTCATGCATCTCATATCATGTCATCACGTGCATTGCATTTGCATACATGTTCATCTCATGCATTCGAGCTTTTTCCCCGTTGTCCGTTTTGCATTCCGGCGCTTCGTTCTCCTCCGGTGGTCATTTCTAGCTTTCTTTCGTGTGTGCGGATTAAACATTTCCGGATTGGACCGAGACTTGCCATGCGGCCTTGGTTTACTACCGGTAGACCGCCTGTCAAGTTTCGTACCATTTGGACTTCGTTTGATACTCCAACGGTTAACCGAGGGACCGAAAAGGCCTCGTGTGTGTTGCAGCCCAACACCCCTCCAATTTGGCCCAAAACCCACCAAACTCTGCTCCATGTCCTAGAGCGTTCGATCACGATCGCGTGGCCGAAAACAACACCTCATTTGGACTCTCCTAGCTCCCTCTATGCCTATATATACACCCCCCCTCCGAAATCCACGGTTCTTCTTCCCCCTAACCCTAGATCCAACTCCTTCCGCCGCCACCGGACAAAAAATCCCGCGCCGGACATGTCCGCCCGGCTCCGCAGGACGAATTCGCCGCCGCCACGTGTCCCAGGACGAGGTCCCCAGTTCGCCGCCGCCCGCGGGCCCGCGAGGCCCGTGCGGGGCCCTCCCGGCCCGCGCGTCCCCGCCGCCAGGCCGCCTCGTCCGCCTCCTCTCGCCCGAGCCTCCGCCGCCTTCGAAGTCCGCCGCCGCCGCCGACCTACCGGGGCGCGCCATGTGGCAGCGGGCGCCCCACATCGCCGCCGCTTCCGCCGGCCCGCCCAGGACCGCGCGGGGCCCGCCTCCTCGCCGCCCCGACCCAGATCCCGCCGCCCGCGCCCGCATCATCTCTCCCCACGCCGGCCGAGCTCCGCTGCGGGAAGCTCGCCGCCCGGCCGCCGCTCCGCCGTCGCGCCACGCCGCCGACCCCGCCGGACCTCGCCTCCACGCCGCCGACCCCGCCGGAGAGCTCCTCCCGCTCCGGCCGACTTCTCCTCCGGCGGCCCCGACATTTTTCCGGCGAAACTCCAGCCGCTACAGTGATTCCGGCCGTCCTCGTTATCCGTGCAAACCCTAGATCCAGATCTGGGGAGGTTGACTTTTGCCTCTCTCAGTAATTTGTTTGCATTCTTTGACTGCTCATATCTCCGCATCCGTAGCTCCGTTTTGGACATATGATATATCATAATCTTCGTCTCGACGAGTACATCATTTCATTCCATTGCATCATTTTCATTTGAGGTCATCTTGATGCCCAAAATGCTGTTAGAAGGAGGCATCATGAGTTAAATTGCAGATCCGTTAGCTCATCATAGACTTTTGTCATTTTTGCCATGATTATTGTGTGCATGATAGGCTTGTGACTCTTTGGGATGAATTGTTAAGCATTTTGTCTTCTTTCCAGATGTACCACCCATGCATTTTTAGGATGTGTGTGGTGACTTGTGCAAGCTTGCGAAGAGGGGCACCTGAGTAATCTGTTTTTAGAGACTTAGTGATTTTCACTAAGTCTGGGATATTTTAGTTCATGATGCCATATGTTCAGCTTGTTTCCTAGTGATCGGTGCCTCTTTTGAGGATGATCAGTAAGGGAGTTTTGATATTTATGTTATGCTCTATACATCCATGTCGTTACTTGCTATGTTGGAGCACCCTAGGTTGAGTCAATCGAGCTCAACTTTTGCATAGTTGTGTTTCTGGCCAGATCGTCAACTTGTTTGCGATTTTGCCGATGCTATTGCTAGTGATCCATGCATGATATGCCATTGTTCTTGCCATGACTAGTTAGCATTTTGTGCCTTCTTTATGGAAATATGCTTGCCTTGCCATGACTTGCACCATGGTGAGTGCATCGAGCTCGTTTACATGCCTTCGTGAATTATAATTTCAGCATGTCTCAGTTTTCACTAAGTCTGAAAACTGATTGTGTTTCATCTATGTTCGTGTGCTCGGTAGAGTATTTTGTGAACCCTTTTGGCCCCAGGTCACTTTGGGTGTTTTGTTAAGCTTGTTGAGTAGCTCCATGCCATGTTCTTACTTGTCATGTTCAGGTTGTGTTTCATGTTGTTTTGCTGCTCCGAAGAGAGCATCGTGGTCTGAAATTTCAGACTAGTGTTAATTTCACCAAGTCTGAAATCTGTTTTGCTTATTCATTTTTGCCATGCTTGTTTGAACCTATTAATGGATGAATTTGGCTATGGCTCAGTCCTAGTGATTTGTTAAGCATCTTGTGTACATCCCGTCCATGTATTTTGTTTTCATGTTTGGTGGCTGTAGCATGTTCATTTCGTTGCATTTAGGAGCCTACTTGCTGTAAATCACAGATCGGTTCATTTCGTAAAACGCTTGCCATTTCCAAACCGTAGCTCCGATTCCTATGATCTTTATATCGTTTTCAGGTGGTTTCATCCCCTCTATCCAGTGGCACACTTGGTTTTCCAAGTTGAGGCCAGGTTCATGCATTTCCTGTCACGTCTTGCATTTTGCATCCCGCATCGCATCCCGCATAGCATACCATCTTTGCATATTATTGGTTGCCCTTGCACGTGGTTGATTGTATCCTTGTTGCTTGTTTGTGTTGTTGGGTAGAGCCAGGAGACGAGTTCGCTAACGAGGAGCCGTTGAGTTTACTTTTGAGGATCCAGTCAACTCTGACAACTGTGCAGGCAAGATGATCATACCCTTGAAATCACTACTATCTTTGCTATGCTAGTTTGCTCGCTCTTTTGCTTTGCCAATGCTACGATGCCTACCACTTGCTTGTCAGCCTCCCAATTGCCATGATTGAGCCTCTAACCCACCTTTGTCCTAGCAAACCGTTGCTTGGCTATGTTACCGCTTTGCTCAGCCCCTTCTTATAGCGTTGCTAGTTGCAGGTGAAGATTGGAGCCGTTCCTTGTTGGAACATTTATTTACTTGTTGGGATATCATTATATTGCCATGTTATCTTAATGCATCTATATACTTGGTAAAGGGTGGAAGGCTCGGCCTCTCGCCTAGTGTTTTGTTCCACTCTTGCCGCCCTAGTTTCCGTCATATCGGTGTTATGTTCCCGGATTGTTGCGTCCCTTACGCGGTTGGGCTATAATGGGAACCCCTTGATAGTTCGCCTTGATTAAAGCTTTTCCAGCAATGCCCAACATTGGTTTTACCATTTGCCACCTAGCCTCTTTTTCCCTTGGGTTTCCGGAGCTCGAGGGTCATCTTATTTTAACCCCCCCCCCCCCCCGGGGCCAGTGCTCCTCTGAGTGTTGGTCCAACTGTCAGCTGCCGGTGGCCACCAGGGGCAACTCTGGGCTGGCCTACCCGTACCTAAGACAATCTGAGTGTGCCCTGAGAAAGAGATATGTGCAGCTCCTATCGGGATTTGTCGGCACATTCGGGCGGTGTTGCTGGACTTGTTTTGACTTGTCGAATCATCTTGTTGTACCGAGATACCGAGTCTGATCGGTGTGTCTTGGGTGGAGGTCTATTTCTTCATTGACCGTGAGAGCTTGTTATGGGCTAAGTTGGGACCCCCCTGCAGGGATTGATCTTTCGAAAGCCGTGCCCGCGGTTATGGGCAGATGGGAATTTGTTAATGTCTGGTTGTAGATAACTTGAACCTTAATCAATTAAAATGAATCAACTGAGTGTGTTGCCGTGATGGCCTCTTCTCGGCGGAGTCCAGGAAGCGGACACGGTGTTGGAGTTATGTTTGCGCAGGTTGCCCTCTAGTTCCTCGCTCGTGCTTTGCCTCCTCTTCTCGCTCTCTTTTGCGAATAAGTTAGCCACCATATATGCTAGTCGCTTGCTGCAGCTCCACTTATATATTACCCCTTTCCTACCTATTAAGCTTAAATAGTCTTGATCGCGAGGGTGCGAGATTGCTGAGTCCCTGTGGCTCACAGATTCCTATTACACCAGATGCAGGGACAGATGATACAGCTCCAGATGGCGCGCTCGAGCTCAAGTGGGAGTACGACGAGGACTCTCAGCGTTACTATGTGTCTTTTCCTGATGATCAGTAGTGGTGCCCAATCAGGGTTAGATTCAGGGCCTTGTTGCATGTTGGGGGTCTTTTCTATTTTGGCGCCGTAGTTGGGCCATGAGTGATTTGTATGATGGATGTTATTTATGTACTTTGATGTGACGTGGCGAGTGTAAGCCAACTATGTTCTTCCCCTTTATATTATTTATGTACATGGGATGTGTGATGATTTCCCGACTTGCGACATTGCTTTCAATGCGGCTATGCCTCTAAGTCGTGCCTCGACACGTGGGAGATATAGCCGCATCGAGGGCGTTACAAGTTGGTAATCAGAGCCTTCCCCGACCTTAGGAGCCCCCATTGCTTGATCGTTTTTAGCAGCCGAGTTGTGTCTAGAAAAATGTTTTGAGTCCTTTAGGAATTATATATCGGAGAGCTTAGGAATTCTTTTTACTTCCCAGTCTCCTCATCGCTCCGGTAAGGCGTCCTGACGTAGAGTTTTGACTCTTCTCTTCTCAAATTTCACTAAAAGTTTTTTTAGGATCACGCGAGTATCTTGGATTTGTTCCGATGGCTTATGATGAGAACACTGTCTTGGTGCCTCCTGTCAGGGGTTTAGTGGAAGTGTCCCGGGGAGTTGAGCTCTGAGGTGTTGTCATCATAATTTTATCGTTGCAATTCTGGTATACTTGAGATATGTTCGCGACATCAAAAATCTCCTTTATGCAGTTCGTTGGTGAGATAACCTCGACGCCACCCAGTACTGGGGCGGGAGTTCGGGAGTATCGCCATAACTTGTATAACGGATGCTTTTCGAAGGTTGAGGTAGATGGTTTCCGAAGGTTTCTTGGTTATGTGTTGAAGGATGGATACAGCTGGATGGAGGATTTGCTAGCTTGGGTGAGATATTATGCTTCCCCTGTATCCCCAACACCTGATTGCATAACCGGAAAGTTTCGGGAGTTTCATAGGTGGGAATTCAAGTAGCTCTTAGGATATCTTTCTGACAGATGTATGATATGAAATTGGGGTTCGACGTCTAGTGGTTCGTCTATCCACGGTCGATTTTACAGTGGTCTCGTTGTGTCTTAAAGAGTCCTTGGCTATGCTGACTCGGGGACGCTTCGTATGTCATGTGCACTGCCTTGTACATGATGGTGTTGTATGATCGAGCCCGTGTAGTTCCCACCACGAAAACTTCGGACGAAATTTCTATCATATGTTTGTTCCGGCTTATTCCGCAAGCCAATCCTTGGTTTTATTTTCAGTTGTGGTATTCGAGTTGCTCCGAAGTCATATGTTGATTCCATCCCTCGTTGATTTACCTCTTCTACCCGATTCTTCTTGGCTTCGCAATTTAGGAATATGTGACCACTTCAAGAGAAGTGCATTCGTTCATTTTGTTCGGATGTGAAGACTTTATGTTGCAATTTTCATTCCGTTGGTTTCAGCTTCATTTATATGCCTATGTGCTAACGGTGGTCAACCTCTTCAGGATGGCTCCCGCTAAGAGCACCAGTCAGAACCAGAATCAAGATCCGCCACCACCTCCGCCTCCTCCAGAAGCATGGCAAGCTGTGATGGCCGCTACTAATGCAAATACACAGTTGATCATGCAAATCCTCCAAGAGCGGAATCAAGGCAGTCAAGGGAATCAAGGCAACAATCAGAACCATTTTGCTACTCTGAACCAGTTCCTCGCTAATGGTCCAAAGACGTTCAGCAATTGTGTTGAGGCTACCGATGCTGACGATTGGCTAGTGGATCTGGGCAAGCATTTTGAATGCAGCAACGTCAGGCCTGAAGATTTCGTCAAGTTCGCTTCTTTCTAGCTCAAAGATCAGGCCGTAGAGTGGTTCCAGTAGTACAAAGATTCCAGAGGTGGACGTTTGATCACTTGGGATGATTTCCGTCGTGATTTCCGAGCTCATCACATCCCTCAGAGTGTGACTGAAAGCAAACGTGAGGAATTCCACAATCTGAAGCAAGGCTCTTTGTCTGTCTATGACTACAACAAGTTGTTCCAGAAGCTCGCCCGCTTTGCCAAGCAGGATGTTCCTGATGAGAAGAGCATGATCTATCAGTTCAGGGGTGGTCTTCATGAAGAAATTCAGCTCGCTCTTGTCCTCTTTGAGCCGCTGAGATACGATGAGTTCTACAACATGGCACTGAAGCAAGAGGCTGCTCAGTTGAGGTGTGATGCTTCTAGGAAGCGAGTCAGAGACACTACGCCTTCTTCCTCTACTCAAGTGGCCAAGCAGCAGAAGTATTGGCTTCCTCCTCCTCCGTTCCGTCAGCCATATCAGCAGAAGAGCAAAGGTGGCAGTGGTTCTTCCCACCCACCCAACCCAGGCTTTCAGGACAAGACTTCGTCTCAAGCTCCAAGATCGAGTGCTCCGTACCACCGTTCGCTTTCAGAGGTCACGTGCAACAAGTGCCAATAGAAGGGTCACTACGCCAACAAGTGTTTCAACCAGAGGCGTCTTCCTCCTCCTCCTCCTATCAGATCGGCAAGTACAGCTGTGGTCAAGCATAACCCCAAGTCCGCCAAGGTCAACTTGATGAACGCAGCTCAGGCAGAGGATTCGTCAGACGTGATCATGGGTAACCTTCCTATTAATGATGTTCCCGCAAAAGTACTTTTTGATAATGGTGCATCGCATTCTTTCTTGTCATGCCCGTTTGCATCCAAGCACAATGTCGATACTGAGATTATGCACAAACCCATGCAAGTTGTTTCTCCAGGCAAGCTTTTGACTTCAAGTTTGGTTGCTCCCGATATCTCTATCACGTTGGGCGATTACAAGTTTCTGGCTTCTCCAACGGTTCTTGGTGATTCTGATATCGATCTTATTCTTGGGATGGACTGGCTCTCTAAACACAAGGCTCACCTCGATTGTGCAGCCAGGAAGATTCAACTGACTCATTCGTCTGAGGATGTCATTGTCTTTGCCGCTCGAGATGATACTATCCGGTTGTTTTCTCTCAATGAGAAGGGTGAATTGGATGCTATTTCGCAGATCCCAGTCGTTTGTGAGTATCAAGACGTCTTCCCAGAAGACCTCCCAGGAATGCCTCCGCACCGACCGGTTGAATTTGTTATTAAACTTGAGCCCGGTACAGAACCTGTGTGCAAACGTCCCTACAAGCTCGGCCCCGAAGAGTTGAAGGAGTTAAAGAAACAACTCGATGTTCAAGAAAGAATGGGTCTCATTCGGCCTAGTACTTCACCGTGGGGTTGTGGTGTTCTTTTTGTGAAGAAGGATGGAACGGACCGACTTTGTGTTGATTATCGTCCATTGAACAAGAAGACCATCAAGAACAAATATCCACTTCCCAACATCAATGAGCTGTTCGAACAACTCAAGGGTGCCCAAGTATTCTCCAAGCTTGATCTTCGTATGGGTTATCATCAGATTCGTATTCGTGAGCAAGATATTCCCAAGACGGCGTTCAGAACAAGCTATGGGTCATATGAATACACTGTCATGTCTTTTGGCCTCGCCAACGCTCCTCCGACGTTCTCTCGCATGATGAACTTCATCTTCAACCCATACACCAATGACTTTGTTTTGGTCTATCTCGACGACATTCTGGTTTTCTCGAAGAACAAGGAAGATCATGCCAAGCACTTGCGTTTGGTTCTTGACAAGCTCAGGGAACATCAGTTCTACGCCAAGTTCTCCAAGTGTGAATTTTGGCTCGATGAGGTCCTTTATCTTGGTCATATCATCTCTGCCAAGGGCATTTCCGTGAATCCTGAGAAGGTGTCTGCAATTGTTAATTGGGAACCTCCTCAGAATGTGAAGCAACTCCGTAGCTTCCTCGGTCTCGCAAGCTACTACCGAAGATTCGTTGAAAAATTTTCCAAGATCGCGAAGCCTCTCTCAAATCTTCTTCAGAAGCACGTCAAGTACGTTTGGTCTCCGGAGTGTGATATTGCTTTCAACACTTTGAAAGAGAAATTGATCACTGCTCCAGTTCTAACTCCGCCTGATGAAACCAAGCCGTACGAGGTCTTTTGTGATGCCTCTCTCCAAGGTCTCGGTGCTGTACTGATGCAAGAGAAGAAAGTTGTTTCTTATACCTCTCGCCAGTTGAAGCCTAATGAGAAGAACTACCCCACTCATGATCTCGAGTTGGCGGCAGTTGTGCATGCTTTGTTGACTTGGAGACATCTTCTATTGGGAAGGAAAGTGGACATTTTCACTGATCACAAGAGTCTCAAGTACATCTTCACCCAGCCTAATCTCAACCTCAGGCAGACTCGATGGGTCGAAATGATTCAAGAGTACAATCCGAGTATCGAGTATACTCCAGGCAAGGCCAATGTGATTGCTGACTCTTTGAGCAGAAAAGCATATTGCAACAGTCTGATTCTCAGGCCTTATCAACCCGAGCTTTGTGAAGCTTTCTGCAAGCTTAATCTGCAAATTGTTCCTCAAGGTTTCCTCGCCAACCTTCAAGTTTCTCCTACCTTGGAAGACCAAATTCGCCAAGCCCAGCTTCTTGATGCTATGGTGAAAAAGGTGAAGATTGGGATTGCAAAGAGTCAGTCCAAGTACAAGTGCTACCGACTTGATGACAAGGACACTCTCTTCTTCGAGGATCGAATTGTTGTGCCCAAAGGTGAACTTCGTAAAGTGATCATGAACGAGGCTCACAACTCTCTCCTCTCCATCCACCCTGGGAGCACGAAGATGTATTAGGATCTCAAGCAAACTTATTGGTGGACTCGAATGAAGCGCGAGATCGCTCAATTCGTGAATGAATGTGATGTCTGCAGAAGAGTGAAGGCAGAACACCAAAGGCCAGCAGGTCTCCTCCAACCTCTTGCCATTCCAGAATGGAAGTTTGACCACATTTAAATGGACTTCGTGACTGGGTTTCCAAAGTCCAAGCGTGGCAATGATGCTATATTCGTTGTCATCGACAAGCTCACCAAAGTGGCTCACTTTCTGCCTATCAAAGAGTCAATCACTGCAGCTCAATTGGTAGAACTCTATACCTCTCGAATTGTCTCTCTGCACGGTATTTCTCAAGTGATATCTTCAGACCGTGGCAGCATCTTTACCTCCAAGTTTTGGGATTCTTTTCAGAAGGCCATGGGCACCAACATCCGCTTCAGCACTACTTTCCATCCTCAAACAAGCGGTCAAGTCGAGCGTGTCAACCAAATTCTTGAAGATATGCTTAGGGCTTGTGTTATCTCCTTCGGCATGAAGTGGGAGGATTGTCTTCCTTATGCTGAATTCTCATACAACAACAGTTTTCAAGCAAGTTCGGGCAAGGCCCCATTTGAAATCCTGTATGGTAGGAAATGCCGTACACCTCTCAACTGGTCTGAAACCGGTGAACGTCAGCTGCTGGGTAATGACTTAATCACAGAGGCAGAAGAAATGTGCAAGGTCATTCGTGATAACCTCAAAGCAGCCCAATCCCGCCAGAAGAGCTACTATGATAGTAAGCGCCGTGATTTGGCTTTCGAGATCGGAGATCATGTTTACCTCCGCGTCTCTCCTATGAAAGGTACTCGTCGCTTCGGTATCAAAGGGAAGCTTGCCACTAGATACGTCGGACCTTTCAAGATTGTCAGCAAGAGAGGCGACCTCGCCTATCAACTCGAGCTTCCTGCAAACTTTGCTAATGTTCATGATGTGTTCCATGTCTCCCAACTCCAAAAGTGCTTCAAGACGCATGAACGCACCGTAAACTTCGAGGACATTGAGCTCCAAGAAGATCTCTCCTATCGTGAGCACCCAGTTGCAATCCTTGAAGAGACCGAACGCAGGACTCGCAACAAGTCAATCAAATTTCTCAAAGTCAAGTGGTCACACCATTCCGACCGTGAAGCTACCTGGGAACGCGAGGATCACCTCTGTTCTGAGTACCCGGAGTTCTTTCAGTCCTAGATCTCAGGACAAGATCTTTTCGTAGTGGTGGAGTGTTGTAACGCCCCAGATGTAACTTTCCCAATTTGTACTCCAACTCCTGCCGTTTTTAGCATTAAGTTATATTTATTCCTTGGATCCGGGTCTTTGTCTCCGTGTGTTGTTTTCTTTTTCATGCATCTCATATCATGTCATCACGTGCATTGCATTTGCATACATGTTCATCTCATGCATTCGAGCTTTTTCCCCGTTGTCCGTTTTGCATTCCGGCGCTTCGTTCTCCTCCGGTGGTCATTTCTAGCTTTCTTTCGTGTGTGGGGATTAAACATTTCCAGATTGGACCGAGACTTGCCATGCGGCCTTGGTTTACTACCGGTAGACCGCCTGTCAAGTTTCGTACCATTTGGACTTCGTTTGATACTCCAACGGTTAACCGAGGGACCGAAAAGGCCTCGTGTGTGTTGCAGCCCAACACCCCTCCAATTTGTCCCAAAACCCACCAAACTCTGCTCCATGTCCTAGAGCGTTCGATCACGATCGTGTGGCCGAAAACCACACCTCATTTGGACTCTCCTAGCTCCCTCTATGCCTATATATACACCCCCCCTCCGAAATCCACGGTTCTTCTTCCCCCTAACCCTAGATCCAACTCCTTCCGCCGCCACCGGACAAAAAATCCCGCGCCGAACGTGTCCGCCCGGCTCCACGGGACGAATCCGCCGTCGCCACGTGTCCCGGGACGAGGTCCCAAGTTCGCCGCCGCCCGCGGGCCCGCAAGGCCCGTGCGGGGCCCTCCCGGCCCGCGCGTCCCCGCCGCCAGGCCGCCTCGTCCGCCTCCTCTCGCCCGAGCCTCCGCCGCCTTCGAAGTCCGCCGCCGCCGCCGACCTACCGGGGCGCGCCACGTGGCAGCGGGCGCCCCACATCGCCGCGCTTCCGCCGGCCCGCCCAGGACCGCGCGGGGCCCGCCTCCTCGCCGCCCCGGCCCAGATCCCGCCGCCCGCGCCCGTATCGTCTCTCCCCACACCGGCCGAGCTCTGCCGCGGGAAGCTCGCCGCTCCGCCGTCGCGCCACGCCGCCGACCCCGTCGGACCTCGCCTCCACGCCGCCGACCCCGCCGGAGAGCTCCTCCCGCTCCGGCCGACTTCTCCTCCGGCGGCCCCGACGTTTTTCCGGCGAAACTCCAGCCGCTACAGTGATTCCGGCCGTCCTCGTTATCCGTGCAAACCCTAGATCCAGATCTGGGGAGGTTGACTTTTGCCTCTCTCAGTAATTTTTTTTGCATTCTTTGACTGCTCATATCTCCGCACCTGTAGCTCCGTTTTGGACATATGATATATCAAAATCTTCGTCTCGACGAGTACATCATTTCATTCCATTGCATGATTTTCATTTGAGGTCATCTTGATGCCCAAAATGCTGTTAGAAGGAGGCATCATGAGTTAAATTGCAGATCCGTTAGCTCATCATAGACTTTTGTCATTTTTGCCATGATTATTGTGTGCATGATATGCCTGTGACTCTTTGGGATGAATTGTTAAGCATTTTGTCTTCTTTCCAGAGGTGCCACCCATGCATTTTTAGGATGTGTGTGGTGACTTGTGCAAGCTTGCAAAGAGGGGCACCTGAGTAATCTGTTTTTAGAGACTTAGTGATTTTCACAAAGTCTGGGATATTTTAGTTCATGATGCCATATGTTCAGCTTGTTTCCTAGTGATCGGTGCCTCTTTTGAGGATGATCAGTAAGGGAGTTTTGATATTTATGTAATGCTCTATCCATCCATGTCTTTACTTGCTATGTTGGAGCAACCTAGGTTGAGTCAATCGAGCTCAACTTTTGCATAGTTGTGTTTCTGGGCAGATCGTCAACTTGTTTGCGATTTTGCCGATGCTATTGCTAGTGATCCATGCATGATATGCCATTGTTCTTGCCATGCCTAGTTAGCATTTTGTGCCTTCTTTATGGAAATATGCTTGCCTTGCCATGACTTGCACCGTGGTGAGTGCATCGAGCTCGTTTACATGCCTTCGTGAGTTATAATTTCAGCATGTCTCGGTTTTCACTAAGTCTGAAAACTGATTGTGTTTCATCTATGTTCGTGTGCTCGGTAGAGTATTTTGTGAACCCTTTTGGCCCCAGGTCACTTTGGGTGTTTTGTTAAGCTTGTTGAGTAGCTCCATGCCATGTTCTTACTTGTCATGTTCAGGTTGTGTTTCATGTTGTTTTGCTGCTCCGAAGAGAGCATCGTGGTCTGAAATTTCAGACTAGTGTTAATTTCACCAAGTCTGAAATCTGTTTTGCTTATTCATTTTTGCCATGCTTGTTTGAACCTATTAATGGATGAATTTGGCTATGGCTCAGTCCTAGTGATTTGTTAAGCATCTTGTGTACATCCCTGCCATGTATTTTGTTTTCATGTTTGGTGGCTGTAGCATGTTCATTTCGTTGCATTTAGGAGCCTACTTGCTGTAAATCGCAGATCGGTTCATTTCGTAAAACGCTTGCCATTTCCAAACCGTAGCTCCGATTCCTATGATCTTTATATCGTTTTCAGGTGGTTTCATCCCCTCTATCCAATGGCACACTTGGTTTTCCAAGTTGAGGCCAGGTTCATGCATTTCCTGTCACGTCTTGCATTTTGCATCCCGCATCGCATCCCGCATAGCATACCATCTTTGCATATTATTGGTTGCCCTTGCACGTGGTTGATTGTATCCTTGTTGCTTGTTTGTGTTGTTGGGTAGAGCCGGGAGACGAGTTCGCTAACGAGGAGCCCGTTGAGTTTGCTTTTGAGGATCCAGTCAACTCTGACAACTGTGCAGGCAAGATGATCATACCCTCGAAATCACTACTATCTTTGCTATGCTAGTTTGCTCGCTCTTTTGCTTTGCCAATGCTACGATGCCTACCACTTGCTTGTCAGCCTCCCAATTGCCATGATTGAGCCTCTAACCCACCTTTGTCCTAGCAAATCGTTGCTTGGCTATGTTACCGCTTTGCTCAGCCCCTTCTTATAGCGTTGCTAGTTGCAGGTGAAGATTGGAGCCATTCCTTGTTGGAACATTTATTTACTTGTTGGGATATCATTATATTGCCATGTTATCTTAATGCATCTATATACTTGGTAAAGGGTGGAAGGCTCGGCCTCTCGCCTAGTGTTTTGTTCCACTCTTGCCGCCCTAGTTTCCGTCATATCGGTGTTATGTTCCCGGATTGTTGCGTCCCTTACGCGGTTGGGCTATAATGGGAACCCCTTGATAGTTCGCCTTGATTAAAGCTTTTCCAGCAATGCCCAACATTGGTTTTACCATTTGCCACCTAGCCTCTTTTTCCCTTGGGTTTCCGGAGCCCGAGGGTCATCTTATTTTAACCCCCCCCCCCCCCGGGGCCAGTGCTCCTCTGAGTGTTGGTCCAACTGTCAGCTGCCGGTGGCCACCAGGGGCAACTCTGGGCTGGCCTACCCGTACCTAAGACAATCTGAGTGTGCCCTGAGAAAGAGATATGTGCAGCTCCTATCGGGATTTGTCGGCACATTCGGGCGGTGTTGCTGGACTTGTTTTGACTTGTCGAATCATCTTGTTGTACCGAGATACCGAGTCTGATCGGTGTGTCTTGGGTGGAGGTCTATTCCTTCGTTGACCGTGAGAGCTTGTTATGGGCTAAGTTGGGACCCCCCTACAGGGATTGATCTTTCGAAAGCCGTGCCCGCGGTTATGGGCAGATGGGAATTTGTTAATGTCCGGTTGTAGATAACTTGAACCTTAATCAATTAAAATGAATCAACTGAGTGTGTTGCCGTGATGGCCTCTTCTCGGCGGAGTCCAGGAAGCGGACACGGTGTTGGAGTTATGTTTGTGCAGGTTGCCCTCTAGTTCCTCGCTCGTGCTTTGCCTCCTCTTCTCGCTCTCTTTTGCGAATAAGTTAGCCACCATATATGCTAGTCGCTTGCTGCAGCTCCACTTATACATTACCCCTTTCCTACCTATTAAGCTTAAATAGTCTTGATCGCGAGGGTGCGAGATTGCTGAGTCCCTGTGGCTCACAGATTCCTATTACACCAGATGCAGGGACAGATGATACAGCCCCAGATGGCGCGCTCGAGCTCAAGTGGGAGTACGACGAGGACTCTCAGCGTTACTATGTGTCTTTTCCTGATGATCAGTAGTGGTGCCCAATCAGGGTTAGATTCAGGGCCTTGTCGCATGTTGGGGGTCTTTTCTATTTTGGCGCCGTAGTCGGGCCATGAGTGATTTGTATGATGGATGTTATTTATGTACTTTGATGTGACGTGGCGAGTGTAAGCCAACTATGTTCTTCCCCTTTATATTATTTATGTACATGGGATGTGTGATGATTTCCTGACTTGCGACATTGCTTTCAATGCGGCTATGCCTCTAAGTCGTGCCTCGACATGTGGGAGATATAGCCGCATCGAGGGCGTTACAATCAACCAGCTCAAGCCCTTCAAAAAATTCCTCTCTCTTGGCCATTTTTGGTCTGGGGGCTCGACATACTGGGCCCCTTCCCCCGTGCTGTCGGGGGCTTTGAGTACTTGTATGTTGCAATCGACAAGTTCACAAAGTGGCGGAAGGTGGAAGCGGTAAGGTAGGTGACAGCGCAATCAGCCGTCAAGTTCTTCAAGGGGCTAGTCTGCCGCTTTGGTGTGCCAAACAGAGTCATCACCGACAACAGCACACAGTTTACAAGCCACACCTTCATGTAATATATCCAAGACCTCGGCAGCAAGGTCTGTTTTGCTTCCGTGGCACACCCACAGAGCAACGGCCAGGCGGAGAGGGCAAATGCTGAAGTACTGCGAGGCCTGAGGACAAAGACTTTTGACAGGCTCCACGAGAGCGGAAGGCACTGGATTGATGAGTTGCCGGCGGTTCTTGGGTCAATCAGAACAATGCCAAATCGAGCCACCGGCCAGACACCCTTTGCCCTAGTATACGAGGCAGAAACAGTTCTCCCCACAGAACTCACATATGGGTCACCTCGAGTGCTTTCTTATGACGAGCTTGAGCAAGAGCAGTTGCAGCAAGATGACGCAACGCTCCTTGAGGAAGATCGTCTTTGGGCGGCTGTGAGAGCAGCGCGCTACCAGCAAGCCTTGCGCCGCTACCATAGCCGCAAGGTTCATGCCCGAAGCTTTGAGGAAGGCGACCTTGTTCTTTGGCGCATTCAATCGGCCAAGAATTCCAACAAGTTGACACCAAAGTGGGAAGGCCCTTATCGGGTAATACGAGTCACCAGGCCCGACGCAGTCTGCCTGGAGACCGAAGATGCTATTCCAGTGAGCAACTCTTGGAACATCGAACATCTTCACAAGTTTTACCCATAAGGCGCGGTTGTCGCCCCCCCCCCCCCAGCAAGCCACCTTTTGTACAAGCCTCGCCGACAAGGCATGTAACCCTCTATACAAAGCCAGGCGCAGACCCTGAGCCTAAATAAATGAAGCGCTGGTTGCCTAAGTTTTAGCATGCATGCTAGGTTGAGTCCCTCCCTTGGTTAGGGTTAATAGTGCTTAGCAGCGGCTAACCCCTAGCATAGAGGTCGATGTGCGTCTCTCTGTTCTTTTCCGTCCTCTTTGGTTCGTAGGGTACATGGACATTTCTGTTGGGCTATTTGGAAAAAAGAGAATAGGCCGACGCCCCGACCCCGACAAGCCAAGATTGCTGGGGGCTGCAGGTCTAAGGATCCAATCACGACAAGCCAAGGTTGCCAGGGGCTGCGACATCAGATGAGTATTTCTCCTCCACTCTGTGCACCCGTATGAACCTTGAACATATAAGGCTTCGCTCGCTCTCGTACCATCTTGCTCCCTCTGTCCCGTGTCCGAAAACCTTACTTTGGGCCAGAACTTGGTTGTAGTGCGATGGGAAGAGGGCGAGTGAAGGGCCTAATCCTACTCGGCCCCTACCTCCGCCAAGGGCGTGAGTGTAGCCAAGCCATAGAGCAGGAGGACGGCAAGGCCTGTTGCCGGGATACATTGTTTATCTTAAGATACTAAGGATGCGTTCCTCGGTGTGGCCCTCGCCCACGCGCAAACAAAAGCCGGCAAACACCCTTCTTTTCATTCATACGCTGTAAACCAGTACAATTCATACGGAATGAGTACACGAGTGAGGGGATTACAAGGTCTAAATTATACCAAGGCCTGTAGGCTCACAAACTAAAAAAAGATAAGTGCCACGTGATCCCCGTTCTTGCCCTTTTCCTCCCAGGTGCAGCAGGTGAAGACAAAAGAGGGGCGATGGGGAACGCGCCGATGGAGAGCTTGATGAGGAAGGCCCTCGGCAGGGCACGTGGCCAAGGGAGGGGCGGTGCGGTCGGTCGGAGTCGGAGTCGGCGTTCCCCGCTCGACACTCTCGTCGTCGCTGTCGTTGTCCTCCTCGTCACTCCCGCTTGAGGAAGAGTCTTCGTCATCGAAGGAGCTCTCCACGCAACACTTTAGGCGAGTTCTAGAGTCTCCAAAGACCTTGGTGGAGAGCGGGCCTTTCTCCATTAATTTGAAATAAAGAACAAGCCCCGCCGTCAGGCTGTGGATACGAGCAAAAGTCTTCCATCTACGACGAAGGTACATGATGTGAGGCGCAGGAAAGTCAACGTCGACCCGCGTGCCGCCGTTCCCGCAGCCCCTCATATGCAACCTCAGGGTCTAGGGCGGATCGAGCTCCATCTCTTGAGCGAATGGAGCAGGGAGACGAAAGCGACGGCACGGTGGCTGGCGCAGCTTGATGAAGAACTCACGAGGCTGGTCCCCGGTGTGGCCCTCCATTGAGGGAGGCATCACTGGCGGAGGCGAGGCCGGTGCGCCGCCCCGTCCCCCTCTTCCCCGAGTGCCACGCCGACCTCGGCCTTGCCCCTCCCCCTTCCTCTCATGGCTGGCTCCGTGGCCGCAAGCTCTTGGGAAGGAGGGACGCCCTATCGAGCAGAGACCCTGGCCGCCACCGTCGAAGGGTCGGCGTCCCCTCTCGCCATGGCAGATGAGAGAACGGGGCCGGAGTGGAGGGAGAGGGATGATGAAATATTGTGGGATGCCATCCCCCTCCCCCTTCTTATAAAGGGGCAGGGTCGGGGCTCGGCCACCCCACTCAGCCAATCCGGCCATCAGGGGCGCACGAAATCGAGACCGACCCGCTGCTCCAATCAGCGACGGTTCGATTTCCTGCCTCGTTATTTAGGGCCCGTGCCCCCCCCCCACGCGTCCACCGCCTGCCACCTTGGGGGCATGGGGACACGTGGTGAGCAAGCAGAAATCAAGGGGACGGGTGAGGCGACCGTTCTCCACCCTATGATCGTGGGGCGTGGGCGCCTTGAAGACCACGACCCAAGTCCAGTCAGTAAATGAGTCACGCCTCTGCATTTTCCACTTTTTTATGGGAAAGGCACGAGCCACCTCTTTACCATGATGTGACACATGCGTGTGGGAATCTGCCCCACGCATGACCCCCACGTCACGCATGACCCCCCATGTCGCATGTTCAACGCGGGTCGTGGGGAAGCGCAGTGGACGGAAAAGTTACTGCGGTAAAAATACGCCCTGCCTGCCCGCGCACCGTTCTGGTCCTAGCCCAACAACGCGTCGCGCTTATGTGTGGCCCAGGCCCGGGGCTCCTATCGGTGTACAAAAGTAGGGGCTCTCCTTTGTACCTATTTTACTTGTGCACGGGCAGTCAGAGCCGCACCTGCGGCCGCACTGAGCAGGGCAGAGGAAGGAAGCCGGAGCACAAGACAACCGAAGCAATGCCAAGACCAGAGACACAAAGAGCAAGGGAGCGAAGTGGGCTCCCCCGGCAAGACCCTTGCCGGGGCGGCCTCCGCAGCCTCGGCAAGGGCCTTGCCGAGGCAACTTGCCCAATGCCAGTAGAGCGCGCCGCCCTTGAGCCAAGGGGTTCCAACGCCATCAACCACATTGGAACCAAGGCTCGGGAGGCACCTCTATGGTGGCATGCGGATCTTTGTGGGGATCATAAATACGCGAGATCAGATGAGGACCAGAAGACGATGATCCTTGGCAAGATCCTTGCCAAGGAAATCCACGAGACCCCCCAGCAAGGTCCTTGCCGGGGATGACCGCGGTGCCACGGCAGGACCCTTGCCGGGCCCCCGGCAAGACCCTTGTCGAGGACATCTATGGGGCCGTAGCCAGGCCTACATTTGCCAAGACTCCACCGCCGCTCCCATGCAGCTGCTAGCTCAACCAGTTGGGCAGGCGTCTGCGTGGCAGCGTGTGGCCTCCACACCGACTCAGCAAGCACCTGCGTGGTGGCATGCAGGTCTTTGTGAAGACTCTGCCACCACGCCAGCCCAGCAGCCAACCAACGTGGCGCTACAATGCCTCGTCAGCTCGGACGCGGGTCGGAGCCAGGCGAGGCGGCGACATCTGGGACGAGCTTCTTTGTTGTCCCCAATAAAGCAAGAGGGCACGTCAGCAGCACATTAAATGCATTTGTCTGACAGTGCCAGAGGATAGACTCAGCCACTATACACCTTTACACCTCCTATGTGCCACTGTGGCAACCCCTTTTGTCTATAAAAGGAGGGCCGAGATGTACCGGAGAGGGATTCGGATCTTTGTAACTAGACAGACACCGTAGCTACTTCAAGAACTCAAGAACACTCAAATATACATCAAAGCAGGACTAGGGTATTACGCGTCTCCGCGGCCCGAACCTGGGTAAACGATCCTTGTGCTCACCGCCAGACCCGCTCTTTGCACAACCCCGTGCCCGCCAACCATAGAAGGGATCCCAGTGATTCCATAGGTGTCGTTTGATGTCTACTACACAACCTTCTTCTTGTAGACGTTGTTTGGCCTCCAAGTGCAGAGGTTTGTAGGACAGTAGCAAATTTCCCTCAAGTGGATGACCTAAGGTTTATCAATCCGTAGGAGGCATAGGATGAAGATGGTCTCTCTCAAGCAACCCTGCAACCAAATAACAAAGAGTCTCTTGTGTCCCTAACACACCCAATACAATGGTAAATTGTATAGGTGCACTAGTTCGCGAAGAGATGGTGAAACAAGTGGTATATGGATGGTAGATAAAGGTATTTGTAATCTGAAATAATAAAAACAGCAAGGTAGCAAGTGATAAAAGTGAGTGTAAATGGTATTGCAATGATAGGAAACAAGACCTAGGGTTCATACTTTCGCTAGTGTAAGTTCCCTTGACAATAATAACATAATTGGATCACATAACTATCCCTCAACATGAAACAAAGAGTCACTCCAAAGTCACCAATAGCGGAGAACGAACGAAGAGATTATGGTAGGGTACGAAACCACCTCAAAGTTATTCTTTCCAATCAATCCGTTGGGCTATTCCTATAAGTGTCACAAACAGCCCTAGAGTTCGTACTAGAATAACACCTTAAGACACAAATCAATCAAAACCCTAATGTCACCTAGATACTCCAATGTCACCTCAAGTATCCGTGGGTATGATTATACGATATGGATCACACAATCTCAGATTCATCTATTCAACCAACACAAAGGACCTCAAAGAGTGCCCCAAAGTTCTACCGGAGAATCACGACGAAAACGTGTGCCAACCCCTATGCATAGGTTCATGGGCGGAACCCGCAAGTTGATCACCAAAACATACATCAACTGAATCACGTGATATCCCATTGTCACCACAGATACGCACGGCAAGACATACATCAAGTGTTCTCAAATCTTTAAAGACTCAATCCGATAAGATTACTTCAAAGGGGAAACTCAATTCATTACAAGAGAGAAGAGGGGAGGAGAAACATAAGATCCAACTATAATAGCAAAGCTCGCGATACATCAAGATCGTGCCAAATCAAGAACACGAGAGAAAGAGAGAGAGAGAGAGAGAGAGAGAGAGGGAGAGAGAGAGAGATCAAACACATAGCTACTGGTACATACCCTCAGCCCCGAGGGAGAACTACTCCCTCCTCATCATGGAGAGCACCGGGATGATGAAGATGGCCACCGGAGAAGGATTCCCCCTTCGGCAGGGTGTCGGAACGGGTCTAGATTGGCTTTCGGTGGCTACAGAGGCTTCTGGCGGTGGAACTCCCGATCTATTGTGCTCACGGATGTTTTTAGGGTATATGGAGATATATAGGCGGAAGAAGTACGTCAGGGGGGCCACGAGTGGCTCACGAGGGTGGAGGGCACGCCCGGGGGGGTGGGCGCGCCCCCTGCCTCGTGACCTCCTCGCAGATCCCCCGACGTGCACTCCAAGTCTTCTGGGCTTCTTTCCTTCCAAAAATGAGTTCCGTGAAGTTTCAGGTCAATTGGACTCCGTTTGATTTTCCTTTTCTTCGAAACCCTAAAACAGGGTAAAAACAGAAACTGGCACTGGGCTCTGGGTTAATAGGTTAGTCCCAAAAATGATATAAAAGTGTATAATAAATCACATAAACATTCAAAACAATAGATAATATAGCATGGAGCAATCAAAAATTATAGATACGTTGGAGACGTATCAGCATCCCCAAGCTTAATTCCTGCTCGTCCTCGAGTAGGTAAATGATAAAAACAGAATTTTTGATGCGGAGTGCTACTTGGCATAATTTTAATGTAATTCTTCTTAATTGTGGTATGAATATTCAGATCCGAAAGATTCAAGACAAAAGTTCATATTGACATAAAAATAATAATACTTCAAGCATACTAACTAAGCAATTATGTCTTCTCAAAATAACATGGCCAAAGAAAGTTCATCCCTACAAAATCATATAGTTTAGTCATGTTTCATTTTCGTCACACAAGAATTCTCTCCTCATGCAAAACCCCGATGACAAGCCAAGAAATTCTTTCATACCTTAATAATTTCAAACTCATAAACTTTCACGCAATACATGAGCGTGAGCCATGGATATAGCACTATGGGTGGAATCGAATATAATGATGGGGGTTATGTGGAGAAGACAAAAAGGAGAAAGTCTCACATCAACGAGGCTAATCAATGGGCTATGGAGATGCCCATCGATTGATGTTAATGCAAGGAGTAGGGATTGCCATGTGAAAGTGCGTTATATCGACTAGAGGGGGTGAATAGGCGATTTTTATGAAAGTCTTCAAAACATGGAAGTTATGAAGACAAACAGAGTGGACAAGCCTATCACTATGTAGCGGAAGTTAGATTACACAGCGCAAGCCATAGTCAAGTATACAATATAGTGAAAGCATAGTGACAAACAGCTTCAGTGTAATGAGGATCAGGTTGGAAGAAGTTATGAAGCCAAACAGATCATATAGTCAAGTTGTGAAGACAGAAGATAAAGCAAGCATGCAATAGCTTCACAATGTGTACTGGTAAGTAAAGGGAGGTGAAGATGAAACCAGTGACACGTTGAAGACAATGATATGTTGGACCAGTTCCAGTTGCTGTGACAACTGTACGTCTGGTTGGAGCGGCTAGGTATTTAAACCAAAGGACACACAGTCCCGGACACCCAGTCCTGAACACGCAGCTCAGGACACCCAGTCCTCACCGTTTTCTCCTTGAGCTAAGGTCACACAGACCTCGCCCAATCACTCTGGTAAGTCTTCAAGGTAGACTCCCAAACCTTCACAGACTTCGTTCACCGGCAATCCACAATTTCTCTTGGATGCTCAGAACGCGACGCCTAACCGTCTGGAGGATGCACAGTCCTCAAGTGTAATAATTCTTCAGATCACTCAGACAGGAAGACTTAAGTGATGCCCAATTACTCTGGCTCTGGGTGGTTACGGCTTTTCTCCTCGCTAGGGATTTTCTCTCAAAGGCTTCGAGGTGGGTTGCTCTCAAACGACAAAAGCCGTGCACAGAAATCTGAGCAGCCAACCGTTTATGGTTGTAGGGGTGGACTATTTATAGCCACTTAGTAACCCTGACCTGATTTGTCCGAAATGACCCTGGGTCACAAAGGAACTGACACGTGTACTAACGGTCGGATTTCGAACTCTCACGGCAACTTTACTTGGGCTGCAAGTAAAGCTGACTTGTCTGACTCTGGACAAGATTTTCTCTCATTGTCTTCACTCGAAGACATAGGATTTGAATTAGGCATCACTTCAGTCATCCAGACTGGTTCTCTTGGACCCCACTTAACAGTACGGTGGTTCCTATGACACAACATGAATGAAGTAAAACTACAAAGGATCGAAGTCTTCGAGTTCCATAGGCTTCATGGGGAGTCTTCATATGTCATTGTCTTCGACATGAATGTCTTCATGAACCACCATTGTCTTCAATGTCTTCGTACATTTTTGGGGGTCATCTCTGGTAGCTAAACCGAATCAATGAGGGACTTCTACCTGTGTTATCCTGCAATTCTCACAAGCACATTAGTCCCTCAACTAGGTTTGTCGTCAATACTCCAAAACCAACTAGGGGTGGCACTAGATGCACTTACAATCTCCCCCTTTTTGGTGATTGATGACAAACTAGTTGAAGTTTTCAACGGGGAATATAATTTGTGAAATTGTAAAGGAATTGTCTTCATAAGCTGCAAGGGCTCCCCCTGAAGATGTGCATATAAGTGATTTGCTTCTGGAACGCGAATGCACATAGCAGGTTGTATTTGTGGGAATCCACTTCAACTTATGATGACAATCCATCATGCATGTAAAGATATATGAAGATAATGATATGCATAATGAAAAATGGACGTCTGCGAAATGATATAAGTGCGGAAATTATCGTCGTACATGCGGAATTCATCTTCGCAAAAACACAGTGGCAAACATAGTAGCAGACGACCATCAAGTTTAAGTGTTACAACTCAAAGAACCAAATGTAGCAAAACGAGAGTTGTAAGCACGAAGCAAAATATAATAAAGCACCCGCCCTTATTATTGACCCGCTTGAAGACTATGAACATCATATGCTTCTCCCCCTTTTGTCAGTGATGACCAAAAAGGTTTGAAGACATAGAGTTTTCTACGCGTTCCCAGGCGCAGCAGGGTCGGTGGAGGCGTTTGGTGGAGCTGGCGAGCTTGGTGCAGTGACGACGCGCGCTGAAGAAGGTGGTGGTGATGTAGCGTCGTCTTCTTCCTCAATGATTTTTCCAGTCACTGTGGCAGCAGAGGAAGAGAACTCTGATTCTTCAAGCGACGGAGTTCCACGCAACACAGCTCTTCTGGGGGGTGTGGAGTCAAACTTGAATCTCTCTTTGAAGCCATCCTCTTGCAGTTCAGCTTCAGTGCACATCATTGTGAGGCCTTTCCAAGTGCGGCGACAGGTTTCATGTGCGACAAAGGCATTCTTGGTGGCCAGATTCCTGATGCGATTGACGTCTTGCATGATACTGCGCATCTGCCTTTTGAGCCAGTCGTGATGCCTATCTTGCTTTTGGTGCAGAGCCACAAGAAGTTCACGGTCAGTGAGTGTACGAGCGCGTTTCTTGGGTCTCTGTGCAGCTGTGCTGTCAGTGGTTTCAGTTGATGCAGGGGCACGTGTGGTGCCAGCCATTGGATAGACTCTGGAAATGGCTTCAACACCTTCATCATGCTGAGTGAAGCTCTGGTGTTCTGCATTCTGAAGACTTAATGGCTGCTTGGCAGGCTCAGGATAAATTGCTTCAGCAGAGGTGTCCACATCAGGTAAGAAGATTCTGTGGTTGCGGGCAGAGGGTTGATAGGATATTGCAGAGTGGAGCTTGATGAGCCTCATTACCCATGGAGCATAAATCTTCAGACCAAAGAGATCTGAGCCAGACGCTGCAAGTTGGTGTATAAAGAGATCCTGGGCATTGAAGCATTTGCCATGCAGGATGCAGAAGATGAGAGTCTTCATGGCACCTTCAGCCTTGGCATATCGAGAGTGCCCCTTAATGGGCCATAGAGTTCGCCTGATGATGTGATAGATAGTTCTGGGCAGGTACTCTAAGTCTTCAATGAAGAACTCGGTTGGCTAAGGTGCGTCAGGAAGCAATGGCTTCATCATTGAGAGCATCTGACTCATACTTGGCTCAGGTCGCTGAAATATGCTCTCAACTGCTTCAACATGGAGTTGGCAGCCTTCTTCGAAGAGTTCGCCTGGAGTGGGTAGGCCGGTGAGCTCAATGATATCAAATGCATTGGCTTCATGATGGACGTTGCCGGTCATCCACTCCAGGACCCAAGTCTTCGGATCTCTGTTGTAGCCTTTGATGTGCAGTGTGGCATAGAACTGGAGCAGAAGCTCTTCATTCCAGTGCTCTTCATCCGTGACAAATGGCAGCAGGCCAACTTGCTTGAATCAGTCTAGTGCTTCTTCCAGACCAGGCAGACCAGCAATAGCTTCAACCTCAAGGCGCTGGTGTGGAAAGATACGGCCTTGGTTGTAGAGGACGCAGGAGTAGTAGCTGCGCTGTGGGTAGCTCCAGAACCTATCTGATACGATCTGTTCCCTTGAATAAGGGTTCTTGGAGCGGTGGAAGAAAGTGTTGTCTGCCTTGAAGCTATTGACATTGAAGGTGCCAGGAGCTGTTGCAGGACCTGGGAACCTTGGCAGTCTTGGGATTGGCTTCTGGACCTGGGGCCTGTGCGCAACATGATAGTTGAACTGTGGACCGGCAACAGACTCAGGCACAGAAGGGTCAGACGCAGTAGCTTCAGTATCTCTTGAAGCTGTTGGTTGGTCGGGCTCCACAAATGCTTCAGTATTGGGTGTGGCAGCCGCAATGGTGTCAGCCTCATCACGTGTAGTGAGAGGGATGGATTCAGGTACGTTCTCCTTGAGAACTTCTTCTTGTTGGTGCGGGGGAGATGGAGCTTGAGGTTCTTCATGCTCTTCTTCATGGTCTTCGGCTGATGCAGCCGGAATGTCGTCAGTAGTCTGAGCCCTTGGCCCTTTGCGAAGCCTACGGAATGCAGGCGATGCCGGTGGAGTTGCAGTGGGCTGGGGCTCATCCTCTTCCTCCTGCGGGGGATCTGCCCACGATGCATCTTGGGTGATTGGCGTCAAGGGACGACCAATGCTGATCAGTTCGCTCATTTCGAGCTGAGGAAGGACTGCATCACCTTGCACATTGTCTTGGAGACCAATGTCTTCAGCATGCGGAGCCTCTGTGAAAGCAGGCTCATGCACGGTCAGCTGACGATCTTCGTGGGGAAAGCAAACGGAGAGGGGTTCGATTATCAACGGCTCTGTGGGAGCAGCCCGAGACTTCTTGGTCTTGCGCTTCTTGATGGTGGGGTCTGAAGGAGAGGCTTCAGGGTGTTTCCTCTTCCTTGCTTCAGCTTCGGCTGTCCTTGTCTTCTTAAGCTCTGAAGTGGTTGAGCGGTGCTTTGGCTTCGAGCCAGGCTTGGCAGTGGGGAAGACAATCAGAACAGCTTCTTGCCGTGGGGCCTCTTGTTCAGCCACAGTGGGCTTCTTCTTTTTCTTCGCGGCCATCCTGGGGTCGATGCCGGGACGCCCAAGTGCCTTTCGCTTCTCGGCCTCATTGTAGGCCTACACACAGAGATCAGGCAAATTCTTCATGCGCTCACGTGAACCCTGAGCCTCTGCACGTTTCTGCATAAAGGTTTCCTTTAACTCGTGCAGCATGACTTTGAAGTCTTTGACTTCTTGGATGCTGAGCGTGGCCATGTTCTGCTTGAACATAGCCTTTTCAAAATCTATCTTCTGCTTCAGTTCCACTATGCGCTGGGCAATTGCGAGTTCTGAAGCAATAGCTCCTTGGAAGGCTACGCTGAGGCCAATGGGCAGCTGCAGATCATCGAAGCTGATGTTGGGTGTATCAAACCACTCATCAATGAAGTTGTGGATGATTGCTGCATCGAACAGAGGCACATTGTTGAAGATTTCAGCCTCCTCCTTGCTCTTGATTAGCTGCTCAAGAGCGTCATCGGCAAGATCGTCGTCACTTGACAGATCAATGGCCTCGCAGCGCAGAACGGCAGCGGCAGTGAGCTCTTTGCCAGTATGTGGCTGAGGCTTCTTGGCTTCTTGGGGCTTGGAGACTCGTGATAAGTCTTCAGACTGCACACTTGCTTCAGGAGGTGCAGTGGCCAATGGCTTCGCTCTGGAGATCTTGGGAGAAGCGGCTGGCTTGGAAGCTTTTGGCTTCTTCTTCATCTGCTTCGGCTCCGGGGCAGCAGGAGCGTCATCAGACTCAGTGTCTGCTGGAGGGTCGTTCACGGCAGTCCCTTGGACTAGAATGCGAGTGATGAGGCCTTCGAGATTGGCATACGGCCCGATGACATTGGGATTTGCATCGCGTGTGCCATCCGCCCTTGGCTTAGAGGGACCAGGGTTGAAGTCCAGTCCAAACTCCTTCTTGTTTTGCTTCGCAGAGTTCTGAGCAAATTGGAAGTTGCGCTTGAAGAGATTGTCATCGCGACACCAGAGAAGTGATGACGGATGTGCTTCAGCTGGCTGTGGTCCTCTGACCATGCATGGATAGAAGCCTTGAGCAATGGCTTCGTCTCTGGACCGGGGTACGAGATTTTTGTACAAGACATCTCCCCATGGCCTCTTGATGGCGCACTTCTCTGCATATTCCTTGGTGACGAAGCGGTATTGGAACCACTGCTCTGCCCAATATCTTCGAATCCATTGGATTCGTGTCTTGCGCTGACCATAGCTCTCTTCAGGATCAGTTTGGTACATTTCTGCCAAATCTTCAGGCAGATCTTTAGACGTTTCACCACGTCTCTGTCTGCCTCCCTTCCTTGCTGGTTTTTCTGTTGCCATGAAGCTTAACTTGGAAGGCTTCAAGAGATTCAAAGTCTTCAAAGGCTTCCTTTTGCTTGACCAACAGGAACTTGCTTCAGGTGAATTGAGGTGACGCTGTAGGAACTCTGCAAGTGAATGCAGACTATGAGAACCAAAAGATTCTCCCACGGACATGTACCTGTGACAGCATTAAGGTGCGAGGGAAGGGGAAGAGGTCATATGCATTCTCAGAAGATTTTGAAGATAAATCAGTTTAGAAGATATTGACCTCATCATGCGAAGACATTCACTTTATAGAAAAGAAGTTGGTTCCAAGTGAGGAATCTAACTACTTCATGAAGAACAAGTGAATATACTAGGCAAGTTATGAGATGCAGATGAGAGGGAGGAAACTTGTGTGAATGGAAACCTCTTTTGGCAGAAAGTGATGGAGCTATAGGATCAAAAGAAGCTGTAAAAAGACTTGTTATTTACCAGACTTAGAACTGCTAGACGAGGTGAGAGTTGAGGCCGAGCAGTTCGATCCTCCGTGCCCTAACTTGCCGACGGAAGACATCTACGGCGACGGCGGAGAGACTGATGTCCGCTGTCGGCGTGAGAACGGCGTCAGAGAGGTTGCGGCAGTGAAGCACTTCGTCGCCGGTGTCGTTGAGAGTTAGCGGTGGCGCTAGGGTTCGTGCGAGGGTGGAAGAAGAGATAATGACCACAGTGAAACGTGTATTTATAGGGATATGGGCGGCACTGCGCTATTACTCAGGTGCCCCTGGCGATTCGCATCTGATCAGTACGTGGCCAGCATGCGGAATTGTGGGGGCAGTTTTACCCCACGCACGCCTTGTTTGTAGGGAGCCATTCCTACTTCTCCGGATTTCTTGTTGATGGAAAAACATTGAAAGCTGTTTTAAAGTTTGTCTCTGTGTCTTCTTCTGACAAGGATGCAGTGAAGACATTCGACAGTTTCAATAGAATGCATATGACTTGGAGAGATAGAGTTTGAGGTAGGAAGCATGGAGAGGTTAGGGTCCGATCACATTCACTTAGTTCAAAAGATTCAAACAAGAAGACATAGCTATAAGTGAATGCTGTAGAGGACAGAACACCAGTACATATATAATCAACATAGTGAAGATAATCATGAAGACATGTTGAGATTGAAGCCAAACCAAATGTGAAGACATAGCAAATGTAATGCCATGAGTGAAACACTTCAAGCAGAAAAATTTGGTGGTGGCGCTACCCACCGTATAGGAAGTATTAGACCCAGACACGGCGCACAATTATCGTGGCGCTCCGAAGTCAAATTCCACGTTAATGTATTCACACTTAGAATGTATGTCTTCATTGATTGAAGATATACGTTACTTCGTGTGTTGCACATCTAAGTCATCATCATGCATAAGTGTTAGGATGTGTGCCTGATCACAGGACATTTGAGGATTCCAAGATATTTAGCTCACACCGTAACTTGCAAAATCTCTTCTCATCCAAGGGCTTGGTGAAGATATCTGCCAATTGCTCTTCAGTGTTGACGTGTATGATATCAATGTCTTCCTTTGCAACATGATCTCTGAGAAAATGATGACGAATTTCAATGTGCTTTGTCTTCGAGTGCTGAACTGGGTTGTTGGCGATCTTGATGGCGCTTTCGTTGTCGCAGTAGAGTGGCACTTGCTTTAGATGAATGCCATAATCCTTGAGGGTTTGCTTCATCCATAGAAGCTGAGCGCAGCAGGATCCAGCAGCAATGTATTCAGATTCAGCAGTGGAGAGAGATACATAGTTCTGCTTCTTTGAAGACCAACAGACAAGTGATCGGCCCAGAAAGTGACATGTGCCTGATGTGGACTTCCGATCAACCTTGTCACCAGCGTAATCAGCATCCGAAAATCCAACCAGATCAAACTCTGAGCCCTTTGGATACCATAATCCTAGAGTTGGGGTGTGAGCCAAATATCGAAGAATTCGCTTCACAGCTAAGTGATGCGACTCCTTTGGTGCCGCTTGGAACCGAGCACACATGCAAACACTAAGCATAATATCTGGCCTAGATGCACATAAATAAAGCAAAGAACCAATCATGGAGCGGTATACCTTTTGATCGAACTCTTTACCATTGTCGTCAGGACCCAGATGATGTTTGGCTGGCATTGGTGTTGTGAAGCCTTTGCAGTCTTGCATACCGAACTTCTTCAGGCAATCTTTGAGATATTTCTCTTGAGATATGAAGATGCCATTGCGTTGTTGCCGTATCTGAAGACCGAGGAAGAATTTCAGCTCCCCCATCATAGACATCTGATATTGCTCTTGCATCATATATCCGAACTCCTCACTGTACTTCTGATTGGTGCAGCCGAAGATGATGTCATCCACATATATTTGGCACACAAACAGTTCACCATCATATGTCTTCGTGAAGAGAGTGGGATCTAGGGAACCAGGTATGAAGCCTTTGCTCTTCAGGAAGTATTTGAGTGTATCATACCAGGCCCGAGGGGCTTGTTTGAGGCCATATAGTGCCTTATTGAGCTTGTAAACCATGTCAGGATGTTTTGGATCTTCAAACCCAGGTGGTTGTGCAACATACACTTCTTCTTCAATTTTGCCATTGAGGAAGGCACTCTTTACATCCATTTGATACAGAATGATGTTGTGATGATTTGCATAGGCCAGCAGTATACGGATGGCTTCAAGTCTGGCAACAGGAGCAAATGTTTTATCGAAGTCAATGCCTTCCACTTGAGTATATCCTTGAGCAACAAGACGAGCCTTGTTTCGGACGACTTGGCCATGTTCATCTTGCTTGTTGCGGTATATCCATTTTGTGCCTATTATGTTATGCTTCCGTGGATCAGGACGCTTAACCAACTCCCATACATTATTCAGCTCAAACTGTTCAAGCTCTTCCTGCATAGCTTGAATCCATTCAGGTTCCATAAAGGCTTCATCAATTTTCTTGGGTTCAGTGATTGAAACGAATGCGAAGTGTCCGCAGAAATTTGCCAGTTGAGTTGCCCTTGAACAAGTCAGTGGACCAGGTGCATTGATGCTATCAATTATTCTATCAATCTGCACTTCATTGGCAACACGAGGATGTAGGGGTCGAAGACTTTGCTCTTGCTGATCTACGTTGTCATGGGGAGGAATGTCTTCGGGCTGAGCATTGTCTTCATGTGGATCAGGTGCTGAGATGATAAGTTCTTCTTCAGGATGAGCTTCAGAAGGTATAATTTCTCTAGTTCCCATTAGCTTGATTGATTCACTGGCTGGAACTTCATCTAGCACATCTGGTAGTTGCTCTCTTTGTGACCCATTGGTCTCATCGAACCGCACATCCACTGTTTCAACCACTTTGTAGTGAAAGAGATTGAAGACTCTGTAGGAGTGCGAATCCTTTCCATATCCAAGCATGAAGCCCTCATGTGCTTTTGGAGCAAATTTTGAGGTGTGGTGAGGGTCCTTGATCCAGCATCTTGATCCAAATACTCTGAAGTAACTGACATTTGGCTTCTTGCCAGTCAGAAGTTCATAAGATGTCTTGTTCAGCAGCTTGTGAAGATATACACGGTTGATAGTATGGCATGCAGTGTCAATGGCTTCAGTCCAGAATTTTCTTGGTGTCTTGTACTCATCTAACATTGTTCTGGCCATCTCAATGAGTGTTCTGTTCTTGCATTCGACGATGCCATTCTGTTGTGGCGTGTATGGAGCTGAGAATTCATGAGTGATGCCCAATGTATCAAGATATGTGTCAAGGCCAGTGTTCTTGAATTCTGTGCCATTGTCACTTCTGATGTGCTTTATCTTGGCGGCATAATTGTTCATAGCCCGATTTGCGAAGCGTCTGAAGACATCCTGCACTTCAGTCTTGTAAAGGATTATGTGCACCCAAGTATATCTAGAGTAATCATCAACAATGACGAAGCCATAGAGGCAAGCAGTAGTTGAAAAAGTCGAGTAGTGAGTGGGACCAAAGAGATCCATGTGAAGCAGTTCGAAGGGTTGAGTAGTGGTCATGATTGTCTTCGAAGGATGTTTTGCCCTTGTCATCTTCCCAGCTTCACAGGCACCGCATAAGTGATCTTTCTTGAACTTGACGCCCTCGATGCCTATGACATGCTTCTTCTTTGCAAGGGTGTGGAGGTTCCTCATGCCAGCATGCCCAAGTCTTCGATGCCAAAGCCAGCATTCTGAAGCCTTTGCGAGAAGACATACTGCAAGCTGTGGCCCTGCTGAGAAATCTACCACGTACAAATCATCTTTCCGATACCCTTCAAACACTAGAGACTTGTCAGATTCCATTAGTACCAGGCAACGATATTTTCCAAAGATTACAATCATGTTCAAATCGCAAAGCATTGAGACAGACATTAAGTTGAAGCCAAGGGATTCAACAAACATGACTTTGTCCATGTGTTGATCCTTTGAGATTGCAACTCTACCTAAACCTAGTACCTTACTTTTACCAGTGTCAGCGAATGTGATGTGGCTCTTGTCAGATGGACGTAAGGTTGAGTCCATAAAGAGACTTCTTTTGCCAGTCATGTGATTTGTACACCCACTGTCAATAATCCATTCTGAAGACTCTAAAGTCATTGGTGTCGTACCCTACAGTGCAGTTAGGGGGATAGGCTTCACCAAGAGTATTGTGAAGCAAAAACATTTGACGAACCAGTGGGTTATGAAAACTTAAATCCAGGTTAGGGTAAGTAGAGAGAGTAGCATGCGATTCAGGTATGAAATACATAGTGATGCCATTCGGGCATTTGATCTTGCGCTCCACAAGATTTTTAAGGTCCCCAGCAATAGCGTCAGAAGATTTTGGTTTTCTGCTGGAGACCTTTCCCTTGGCACCACGTGCCATGAAGCAGTAGGTAGGAGTAGAGTCGTCCTTGTCATTTTCATCGGTGTTGGTGATGGAGTCATTGTCTTCAGTGTTGAAGATGGACTTGGCGACGTAGGCTGTAGCCAGACTCGCAATGCCTGAATCAGACTCCTCCTCAGACTCCACCTCTGCCTCCTCAGAAGCGGACTCCTCCTCTGAATCCATTTCCTTGCCAACAAACGCACGAGCCTTGCCAGATGAACTCTTCTTGTGTGATGAAGACTTTGAGGAAGACTTGGACGAAGACTTTGAGTATTTCTTCGTCTTCTTATCGTCAGAGTCATATTCCTTGCTCTTCTTCTTCTTTTTGTTCTCATTGTCCCACTGTGGACACTCAAAGATGAAGTGTCCAGTTTTCTTGCACTTGTGACATGTTTTCTTCTTGTAGTCATGAGCAGAAGCTTCATCACTCCTTGAGCTTGATCGTGAAGACTTTCTGAAGCCTTTCTTCTTGGTGAATTTCTGGAACTTCTTCACTAGCATTGCAAGTTCCCTTCCAATGTCTTCAGGATCATCAGAACTGCTGTCAGATTCTTCTTCAGATGAGGACACAGCTTTTGCCTTCAAGGCACGAGTTCGCCCATAGTTTGGACCGTAGATATCTCTTTTCTCAGAAAGCTGAAACTCATGTGTGTTGAGCCTCTCAAGTATGTCAGACGGATCGAGTGTCTTGAAGTCTGGACGTTCTTGAATCATCAGGGCTAGGATGTCAAATGAACTGTCAAGTGATCTCAGCAGTGTCTTGACGATTTCATGCTTGGTGATCTCAGTGGCGCCGAGGGCTTGAAGCTCATTTGTGATGTCAGTGAGCCGGTCAAATGTGTGCTGGACATTCTCATTGTCATTTTGTTTGAAGCGGTTGAAGAGGTTGCGAAGAACACTGATTCTCTGATCTCTCTGGGTTGAGATGCCTTCATTGACCTTGGAGAGCCAGTCCCAAACCAGCTTGGATGTCTTCAAGGCACTCACACGGCCATACTATCCCTTGGTCAGATGACCACAGATAATATTCTTGGCAGTGGAGTCCAGTTGAGTGAACTTCTTGACATCAGCAGCAGTGACACCTTCTCCAGCCTTGGGAACGCTGTTTTCGATGACATACCATAGGTCGACGTCAATGGCTTCAAGATGCATGCGCATCTTATTCTTCCAGTAGGGATATTCAGTTCCATCGAAGACGGGGCACGCAGCGGAGACTTTAATTATCCCTGCAGTCGACATAGCTAAAACTCCAGGTGGTTAAACCGAATCACACAGAACAAGGGAGCACCTAGCTCTGATACCAATTGAAAGTGCGTTATATCGACTAGAGGGGGGTGAATAGGCGATTTTTATGAAAGTCTTCAAAACATGGAAGTTATGAAGACAAACAGAGTGGACAAGCCTATCACTATGCAGCGGAAGTTAGATTACACAGCGCAAGCCATAGTCAAGTATACAATATAGTGAAAGCATAGTGACAAACAGCTTCAGTGTAATGAGGATCAGGTTGGAAGAAGTTATGAAGCCAAACAGATCATATAGTCAAGTTGTGAAGACAGAAGATAAAGCAAGCATGCAATAGCTTCACAATGTGTACTGGTAAGTAAAGGGAGGTGAAGATGAAACCAGTGACACGTTGAAGACAATGATATGTTGGACCAGTTCCAGTTGCTGTGACAACTGTACGTCTGGTTGGAGCGGCTAGGTATTTAAACCAAAGGACACACAGTCCCGGACACCCAGTCCTGAACACGCAGCTCAGGACACCCAGTCCTCACCGTTTTCTCCTTGAGCTAAGGTCACACAGACCTCGCCCAATCACTCTGGTAAGTCTTCAAGGTAGACTCCCAAACCTTCACAGACTTCGTTCACCGGCAATCCACAATTTCTCTTGGATGCTCAGAACGCGACGCCTAACCATCTGGAGGATGCACAGTCCTCAAGTGTAATAAGTCTTCAGATCACTCAGACAGGAAGACTTAAGTGATGCCCAATTACTCTGGCTATGGGTGGTTAGGGCTTTTCTCCTCGCTAGGGATTTTCTCTCAAAGGCTTCGAGGTGGGTTGCTCTCAAACGACAAAAGCCGTGCACAGAAATCTGAGCAGCCAACCGTTTATGGTTGTAGGGGTGGACTATTTATAGCCACTTGGCAACCCTGACCTGATTTGTCCGAAATGACCCTGGGTCACTAAGGAACTGACATGTGCTAACGGTCGGATTTCGAACTCTCACGGTAACTTTACTTGGGCTGCAAGTAAAGCTGACTTGTCTGACTCTGGACAAGATTTTCTCTCATTGTCTTCACTCGAAGACATAGGATTTGAATTAGGCATCACTTCAGTCATCCAGACTGGTTCTCTTGGACCCCACTTAACAGTACGGTGGTTCCTATGACACAACATGAATGAAGTAAAACTACGAAGGATCTAAGTCTTCGAGTTCCATAGGCTTCATGGGGAGTCTTCATATGTCATTGTCTTCGACATGAATGTCTTCATGAACCACCATTGTCTTCAATGTCTTCGTACATTTTTGGGGGTCATCTCTGGTAGCTAAACCGAATCAATGAGGGACTTCTACCTGTGTTATCCTGCAATTCTCACAAACACATTAGTCCCTCAACTAGGTTTGTCGTCAATACTCCAAAACCAACTAGGGGTGGCACTAGATGCACTTACACATACGTGCATGCTACGGGACTTGCAAACTTCAACACAAGCACTTCTCAAATTCACAACTACTCAACTAGCACGACTTTGATATTATTACCTCCATATCTCAAAACAATCATCAAGCATCAAAGTTCCCTTAGTATTCAAAACACTCATAAGAGAATTTTATTATTAATCTTGTATACCTAGCATATTAGGATTTCAAGCAAATTACCGTGCTATTTAAGAATCTCAAAATAATATAAGTGAAGCATGAGATTTCTATTTCTTCAAAATAAAACTACCACCATGCTCTAAAAGGTATAAGTGAAGCACTAGAGCAAATGACAAACTACTCCGAAAGATATAAGTGAAGATCAATGAGTAGTCGAATAATTATGCAACTATGTGAAGACTCTCTAACATTTAATAATTTCAGATCTTGGTATTTTATTCAAACAGAAAACAAAGCAAAATAAAATGACATTCTAAGAATGGAAAACATCATGTGAAGAAGCAAAAACTTAGGATAAACCGAAACTAACCGATAATTGTTGAAGAAGAAAGGTGGGATGCCAACCGATGCATCCCCAAGCTTAGATGCTTGAGACTTCTTGAAATATTATCTTGGGATGCCTTGGGCATCCCCAAGCTTGATATTTTGTGTATCTTTAATTCCTCTCATATCACGGTCTCCCTAAATCTCAAAAGCTTCATCCACACAAAACTCAACAAGGACTCGTGAGATAAGTTAGTATAAACCATTGCAAAAAACCTTATCATACTCTACTGTAGCAAATCACTAAAATTATTATTAAACATTGCATACTAAATTCCTCTGCATATTTAATAGTCCTATCCTCAAATAGAATCATTAAAGAAGCAAACCTATGCAAACAATGCAAACATAACAGCAATCTGCCTAAACAGGATAGTCTGTAAAGAATGCTGCCACATCCATACTTCCCTAGCTCCAAAAATTATGAAATAAAATTACCACTGTAGTAAATTTATCAGATATTAATATGCAAAAGTTTTCAACATTTTATCACATTCTGACTTTTCTAGGGAATTATTGCAACAGCGGTAAACTTTCTGTTTTCAAACAGCAACATGTATACTTGTAACATAGGCATAGTAAAGGCTATCAATGCCACTTTTATTGAAATAAAAGATGCAAAACATTGTTCTAAATAACAGTAAGCAAATTCTAACAAAATAAATTTACGCTCCAAGCAAAACACATATCATGTGGCGAATAAAAATATAGCTCCAAGTAAAGTTACCGATGAACGAAGACGAAAGAGGGGATGCCTTCCGGGGCATCCCCAAGCTTTGGCTTTTAGGTGTCCTTAGATTATCTTGGGGGTGCCATGGGCATCCCCAAGCTTAGGCTCTTGCCACTCCTTGTTCCATAATCCATCAAATCTTTATCCAAAACTTGAAAACTTCACAACACAAAACTTAACAGAAAACTCGTAAGCTCTGTTAGCGAAAGAAAACAAAACACCACTTCAAGGTACTGTAATGAACTCATTCTTTATTTATATTGGTGTTAAACCTACTGTATTCCAACTTCTCTATGGTTTATAAACTCTTTTACTAGCCATAGATTCATCAAAATAAGTAAACAACACATGAAAAATAGAATCTGTCAAAAACAGAACAGTCTGTAGTAATCTGTAACTAACGCAAACTTCTGGAACTCATAAAATTCTAAAATAAATTTCTGAACGTGAGTAATTTTTCTATTAATCATCTGAAAAAAGAATGAACTAAATAGCACTCTCCAAATAAAAATGGTAGCAATTCTCGTGAGCGCTAAAGTTTCTGTTTTTTTACAGCAAGATCAACAAGACTTTCCCCAAGTCTTCCCAACGGTTCTACTTGGCACAAACACTAATTAAACACATAAAACCACATCTAAATAGAGGCTAGATGAATTATTTATTACTAAACAGGAACAAAAAGCAAGGAACAAAAAATAAAGTTGGGTTGCCTCCCAACAAGCGCTATCGTTTAATGCCCCTAGCTAGGCATGATGATTTCAATGATGCTGACATAAAGGATAAGAATTGTGACATAAAGAGAGCGTCATGAAGAATATGACTAGCACATTTAAGTCTAATCCACTTCCTATGCATAGGGATTTTGTGAGCAAATAACTTGTGGGAATAAGAATCAACTTGCATAGGAAGGTAAAACAAGCATAACTTCAAAACTTTAAGCACATAGAGAGGAAACTTGATATTATTGCAATTCCTACAAGCATATATTCCTCCCTCATAATAATTTTCAGTAGCATCATGAATGAATTCAACAATATAACCAGAACCTAAATCATTCTTTTCATGATCTACAAGCATAGAAAATTTACTACTCTCCACATAAGCAAAATTCTTCTCATGAATAATAGTGGGAGCTAACTCAACAAAATAACTATCATGTGATTTAAAATTAAGATCAAGATGACAAGTTTCATGGTTATCATTATTCTTTAAAGCATAAGTGTCATCACAATAATCATCATAGATAGGGGGCATGCTTTCATCATAATAAATTTTCTCATCAAAACTTGGGGGACAAAAAATATCATCTTTATCAAACATAGCTTCCCCAAGCTTGTGGCTTTGCATATCATCAGCATCATAGATATTCAAGGAATTCATACTAAAAACATTGCAATCATGCTCACCATTCAAATATTTAGTGCCAAACATTTTATAGATTTCTTTTTCTAGCACTTGAGCACAATTATCCTTTCCATCATACTCACGAAAGATATTAAAAAGGTGAAGCGTATGAGACAAACTCAATTCCATTTTTTTATTGTTTTCTTTTATAAACTAAACTAGTGATAAAACAAGAAACTAAAAGACTTGATTGCAAGATCTAAAGATATACCTTCAAGTGCTAACCTCCCCGGCAGCAGCGCCAGAAAAGAGCTTGATGTCTACTACACAACCTTCTTCTTGTAGACGTTGTTGGGCCTCCAAGTGCAGAGGTTTGTAGGACAGTAGCAAATTTCCCTCAAGTGGATGACCTAAGGTTTATCAATCCGTAGGAGGCGCAGGATGAAGATGGTCACTCTCAAGCAACCCTGCAACCAAATAACAAAGAGTCTCTTGTGTCCCCAACACACCCAATACAATGGTAAATTGTATAGGTGCACTAGTTCGGCGAAGCGATGGTGAAACAAGTGGTATATGGATAGTAGATAAAGGTATTTGTAATCTGAAATAATAAAAACAGCAAGGTAGCAAGTGATAAAAGTGAGCGTAAACGGTATTGCAATGATAGGAAACAAGGCCTAGGATTCATACTTTCGCTAGTGTAAGTTCCCTCGACAATAATAACATAATTGGATCACATAACTATCCCTCAACATGCAACAAAGAGTCACTCCAAAGTCACCAATAGCGGAGAACGAACGAAGAGATTATGGTAGGGTACGAAACCACCTCAAAGTTATTCTTTCTAATCAATCCGTTGGGCTATTCCTATAAGTGTCACAAACAGCCATAGAGTTCGTACTAGAATAACACCTTAAGACACAAATCAATCAAAACCCTAATGTCACCTAGATACTCCAATGTCACCTCAAGTATCCGTGGGTATGATTATACGATATGCATCACACAATCTCATATTCATCTATTCAACCAACACAAAGGACCTCAAAGAGTGCCCCAAAGTTCTACCGGAGAATCACGACGAAAACGTGTGCCAACCCCTATGCATAGGTTCATGGGCGGAACCCGCAAGTTGATCACCAAAACATACATCAAGTGAATCACGTGATATACCATTGTCACCACAGATATGCACGGCAAGACATACATCAAGTGTTCTCAAATCTTTAAAGACTCAATCCGATAAGATTACTTCAGAGGGGAAACTCAATTCATTACAAGAGAGAAGAGGGGGAGGAGAAACATAAGGTCCAACTATAATAGCAAAGCTCGCGATACATCAAGATCGTGCCAAATCAAGAACATGAGAGAGAGAGAGGGAGAGAGAGAGAGAGAGAGAGAGATCAAACACATAGCTACTGGTACATACCCTCAGCCCCAAGGGAGAACTACTCCCTCCTCGTCATGGAGAGCACCGGGATGATGAAGATGGCCACCGGAGAAGGATTCCCCCTCCGGCAGGGTGCCGGAACAGGTCTAGATTGGCTTTCGGTGGCTACGGAGGCTTCTGGCGGCGGAACTCGTGATCTATTGTGCTCACGGATGTTTTTAGGGTATATGGAGATATATAGGCGGAAGAAGTACGTCAGGGGGGCCACGAGTGGCTCATGAGGGTGGAGAGCGCGCCCGGGGGGGTGGGCGCACCCCCTGCCTCGTGACCTCCTCACAGATCCCCCGACGTGCACTCCAAGTCTTCTGGGCTTCTTTCCTTCCAAAAATGAGTTCCATGAAGTTTCAGGTCAATTGGACTCCGTTTGATTTTGCTTTTCTTTGAAACCCTAAAACAGGGTAAAAACATAAACTGGCACTGGGCTCTGGGTTAATAGGTTAGTCCGAAAAATGATATAAAAGTGTATAATAAAGCCCATAAACATTCAAAACAGTAGATAATATAGCATGGAGCAATCAAAAATTATAGATACGTTGGAGACGTATCATCGTTCCCACCGACGTCTTGCAAATGTTACCATCTTAACTGACTTTGTTATACTTGAGATGCCCAAGGACGACAACATGTCGATTATCCTTGGTAGACCCTTTTTAAATACTGCAGGGGCTGTTATTGGTTGCAATAAAAGCAAGGTCACTTCTCATATCAATGGTAATGAGCATACGATGCATTTTCCAAATAAACAATTCCAAGTGAATGGTATAAATGTTATTGAAAAATCTCCAACACTCACTATTAGAAGTTTTCAACTACCTCTACCTTGTGTCAAAAATAAATATGATATACTTATTGTTGGGGATATGCATATCCCCGTTGAGGTAACTTAGTGTTTTACGAAAGTTCTTGTAGCGACCCGACCTCAAACGGTCAAGTCTGTGTGCTTCAGTGTCATCCCTGGATCGGTAATGCTGACACACATAGTACTCGAAGGATTTATAACAGAGTAGAAATCACACACTTGGTACATCGAATGTCTCAAAAGAGAACTTATTACAATAAATATGGCTTAAGGCCATCAAATATGATAACAGCAGAAGGCTTGGAAGATAAAGTGAGTCCATCAACTCCAACGGCATAGCTGAGCTGCACGGCAACGACCTAACGAACCTTACTCCTCATCTGAAAAGTATGCAACATAATACATTGCAGCCTGAAAATGGGTCAGCACATGGAATATGCTGGCAATATAATACGGTAGAGCAAGAACAGAATAATGCTATCACTATATGCATATTTGGCTAGTGGAAAGCTCTACGGTTAAAGTTTTTGCGAAAAGCCAATTTTTTCCTACAACAAAGGAATAGATTTTATTTAACTATCATGGTAGTTGAAACATCATTGAGAAGGTTCCTCCAACTCAATCCCAACCTACAACCCAAAAGTATTAATTTAGAGTGATGAGATACATATGATAATCCAAGTACTAGATACTCAAGATGTCCATAGCCGGGGACACGGCTAACCATAATTAGTTTGTACACTCTGCAGAGGTTTGCGGACTTTTCCCCACAAGACTCGATCTCCTCCGTTGGATTTCTCGCTCTACATGGTGTTTGAGAAATGGATGACCGAGACATAGTCTTTCAGAAGCATTAACTCTCTACTCCGGATAGACTATACCACCTACAACCCATTACCTGCTAGTCTACCTCTTCAAGAGCTTCACGCAACTTACTCAACTATGCTAGAGCCCATAATAGCTTGTGGCTGCACATGAGAGTTTCTAGCATGAAATATCTTAGTACCCTTTGAGCCTGGGTGGCGGACCTTAGGATTATCACACAGGTACTCCGGGATATCCTAGGACAACACTGGATTCTCCAGGTGCCCGACAAGCAATCCACCCAGATGTGTATTAAAGTTGCCACCTTAAGTTGAACCATTAATTAACAATCTCACATCTGTCATGGATTCACTCACCCAAACCACGTCTACGAGCATAGCATGGCAATATAAGCAATACGTAGAAGTAACTCCCAAGGGTTTGATAATAGAGGGCAATAGGTTCTACCTCATCATCTACTTCCCAATCCCACATGTTATCAAGTCCTAACCAGGCAATGTTTGAGGGTTGAAGCTAATGCATAAAAACTGGGTGATAAAGGGATATGATCAAAGTGTTACTTGCCTTGCTGATGATCCGGAAAACCTAGAGACTCCTAGCAGCACGCTTCGCACTCCGGGTGTTCTATCGCAATCAAACAAGCATACAATAAGCAATCAAACAAGAGCACGGGTAAAACTCAAATAAGAGATCTAACCAGAGAGTTCAACCTAAGAACTCTGGTTTGCAAAAAGAATCAAATCAAACGGAGTAACGAAACTCAAACTGTGAAAGAAACAAGATCTGATTACTAATCTGGAATAAAGTCAAATGTTACTGTATCAAAATCTTGTTCAAGTTGGTTAAACGGAAAGAGGGTTTCGAGGCGAAACTCTAGGCGTTTGAGTCGCCTGATTCCGATAAACGAGCGAAAAGTTAAACTAGAACGAAAATCGGATCAGAAATCGCGATCGAAAATAATCGCGAAAAATCCGAGAAAAAGAAAAGCTGACGAACAGGCTAACGAACGAACGTTTGCTGTCTACGGCTAAACGGTGAAAACCATTCGTTAAAACGAACGTAAAAATGGGTGTTCGCTAAATAACTAAACCGAAAATAAACCTAACCGGATCTAATAAAAAAACGAATCTAGGGTTTCAAAAATAAACGGTTTTCTCATGAAAACCGAGGTGGCTACCTCGGGTCCGGCGAGGCGGCGCGGCGGCTCCGGCGTCTCCGGTGCGGCGGCGGCAGCGGTGGCGTGGTGGCGGCTGCGGCGCGTGGCGCCTGCGGGATTAGGGTTAGGACGCGCGTGGCGGCGGCTGGGCTGGCTCGGGGCTCGGGGTCTCGGGCTTTAAAGGCCGGTCCGAGGAGTCCTGGTCGGTTACGACCCGGAGTCGGTTCACTTTTTTTTAAATAATTCCGACGTGCAGAAAAAGAAAGAAAAGAAATACTAAATGGACTCCAAAAAAATCCGAAATAGATTTTCCCCGTCCTCTAAAAATAAGCCGGACAAGGTGAACATTTATTTGGGCCTAAAATGTAATTTTGAAAAACACACATTTTTTCCTAATTCAAATAAAATAGCGATAAAACTCCGAATAAAATCTTATTTGATTTTAATATTAAATCTTCGATATTTCTCTATTTTGAGGAACTCATTTTATCCTCTCTCTTTTATTGTTATAAAATAAATAATCAAAGAGAAAATAATTAAAATCAAACGATCCCCTTTCCAAAATTCGAGAAAACTCTAATATGAAAATAATGAAATCCCCAACTCTCTCCGTAGGTCCTTGAGTTGTGTAGGATTTCTAGGATCTAGCCAAAAATGCAATAAAATATGATATGCAATGATGATCTAATATATAACATTCCAAATTGAAAATTTGGGATGTTACAAACCTACCCCCCCCCCTTAAGATGAATCTCGCCCTCGAGATTCGGGTTGGCTAGAAAATAGGTGTGGGTGGTCTTTGCGAAGATCATCCTCTCATTCCCAGGTGGCTTTGTCCTCGGTATGGTGACTCCACTGAACTTTGCAAAACTTAATAACCTTGTTGCGTGTAACTCGGCTAGCAAACTCGAGAATCCTGACTGGCTTCTCCTCATAGGCCAAGTCATTGTCCAACTGAATCGCTTCCAGCGATACTGTATCTCTCAGAGGAATGTCAGCCATCTTTGCGTGGCACTTCTTCAACTAAGAAACGTGGAACACATCTTGAACTCCTGACAATCCTTCGAGCAATTCCAACTTGTAAGCAACTTCCATACATTCCAAAACTTTGTATGGTCCCACAAAGTGTGGCGCTAACTTTCCCTTAACTCCAAAGCGCTTAACTCCTCCGAGTGGTGATACCCGATTTCATAGACTACCTCCATGCATTTTGAATCTACGTAACTCTTCTGTCGAGACTGAGCTACCTTCAGTCTATCTCTAATCGATTTAACCTTCTCTTCTGATTCCTTAATCAAATCTGGTCCAAACAACTGGCGGTCTCCAACTTCATCCCACAACAATGGTGTCATGCACCTTCTTCCGTACAAGGCTTCGAAAGGTGCCATTTTCAAACGGGCCTGGTAACTGTTGTTGTATGAGAACTCTGCATAGGGCAAGTTGTCCTCCCAACTAGATCCATAATCTAGTGCGCAAGCTCTCAGCATATCCTCCAGAATCTGGTTGACTCTCTCGGTCTGTCCATTTGTTTGCGGGTGAAACGCTATACTGAACTCCAGTCTGGTTCCCAAAGTTTCATGTAACTGATTCCAAAACTTTGAGGTAAACTAGGTTCCTCTATCTGATACAATTGTTCTCGGCACTCCATGCAAACATACGATCCTGGTCATGTATATCTTTGCTAACTTGGCGCTTGTATAGGTGGTTTTTTACTGGGATAAAGTGAGCTACCTTGGTCAAGCGGTCAACTACTACCCATATAGAATCGTATCCTGACTTGGTCCTGGGTAATCCGGTGATGAAATCCATGCCAAGCTTATCCCACTTCCATTCCGGTATCGGCATAGGTTGTAACAATCCGACTGGCTTTTGATGTTCTGCCTTCACTCTCTGACATAGATCACATACGGCTACATACTCGACAATATCCTTCTTCATACCAGTCCACCAGAAATGTTCCTTTAAATCCACATACATCTTGGTGTTTCTGGGGTGTATCGAGTATGGTGAGTCATGAGCCTCCTGAAGTATTAACTTCCTGATCTCTGTGTTATTGGGCACATAAACATGGTCCTCAAACCACAAGGTGTCGTGTTCATCCTCACGAAAACCTTTGGCCTTTCCTTTGTTCATTCTCTCTTTTATCTCGGCGATCTCTTTGTCATCCTTCTGAGCTTCTTGAATCCTTCCTAACAATGTAGACTAAACTTCCATTGTTGCAACAAAACCTCTAGGGACAATCTCCAATCGAAGTTCCCTGAGATCCTCTGCCAACTCCTTTGGCAATCCTGCACTTATGAGTGTGTTGGCATAGCTCTTCCGGCTCAAAGCGTCTGCTATGACATTGGCCTTGCCTGGATGATAGTGAAGCTTCATGTCATAATCCTTTATAAGCTCCAACCATCTCCTCTGCCTAAGGTTCAGCTCCTTCTGTGTGAAAATGTACTTCAAACTCTTATGGTCAGTGTATACATCACAATGGTTTCCAATAAGATAATGTCTCCAAGTCTTCAACGCATGCACTATGGCAGCCAACTCCAAGTCATGTGTGGCATAATTTAACTCATGCGGTTTCAGTTGTCGCGAGGCATACAAAACAACTCTTTCGTCCTGCATCAGTACTCCTCCAAGTCCTAAGCGAGAGGCGTCGCAATACACATGGAAATCCTTGCGTATATCCGGCAGAATCAGTACTGGGGCTGTGGTCAGACGTTTCTTTAACTCCTGAAAACTCACTTCACATTCTTCCGTCCATTTAAATTTGATATCCTTCTTCAATAGCTCCGTCATTGGCTTCGCAATCTTGGAAAAATTCTCAATGAATCTCCAATAGTATCATGCGAGTCCAAGAAAACTGCGGATCTCGCTAACTGAAGTGGGTGCCAACCAATCAGTGACTGACTGAACCTTCGTGGGGTCTACTGCTATACCTTCTCCTAATATAACATGTCCAAGGAATCCAACTTCTTTCAACCAAAACTCACATTTGCTGAACTTGGCATACAACTGATGTTCCCTGAGTTTCTCGAGAATTAAACGCAAATGCTCTTTGTGCTCCTCTTCATTCTTCGAGTATACCAGTATATCATCAATGAACACCACAACAAACTTAACCAAATATTCCATGAACACCTTGTTCATCATGCTCATGAAATAGGCAGGGGCGTTAGTCAGTCCAAATGACATGACTGTATACTCATATAACCCGTACCTTGTGGTAAATGTGGTTTTAGGTATATCCTTTTCCCGGATCTTCCGCTGGTGATATCCTGATCGCAGTTCGATCTTCGAGAACACCTTAGCTCCTTGCAACTGGTCAGACAACTCACTGATCATTGGCAGTGGGTATTTTTCTTGATCATCACCTCATTCAATGCACGATAATCAACAACCATCCTTAGAGACTTATCCTTCTTCTCAACCAAAAGCACTGGAGCTCCCCATGGTGATGAACTCTGTCGGGTGTAACCTTTCTCCAATAACTCCTTGATATGCTTCTTAATCTCCTCCAGATCATTTGCGGGCATTCGATAGGGTCTCTTTGATATTGGCCCGGTACCTGGCAATAGCTCTATCAAAAACTCGATGTCTCGATCCAATGGCATGCCTAGTAACTCCTCTGGAAAAACATCTGGGTAATCCTTCACTACAGGTACTTCCTCCTGAACAACTCCCGTGAGGGTATTTGCTTGGCTCCCCTTAGGTGCATGCCTAGATACATACTTGATCCTTTTTCCCTCCGGGTGGTGAGACAAATTGATTTACTAGCACAGTCAATGCTTCCTCCATACCTTGACATCCAGTCCATGCCTAATATCACATCCAATCCGTGTGACTCCAAAATTATTAGGTCTGATGGAAAAACATGGCTACCAATGGTTACGGGTATCTGGTCGCACCATCAGCTAGCCATATACTCTACTCCAGGTGAACTTACTAACAGAGGGGTCCTAAGGGTTTGGGTTGGTAGTTTAAACTTATCCATGAATCCCCTTGATATGTATGAATGCGATGCACCAGTATCAAAAAGAACAAGGGCAGTAAAAGACTTAACCAAAAACTTACCGATAACTGCGTCTGGCTGCCCTTCAACCTCCTCCACATTAACGTGATTCACTTGTCCTTTGTTGAATGGATTAGGCTTCTTCCCAGCGCTCCCATTACCGTTTCCATTCTTCGCTTCAGGGCACTCCGTGGCATAGTGTCTAGTCTTCCCGCACTTGAAGCAAGTAACGTGCCTTAGGTCTCTCTTGGCGGGTGTGGCTGGATTGGAGCGGGTCTGATTGTTGTTTGTTCCGTTCCCATTCCCATTCCTTGGGCCAGTATGATTATGCGAACCTCCTCCGTTGTGGTTATGACCTCCATGGTTATGAACAAGTCCTCCCGAGTTTGGGGTTAGACGAGGCTTTTGCTGAGCTCCTGAGTTGTACCTTCCTTGTCCATACTTCCTTTTGCGGCTCTCAATTTGTTGTTGCTTCCCTTCAGTCATAAGGGCCTTATCTACCAACTCCTGGTAGTTGTCAAATGTTGCCACCATCAACTGCATGCTCATCTCATCGTTCAACCCTTCCATAAACTTCTCCCGCGGCATCTGTGGCCACATCGTCAGGGGCATAACAAGACAGCTTACTAAATTCATCCACGTACTGCCCCACAGTACGGTTCCCTTGGCGTAAGTTGCGAAACTCACGTTTCTTCATGCTCATAGCTCCCATTGAGACATGGGCAGTGCGGAATGCTTGCTGAAACTGATCCCATGTAACAGTGGCTATAGGATAGGTGACTATGTAATTCTCCCACCATGAGGCTGTTGGTCCATCCAACTGATGTGCGACAAAACGCACCTTCTCAGCATCTGTACATCCTGGAGTGGTTAACTCCCTTCCAATCCTGCGGAGCCAATCATCTTCCACTATTGGCTCGGTGCTACTGGAAAACACCGGCGGCTGCAACCTAAGAAAGCGGGCTAAGTTGTCAACTGGTGGTGGTGGTGGGTTGTTGTTGTTTTTGCCTTGGTTCTGAACTAACAACTGCATCAAGGTATTCTACTGTTGGAACAACTGAGTCAGCTCCGGTGGGAAAGTAAATCCGGGGTCACGTCTCGGAGGCATCTGAGGGTTTAGGGGGAAGAGAATAGAATAGAATGAGGTCTAGTGAGAAAACACTACCCATATGCACATGAGACAAACACAATCATATCACTCAATCAATCAAGCAAGGGCATACAATCGATCTAACTATCGTTACAAAAGTACTCTGACTATACTATATACATGGTGGAATACTACTACTGATGTGGTGGTCTACTAGAAATATTGATCGGTCGAAGACTCCATGATGTCTGCTCCAGCTTCATCTTCATAGTCATCATCGCTATCGTCGGGGTCCGAGTCGGTGTCGTCGATGATGATGTAGTCCTCAAAATGAATCTACTTGGGTTCTTCGTCTTCTCCTCCTGGCGTGGGGTCTCCCATGAATACTCCTAGCTTCCTTTCTAGATCGTCATTCTTCTCCACTAGTACGACGATTTCCTCCTCATAATCTTCGCATGTAGCCTTGACTTCTTCCTCCAGTTTCATGATCCTTGTCATTGCCTTCTTCATATCTATCATGCATGCGCACATTTGGTTCTCCTGGCGACGAATGTGCTGGTTTAACTCCTAGATGAAAGCTGTGATCGATCTATCTTTCCTGGTGCTGATCATCTCCCATTGCTCATCTCGGCGCCCACAAATCTGATAGATAGTATCCTTAAGCTCCTTATGGTAAACTTCTCCAGTGCGTCCCATGGTGATGTGAGCTGCCATACTCTTTCCTAGACTCCAGGTTGGTGCATCAAAGAAAAACTCTATGGTTTGGTGACTGGAGTGAATGTCCTTCCTGGAATTTGCTCTTGAATCATCCATCGCTCCTCTTCTGGTAAAGTGGCGTTGTAAGTCCCGGTGAAGCTTGGTATTCCAATGTTCAGGTACTTAGTGACTTCCTTCAAGTGTCGTCCAAACAGTGCTTCTTCATCCGGTTGTGCAAACTTGTTCCTTGCGTCCGCCATCCTAAAGAGTAGAAAATGGAGAGGAGTCAGAAATGAGAAGAGAGTGGTAATCTAGGGTTTTAGCTTAGTGGTCGTGTCCTACACTCAGCGTGTGCTCTGATACCATCTTGTAGCGACCCGACCTCAAACGGTCAAGTCTCTATGCTTCAGTGTCATCCCTGGATCGGTAATGTTGACACACACAGTACTCGAAGGATTTATAACAGAGTAGCAATCACACACTTGTTACATCGAATGTCTCAAAAGAGAACTTATTACAATAAACATGGCTTAAGGCCATCTAATACGATAACAGCGGAAGGCTTGGAAGATAAAGTGAGTCCATCAACTCCAATGGCATAGCTGAGCTGCACGGCAACGACCTAACAAACCTTACTCCTCGTCTGAAAAGTCTGCAACATAATACGTTGCAGCCCGAAAACGGGTCAGCACATGGAATATGTGCTACTTCTTTTAGCACTGCGTTGGTTTTCCCCGAAGAGGAAGGGATGATGCAGCAAAGTAGCGTAAGTATTTCCCTCAGTTTTTGAGAACCAAGGTATCAATCCAGTAGGAGGCTACGCGCGAGTCCCTTGCACCTACACAAAACAAATAAATCCTTGCGACCAACGCAAATAGGGGTTGTCAGTCCCTATAGGGCCACTTACGAGAGTGAGATCTGATAGATATGATAAGATAATATTTTTGGTATTTTTATGATAGAGATGCAAAGTAAAATAAAGGCAAAGTAAATGGCAAAGTAAATAACTAAGTAGTAGGAGATTGATATGATAAAGATAGACCCTGGGGCCATAGGTTTCACTAGCAGCTTCTCTCGAGAGCATAAGTATTCTACGGTGGGTGAACAAATTACCGTTAAGCAATTGACAGAATTGAGCATAGTTATGAGAATATCTAGGTATGATCGTGTATATAGGCATCACGTCCGAGACAAGTAGACCGACTCCTGCCTGCATCTAATAGTTTACTTCACTCATCGACCGCTATCTAGCATGCATCTAGAGTATTAAGTTAAAAACAGAGTAACGCCTTAAGCAAGATGACATGATGTAGAGGGATAGACTCATGCAATATGAAGAAAACCCCATCTTGTTATCCTCGATGGCAACAATACAATACGTGCCTTGCTCCCCTTACTGTCATCGGGAAAGGACACCGCAAGATTGAACCCAAAGCTAAGCACTTCGCCCATTGCAAGAAAGATCAATCTAGTAGGCCAAACCAAACTGGTAATTCGAAGAGACTTGCAAAGATAACCAATCATACATAAAATAAATCAGAGAAGATTCAAATATTATTCATAGATAGACTTGATCATAAACCCACAATTCATAGTCTCAATAAACACACCTCAAAAAGAAGATTACATCAAATAGATCTCCACAAGAGAGGGGGAGAACATTGTATTGAGATCCAAAAAGAGAGAAGAAGCCATCTAGCTACTAACTATGGACCCGTAGGTCTGAGGTAAACTACTCACACTTCATCGGAGGGGCTATGGTGTTGATGTAGAAGCCCTCCGTGATCGATGCCCCCTCTGGCGGAGCTCTGGAATAGGCCCCAAGATGGGATCTCATGGATATAGAAAGTTACGGCGGTGGAATTAGGTTTTTGGCTCCGTTTTTTATCGTCTGGGGGTACGTGGGTATATATAGGAGGAAGAAGTACGTCGATGGAGCAACAAGGGGCCCACGAGGGTGGAGGGCGCGCCTGGGGGGTAGGCGCGCCCCTACCTCATGGCCTCCTATTACGTGTCTTGACGTAGGGTCCAAGTCTCCTGAGTTGTATTCGATGAGAAAATCACGTTCCCGAAGGTTTCATTCCGTTTGGACTCCGTTTGATATTCCTTTTCTTCGAAACCCTAAAACAGGCAAAAAACAGCAATTATGGGCTGGGCCTCCGGTTAATAGGTTAGTCCCAAAAATAATATAAAAGTGGATAATAAAGCTCAATAATGTCCAAAACAATAGATAATATAGCATGGAGCAATCAAAAATTATAGATACGTTGGAGACGTATCAAGCATCCCCAAGCTTAATTCTTGCTCGTCCTCGAGTAGGTAAATGATAAAAATAGAATTTTTGATGCGGAGTGCTACTTGGCATAATTTTAATGTAATTCTTCTTAATTGTGGTATGAATATTCAGATCCGAAAGATTCAAGACAAAAGTTCATATTGACATAGAAAATAATAATACTTCAAGCATACTAACAAACCAATTATGTCTTCTCAAAATAACATGGCTAAAGAAAGTTATCCCTACAAAATCATATAGTCTGGCTATGCTCTATCTTCACCACACAAAATATTTAAATCGTGCACAACCCCGATGACAAGCCAAGCAATTGTTTCATACTTTTGACATTCTCAAAACTTTTCAATCTTCACGCAATACATGAGCGTGAGCCATGGATATAGCACTATAGGTGGAATAGAGTGGTGGTTGTGGAGAAGACAAAAAGGAGAAGATAGTCTCACATCAACTAGGCATATCAACGTGCTATGGAGATGCCCATCAATAGATATCAATGTGAGTGAGTAGGTATTGCCATGCAATGGATGCACTAGAGCTATAAGTATATGAAAGCTCAAGAAGAAACTAAGTGGGTGTGCATCCAACTTGCTTGCTCATGAAGACCTAGGGCAATTTGAGGAAGCCCATCATTGGAATATACAAGCCAAGTTCTATAATGAAAAACTCCCACTAGTATATGAAAGTGATAACATGAGAGACTCTCTACTATGAAGATCATGGTGCTACTTTGAAGCACAAGTGTGGTAAAAGGATAGTAACATTGTCCCTTCTCTCTTTTTCTCTCATATTTTTTTATTTGGGCATTTTCTCTCTTTTTTATGGCCTCTTTTCTTTCTCTTTTTTTTATTTGGGCTTCTTTGGCCTCTTTTATTTATTTTTCGTCCGGAGTCTCATCCCGACTTGTGGGGGAATCATAGTCTCCATCATCCTTTCCTCACTAGGACAATGCTCTAATAATGATGATCATCACACTTTTATTTTTCTTACAACTCAACGATTACAACTCGATACTTAGAACAAAACATGACTCTATGTGAATGCCTCCGGCGGTGTACCGGGATATGCAATGATGCATGAGTGACAAGTATGAAAGAATTATGAATGGTGGCTTTGCCACAAATACTATGTCAACTATATGATCATGCTAAGCAATATGACAATGATGGAGTGTGTCATAAACGGAACGGTGAAAAGTTGCATGGCAATATATCTCAGAATGGCTATGGAAATGCCATAATAGGTAGGTATGGTGGCTGTTTTGAGGAAGGTATATGGTGGGTGTATGATACCAGCAAAAAGTGCGCGGTATTAGAGAGGCTAGCAAAGGTGGAAGGGTGAGAGTGCGTATAATCCATGGACTCTACATTAGTCATAAAGAACTCATATACTTATTGCAAAAATCTACAAGTTATCAAAGCAAAGTATTACGCGCATGCTCCTAGGGGGATAGATTGGTAGGAAAAGACCATCGCTCGTCCCCGACCGCCACTCATAAGGAAGACAATCAATAACTAAATCATGCTCCGACTTCATCACATAACGGTTCACCATACATGCATGCTACGGGAATCAAAAGCTTGAACACAAGTATTTCTCAAATTCACAACTACTCAACTAGCACAACTTTAATATCACCATCTCCATATCTCAAAACAATTATCAAGTATCAAACTTATCATAGTATTCAACACACTCATAAGAGAGTTTTTTTTATTCTAGAATACCTAGCATATTAGGATTTTAAGAAAATTACCATGCTATTAAGACTCTCAAAATAATCTAAGTGAAGCATGAGAGATCAATAGTTTCTATAAAACAAATCCACCACCGTGCTCTAAAAGATATAAGTGAAGCACTAGAGCAAAATTATATAACTCAAAAGATATAACCGAAGCACATAGAGTATTCTAACAAATTCAAAATCATATATGGCTCTCTCAAAAGGTGTGTACAGCAAGGATGATTGTGGTAAACTAACAAGCAAAGACTCAAATCATACAAGACGCTCCAAGCAAAACACATATCATGTGGTAAATAAAAATATAGCTCCAAGTCAAGTTACCGATAGAAGTAGACGAAAGAGGGGATGCCTTCCGGGGCATCCCCAAGCTTTGGATTTTAGGTGTCCTTAGATTATCTTGGGGGTGCCATGGGATCCCCAACCTTAGGCTCTTGCCACTCCTTGTTCCATAATCTATCAAATCTTTACCCAAAACTTGAAAACCTCACAACACAAAACTTAAAGTAGAAAATCTCGTGAGCTCCATTAGCGAAAGAAAACAAAAGATCACTTCAAGGTACTGTAATGAACTCATTATTTATTTATATGGGTGTTATATATACTGTATTCCAACTTCTCTATTGTTTATAAACTAATTTACTAGCCATAGATTCATCAAAATAAGCAAACAACACACGAAAAACAGAATCTGTCAAAAACAGAATAGTCTGTAGTAATCTGTAGCTAGCTCAAGATCTGGAACCCCAAAAATTCTAAAATAAATTTCTGGACGTGAGGAATTTATCTATAAATCATCTTCAAAAATAATTAACTAAATATCACTTTCCAAATAAAAATGAAAGCAGTTCTTGTGAGCGCTAAAGTTTCTGTTTTTTACAGCAAGTTCAACAAGACTTTCCCCAAGTCTTCCCAACGGTTCTACTTGGCACAAACACTAATTAAACAACAAAAAACACAACCAAAACAGAGGCTAGAAAATTTATTTATTACTAAACAGGAGCAAAAAGCAAGGAATAAAAATAAAATTGGGTTGCCTCCCAACAAGCGCTATCGTTTAACGCCCCTAGCTAGGCATAACAAGCAAGAATAGATCTAGGTATTGCCATCTTTGGTAGGCAATCCATAAGTGGCTCTCATAATAGATTCATAAGGTAATTTAATTTTCTTTCTAGGAAAGTGTTCCATGCCTTTCCTTAATGGAAATTAGAATCTAATATTTCCTTCCTTCATATCAATAATTGCACCAATCGTTCTAAGGAAAGGTCTACCAAGAATAATAGGACATGAAGGATTGCAATCTATGTCAAGAACAATAAAATCTATGGGCACATAATTCCTATTTGCAACAATAAGAACATCATTAATTCTTCCCATAGGTTTCTTAATAGTGGAATCTGCAAGGTGTAAGTTTAGAGAGCAATCATCAAAATCACGGAAATCTAGCAAATCACACAAAGTCTTTGGAATTGTGGAAACACTAGCACCCAAATCACATAAAGCATAGCATTCATGATCTTTAATTTTAATTTTAATAGTTGGTTCCCACTCATCATAAAGTTTTCTAGGGATAGAAACTTCCAATTCAAGTTTTTCTTCATAAGATTGCATCAAGGCATCAACGATATGTTTAGTAAACACTTTATTTTGACTATAAGTGTGAGGAGAATTTAGCACGGATTGCAAAAAGGAAATACAATCAATCAAACAGCAATTTTCATAGTTAAATTCCTTGAAATCCATAATAGTGGGTTTAGCAACATCTAGGGTTTTAATTTCTTCAATCCCACTTTTATCAAATTTAGCACCAAGATCAAAAGATTCAGAATTCTTGGAACGCCTTCTAGGTAAAGGTGGATCATATTCAGTCCCATCATTATCAAGATTCATATTGCAAAACAAAGATTTAATAGGGGACACATCAATAACTTTTAGATCTTCATCATTATATTCATAGCAACTCGGTTTAGCGGCCATCTTATTAACTAGGGTAGCCTGCTTATCCGAAATTTCAGCAGTTAATTTCTCAAGATGAGCAAGTTGGGATCTTAAACCATTGAATTCTTTAGGCATGTCATCAAGCTCTTTATTCATAAAACTTTTCTGTCCTTTAAGCTCGTTTCTGAAGAAACTATCATGTTCCAATTGCAAAACCATGAAACTCCTAACATTACTTTCAATTTCTTCTAACCTTTTAACTTGAAGGTCACCAAATTTAGGTAGAGCCATCATGACAAGCAAGCAAACTAACACACAAGCAAACAAAAAGCAAGCAGGCAAAAAGAGGCAAATAGAGAAAGAGAGCGAGGATAGAGAGAGAGGGCAAATAAAATGGCAAGGGTGAAGTGGGGGAGAGGAAAACGAGAGGAAAATGGAAAATAATGTAATGCAGGAGATAAGGGTATGTGATGGGTACTTGGTATGTTGACTTTTGCGCAGACCTCCCCGGCAACGGCGCCAGAAATCCTTCTTGCTACCTCTTTTAGCACTGCGTTGGTTTTCCCCGAAGAGGAAGGGATGATGCAGCAAAGTAGCGTAAGTATTTCCCTTGGTTTTTGAGACCCAAGGTATCAATCTAGTAGGAGGCTACGCGCGAGTCCCTCGCAACTGCACAAAACAAATAAATCCTCGCAACCAACGCAAATAGGGGTTGTCAATCCCTATAGGGCCACTTACGAGAGTGAGATCTGATAGATATGATAAGATAATATTTTTGGTATTTTTATGATAGAGATGCAAAGTAAAATAAAGGCAAAGTAAATGGCAAAGTAAATAACTAAGTAGTAGGAGATTGATATGATAAAGATAGACCCAGGGGCCATAGGTTTCACTAGTGGCTTCTCTCGAGAGCATAAGTATTCTACGGTGGGTGAAAAAATTACTGTTGAGCAATTGACAGAATTGAGCATAGTTATGAGAATATCTAGGTATGATCATGTATATAGGCATCACGTCCCAGACAAGTAGACCGACTCCTGCCTGCATCTACTACTATTACTCCACTCATTGACAGCTATCCAGCATGCATCTAGAGTATTAAGTTAAAAACAGAGTAACGCCTTAAGCAAGATGACATGATGTAGAGGGATAGACTCATGCAATATTAAGAAAACCCCATCTTGTTATCCTCGATGGCAACAATACAATACGTGCCTTGCTGCCCTTACTGTCACCGGGAAAGGACATCGCAAGATTGAACCCAAAGCTAAGAACTTCTCCCATTGCAAGAAAGATCAATCTAGTAGGCCAAACCGAACTGATAATTCGAAGAGACTTGCAAAGATAACCAATCATACATAAAAGAATTCAGAGAAGATTCAAATATTATTCCTAGATAGACTTGATCATAAATCCACAATTCATAGGTCTCAACAAACACACCGCAAAAAGAAGATTACATCAAATAGATCTCCACAAGAGAGGGGGAGAACATTGTATTGAGATCCAAAAAGAGAGAAGAAGCCATCTAGCTACTAACTATGGACCCGTAGGTCTGAGGTAAACTACTCACACTTCATCAGAGGGGCTATGGTGTTGATGTAGAAGCCCTCCGTGATCGATGCCCCCTCCGGTGGAGCTCTGGAACAGGCCCCAAGATGGGATCTCATGGATACAGAAAGTTACGGCGGTGGAATTAGGTTTTTGGCTTCGTTTTTGATCGTTTGGGGGTACGTGGGTATATATAGGAGGAAGAAGTACGTCGGTGGAGCAACAGGGGGCCCACGAGGGTAGAGGGCGCGCCTGGGGGGGTAGGCGTGCCCCCCTACCTCGTGGCCTCCTGTTACGTGTCTTGATGTAGGGTCCAAGTCTCCTGAGTTGTATTCGATGAGAAAATCACATTCCCGAAGGTTTCATTCCGTTTGGACTCCGTTTGATATTCCTTTTCTTCGAAACCCTAAAACAGGCAAAAAACAGCAATTCTGGGCTGGGCCTCTGGTTAATAGGTTAGTCTCAAAAATAATATAAAAGTGGATAATAAAGCCCAATAATGTCCAAAATAGTAGATAATATAACATGGAGCAATCAAAAATTATAGATACATTGGAGACGTATCAAGCATCCCCAAGCTTAATTCCTGCTCGTCCTCGAGTAGGTAAATGTTAAAAACAGAATTTTTGATGCGGAGTGCTACTTGGCATAATTTTAATGTAACTCTTCTTAATTGTGGTATGAATATTCAGATCTGAAAGATTCAAGACAAAAGTTCATATTGACATAGAAAATAATAATACTTCAAGCATACTAACAAACCAATTATGTCTTCTCAAAATAACATGGCTAAAGAAAGTTATCCCTACAAAATCATATAGTCTGGCTATGCTCTATCTTCACCACACAAAATAGTTAAATCGTGCACAACCCCAATGACAAGCCAAGCAATTGTTTCATACTTTTGACATTCTCAAAACTTTTCAATCTTCATGCAATACATGAGCGTGAGCCATGGATATAGCACTATAGGTGGAATAGAGTGGTGGTTGTGGAGAAGACAAAAAGGAGAAGATAGTCTCGCATCAACTAGGCATATCAATGGGCTATGGAGATGCCCATCAATAGATATCAATGTGAGTGAGTAGGGATTGCCATGCAACGGATGCACTAGAGCTATAAGTATATGAAAGCTCAAAAAGACTAAGTGGGTGTGCATCCAACTTGCTTGCTCATGAAGACCTAGGGCAATTTGAGGAAGCCCATCATTGGAATATACAAGCCAAGTTCTATAATGAAAAATTCCCACTAGTATATGAAAGTGATAACATGAGAGACTCTCTACTATGAAGATCATGGTGCTACTTTGAAGCACGAGTGTGGTAAAAGGATAGTAACATTGTCCCTTCTCTCTTTTTCTCTCATATTTTTTTTATTTGGGCCTCTTCTCTCTTTTTTTATGGCCTCTTTCTTTCTCTTTTTTTATTTGGGCTTCTTTGGCCTCTTTTATTTATTTTTCGGCCGGAGTCTCATCGCGACTTGTGGGGGAATCATATTCTCCATCATCCTTTCCTCACTGGGACAATGCTCTAATAATGATGATCATCACACTTTTATTTTTCTTACAACTTGATACTTAGAACAAAATATGACTCTATGTGAATGCCACCGACGGTGTACCGGGATATGCAATGATGAATGAGTGACACCTTAAGTTGCCACCTTAAGTTGAACCATTAATTAACAATATCACATCTGTCATGGATTCACTCACCCAAACCACGTCTACGAGCATAGCATGGCAATATAAGCAATACGTAGAAGTAACTCCCAAGGGTTTGATAATAATAGGCAATAGGTTCTACCTCATCATCAACTTCCCAATCCCACATGTTATCAAGTCCTAACCATGCAATGTTTGAGGGTTGAAGCTAATGCATAAAAACTGGGTGATAAAGGGATATGATCACAGTGTTACTTGCCTTGCTGATGATCCGGAAAACCTAGAGACTCGTAGTAGCACGCTTCGCACTCCGGGTGTTCTATCGCAATCAAACAAGCATACAATAAGCAATCAAACAAGAGCACGGGTAAAACTAAAATAAGAGATCTAACCAGAAAGTTCAACTTAAGAACTCTGGTTTGCAAAAAGAATCAAATCAAATGGAGTAACGAAACTCAAACTGCTAAAGAAACAAGATCCGATTACTAATCGGGAATAAAGTCAAATTTTACAGTATCAAAATCTTGTTCAAGTTGGTTAAACGGAAAGAGGGTTTTGAGACGAAAATCTAGGCATTTGAATCGCCTGATTCCGATAAATGAGCGAAAAGTTAAACTAGAACGAAAATTGGATCAGAAATCGCGATCGAAAGTAATCGCGAAAAATCCAAGAAAAAGAAAAACTGACGAATAGGCTAACGAACGGACGTTCACTGTTTGCGGCTAAACGGTGAAAACCCATTCATTAAAACGAACGTAAAAACGGGCGTTCGCTAAATAACTAAACCGAAAATAAACCGAACCGGATCTAATAAAAAACGGATCTAGGATTTCAAAAACGAACAAACGGTTTTCTCACAAAAACTCAGGCGGCTACCTCGGGTCCGGCGGGGTCTGGTGAGGTGGCGCGGCGGCTCCGGTGCTGCGGCGGGCGGCGGCAGGATTAGGGTCGGGGTGTGGGTGGCGGCTGCTGGGCTGGCTCGGGGCTCGGGGTCTCGGGCTTTAAAGGCCGGCCCAAGGAGTCCTGGCCGGTTACGGCCCGGAGTCGGTTCACTTTTTTTAAATAATTCCGACATACAGAAAAAGAAAGAAAAGAAATACTAAACGGACTCAAAAAATAAGGCAGACAAGGTGAACATTTATTTGTGCCTAAAATGCAATTTTCAAAAATGCACATTTTTTTCCTAATTCGAATAAAATAGCGATAAAACTCCGAATAAAATCTTATGTGATTTTAATATTAAATCTTCGATATTTCTCTATTTTGAGGAAGTCATTTTATCCTCTCTCTGATATTTTTATAAAAGAAATAATCGAAGAGAAAATAATTAAAATCAAACGATCCCCTTTCCAAAATTCAAGAGAACTCGAATATGAAAATAATGAAATCCCCAACTCTCTCCGTAGGTCCTTGAGTTGCGTAGAATTTCTAGGATCTAGCCAAAAATGCAATAAAATATGATATGCAATGATGATCTACTGTATAATGTTCCAAATTGAAAATTTGGGATGTTACCGTTCTTCGGTTTCATGATAATCGAAGGTAGTTGTTAATAAGACTTGATCAACCTTATTAATGGATCATTTTTTAGAGGTACGAAGTTGATGAATTTAGTAGGCACCACCTTTTTTCCTTGCCTTTTGTTTTATGTTTTTCTTAGTTAAATAAAATAAAATGCCATGTTTATCCTGTTTTCTAGATTTTCCATGCAATAAAAATGACCCAAAAATAAAAGTTCTCAGAATGCCCTAAAAATTTAATACGATTTTTTCTGAATATTTCTAAATTTTTAGTGCAAATAATTTCAGAGGGGGTGCACCAGGTGGGCACAACCCACCTGGGCGCGCCAGCAGCCCCAGGCACGCCCTGGTGGGTTGTGGTCCCCATGTGGGCCCCCTCACTTATCTCTTTAGCCCATGTCATCACCTACCTCCAGAAAAAAATTCACCATTGCTCTCACTCTCCCATGTTCTTACTCTCAAACCTGTGGATTTCGATCTCTTTGCTCGAAGCTCCATTTCCAAAACTATTTTGGAGGATTGCTACTTGGTATGTGACTCCTCCATTGGTCCAATTAGTTTTTCCTTCAGTGGTTTATATTTTGAATAATTAGCTACTCTTGGTGCTGTTGTAGATGAGATTGCATGTTCAATTCTTAGAACTCTAAGTAGTTTGAATGCTAGAAATGGCCTCTATGCATCCCTATGAGTAGTTGCTATCAATCTTGTGAAGTTTTTTTGGCAAAAATTTAGTGGACTGAAAATTTCAGAATTTGATTTATAGGAATAAGATGAGTTTCTTTAGGAAGTTTGCTTCCAAGAAGAACTCTAAGGGAGTCATTGGGGAATTATCGGACAGAGACCTCCATACTTGGAGAATGGCAGAAGTGCACACGTGCAAATGGCCGCACAACCCCTTCATGGATGGAGCTGGAATCCATCAAGAGTTCGCACAATTTGCTGCTAATGCTGGCCTCACCGACTTCATCGCAGCTAAGTGTGAACAATGCCATCTCCTTACAAATTCCTTTGTGCAAAGCTTCCATTTTCTGAGTAGGAATAACCCTCCTGAGGTGCAGTTTAATTTATATGTTGAAACCCGTTAGATACCACTTACTGAATTTTGCGATATATGCTTGATCCCTTCTGACGGGGAAATAAGAGAACCTAGGCCTGCAGAGTTCAATGACTTTTATCGCACTCTGTCAGTGGGAGATGAGAGAGGGGTGTCGAGTGTCACTGCCACTAGCTTGTAGTTTCCTTTTGTGCACTATTTTGCTCCATTTATTGTGAAGTGTTTACTTGCTAGAGAGAAGGTTGGTGCACTAGTGCTCCCAATTTCGCCATCCTATGCCGTGCACTATACGGCAATAACACCTATAGCCTGGGAGCTATTGTTGCATGTCACCTACACCTTAACAGGACCAAGGGTAAAATTCATGGCCGTATTTATGCCACTCGTTTAGCAAGTCGCTTTAACATTCAGATACGTGAACATGATTATCGCTTGCCCAAGGTTTACTAAGATCGACAGGCTATGGTAGCTCATCAATTTATTGATTGCGAGAACACTACTATCCCTATTCCTTACAATCTGGTTTTCAATGAGGATGCCCGTGATATTATTCCATTGCCTGCACCTGCTTTGTTTGATTCTATTGCCAAGGGCGGATACAGGATCATGCTAGATGACATCATTGCCTACCAGAATGTCCAAGCGGTAGCTGAGGAGGAGCCTCAAGAGTGGGACGCTCAGGTGCCTACTCCACAACACTTCAACATGGGACCGCATGGCTACTACGAGTGGTGATTACCAAGCTAGGCCAAAAGCCTAAGCTTGGGGGGGGAGTATGTATTTCCACCGACATTACATTCATGTTCACACATTTCATTCCATTTGTCGGTGTCCACACTTTTTCACGGTACTATCCATTTTAGATTTGTTTTTCTCGCTTTCTTGTGTGTTTGAAAAACTTTGAGAAAACCCAAAAATATTTCCTGTTTCTTTTTGGTTTTTCTTTCTATTTTAATTAGTCGTAGTACTTAAAAGAAAACCCAAAAAGATTTCTCGGTTCTTCTTTTGCTTGTTGGGAGTTTTCCTATGTAAATAGTTTTTCTCGTTTTTGCTTTTCTTCCTTTCGATTTGCCTTCTTCAAGAAAAACTAAAAACTCCAAAAATATTTCAGTGTGTTTCTCTGAAATTCTATTCATTTTATTGAGTCATACCAAGGAGAAGACCACGATGAAAATGTTGAGTGGCTCTCATATGCATTATTTTGATCTAACGAAGAGCCCAAATTATCTTGTCTTCTCCCGTTGAATAAAATGTTTGCACATTCCAGCTTAGTCCACGACTTTCTTGCACTATTACTATCTTCAAATCATTCGGTCGTGAAAGTGAAAGGCAATAATGACGATATTTGGTGAACTAGTTGTGGCAGAGAGAAACGGTTATGAACTCAACATGTTCTATTTTTGTAAATATGTTTAACCTAGTATCCATGATTGAGCATATTATGATCAAACATGTTTGCGATGACAATTAGAGATTATAGTTTCTCATGCCATTCTTAAGTATCTAGGAGTGGATAATGATTTATCTTGGATGTCAACATTGCATTAAAATTATTGCGATGTGGTATGATGATATGGTATCCTCCTCTGAATGTTTCGAGTGGCTTGACTTTTCACATGTTCATGCATGTAGTTGAATCAAAACTAACATAGCCTCTATGATATTTATGTTCATGGTGTTCATATCCTACTCATGCTAGTATCCGATGTTCATTATGCATAATGCATGTTCATGACCGTTTTCGCTCTCTAGCTGGCCGCTTCCCAACCTATTTGCTAGCCTTCGCTTGTACTAAGTGGAAATACTGCTTGTGCATCAAAATCCTAAAACCCGAGTTATTCCAGATGAGTCCACCATACCTACCTATATGCGGTATTACCCTATCGTTCTAAGTAAATTTGTATGTGCCACCTCTAAAAACTTCAAATAAATATCCATTTTTTGTGCCTGGATTGTTCATAGAGCGACAGGAGGTAGTTGGTATCTTCCATGCTAAGCGGGTTATTCTCATGATGAGTGTTTATTCACTTGTCCTTGCACGACAGGGGAGGTAATAGGTCCTAGTCTCGAATTCAAATTGCAAATAACTAAACAAAACTCCCCCAGGACTAATGTTGGTATGGATGGTACCCGAGGATTCGGCTACCCGTGGAGTGCGATTGTTGGTGGAGGGGGACTAAACCTTTACTTTTATCGCTTGGGAACCGCCACTAATGTGTTTAGCATGGAAGATATCAATAACTAATGGTCGTTGAGTAAACATCAAGGGTGCATTTCTCAAAATTTCATTTACCTCTGTTTTAAAAACTGAGCTCTAGCACCGCTGCAAATCCCTGCTTCCCTCTGCGAAGGGAATGTCTGTTTAATTTTATGTTGAGTCGTCACCTTCTCAAATAAGCGCCAGATTCTGAGAGCACTATTGTCATCCTCATGCACTGTGCATAGTTAAGGTTGGATGCATGATGAATGGATCTTTTCTACCATGAATTACAATGTTTAGTCGCTGCTTGAACTTTGGAGGTGCTCTACATTTATGTTTTGCCGACTCAGAAAGGGCTAACGAGATACCACTGTTGTCATATTATATCATGATTGTTTTGACAAGGTGTTGTCACTTGAGATATTTCATTATTGCCCGCTAGTTGATTATGTCATTGATATGAGTTAATATAATTTTTAATAGTTATTGTTAACATGGTTAGTTATAATCTTTGCTGAAAACCTGGGTGCTACTTAAGCTTATTTATGTAAACAAGAGCAAAAGAGTTCATCAAAGTTTTTCTTTTCCACTTTCAGTTTATCAACTGAATTGCTTGAGGACAAGCAAAGGTTTAAGCTTGGGGGAGTTGATACATTTCCATCGTATCTACTTTTCCTAATGCTTTTCCTCTTGTTTTGGACTCTAATTTGCATGATTTGAATGAAACTAACCCGGACTGACGTTGTTTTCAGCAGAACTATCATGGTGTTATTTTTGTGCAGAAATATAACCCCTTGGATTGGAATGAAACTTTGTGGAGATTTTTTATACAATAAATGGAAAATACTGGAGCCAAGAACCACCGGATGGGGGGCCCTGAGTGAGAACAACCCACCAGGGCGCCCCCCTGTAACGCCCTCAATGCGGCTATATCTCCCACGTGTCGAAGCATGGCTTAGAGGCATAACCGCATTGAAAGCAATGTCGCAAGTGAGGTAATCTTCACACAACCCATGTAATACACAAGGGAAAGAGATACATAGTTGGCTTACAATCGCCACTTCACACAATTACATGAATAAAGCATTACAACATCCAAATACAATCAAGGTCCGACTACGGAACCAAAATAAAAGAAGAACCCCAAATGCAACAAGGTCCCCGATCGACCCCAACTGGGCTCCACTACTGATCAACTAGAACAAAACAACACAAAGGACAAGATCTTCATCGAGCTCCTCCTGAGCTTGGTTGCGTCATCGGCATGGACTCATCGGCACCTGCAAGCTGGTTTTGGAAGTATCTGTGAGCCACAGGGACTCAGCAATCTCGCACCCTCGCGATCAAGACTATTTAAGCTTATGGGTAAGGTAAAGGTATGAGGTGGAGCTACAGCAAGCGACTAGCATATATGGTGGCTAACATACGCAAATGAGAGCGAGAAGAGAAGGCAAAGCACGGTCGATAAAAGTATGATCAAGAAGTGATCCTATAGCAACCTACGTCAAGCATAACTCCAACACCGTGTTCACTTCCCGGACTCCGCCGGAAAGAGACCATCACGGTTACACACGCGGTTGATGCATTTTAATTAAGGTCAACTTCAGGTTTTCTACAACCGGACATTAACAAATTCCCATCTGCCCATAACCGCGGGCACGGCTTTCGAAAGTTCAAAACCCTGCAGGGGTGTCCCAACTTAGCCCATGACAAGCTCTCACGGTCAACGAAGGAATAGACCTCCTCCCGAGACATTCCGATCAGACTCGGTATCCCGGTTCTACAAGACATCCTCGACAATGGTAAAACAAGTCCAGCAAGACCACCGATGCGCCGACATCCCAATAGGAGCCGCACATATCTCGTTCTTAGGGCAACACCGGATAAGCAATCTGTACAACCAAAACCAGCCCTCGAGTTTCCCCGAGGTGGCGCTGCAAGAGGCTCTAGTTTGGACCAACACTTAGACAAGCACTGGCCCGGGGGGTTAAAATAAAGATGACCCTCGGGATGCACGACTCCCAAGGGAAAAAGGCTAGGTGCCAAATGGTAAAACCAAGGTTGGGCCTTGCTGGAGGAGTTTTATTCAAGGCGAACTGTCAAGGGGTTCCCATTATAACCCAACTGCGTAAGGAACGCAAAATCCGGGAACATAACACCGATATGACGGAAACTAGGGCGGCAAGAGTGGAACAAAACACCAGGCATAAGGCCGAGCTTTCCACCCTTTACCAAGTATATAGATGCATTAATTAAATAAGATATATTGTGATATCCCAACAAGTAAACATGTTCCAACAAGGAACAACATCTCCATGTTCCAACAAGGAACAAACTTCAATCTTCACCTGCAACTAACAACGCTATAAGAGGGGCTGAGCAAAGCGGTAACATAGCCAATCAACAGTTTGCTAGGACAAGGTGGGTTAGGGGCTTGGTTCAACAATATGGGAGGCATGATAAGCAAGTGGTAGGTATCGCAGCATAGGCATAGCAAAAGAGCGAGCAACTAAGCAAGCAAAGATAGAAGTGATTTCGAGGGTATGATCATCTTGCCTGAAATCCTGCAAGGAAGAAGAACGAGTCCATGAAGAAGACAAACGAACGTAGTCGAACGGATCCTCACAAACGCGACATTATCGGAACTAACCCGAAGAAGCAACACCGAAAAGAAGCAAACAACATAGTAAACAACAACCACATACACATGGCATGATGCACAACCAAGTATGATGCATGTCTGGATTAAAGAGGCATGGCATGGCAAAAAGCACAAACAATCCTACAAATTAAGTGGAGCTCAGTATGCAACGAGTTGCATATTGACGAAACACCACATGACTTAATTAGTTCTCTCTCGTTTAGGTACTCAACAATACTAAATGTTGTTAGCATGGCAAGGGGTGAAACATAAAGGGATTATCTATCTAAACAATTTAAATGGGGCCGGATATAGCAAACAACAAATCCGGTAATTCCCCATATGCATTAGTAAATTAAAGCAAACAACAATTTAAACATTTTAATTGTTGTTATCATGATGCGGATGACATGAACAAGTTTATGCAATTATTATTAAAAGTTGACAAGAGCATTATGAAGCATTTGTCACCGTGGTGGAAAGAAAAGGGGTGCCACGGCAACAAATCCGAAAATGATGCCACGGCAACATATCGGTTCCGGTAACTCGATTGAGATCCCGGTGCAAACGAAAGTGCGGCGGGAGCGTGACATGCGATAGAAGGTGGGGTGCTCTCGGATACCGAGTTCCCACATGTCGGTGGCAAGGCAAAAGAGGGGTGACGTTATCGAACAAGGGTGCATCTCATACAACATGCATTCGTTCACGGACGTTGTTCCGGCGGTTATACCTTTGAAGCGTGCGTTATCGGAGGGGTTCGAGTTTGATGCGGTGTAGGGGAAGTAGACGTTCCACGATGGTAGTCAAAGTAGTTGTCCTATCGTTCATCGGCGATCATCGGAGCGGTAGTGGAAGTAGAGGCTCACGACGTCTTGTCGAAAACCACGGCGGCGGTAGTCGTACACAATCGTAGATGTTCAGGGTCGTCGGGGTACTTGTCGGTCGGGTCTTGACGGTCTCGTTTTTGCGACGGTAGTCATGCTAGTCGGCGGTAGTGAAACTTGACGGTCCGAGGGCTCCGGGCATCGTGGTACTTGGCGCAACACCGTGTAGTCGTACATTTGAAGAGGAACTTGGCCATTCGAAGGTGTACTTGGCGAACAACGGTCGTCGTGGTACTTGGTGAAATCCTCGGAGATGGACTTGCGCATAAAAGGGCTTCGGTGGCACAGTACTTGTCGGATCATCATGTAGACGTTTTTTCGAAGAGGAACTTGTCGCGTCCCAGAATGAGTAAGGCAAAAGCCCTCGTTCAACAAAGCTCGAACTTGACGAAATCCACAAACAGGACTTGGCGCATCCTGGTCTTGGAGAGGCCTATGGAAAAGAACTTGGCGAAAACCCCTGAAGGCGTTGCTCGTTCATTGAAAGGGAAAGAAAACAGCGGCAGCAGCAGGCATCGCAGACACCGGGCGTGGTCTCCTGCAGACGACCAGAGATGCAGTAGCAAAAGCAAAACAGCGGCGGCTCCCGAAACTTGACAGCGCGTGGAGGGAGGAGGTCGAGGACGCAAGTGGGGCAGTGGTGATGGCGACGGTCGAGGACGACGCCTCCGGTCAGCGAAGCATGGGTGCAGGGAAGGAGGAGTTCCTGCTTAGGGAGGCGCAGGTGATGGTCGCCGTGGTGCTCTGCTGCAGGGTGCCATGGCGGGGAGGCGACGAAGAGGATGGCGCTCTGGGCGCCGGACAAGAGGTCGAGCTGTGAGGCCATGAGAGACGCGGCGCGAAGGACTCGGGCTCCTGGCGCGAGCGGGGACGGGAAGACCGGCGTGGCTCAGGGGAAGCGTGTAGAGGAAGGAGTAGCTCCGGCAGTGGCGGTCGCTGGCCGGCGCAGCATCGGCATGGGAGGTGAGGAGGCGGCGGAGCAGTCTCGTGGTGCTGGGAGGAAGGCGAGGCTGCGCGGCGGCCAAGGGGCAGCGCTCAGCAGCGTTCGTGGGAGGAGCTGGCGATGGGGGTTGCGTGGGATCGGGAGCAAAAGGGGTCGAGAGGATCTGGATCGAGCCGAGGGCTCTGCTCCTCTCTCTAGAGATGTGTGTGGAGGCGGCGCGGGAGGGAGAGGTCGATGGGGAAAGAAGGGAACGAGCAGGGAATGATAGGGTTACAGCGGGGGCGCGGCTGGGCCTTGGGCCACTGGCTGCGGGGAAGGTTGGGTCGGGCATGGGAGGCCTTGGCCAAATGGGACACGGGAAAGCAGGCCGCCTGACCGCTGGGCTCTGCTCTCTTCTCTCTCCCTCTAATTTGCTTTAACAACAAAACAAATAGAGAGAAGAAAACAATAAAGAGAGGGTTAGGGAAAGAATATTTTAGAAAATAAAATATTCTTGGAGCGCCGGAACTTTGCACAAATAGAATAAAATGGTTTGGCACTATTTTAGAGATAGAAAAATAATTCAAGTTTGAATTAGATTCAAGCTTGAGCCATTTTTGAATCCAACCAAAACAAGTCCAAAGGATCTGAAAATTGGAGGAGGTGTTCCTGGCATGGTCTAGAATTTATAGGAAAAGAATGGACATTAATAGAGAGGGGAAAATGGAACTATCAAAAGACAGGAAATAGAAGGAAAGGAGAAAGAGATGAGGCATGGGACGAAGGCACGGGGAAATATTTTACAAGTGTGTCAAGGTAATTCCACATAATTGGAATATTGACTATAGCTCTCTAAATATCGAGAGGATATGTTGTAAAGAGAATCACCATGTGAATTCCCTTAGTTTAAATGGATCAAAGATCCATGCCATTTATTTAGTTGAGTTAAGAAAAGAAATGACATGATGGCATGATGACATGATGCAATGCACATGATGCAATGATGAATGCAATGAACCAAACAAATCACACGACAAAACCCAGAAAACATGGAAGGCACCAGAAGCTCCAGACTTGGGGCGTCACACCCCCTCAGGCACGCCCAAGTGGGTCGTGCCCACCTGCTGGCCCCGCAGACCCTGAGTCCAAGTCCATAAATACCTATTTTTCCAGAAAAAATGAGGGAGGAAGAATTATGTCGTTTCGCGATACGGAGCCGCTGCCACCTCCTGTTCTTCATCGTGAGGCCGGATCTGGAGTCTGTTTGGGGCTCCAAAGAGGGGGATCTTCGATCTTCGTCATCACCAACCCTTCCTCATCGCCAATTCCATGATGCTCCCCACCGGGAGTGAGTAATTCCTTCGTAGGCTTGCTGGTCGTGAAGAGTTGGATGAGATTCATCATGTAATCGAGTTAGTTTTGTTAGGGCTTGATCCCGAGTATCCACTATGTTCTGAGATTGATGTTGATATGACTTTGCCATGCTTAATGCTTGTCACTTTGGGCCCGGGTGCCATGATTTCATATCTGAACCATTTATGTTATCACCATTATATCTATGTTCTAGATCCAATCTTGCAAGTTATATTCACCTATTACGTGTTGTGATCCGTAAACCCCGGAGTGACAGTATTCGAGATACTTTCCGATGATGACTGTAGTTTGAGGAGTTCATGTATTCACTATGTGCTAATGCTTTGTTCCGGTTCTCTATTAAAGGAGGCCTTAATATCCCTTAGTTTCCTTATGGACCCCACCGCCATGGGAGGGTAGGACAAAAGATGTCATGCAAGTTCTTTCCATAAGCACATATGACTATTCACAAAATACATGCCTACATTATATTTATGAAATGGAGCTAGTTTTATATCGCCCTAGGTTATGACTGTTATATGATGAATATCATCCAACGAATCCACTGATCCAATGCCTACGGTTTTCCTATATATTGATCTTGCTAAGTTACTACTGTTGCTATTATTGTTTCACCTATTACAAAAACTTTGCTACCACTGTTACCGTCACTATTGCTATTCGAAATACTATCAGAACTATCATATTACTTTTGCTACTGATCACTTTGCTGCAGATAATTAATCTCCAGGTGTGGTTGAATTCTCAACTCAGCAGCCAATACTTGCAAATATTCTTTGGCTCCCCTTGTGTCAAATCAATAAATTTGGGTTGAATACTCTTACCCTCAAAAACTGTTGCGATCCCCTATACTTGTGGGTTATCACAACCCAACACTTTCACCTACTATTTTTTTGTGTTCACATGATTAAGCTACTGTAGTAATCATGTTTTATAGCTTTTGTTTCAATAAAGTGCCAATTAAAGCCTTTGGGATTATGTTTTGTGATAGTTGATTTGATCTTGTTGGAAAACATAAACTTTTGCAGTAAACAATTTTGAAAAATCACAGAAGTGACGAAAGCTTCTGAATGTTTTACACAAGATTGATATACAAAATGCCTACATCGTCCTAATTTTTCAGAATTTTTGTAGCAGAAGTATGGTGGTTGTCCAGATCATTACAGACTATTCTGTTTTTGACAGATTCTGTTTTCAATGCATAGTTTGATTATTTTCTAGTTTCTATGGCTTGTGTTGCTCAATATAAATTGTAGAGATGATAAGCTATAGTTGGCATTGTATGAGAACAATTAAGAATCTTGTCTTTGACAGTACCAAAGTGAATGGTTTGCTCCCGAAGTTCCATTAAGTTTTGTGTGATTGAAGTTTTCAAGTTTTGGGTGAGATGTCGATATGAGAAGAATAAAGAGTGGAAAAAACCTAATATTGGGTATTCCCAAGGCACCCCAAGGTAATATCCATGTAAGAGCCAAGCAACTAAGCTTGGGGATGCCCCGTAAGGCATCCCCTCTTTCGTCTTCAACATTATCGGTAACCTCACTTGGAGCTATATTTTTATTCGTCACATGATATGTGTTTTGCTTGGAGCACCGTTTTTTGTAAGGATTTTCTTGATGTTATTTATAATAATGTTTTTCATCTTTCATTTCACTCAAAATGTCAAGTATAGCCTTTACCATGCTTATTTTACAAGTATACATGTTGCTGTTTAAAAACAGAAAGTTTGCTGTCATTTTCTGAGTTCTTCTAGGAAGTCAGAACGTGATAAAATCTTGAAATTTTTACACAATATTATATGATAAATTTTCTATAGTGTGGTAAGATTTTAGAAATTTTGGAGTTAAAGAAGTATTGATATTCTTGCATTCTTTACCGACTATACTGTTTTGACAGATTGTTGTTATCTTTGCATTGTCTGCATATGTTTGCTTGTTTAATGATTCTATTTGAGAATAGGACTATTAAATATGCAGAGTCGTTTAATATGCAATGTTAAATAATAATTTTAGTGATTTTCTAGAGTAGAGAATGATAAGGTTTTTCATTAATTTATACTAACTTATCTCACGAGTTCTTATTGAGTTTTGTGTGGATGAAGTTTTAAGATTTAGGGAAATCGTGATATAAAAGGAATTAAGGAGACACAAAAGCTCAATCTTGTGGATGCCCAGGGCATCCCAAGATAATATTTCAAGAAGTCTCAAGCATCTAAGCTTGGGGATGCCCCGGTAGGCATCACACCTTTCTTCATCAACAATTATCGGTTAGTATCAGTCGAGCCTAAGTTTTTGCTTCTTCACATGAGTTGTGCTATTCTTGGAATGTCATTTTATTTATTTTTTCTTGCTGTTTTAATAAAATACTTAGATCTTAAAAAAAATAAAAGAGAGTCCTCAAATAGCTACCCACTAGCTTGATCTTCACGTATATCTTTTTGGAGTAGTTTGTCATTTACTCTTGTGCTTCACTTATATTATTTTGAGAGTTGATACTAGTGATGAAAATTTGCACAAGCTATGTAATTGGTCCTAATATGATGAATATCCTAGAAGGATATAATGAAAAAATTATGTAGATCATTGGATATGATAAGTTTGATTCCTTGCAATAGTTTTGCGATATGGAGATAACAATATGTGAGTCATGTTGGTGAGTAATTGTGCTTTAGTAAGAATATTGGTGTTAAGGTTTGTGATTCCCTATGCAACCACGAAAGTTAATAGTTATGCAATGAAATTACATCCTACTTGTGGTGCATTATTCGGTGTTAGTTATGCTCAATGCTTGTTTATGTGAATTTTCATTTCTTGGTTGGTTGCTTCTCAATCTATTTGCTAGCCTCCGTTTGTACTAAGTGGGAATACTACTTGTGCATCCAAAATCTTTAAACCAAGTTTTTCCATATGAGTCCACCATACCTATCTATATGTGGTATTTCCATGCCGTTCTAAGCAAATTTGTATGTGCCATCTCTAATTTTCAAAATGAATTTCCTTTTTGTGTGCTCATACCGCTCATGAAGCGGTAGGGGATGGCCAATATTTTCCACGCTAGATGTATTATTCTCAAGATGAGTATTTATTCACTTGTCATTGCACGAGATTACGACGGTAATAGGGATGCCCAGTCCTGAAATGGAAAAGAAATTTACATTATGTTGTCAAATAATAAATTCCTTGGAAAGTGTTGGTATGGACGGTACCCGTGGATACGGCTAGCCGTGGAATGTGAAAGTATGGTGGAAAAAGGAATAAACTTTATTCTATGTTTGGTAACCGCCTATGATATATCTAGCATGGAAAGTGTTGGGAATTACTCGGTTGTTTTCGTTGACGGGAAAAGTATGCCTCTCAAAAAAATTATCTCTCAATTTTAGCTTTGAGCTCTGGCACCTCTACAAATCTTTGCTTCCCTCTACGAAGGGCCTATCTATTTACTTTTATGCAAAGTTTTATTTTTATTTGATTCTCTATATTCTCTTATAAAGCACCAACTAGGGAGCATTATGATCATACTTGAGCATTGGATGTACCTAATATGCGAGTGTGTTTCATGAATGGATCATTGATTGAGCATGATGGGCTAGGGATAACTTTCTTTAGTGTTGATATTTTGAAAGACATGGTTGCTTGTTGATATGCTTGAGTGTTGAAATCTTCATGTCAAAACTAGACTATTGCTTTGAACCATATAAAAGTCCAAATATCCATGCTACAAAAGAAAAGAATGTGTGATGAACATATTAGGCAACATTCCACACCAAAAATTCTATTTTTTATCATTTACCTACTCAAGGACGAGTAGGAATTAATCTTGGGGATGCTCATACGTCTCCAACATATCTATAATTTTTTTATTGTTCCATGCTGTTATATTATCATTCTTGGATGTTTTACAATCATTTTATAGAAACTTTATATCATTTTTTGGGACTAACCTATTGACATAGTGCCTAGTGTCAGTTGCTGTTTTTTGCTTGTTTTTTACATCGCAGAAAATCAATACCAAACGGAGTCCGAACACAGCGAAACTTTTTGGAGATTTTTTCTGGACCAGAAGACACCCGGTGGGCCAAAGAAGTACTAGAGGGGAGCTCCGAGGGGAGCACAACCCACCAGGGATCAGAAGTTCCACCATCACAAGCCTCTGTAGCCACAAAAAAACCAATCTAGACCCCACTCCGGCACCCTGTCGGAGGGGGAGATCATCACCTGTGGCCGTCATCATCATCCCGGCAGCCACCATGATGAGGAAGGAGTAATCCACCCTCGGGGCTGAGGGTTTGTACCAGTAGCTATGTGTTTCATCTCTCTCTCTCTCTCGTGTTCTTGAGATTGTCACGGTCTTGATGTATCACGAGCTTTGTTAATATAGTTGGATCATATGGTGTTTTCCCCTCTCTATCTTGTCGTGATTTGAGTTTTCCGTCTGAGATTTCGTTCTTATCGGATTGAATACTTTTAGGGATTTGAGAACACTTTATGTATGTCTTGCTATGAATACCCGTGGTGACAATGGGGTATCATATTGATTCACTTGATATATGTTTTGGCACTCAAATCACGGATTCTCGAGGTGACATTAGGGTAATCTATGCATAGGGGTTGATGCATGTTCTTGTCTTTGTTTCTCCGGTAGAAATCTTGGGGCACTCTTTGAGGTTCTTTGTGTTGGATTGAGTATTATGAATCTGAAATTGTTTGTTTGATGCATATCGTATAATCAACTCACGGATACTCGCGGTGACATTGGAGTATCTAGGTGACATTAGAGTTGGTTGATGTGTATCATATGGTGTTATTTTAATACAAACTCTTGGTTAGATCGATCGGAAAGAATAGCTTGGTGTTATTTTAGTATGAACTCTAGGATAGATTGATTGGAAAGAATAGCTTTGAGGTGGTTTGTACCCTACAAACAATTTCTTCTTATGTTCTCCGCTAGATAGGAACCCTGGAGTGATTCTTCATCGCACTTTGAGGGATGGTTATATGATCCAATTATATTAGCATTGTTGAGAGATTGCACTAGTGAAAGTATGGACCCTAGGCCTCATTTTCAAGCATTACAATACCGTATGTGCTCACTTTTGTTACTTGCTACCTTGTTGTTTTTATTGTTCTTATTACAAAAATCAATATCTACTATCGTTACTACACTTGTATCACCATATCTTCGCCGAACTAGTGCACCTATACAAATTACCATTGTATTTGGTGTGTTGGAGACACAAGAGACTTTTTATTATTTGGTTGCAGGGTTTTTTGAGAGAGACCATCTTCATCCATGCCTCCCATGGATTGATAAACCTTAGGTCATCCACTTGAGGGAAATTTGCTACTGTCCTACAAAACTCTGTGCTTGGAGGCCCAACACGAGTCTACAAGAACAAATTGTGTAGTAGACATCAGCCAGATACGGACCGTGGTAACCTTGAGCCTGCTACGGGTCGTAGGATCAATGGGCCTCCTACGGGCCATCGGATAAATGGGCCTCCAACAGGCCTTAGGATCCATTGGCCACACATGGGTCCAACAATTCGTGTGCCAAAACCGGACCATGACATGGGTCGTAAGCGGGCGTAATTGGTATCGGGCCAGCACGGTCATGGGCCATTAACAGGACAGAAGATAGCAAAGGCTTAATTCTCTCACAGGATTAATGGGTCGTTAATGGGCCCGAATACATGATAGGTTGGAAACGGTGCAATGGGTTAACATGACACAAGCGGGCCGATTCTAGCCACGGGCTGAATTTGGCCCATTAGAAGAACAGGCCAGTAACGGACCGAAAGTAATCGAGGGCCGGAAAGGAGCCAAAGAATTTATGGGCCCTCAGTAGGCCGAAAGCTAACACGGACTGGAAACGACCCATGTGAATCATCGGTTGTCAATGGTTATAAAGAGATTTATTGTTTATTATGGGGCAGAGTAACCAAGGGCCACTAAAGGGCCCAAAGGGATGAAAGGCCTCATATGGGCTGAAAGCCGTCATGGGCCGTACATGGGCTGAAAGTGAAACGTGTTGGTATTATACTAGACGGCCCACACGACGATGTTGGGCCAAATTCGGAAAAATGCCATAATGGGCTGTAAAATGGGATATATGCGAACAGACCGTTAACAGGCTTTTCATGGGCCGGCCCGCTAGCTTTTGACCAAGTCAAATGGGCCAGCCTTTGTAAGCTAAATGGGCCACTGTTGGGTCATGCCACGTGTTGACATATCATAGGCACCTATGTGTCCCAATGGCGAGTTGACACATGGTTCATGCGGCCAATGAGAATTTTACACGTGGAAAATTCCCACTTGTCTGTGTTGTTAATGGGTTATAGGATGCAAACGGGAACCAGATAGCTTAACGGTGACCCATTACAGTGGAAGCCACGTGTCTGTTACCCTTGACGAAAACACTTCCATGACGCGGTGTTTATCGTCATGGAAGTGGACACTTCCGTGATGATAAGTCATCGAACACTTCTACGACAGCACATGTATGACTATCATGATTCTGTCATAAAATCGTCATGGATGTACATGCATGACAGAAAACGTGACCTACTATGAAAAATACGTATCATCATGGAAGTGTATTTTTGTAGTGACATCACCAGACACAGGTAACCATGTCATAGGGATGCTGGAACACATCAAAGAGAAAGAAGAACAAAACCGGTAACGAGGATGACGGTATAGTGAGCATGCATGTGTATGACTCAGGAGGATACCGATGCATCTCGGATTTTGTAAAGTATCAAGAAGCAGGGAACATCACATGATAACCAAAGGTTCACTCGAATATCATTCGTGTAATCATAGGGATCGATATGGACGTCCACGGTTCCTCTATCGGTCATTGGACGAAGGAGTTTCATTCATGTCTATGATTTACCGAACCTACGAGGTCATAAACTTAAGGTAATCACGATCTGTTGAGTGTTAGTAGGACGGGAGTGATGAGGAAATATTTCTGAAATAGTTTCATTAATATTTGAAATAGTTTCGAGAGGAAGCAGAAGCGTTTCACGGTCACCGGAAGGGTTTCAGAGTTTATTGGGCAATACCAGGTATTACCAATAATAATATATAGGGCGAAAATGTTTCATGTGATGTTAAATTAATAATAAAAGGCTCTATTGAATGTTAGGAGGCTTTTTATATTTAATTTAACATCAACGGGACTTAAAAGGCCAAGTAGTGGAAGGAGTATTGGGCCACAAGGGCACAATAAGGGAGGCACCGATACGTCTCCAATGTATCTATAATTTTTTTTGTTCCATACTATTATAGTATAATCTTGGATGTTTTATATGCAATTATATATCTTTTATGGGACTAACATATTAACCTAGTGCCCAGTGCCAGTTGTTGTTTTTTTGCTTGTTTTTGGCTTTTTAGAAAATCAATATCAAACAGAGTCCAAACGGAGAAAAAACCTTTGGATTAATTTTTTCTGGACCAGAAGGGGCCCTATAAGGTTCGGGAGAAGACCAGACGATCCACGAGAGAGCGACAAGCTCGGGGGGCGCGCCCTCTAGGTTTGTGGGCCCCTCATGGCACCTATTAACCTAATTCCACCTCCGTAAATTCCTATATATTTCCAATACATCAGAGAGCCACCCGAAATACTTTTTCTGCCGCCGCAAGTTTCTGTTCTTCCGCGATCCCATCTGGAGGCCTTTTCTGGCATCCTGCCGAAGGGGGAATCGATCACGGAGGGCTTCTACATCAACCTTGATGCCCTTCCAATGATGTGTGAGTAGTTTACCATAGACCTATGGGTCCATAGTGAAGGAAATATGCCCTAGAGGCAATAATAAAGTTATTATTTATTTCCTTATATCATGATAAATGTTTATTATTCATGCTAGAATTGTATTAACCGGAAACATAATACATGTGTGAATACATAGACAAACTTAGTGTCACTAGTATGCCTCTACTTGACTAGGTCGTTAATCAAAGATGGTTATGTTTCCTAACCATGAACAAAGTGTTGTTATTTGATTAACGAGGTCACATCATTAGTAGAATGATCTGATTGACATGACCCATTCCATTAGCTTAGCACCCGATCGTTTACTATGTTGCTATTGCTTTCTTCATGACTTATACATGTTCCTATGACTTTGAGATTATGCAACTCCCGTTTACCGGAGGAACACTTTGTGTGCTACCAAACGTCACAACGTAACTGGGTGATTATAAAGGAGCTCTACAGGTGTCTCCAAAGCTAGATGTTGGGTTGGCGTATTTCGAGATTAGGATTTGTCACTCCGATTGTTGGAGAGGTATCTCTGGGCCCTCTCGGTAATGCACATCACATAAGCCTTGAAAGCATTGCAACTAATGAGTTAGTTGCGGAATGATGTATTAAAGAACGAGTAAAGAGACTTGCCGGTAACGAGATTGAACTAGGTATTGGATACCGATGATCGAATCTCGGGCAAGTAACATACCGATGACAAAGGGAACAACGTATGTTGTTATGCGGTCTGACCGATAAAGATCTTCGTAGAATATGTAGGAGCCAATATGGGCATCTAGGTCCCGCTATTGGTTATTGGCCGGAGATTTGTCTCAGTCATGTCTACATTGTTCTCGAACCGTAGGGTCCGCACGCTTAACGTTACGATGACAGTTATTATGAGTTTATGCATTTTGATGTACCGAAGTTAGTTCAGAGTCCCGGATGCGATCACGTACATGACGAGGAGTCTCGAAATGGTCGAGACATAAAGATTAATATATTGGAAGCCTATATTTGGACATCGGAATTGTTCCGGGTGAAATCGGCATTTTACCGAAGTACCGGGGGGTTACCGGAACCCCCCCCCCCTGGGGGGGGTTATTGGGCCTACATGGGCCTTAAGGGAGAAGAGGAGAGGAGGCAAGAGGTGGCCGCGCGCCCCTCCCCTTCCTAGTTCGAATAGGACAAGGGAAGGGGGGCGGCGCCCCCCCCCCCTTTCCTTCCTCTCTTCCTCCTCTTTCCCCCCTCTCTCTCCTTGTCCAACCAGGAGTCCTACTCCCGGTGGGAGTAGGACTCCCTCTTGGCGCGCCACACCTGGCCGGCCGCCTCCTCCCCTTGCTCCTTTATATACGGGGGCAGGGGGGCACCTCTAGACACACAAGTTGATCCACGTGATCGTTCCTTAGCCGGGTGCGGTGCCCCCTGCCACCATATTCCACCTCGATCATATCGTTGTAGTGCTTAGGCGAAGCCCTGCGTCGGTAGAACATCATCATCGTCACCACGCCGTTGTGCTGATGGAACTCATCCCCGAAGCTTTGCTGGATCGGAGCCTGGGGAGCGTCATCGAGCTGTACGTGTGCTAAGAACTCGGAGGTGCTGGAGTAATGGTGCTTGGATCGGTCGGATCGGGAAGACGTACGACTACTTCCTCTACGTTGCGTCAACGCTTCCGCTTCGGTCTACGAGGGTACATAGACAACACTCTCCCCTCTCATTTCTATGCATCACCATGATCTTGCGTGTGCGTAGGAAAATCTTTGAAATTACTACGTTCCCCAACAGTGGCATCCGAGCCTAGGTTTTATGGTTTGATGTTATATGCATGAGTAGAACACAAGTGAGTTGTGGGTGATATAAGTCATACTGCCTACCAGCATGTCATACTTTGGTTCGGCGGTATTGTTGGATGAAGCGGCCCGGACCGACATTACGCGTACGCTTACGCGAGACCGGTTCTCCCGACGTGCTTTGCACAAAGGTGGCTTGCGGGTGACTGTTTCTCCAACTTTAGTTGAACCAAGTGTGGCTACGCCCGGTCCTTGCGAAGGTTAAAACGGAGTCAAATTGACAAACTATCGTTGTGGTTTTGATGCGTAGGTGAGATTGGTTCTTACTTAAGCCCGTAACAGCCACGTAAAACTTGCAACAACAAAGTAGAGGACGTCTAACTTGTTTTTGCAGGGCATGTTGTGATGTGATATGGCCAAGACATGATGCTAAATTTTATTGTATGAGATGATCATGTTTTGTAACCGAGTTATCGGCAACTGGCAGGAGCCATATGGTTGTCGCTTTATTGTATGCAATGCAATCGCGATGTAATGCTTTACTTTATCACTAAGCGGTAGCGATAGTCGTGGAAGCATAAGATTGGCAAGATGACAATGATGCTACGATGGAGATCAAGGTGTCGCGCCGGTGACGATGGTGATCATGACGGTGCTTCGGAGATGGAGATCACAAGCACAAGATGATGATGGCCATATCATATCACTTATATTGATTGCATGTGATGTTTATCTTTTATGCATCTTATCTTGCTTTGATTGACGGTAGCATTATAAGATGATCTCTCACTAAATTATCAAGAAGTGTTCTCCCTGAGTATGCACCGTTGCGAAAGTTCTTCGTGCTGAGACACCACGTGATGATCGGGTGTGATAGGCTCTACGTTCAAATACAACGGGTGCAAAACAGTTGCACACGCGGAATACTCAGGTTATACTTGACGAGCCAAGCATATACAGATATGGCCTCGGAACACGGAGACCGAAAGGTCGAGCGTGAATCATATAGTAGATATGATCAACATAGTGATGTTCACCAAAGAAACTACTCCATCTCACGTGATGATCGGACATGGTTTAGTTGATTTGGATCACGTGATCACTTAGAGGATTAGAGGGATGTCTATCTAAGTGCGAGTTCTTAAGTAATTTGATTAATTGAACTTAAACTTATCACGAACTTAGTACCTGATAGTATCTTGCATGTTTATGTTTGATTGTAGATAGATGGCTCGTGCTGTTGTTCCGTTGAATTTTAATGCGTTCCTTGAGAAAGCAAAGTTGAAAGATGATGGTAGCAATTACACGGACTGGGTCCGTAACTTGAGGATTATCCTCATTGCTGCACAGAAGAATTACGTCCTGGAAGCACCGCTGGGTGCCAGGCCTGCTGCTGGAGCAACACCAGATGTTATGAATGTCTGGCAGAGCAAAGCTGATGACTACTCGATAGTTCAGTGTGCCATGCTTTACGGCTTAGAATCGGGACTTGAACAACGCTTTGAACGTCATGGAGCATATGAGATGTTTCAGGAGTTGAAGTTATATTTCAAGAAAATGCCCGGATTGAGAGATATGAAGTCTCCAATAAGTTCTATAGCTGCAAGATGGAGGAGAACAGTTCTGTCAGTGAGCATATACTCAAAATGTCTGGGTATAATAATCACTTGATTCAGATGGGAGTTAATCTTCCAGATGATTGCATCATTGACAAAATTCTCCAATCACTGCCACCAAGCTACAAGAGCTTCGTGATGAACTATAATATGCAAGCAATGAACAAGACTATTCCCGAGCTCTTCGCAATACTGAAAGCTGCGGAGGTAGAAATCAAAAAGGAGCATCAAGTGTTGATGGTTAACAAGACCACTAGTTTCAAGAAAAAGGGCAAAGGGAAGAAGAAGGGGAACTTCAAGAAGAACGACAAGCAAGTTGCTACTCAAGAGAAGAAACCCAAGTCTGGACCTAAGCCTGAAACTGAGTGCTTCTACTGCAAGCAGACTGGTCACTGGAAGCGGAACTGCCCCAAGTATTTGGCGGATAAGAAGGATGGCAAGGTGAACAAAGGTATATGTGATATACATGTTATTGATGTGTACCTTACTAATGCTCGCAGTAGCACCTGGGTATTTGATACTGGTTCTGTTGCTAATATTTGCAACTCGAAACAGGGACTACGGATTAAGCGAAGATTGGCTAAGGACGAGGTGACGATGCGCGTGGGAAACGGTTCCAAAGTCGATGTGATCGCGGTCGGCACGCTACCTCTACATCTACCTTCGGGATTAGTATTAGACCTAAATAATTGTTATTTGGTTCCAGCGTTGAGCATGAACATTATATCTGGATCTTGTTTAATGCGAGACGGTTATTCATTTAAATCAGAGAATAATGGTTGTTCTATTTATATGAGTAATATCTTTTATGGTCATGCACCCTTGAAGAGTGGTCTATTCTTATTGAATCTCGATAGTAGTGATACACATATTCATAATGTAGAAGCCAAAAGATGCAGAGTTGATAATGATAGTGCAACTTATTTGTGGCACTACCATTTAGGTCATATCGGTGTAAAGCGCATGAAGAAACTCCATACTGATGGACTTTTGGAACCACTTGATTATGAATCACTTGGTACTTGCGAGCCGTGCCTCATGGGCAAGATGACTAAAACACCGTTCTCCGGTACTATGGAGAGAGCAACAGATTTGATGGAAATCATACATACAGATATATGTGGTCCGATGAATATTGAGGCTCGTGGCGGATATCGTTATTTTCTCACCTTCACAGATGACTTAAGCAGATATGGGTATATCTACTTAATGAAACATAAGTCTGAAACGTTTGAAAAGTTCAAAGAATTTCAGAGTGAAGTTGAAAATCATCGTAACAAGAAAATAAAGTTTCTATGATCTGATCGTGGAGGAGAATATTTGAGTTACGAGTTTGGTGTACATTTGAAAAAATTGTGGAATAGTTTCGCAACTCACGCCACCCAGAACACCACAGCGTAATGGTGTGTCTGAACGCCGTAATCGTACTTTACTAGATATGGTGCGATCTATGATGTCTCTTACTGATTTACCGCTATCGTTTTGGGGATACACTCTAGAGACGGCCGCATTCACGTTAAATAGGGCACCATCAAAATCCGTTGAGACGACGCCTTATGAACTATGGTTTGGCAAGAAACCAAAGTTGTCGTTTCTGAAAGTTTGGGGCTGCGATGCTTATGTGAAAAAGCTTCAACCTGATAAGCCCGAACCCAAATCGGAGAAATGTGTCTTCATAGGATATCCAAAGGAAACTATTGGATACACCTTCTATCACAAATCCGAAGGCAAGACTTTTGTTGCTAAATTCAGAAACTTTCTGGAGAAGGAGTTTCTCTCGAAAGAAGTGAGTGGGAGGAAAGTAGAACTTGACGAGGTAACTATACCTACTCCCTTGTTGGAAAGTAGTACATCATAGAAAACTGTTTCTGCGACACCTACACCAATAAGTGAGGAAGTTAATAATGATGATCATGAAACTTCAGAACAAGATACTACTGAACCTCGTAGATCAACCAGAATGAGATCCGCGCCAGAGTGGTACAGTAATCCAGTTCTGGAAGTCATGCTACTAGATCATGATGAACCTACGAACTATGAAGAAGCGATGGTGAGCCCAGATTCCGCAAAATGGCATGAAGCCATGAAATCTGAGATGGGATCCATGTATGAGAACAAAGTATGGACTTTGGTTGACTTGCCCGATGATCGGCAACCAATTGAGAATAAATGGATCTTCAAGAAGAAGACTGACGCTGACGGTAATATTACTGTCTACAAAGCTCGACTTGTCGCAAAAGGGTTTCGACAAGTTCAAGGGGTTGACTATGATGAGACCTTCTCACCCGTAGCGATGCTTAAGTGTGTCAGAATCATGTTAGCAATTGCCGAATTTTATGATTATGAAATTTGGCTGATGGATGTCAAAACTGCATTCCTGAATGGATTTCTGGAAGAAGAGTTGTATATGATGCAACCGGAAGGTTTTGTCGACCCAAAGGGAGCTAACAAAGTGTGCAAGCTCCAGCGATCTATTTATGGACTGGTGCAAGCCTCGCGGAGTTGGAATAAACGCTTTGATAGTGTGATCAAAGCATTTGGTTTTATACAGACTTTCGGAGAAGCCTGTATTTACAAGAAAGTGAGTGGGAGCTCTGTAGCATTTCTGATATTATATGTGGATGACATATTACTGATCGGAAATAATATAGAATTTCTGGATAGCATAAAGGGATACTTGAATAAGAGTTTTTCAATGAAAGACCTCGGTGAAGCTGCTTACATATTAGGCATAAAGATCTATAGAGATAGATCAAGATGCTTAATTGGACTTTCACAAAGCACATACCTTGACAAGATTTTGAAAAAGTTCAAAATGGATCAGGCGAAAAAGGGTTCTTGCCGGTGTTACAAGGTGTGAAGTTGAGTCAGACTCAATGCCCGACCACTGCAGAAGATAGAGAGAAAATGAAAGATGTCCCCTATGCTTTAGCCATAGGCTCTATCATGTATGCAATGCTGTGTACCAGACCTGATGTGTGCCTTGCTATAAGCTTAGCAGGGAGGTACCAAAGTAATCCAGGAGTGGATCACTGGACAGCGGTCAAGAACATCCTGAAATACCTGAAAAGGACTAAGGATATGTTTCTCGTATATGGAGGTGACAAAGAGCTCACCGTAAAAGGTTACGTTGATGCAAGCTTTGACACTGATCCGGACGATTCTAAATCGCAAACCGGATACGTGTTTAAATTAAACGGTGGAGCTGTAAGTTGGTGCAGTTCTAAAAAAAGCGTCGTAGCGGGATCTACATGTGAAGCAGAGTACATAGCTGCTTCGGAAGCAGCGAACGAAGGAGTCTGGATGAAGGAGTTCGTATCCGATCTAGGTATCATACCTAGTGCATCGGGTCCAATGAAAATCTTTTGTGACAATACTGGTGCAATTGCCTTGGCAAAGGAATCCAGATTTCACAAGAGAACCAAGCACATCAAGAGACGCTTCAATTCCATCCGGGATCTAGTCCAGGTGGGAGACATAGAGATTTGCAAGATACATATCAATCTGAATGTTGCAGACCCGTTGACTAAGCCTCTTCCACGAGCAAAACATGATCAGCACCAAGGCTCCATGCGTGTTAGAATCATTACTGTGTAATCTAGATTATTGACTCTAGTGCAAGTGGGAGACTGAAGGAAATATGCCCTAGAGGCAATAATAAAGTTATTATTTATTTCCTTATATCATGATAAATGTTTATTATTCATGCTAGAATTGTATTAACCGGAAACATAATACATGTGTGAATACATAGACAAACTTAGTGTCACTAGTATGCCTCTACTTGACTAGCTCGTTAATCAAAGATGGTTATGTTTCCTAACCATGAACAAAGTGTTGTTATTTGATTAACGAGGTCACATCATTAGTAGAATGATCTGATTGACATGACCCATTCCATTAGCTTAGCACCCGATCATTTAGTATGTTGCTATTGCTTTCTTCATGACTTATACATGTTCCTATGACTATGAGATTATGCAACTCCCGTTTACCGGAGGAACACTTTGTGTGCTACCAAACGTCACAACGTAACTGGGTGATTATAAAGGAGCTCTACAGGTGTCTCCAAAGGTAGATGTTGGGTTGGCGTATTTCGAGATTAGGATTTGTCACTCCGATTGTCGGAGAGGTATCTCTGGGCCCTCTCGGTAATGCACATCACATAAGCCTTGCAAGCATTGCAACTAATGAGTTAGTTGCGGAATGATGTATTACAGAACAAGTAAAGAGACTTGCCGGTAACGAGATTGTACTAGGTATTGGATACCGACAATCGAATCTCGGGCAAGTAACATACCGATGACAAAGGGAACAACGTATGTTGTTATGCGGTCTGACCGATAAAGATCTTCGTAGAATATGTAGGAGCCAATATGGGCATCCAGGTCCCGCTATTGGTTATTGGCCGGAGATTTTTCTCAGTCATGTCTACATTGTTCTCGAACCATAGGGTCCACACGCTTAACGTTACGATGACAGTTATTATGAGTTTATGCATTTTGATGTACCGAAGTTAGTTCGGAGTCCCGGATGTGATCACGGACATGACGAGGAGTCTCGAAATGGTCGAGACATAAAGATTAATATATTGGAAGCCTATATTTGGACATCGGAATTGTTCCGGGTGAAATCGGCATTTTACCGGAGTACCGGGGGTTACCGGAACCCCCCCGGGGGTTATTGGGCCTACATGGGCCTTAAGGGAGAAGAGGAGAGGAGGCAAGAGGTGGCCGCGTGCCCCTCCCCTTCCTAGTCCGAATAGGACAAGGGAAGGGGGGCGGCGCCCCCCCCCCCCCTTCCTTCCTCTCTTCCTCCTCTTTCCCCCCTCTCTCTCCTTGTCCAACTAGGAGTCCTACTCCCGGTGGGAGTAGGACTCCCTCTTGGCGCGCCACACCTGGCCGGCCGCCTCCTCCCCTTGCTCCTTTATATACGGGGGCAGGGGGCACCTCTAGACACACAAGTTGATCCACGTGATCGTTCCTTAGCCGTGTGCGGTGCCCCCTGCCACCATATTCCACCTCGATCATATCGTTGTAGTGCTTAGGCGAAGCCCTGCATCGGTAGAACATCATCATCGTCACCACGCCGTTGTGCTCACGAAACTCATCCCCGAAGCTTTGCTGGATCGGAGCCCGGGGAGCGTCATCGAGCTGTACGTGTGCTAAGAACTCGGAGGTGCCGGAGTAACGGTGCTTGGATCGGTCGGATCGGGAAGACATATGACTACTTCCTCTACGTTGTGTCAATGCTTCTGCTTCGGTCTACGAGGGTACGTAGACAATACTCTCCCCTCTCGTTGCTATGCATCACCATGATCTTGCGTGTGCGTAGGAAATTTTTTGAAATTACTACGTTCCCCAACACATAGCTAGTAGCTAGATGGCTTCTTCTCTCTCTTTGATCTACAATACAATGTTCTCCTCGATGTTATGGAGATCTATTCGATGTAATCTTTTTTTACAGTGTGTTTGTTGGGATCTGATGAATTGTGGGTTTATGATCAGATTATTCATGAATTGTGATGCCCCTAATTCGATCGTACACTAATCATACATGTAAATGTGTATGATCAAGATCAGGGACTCACGGGAAGATATCACAACACAACTCTGTACACAAATTAAAATAATACAAGCTTTATATTACAAGCCAGGGGCCTCGAGGGCTCGAATACAAGCTAGACACACAAGCGTCAGCGGAAGCAACAATATCTGAGTATGGACATAAGTTAAACAAGGACGCCTTAAGAAGGCTAGCACAAAAGCAACACGATCGAAGAGGCAAGGCCTCCTGCCTGGGACCTCCTAACTACTCCTGGTCTTCGGCGGTCTCCACGTAGTAGGCACCCTCCGGGTAGTAGTATTAGTCGGCGGGGTGGCATGTGGATCCTGGGATCCACCATCCGGTTGCAACAACCGGAAAGAAGAAAGAACAGGGCAAAGGGGTAGCAAAACACGTGAGTACTCACCCAAAGTACTCACAAGCATCATATCTATACTAAAGTATGCATTGGTATCAAATGGAAGGGTTGTATCTATGGACTGAACTGCAGAATGCCAGAATAGCGGGGAAGGCCTAGCCTATCGAAGACTATCATCTTCAAGCAGCTCCAAGCATCTTGCAGCATTCAGAAGAGTATAGAATAGCAGTTTATAATTAACAAACATGTTGTAGTATTAATGCTCAGAGATCCTTCCTCGACTCCCTACGAGAAAGCAATCCCGGGGCCACATATCTCAAGTATCCATTTCTAGTTGTAATAGATAAGGATACAAATCTGAACATCTGTTACCATGGACACGGCTATTAATAGATAATCTTCCATGCAGGGGTGCACCACGTTTTCCAACACGCTTGATTACTCTGGCCGGACATACTTTTCTGGGTCAATGCCCAGCCTCGGAAGATCAACACGTCGTAGCGAAAAATACAGGTTAAAAGCTAGGTGCACCCAGATCTGTGTACACAGAAGTGTACCAGAGGATAACATGTAGGTCCAGGAGGGTCCCAGTTGACCAGACGATGTTTCACTGGTCAAGAGGGGGTGAGGGCCCCATGTCATACTCACAGCTAACTAATTACATATTAGGCAGTCTAATTAGTAGGTTAAGTTAATTGAGCAAATTTTAATTAAGTTAATCAATTGGCTAACTAATTAATTCTATTTATTTTTATTTACTTATACTTACTCTTTTAAAAAAATTAAACCGGGGCGTGGGGCCCCCTGGCAGTGGCACAGGGGCCAGCCGGGGCGGGTTAGTGGGCGCGGGGCTAGTGTGGGCGTCAGGTGCCTGTGCCCAGGCGCAGCCCGACCGACGGGGAGCGACGGGGCCGAGGGGGCGGCGGCCCTGGGCGGAGGCGGCCGGAGACAGGCGCAGGGGGCGGTGGCGCGTGAGCGTGGGTGAGGCTGTGTCCGGGTGCCGGGCTGCGTGGTAGTGTGCGGGCGGGCGTGCGGTGGCTCGGCGAGTGCGCAGCGGGCCGAAGCAGTGGGAGGCGGCGTGGTGAGCGGCGCAGGGCGGCAGAAGAAAGACGGGGGCGAGGCTCACGCGCAGCAGGCGAGGCAAGCGGTAGTGGCGGCCCGCGATGGCGCGCCCAAAGGAAGGGGAGGCAACCGATGCGAGCGTGCGCAGCAGCAGCCGGCGTCAGCGGGGAGCAGCAGCAGCAGTTCGTAGCGGGACGGGCTACACACGCACGGGGGGGGGGGGGGGGTCGAGAGCACGAGTAGAGGCGGCTGCGAGACGCGGTCAGTGAGCGGGCGCCAGCAGCAGAGTTGCAGGCGGAGGCGGCGGCCGCAGCGTGTGGGCGGGAGCGAGGTGTGGGCACGGGCACCTAAGGCGATGGCAGCAAGCGCGCTGCGGGCGAGCAGGAGCGGGACGGGCACGGGGCCCTGGTGGGCGCGGCTAGGCACGGTGAGCGTACGGGGCCGCGGGGAGCACGACTGTGTGCTTGGGCAAGCTCGTAGGCGAGCATGGCCATGACTATGGGCACGACGACGGCGGCGGGTACGTCCATGGCTGGAATGGCGGCTACGAGTGCGGAGAGAAGCGGGGTAGTGAGGGGAGAGGGAGAGGAGCTCACCGGGAGGCTCAAGAAAGGCCGGCGATAGGTTAGTAGCAGCAGGGTGGCCGGAATCGACGGAGTTCGTCGGCGACCCGAGGAGGAGGAAAGGCGTCGTGGGGCTCGATGCAGCGCTCCCCAGCTCGGACTCGTGGTCGAGGACGACATAGCGGACGTGGGTGGAGCTCGTGGACTCGACGGCGAGGCGAGAGGAGGCCGGCGGCTATGCGAATTACGGCGGGGAAGCCATGGCAGCGCTCGGGCCGGTCCAGATCGAGAAAAGGGAGCGAGGGGAGAGAAGAGTGGAGTGATGAGCGAGTAAGGGGGATGGGATCGAGAGGTCAGGGTGTGGCATCCTTATCCCTTCCCAGCGTCGGCGCCGGCGAGGTGGTCCGGGGTGACCTGCCCCTGTAGCGACTCGGTCGCACGAACAGGAGAGAGGGGAGGGACCGGGGATGGTGGGCTGGCCTGGCGGTCCAGCTGGGCCGAGGCCGAGTGAGGCGGGAGGTCAGGGCTTTTCTTCTTCTATTTTTTTTAAATTTTTTTCTATTTTGCATTTTCTTTTAGTACCAAATGAATTTTTTTTGAACAAAACTTGGCACATAAATCTAACTCAGTACCTTGAGATGGAATACAAAGTTTGGGGGTCAAAGAAGTTGTCTAACCATTTTTAGAAATTGAAAAGGCCAATTTTAAAAGATGTTGGACCACTAAATAAATTTTCCAGGGGCACTTAGGAATCCAAAAGAGGTTGGTTCCAACATGACAAATAATCAGAGATTATTTTCCGCACTTTGAACATTTTAGCTTTCATGTTTGTAAACTTTGAGTTTTGGAATTTAATTTGAACCAGTTTCGAACCAACGCCAGTTTATCAACAGTAATCATGGTGACGTGGAATCATTGGTAGATGATTACTGTAGCTTAATTATTCGGGCGTCACATGAATATTAATTGAGTTTTCTCTGAATTCTTTTATGCATGATTGTTATAGCTTTGTATTTCTCTCCATCTATCCATTTGGTTTTGCCAACTAGATAGATTTATGTTGCAATGGGAGAGGTGCTTTGTAATGGGTTCAATCTTGTGGTGCTCTATATCTCAGTGATAGAAGGGGACAAGACACGTATTTGTATTGCTGCCATCAAGGGGAAAACGATGGTGTTTCTTCATATTGGTTGTATTTACTTTGTCTACATCATGTCATCTTGCTTAAGGCATTACTCCGTTTCTTATGAACTTGATACTCCAGGTGCATGTTGGATAGCGGTCGATGGGTGGAGTAATAGTAGTAGATGCAAGCAGGAGTCGGTCTACTTGTCTCGGACGTGATGCCTATATACATGATCATTTTTTTGCAGGGACCTATATACATGGTTATTGCCTTGAATATCGTCATAACTATGCGCTTTTCTATCAATTGCCCAACAGTAATTTGTTTACCCAACGTATGCTTTTTGTTCGAGTGAGAAGCCTCTAGTGAACACTATGGCCCCGAGTCTACCTTTATCATATATTAAATCCAAAAATACCTTTCTGCAACTTATTTACCATTCTTTTATTTTATGTTTTATTTATCTATATATCACTATCAGGATTGATCCTTGCAAATAACGGCCAAGGGGATTGACAACTCCCTTGATCGTGTTGGGTGCAAGTATTTGCTCTTTTGTGTGTAGGTGCTATTAATGAGGTTTTACATGGTTCTCCTACTAGATTGATAACCTTGGTTCTTAACTAAAGGGAATACTTATCTCTATTGTACTACATCACCCTCTCCTCTTCGAGGAAATCCCAACGCAACTCACAAGTAGCAAGAAGAATTTCTGGCGCCATTGCCTGGGAGACATCACCAAAACCTATCAAGTACCTTCGCATAAACTATCATCTACTTGTTCTTACTTTATGTGTGTGTGTGTGTGATAAATGTATACCCGGGGGCCATAGTTTTCACTAGAGGCTTCTCTGTTGAACATAGCATACGGTGGGTAAACAAACTATTGTTGGGAAATTGATAGAAAAGCGCATAGTTATGACGATATCCAAGGCAATGATCATGTATATAGGCATCACGTCTGAGATAAGTAGACCGACTCCTACCTACATCTACTACTATTACTCCACACATCGTCCGCTATCTAGAATGCATCTGGAGTATTAAGTTCATAAAGAATGGAGTGACGCCTTAAGCAAGATGACATGAAGTAGACATAGTGAACCCAATTAATATGAATAAACCCCATCATTTTATCCTCGATGGCAATGATACAAGTACATGTCATGTCCTTTCTGTCACTGGGATTGAGCAAAGCAAGATCGAACCCATCACAAAGCACCTCTTCCATTGTAAGATAAATCAATCTAGTATGCCAAACCAAACGGATAGATCGGAGAGATATACAAAGCTATAACAATCATGCATAAAAGAGTTCAGAGAAGACTAAAATAATATTCATAGATAATCTGATCATAAACCCACAATTCATCGGATCCCAACAAACACACCACAAAAAAGGATTACATCGAATAGATCTCCAAGAACATCGAGGAGAACATTTGTATTGAAGATCAAAGAGAGAGAAGAAGTTGTCTCGCTACTAGCTATGGACCCTAGGTCTGTGGTAAACTACTCACACATCATCGGAAGGGCGGCAAGGTTGATGTAGAGGCCCTCCATGATCGATTGCCATTCTGGCAGAGTACTAGAAAAGGTCTCCAGATGGGATCTCTGAAGAACAAAACTTGCGGCGGCGGAAAAAATATTTTGGGTGGCTCTCTGATGTATTGGGAATATTTGGGAATTTATAGAGCTAGAATTAGGTCAAGAGGTGCCATGAGGGGCCCACAAGCCTAGGGGGCGCCCCCCTTGGGCCGTGCCTGGCAGGCTTATCACTCCCCCATGGCTCTTCAAGTCTTCTCCCAAAGCTTCTAGCGTCCCTTCTGGTCCAGAAAAATCATCAAAAAGTTTTGTAGCATTTGAACTTCGTTTGGTACTGATTTTCTGAAAAGCCAAAAATAGGCCAAAAACAGCACTAGGCACTAGGTTAATAGGTTAGTCCCAAAAAATGATATATAATTGCATAATAAACATCCAAGATTAATACTATAATATCATGTAACAATCAAAAATTATAGATACGTTAGAGATGTATCAGTGCCTCAGCCTAAGGGGAGGAGGAGTCCTCCCCCACTCCAATTCGGCCTCACCACAAGGGAATAAGGGGCGCCTCCCCTACATGGGCCATGGTGGCCCAGTTCTCCTTCCACCACTTGCCCTTTTAAACCTCGTTGATATTAAATTAAATATAAAAGGCTCCTAAAATTACTAGGGCCTTTTATTATTAATTTAACATCAATAAAAACATTTTCTATCTATATATTATCTATCGGGAATACCCGGTATTGCCCCATAAACTCTGAAACCCTTCCGGTGACCCCGAAAGGCTTTTGGATCCTCTCGGAACTATTCCGAATATTAATGAAACAATCACAATTACATTCTCATTATTCCTGTCCTACTAACACTCAGCAGATTATGGTTACCTTAAGCTTGTGACCCTGTAGGTTCGATAACATAGACATGAACGAAACCCCTTCATTCAATGACCGATAGCGGAACTGTGGACGTCCATATCGATCCCTATGATTACACGAATGGCATTCAAGTGAACCTATGGTTATCATGTGATGTTCCATTTGCTTCACGATACTTTACAAAACCCGAGGTGCATCGATATCCTCCCAAGTCATATGCATGCTCACTATACCATTATCCTCGTTACCAGTTTTGTTCTTCTTTGTTGAAGTATTCTAGCATCCCCATGACGTTATCACCTGTGTCTGGCCAGATGATGATGGACGCTGAGGGAGTCCTGGATTAGGGGGTGTTCGGGTAGCCGGACTATACCTTCAGTCGGACTCGAGGACTATGAAGATACAAGATTGAAGACTACGTCCCATGTCCGGATGGGACTTTCCTTGGCGTGGAAGGCAAGCTTGGCGATGCGGATATTCAAGATCTCCTACCATTGTAACCGACTCTATGTAACCCTAACCCTATCCGGTGTCTATATAAACCGGAGGGTTTTAGTCCGTAGGACAACTTCATCAACTCCATAGACAACAATCATACCATAGGCTAGCTTCTAGGGTTTAGCCTCCTTGATCTCGTGGTAGATCTACTCTTGTACTACCCATATCATCAATATTAATCAAGAAGGACGTAGGGTTTTACCTCCATCGAGAGGGCCCGAACCTGGGTAAAACATCGTGTTCCCTGCCTCCTGTTACCATCCGGCCTAGACGCACAGTTCGGGACCCCCTACCCGAGATCCGCCGGTTTTGACACTGACATTGGTGCTTTCATTGAGAGTTCCTCTGTGTCGTCGTCGTTAGGTCCGATGGCTCCGTTGATCATCAACAACGATGCGGTCCAGGGTGAGACTTTTCCCCCCGGACAGATCTTCGTCTTCGGCGGCTTCGCTCTGCGGGCCAATTCTCTTGGCCACTTGGAGCAGATCGAAAGCTACGCCCCTGGCCATCAAGTCAGGTTTGGAAGCTTAAACTACACCGCTGACATCCGCGGAGACTTGATCTTCGACAGGTTCGAGCCACGGCCAAGCGCGCCGCACTATCTCGAGGGGCATGATCTAGCTCTGCCTCCGGGTAGTGTCCTGGAGGCCGCACACGCATCGGTTCCGACCTCTAACCCGGAGCCTATTGCGCCAATTGAGGACGAGCGGTTGGACGCCACCTCGGGGGCTGCGATCTTAAAGGCGATCGAGCCGAATGCTAGCCCCGCACTCTGCATGATCCGTGACTCCGAGGATCCGGATTCCGAACCCCCCGCGCCCCTGCCAATCGAATCCGATTGGGCGCCGATAATGGAGTTCACCGCCGCAGACATCTTTCAGCACTCGCCTTTTGGCGTCATCCTGAATTCTCTTAAGTCTCTCTCTTTATCAGGAGAGCCCTGGCCGGATTAC